>OY856410.1:397548205-398748205 GCA_963693085.1 Alisma plantago-aquatica
ACCTAGTAAAATATACATATAAACATATCTAGGATATAATAAAAATTAGAAAAGCAATGGAATGCCTGGGCCGCATAGGCAGTTGTGCCTAGGCGCCTAGACAACTAGACTCCCTAGTATCAGAGGTCGTCGTCTTGCCGCCTAGACTACTATAATTTGAATATCTAATGGGCATGTGTAAATAAATTTGCTTAGCTGGGTAAAATTATGATATGAAGTTACTAATAATTGCAATAGTCAGTTCGTGAACCCAAAATAACAAGTATTAGATGGCACAATTTATAATTGTTTGGTTTCAATTCATATTTCACAAAGATAGAATGATAAGGAGAAAATAACATAACTAGCAATGTGTCTCTCAAACTGCTCAAGTGCGAAATAGTCACTTAAGGGACTGCTCTTTAGAAATACATATTTTACATATAATCCAAACTCCTACCAGCTTAGTTTAGGGGCCCTAGTCTTCCAAGTTTGTGATAGCATGCACCCAATACCATGTACCTTAAGTAAAAATATTAATGTATATAGTATCAAATATGGATAAAAGGTCAAAAAATTGCTTATAAAAGCATAGGAAATGATGACAACAATAAATATGAATGTTTCTAGCATAGTTTAAAAAGCGGTATGCATTGTACGGGCACAGAGGTCACTGGATAAGTAACAACTAGCACCTAACAATTAAGTACTGACAGTATCAAGTAGTCAAGTAGAATGGAAATAGCTGAAGAAGAGGAGGATAAAGAGAGGAAAGTTTAGGAGTGGATTAGGACAGAAATATAGAATTTGGAGGAGAATAGACTGCAATTTGCAAGAGGCATATTAAGAAATAGGGGGTGTGGAAAAGAGGTGGGCTGCACTGAGTGTAGCATAACAAAATAAAGAGGAGAAAGAAGAAATAAGTGGGAAGAAGGAAATCAGGATAAGGAATACATGGGAAGAAGGTTGGCGATAGTAGGAAAAGAACATGAAGTAGTAATTTTTTACCCAAATATTAATACTGATGCCACGTGGTATCGGTTTAGACACTTATACCAAAGGGGGACAAATCTCAGTGTCCTGGTGGGTATGCAATATTGCTGCAAAAACCAATGGTACCAGTGCAAAATGTACCACTTTGGGATGATTCTTATTGATATGTGGCGACACGCCACCACTCTTAGTCTGTTACCGAAACTGCTGTGCTTAGTTTTGCTATTTGGAGTGGAGGAAAAGGGAATTAGAGGGGACTTTGCCAACTGCTGTTGGAGCTAGAATGGACCTAAACCAAGGCAAATCTCTGTATCTTTTACAGTCACTTTTCATTTTACAAAATTACCTACTTAGGATAATTGTTATAAATACACAACGATATGCCAACGTTTTTTAACAACACACTTGTTTCCGTTTGTAAAGTAGAAAAAAAAGAAAAAGAAGGAATTTTTTTTGACTACCGTTGGAGCTAGAATACCCTCGATTCTAGGTAAATCTCTATATTCTAAAAGTACCTTTCATATCCGTGCCCCTTTTGCTATGAGGAAATCATAATCTCATATTTGAAAAAAATTTCAATTTAAATGACAAAAACCAAAATTGTATACCAAATTTTTTAGAAACGAACTTGTGAATAATTCAACGAAGTCATTGGTTCTTGGTTCACTAGTTCAACCGATGATGTCAATATGAAATCATATATAATTTTAGAATCTACTATATATATGAAAGTTTCAGACAGTTAAACAAATAGAGGAGGATTTCAGAGAATGAGATAGAAAAAATGATAAATGTACCTAATTATGAAATTCACCACTACATTTCATATATCAAGGATATTCAAATCAAGTCAAGCATCCATGATCCATCTATCGAGTTTTCTAGATTCAATATCGATTAGACAACATGTCTCACATAAGTAGAAGTCACAAAATAAATTTTGTTGGAGCATCTTTCATGTTGCAAATAACCAATATGTGAGTAGATATAGAAGTGTTCACCTGATGATAATAGAAACCAAATGCAACCATATTAGCAGCTAGACCTATAAATGGATATTCAGAATCTGTACATTCGATCCGGATTCAAGTTTGAAATTTAAATAAAAAATCCGACATCCGCATAATTCAAATTGGATTTAGGATATCGAATTTCATATCTGAAATTTCGGATAGGATATCGGATATGGTTGTATCTGCTCCGAAAAAATCCGAATCCGACAAATATATACATATATTATTAGATATATATTATCTATATATAAAAATATGAATATATAGATATTTTATCATATATATGCATTGTAATATCAATGTTTTCTGTGTATAATATATTTATAACAATACATTTGTGATTTCTGGTTCGGATCAGATATTTATCCAAATTGGGATATTATTTGTCGGATCGGATTCAGATATTATTACATGATATCCGTTGGATATTGTATCGATCTTTTTTTTCCGGATTCAGATATCTGATATAGCAGTATCCGCTCCGTATTCGATCCGTTTACAAGTCGAATAGCAGCATAACAACACAACAAATCAACAAGTGGAGATTGGAGAAGCAACAATGAAATAGAAAATGTGAGCATAGTAACAAAAGTCTCCGAATTTTACGAAAAATCGGCGATTTTTCACAATGTTATAGGCTCTCGAATATTCATCACGATTAATACGCCAATCGCCGATTTTTCACGACTTTTCACGATTAATCCCGCTTTTTCGCGATTTATACGATTTTTTACGATTCTTCATGACTTTTCACGATTTTTCACGATTTTTTTCTTTTAAGTCGCTTGCTCTTTTTTTACCAAACCATGTGCACAAAATTCCTAATACACACTAAACCTCACCCCCCACTCCTCTGGACAGTTCATGTTATTACTCAACTATTTTTTACTTCTTTTCCTACTTTTTCACTCACTAAGATTGTATGTCTTGTGGCCATAACAGTTACATGCATCATATATGTATGTACATACAGACATTTATCTATATATATACACATACATACATATATATACATACATATATATGTATATACTTATATAGCCGACTTATTCTCGATTATTTTCGAATAGTTGACCGAACTTTGACCGAAATTTATCGATCTTTTCACGATTTTTCTCGATTTTTTCCGAATTCCGATTTTTTACAGCCAACTGAAAAGTCGCCGAATCCCGAACTTGTTACTATGAATGTGAGCGGCAACAAAGAAACAACACCAACATGAAGGCACATCATTTGCGAGAACTCTTCGGACAGGGACTCATGATGAGTCACCTCCTCCGGAGACCCCTCTGTAGCCACCATATTGGCAGACTTAGGAGGGAATTTGTAACTTGTAACCTGAATCCTTTAAATGTGCCCTTTCCTACCACAATGGATACACTCTGAATGCTGACCACTTGTACTAGCTCCTCTACTGAAGCCTTTGCTATGACTTTGACCTTAAGATGTAGTGTCTCTATCCGACTGAGTGACGAAGGCTGGCTTGTCACTCTATGACCGAGTGACGATGGTTGTATGTTGCTATAAGAAAGTCTGCAACACCTTGGAGTAGGTTTCATCCAAAGAAGGAAGCTCAGCTCCAACCTAAATGTGACCTAAGACACCCTTATGATGAAGTCCAACCAAGAACTTAATCACTATTATCTGATCACACTGTTTTTGCATCTTTTGCATGTCTTTAGAGAGAGGAAGCATAGCATGCAAATTATCAACTAAGTGAGTCACTTCCCAAAGTACTGCTTAGTGCTTAAGTGACTTATATCACTCATGCAGTCCACGTAATCTCTACTTTCATATCGTGCATGCGAGAGACAATGTTCGAATACATAAGTTGAAGATAATTCCACATTGTCTTGCACGTCTTGAAAGTGGCTTGCTATACCTGCTATGTGCGGCTCCATTGTCTTTCCACAACATACTAGGTAGATTCACATTATTCTTTTCACATTGCTTGACACATTAGGATCTTTTTGGTGGCTTAGAAGATTGGTGGCTTAGAAGACTGATGTTTTATGTGTTCTTAACCCTTAAATCAGATCTTAAAGTTATGAATTCATCGACTTTAGTATTTCTTGTTAAGTTTCCGGTAGTGATAGTCTTGTTATGACAACAAAAGTTGCTTGTTGGACCTCCTTCGTTTTGGTCATTAGAACAATGGTATAGAGAGAAAATGTGAGGATGAGAACCCTTATTGTTGGACAATAGAAAATAGTAAACCGATGAAGCCACATTGAAATCCCCACATAAACAGGCTCTCTATATGCAAATACGATTAATGCTACAATATCCCAAAGTTAACGGTTCGAGGAAGAATAGATCATGACCTTGCCTGCTGCCAATGGGGTTGACGATCCCAAGGGATGGCTATAAGGGCAAGGGTCTCCCTCTAGGGCAGGTTTTAACGGGAGGAAGATACCCTTTTCTTCCTTCTTTTTGATTTACACTGTCATAATGTGGTAACAGGGTGCAAGAACTTAATTACTATCATCTGATCACACTGTTGTTGCATCTTTTGAATTTCTGTAGAGAGAGGAAGCATAGCATGCAAATTATCAACCAAATGAGTCACTTCCCCGAAGTACTGCTTAAGTGACTGATTTCACTCATGCAGTCCACGTAAGCTCTACTTGCATATCTTGCATGCGAGAGACAATGTTCGAATACATTAAGTTGAAGATAATTCCACATTGTCTTGCACGTTTTGAAAGTGGCTTGCTATACCTGCTATGTGCGGCTCCATGTCTTTCCACAACATACTAGGTAGATTTACATTATGCTGTTGACTTTGCTCGACACATTAGGATCTTTTGGTGGCTTAGAAAACTGATGTTTTATGTGTCCTTGACCCTTAAATCCAATGTTTTAAAAAGCGGGAAGCGTACGGACGGTACCTTGTAGCCGATTAAGATTAGGCGGGTGTTTAAGCGGACGAGTTTTGAAAAAGCAGATTCCTAAGTTCTTTTATATTTTTATATAAAATTACACGCATGTGTATATAAAAAATATATTTCTAAGGAAATCAGTAATACTAACCAGCAGTACCAATCAATAATTAATGAAAGCAGCAAGGAAATCAGTAACACTAATCATCCATTAGAGGTATAATAGAGTAATATAATATTTACTTGGATACATTATAGCAGTACCCTAATATTACAACTTACAAAGTTTGCATTCTAAATTAGGACTAGGTATATCATAGAACATTTAATGTACACAACTTTCATATGTTATTGTCAATACTACTTGGACCATATAATTAATTAATGTTACATGCTTATAGCAGTATTTTTTTAAAAAGCAGGCGAAAAGCAGGAAAAAAGCAGGAAAGTGGGGAAAAAGCAGCCGATTTCATTCAAACTGCTTAAGCGACCGCTTAGGGGCTGAATTAAGCAGATGAGGGTCTTGGCCACTTAAGCGACCGCTCAGGCCGTTTTTTAATACAGTGCTTAAACTAGATCTTAAAGTTGTGAATTCATCGACTTTAGTTTTTCTTGTTAAGTTTCTGGTAGTGACAGTCTTGATATGAACAATAAAAGTTGCTTGTTGGACTTCCTTCCTTTCGGTCATTAGAACAATTGTGTAGAGAGAAAATGTGAGGATGAGAACCCTCATTGTTGAACAATAGAAAATAGTAACCCGATGAAGCCACATTGAAATCCCCACATAAACAAGCTCTCTATGTGCAAATATGATTAATGCTACAGTATCCCACAGTCAACTGCTCGAGGAAGAAGAGAATCAGAGATCATGCATGACCTTGCCTGCTGCCAATGGGGTTGACACCCCAAGGGACGGCTATAGGGGCAAGGCTCTCCCTCTAGGGTAGGTTTTAACGGGAGGAAGATACTCTTTTCTTCCTTCTTTTTGATTCGCACTGTGATTATGTGGTAACAGGTGCAATCGGGAAAAAGAGGCTATTCCAACATACAAACACACATCAACGACATTTAATTCAATAGTTGGGCTTCTTGTTACAGATTATTCACAAGAAGTTCTTAGACCAAAACTTGAGGTCTTCAGGTTCAACATCCATATCCTGTGAATTTTTATTCCTGTGAGATCCAGAACAAGACAGAGTATCTGTCATCTGGAAGCTGGCTTACTACTTGCTATCGTCAAATATTGACATAATTTTCATTCCATCAGTACCTGAACTAGGTCACACCTTTATAATATGGGCTATTTTCATCGCGAAGTGGCCTTACCTGTACATTTGACGTTTGCTATTTTAAGCTATAACTATGAAAGCACATCAGCATATATTGTAAGTCTTAAACTCCTTGCAGGAGATATTTGGTGGAGTGATACCATCTTTTATAATTGATATCTCAACGACTCGGCCTTTTCCATTCAAAATCCAACTCACTACTTTTGCTTATGAGCCCTTGAAAAGCTTTTTGATGTTGGTGATGGGATGAGTGCATCGTTAGGTCTCTTATTACAACATTGAGATAGTCTAGGCGCAGTCCTCCCTGAAGCCTTATTATAACCCATGCATTTTGTTATTATTATATTCATGGGTATAGTTTCCTAACAATTTTTATCATACCCCTAATTGAAATGCACTTCTTATCATAGTAACAAGTTCGGGATTCGGCAACTTTTCGGCTGGCTGGAAAAAATCGGAATTCGGAAAAAATCGAGAAAAGTCGTGAAAAGATCGATAAATTTCGGTCAAAGTTCGGTCAACTATTCGGAAATAATCGAGAATAAGTCGGCAATATAAGTATATATATATATATATATATATATATATATATGTATATATATGCATGTATGTATGTGTACATATATAGATAAATGTATGTATGTACATACATATATGATGCATGTAACTGTTGCGGCCACAAGACATACAATCTTAGTGAGTAAAAATGTAGGAAAAGAAGTAAAAAATAGTTGAGAAATAACATGAACTGTCCAGAGGAGTGGGGGCTTTGAGGTTTAGTGTGTATTGGGAATTTTGTGTACATGGTTAGGTAAAAAAAAGAGCAAGCGACTTAAAAGAGAAAAATCGTAAAAAGTCATGAAGAATCGTAAAAAATCGTATAAATTGCGAAAAAGCGGGATTAATCGTGAAAATTCGTGAAAAATCGGCGATTGGCATATTAATCGTGATGAATATTCGGGAGCCTATAACATCGTGAAAAATCGCCGATTTTTCGTAAAATTCGGAGACTTGTTACTATGCTTCTTATCAGCTTGCTCTGTGTGGGATGGGATTTTCATCCTATAATTGCTTTCTCATGTACTATTTTTGAGAATATCACACTAGGGCTGGAACTACTCCATTTAGTTTCATTATCATTTGTGTCATTTGAGCTTTCTGAATGAATTTCACTGCAGCTTCAGATTCTTCTAGACAGGCAGTGGATGATTTTTTTGGCTAACATTTACCTAATATTTGGATTTGATTGACTGCTCAGACAGGGTCTCACGGACCCCTTCAATGGCTGAAATCTAAGATGCATAAGAAAAACAACCTTTTTTCGTAATAGAAAACACAGGTTAGCTAATACCTAAAATCATATACAGCACCACCCGCAGTGGTTGTGTTATATTTTCAAGATCATGATTCTAGAATTAGAACGCCCACAACCCCTAGAATAACCATTCCAAGGGGCCGTTGACTGATGCTGAAAGAAAACTACCCGACAATTGTTATGAACACCACTGCATAGCCCAAATCCTAAAACCTTGACAAATTAAATATACACACCAAGTTTGATAATTGACACAACCACACCATGTGTCAGTAACGCGCTGCCTTCAACATCAAAAGGGCTAGCAGGAGGAAGTTTCATGGCCGGCCATGCATCTGTAATGAAGCCATCTATTTCAGGCCTATAACCATCTGGCACTCAGCTGACATGCTCCACACCAGCTTACTTAATGGTCTAAATGAAGAACTGGACGGCTTTCTGAAAGTTATTTACATTACTAGGATATTTATGCTGAGCTGACAATATACAGGAACAGCTAGGTGTATGCTGTTTGAAACTTCACTTCTTGATGTGATTTTTTTTTCTCCACTTGCAAACTTGAATGTGAATATTCCGTCCACATTGTATATTTATTATGCTCGTTGAATGAAAATGAAAATCCGGAGTCCTGTTGTATTTCTGATTTATAAACTGCATTTAGTTGTTATCAAGCATTTTGCTGTAAATGCCTCAACTTAGCGGTATTACCAGTGTGAATTTCCCCAAGGACCCCAGCGAGAAGGTGTACCAAGTCTCTCTTGGAATGCATGTATGATAATGTCCAGCTGGTCCAGTCCTAACAGGCCGGCCATGCATCTGTAATGAAGCCATCTATTTCAGGCCTATAACCATCTGGCACTCAGCTGACATGCTCCACACCAGCTTACTTAATGGTCTAAATGAAGAACTGGACGGCTTTCTGAAAGTTATTTACATTACTAGGATATTTATGCTGAGCTGACAATATACAGGAACAGCTAGGTGTATGCTGTTTGAAACTTCACTTCTTGATGTGATTTTTTTTTCTCCACTTGCAAACTTGAATGTGAATATTCCGTCCACATTGTATATTTATTATGCTCGTTGAATGAAAATGAAAATCCGGAGTCCTGTTGTATTTCTGATTTATAAACTGCATTTAGTTGTTATCAAGCATTTTGCTGTAAATGCCTCAACTTAGCGGTATTACCAGTGTGAATTTCCCCAAGGACCCCAGCGAGAAGGTGTACCAAGTCTCTCTTGGAATGCATGTATGATAATGTCCAGCTGGTCCAGTCCTAACAGCCACAATTTGCTGCAGTAGTGGCATTTCATGGTAGTGTGTTTTCATTTGTATATGCGGTAACCTAGTAGTTGTCACTTCGTTTAATAAAAGCGGCAATGAGAGTTATGCCGCACTTGGTACGTAAAATGGGAACGGGATGAAAATGACTTGGGCAGGGAATGCGTTAGAAATAAAAAAGGAGAGGATATATGTTCCTTTCATCGTTGCACTTTCTTTTTTCCAGTTTTCACGAGCAGAGAGGGAAAAATGACATTCAGTGTTCAATAAGTAGTTAGTTATGAAATGGAAGTGGTGGGTGTTGCGTTTGCGGAAATTGTTTATGCGTTGTGTCAGGGATGTTGGGAAATCAATTCCTGCTTACCGCTGTGGAGATTGTGTATGCAGTGTCTTGGATGTCGATCTCTGAACGATACGCTTCATGCTGTCAATGTGGCCGACCCAACGACTTGGGATGGCAATTATCCCCATCATATTCAAATCCATGATGTCTAAGGTGGGCCGACCAAATATATTCGGCCAAATGGGCTTGAATTTACAGATGAGTCTGAATTGGAGATGAAATACACAGCCATCTAGCCAGAGAGGTCCAGACTATTGCTCGCCTAAATCCCCAAACAAGTACTGTGTTGCCTACCCCTATATGGTGATGTTCCTCAGTCGCTACCTTCCAAGGCATCAAAAGAAGTCGGGCTCGCTGCAAGGGATGCTTTGCCAAGGAGGAACTGTGGAACGTTTAGTGTGAAGGATACTCCCGCCAAGGAGATACCAGGTAGTAGTAGTAGGGTGGACACTTTGCCAAAGAGGCGCCTTGAAAGGATGGTTGTGAAGCAATTGCCAGAAGGAGGTGCCTTTGGTGATCTCCCTCCTCATGTCTCCTAATTTGGTGAGTAACATTCTCAAACAACCTGTCTTCCCCATGCCATGTGACAAAGGAGTGCCCTCTTGTGATTGCCTCCATTGAGAAGGGCACAGTATTCTAGGCTGCAAAGGAGGTGACCCCTTAGGCTGCCGCTGCTGAGCATTTTTGTGGGAGGTGAAGAACACTCCTCTTTGTGACACCACTGCTTAGTATGTGTTCCTGTGGGAAGCTAGTCACACTTCTCTTCAGGACGGCTTAGTCGAGAAGGGTGCATCGCTGTCGGAGTAAGTCGTGAAGGTCATTCTTCTTCGTGGAATCGCCCCCTCATCCTCTTTGGTGGTCAGGGTTGGATAGGTATTATTATTCTTGGAATCTTATTGAAGATTAAACACAATTGTCTAGAATCAAGCAGTTGTTATAATACCCAACTAGTTATTTTCTTGCTTATTTGCCTAATGTTGGGAGTCTTAGGACTTGTCGTGTTGCCTTGTGGAAGTTTTCTTACATACGAATGAGTCCTCATTGGGTTACAGAGTAATGCCATTGGATGCACTTAAATTATTTTCTAATTTATCTTTTTGTTTATTATCTTGCGTATGCCTGATATTGGTGAATTGAGGTTGTGGTACAAATGTTCTCCTATAATCAAGTTCCTACCGTGATCACATAAAATAGATTTATATTGATTTTAGCTCTTGTTAAAATTTGTAGCAGTAGAGTGGCATTTCGTGGCAGTGTGTTTTCATCTGAATATGCGATAACCTCACAGTTGTCCCTTCTTTTCACAAAAGCGGCAATGGCATTTATGTGGGCTTGGTACGTAAAATGGGAACTGGAGGAAAATGACATGGGCAGGGAATGGGTTAGAAATCAGGAAGGCGAGGAAATATATTCCTTTGGGAGTCATATATCATCATATACCCTACAAATAAGGAGAGGTGTGGTGGGTGCTTCCGAGTTGCTTGCTTGGTTGCTCACCGCTACTTTTCACTTTGGCGGTTCTTTTTGCTTATGTATATCCAGATAATTTTTAGTTCTATTTTTTATTTGGGTTCTGTTTTAAACAGCGTTGTTATTGGAGGCAGAGATGGTTAGGAGGGGTCTCACAGCATGATATATATGTCATATCTATAATTATATTTATAATTCAAAGCAGAATCTCGAACTCGGTGTACCAGTTTTCAACCTACACGCCTGTGTGCTTGCTACTATTTTATCTTTTTCATTTTTCTTTTACCTGCTTGCCGATTTGATTTTTGTTTTTTGTCTTTTTTCAAGCTGAATAAAAAGATAGAAATGTTATACAAATGTTAACTTTAGGTATGTGTTTTTTAGACCAGTCTGTATGTGTTTTAACAATTTAGCTGTACGCTCATTGTTCCAGTTAGTCTTCGTTCCGTTAGTCTGTCTGGATACTAATAAGTCCAGTATAATTATGTATTTGGTATTGTTAGTTTCTTCAAAGAAAGTTTAAGTAAATTATCTGCATTTGTGTTTATTATCTCAATACTAATTAGTTAGCTCAGTTTGTCTTCGTGTTAAACATTCTGTCTGACCATTAATTAGTCCAATCTACATGTGTACTTACAATTTCGAAGGAGTCAATAGGCTTTTAATAAAGATGCTTTCTCTTGGCATGTTTTGTATGAATTTGTGCATGTTAATGCAGTGGTTATCATGAATCGGGCGGAAAAATAATTTTGGTTTAGATTTTAATAGACACATCGGAGGGAGTCAATTGGTCAACTGACCGAACGCATTTGCATGTGCTCATGTAGCTTGCTTATGCGCTCAATTGTCTATTCATTTCTTTTTCTCTACCAACATGTATGTGTGTTAATCAATCCATCATGTCTATGTGAATCAATTCAGTATGTTTGTGTGCTTATAGATTACAATGAGTAAATAGATGGCAATCGAGCTACTCTCTTAATGAGTGGGCCAATTCTTTTTTATTCACTTTTTTATGTTGTAATTTTTAATTTTTATTGTGCATACTAAAAGGAGTCAATTGGATATTAATTGAGTTATTCTCTTTTAAAAAATTGTATATAATTATTGTTATTACTATCCAGAAAAATGTCAATTTTCAAATTGAATAGAATAATCATCAAGTATCTTTATCATGCGTAATAATATACATTAGAGATTTTATTGTATTAATTCAAACACATTCACGGGCTAAGCATGTCTCTTTGGATGTTGATACCTGACGAATATGCTTCCTGCTGTCAATGTGGCTAACCCAATGACTTGGGATGGCAATTATCCCTATTATATCCAAATCCATGATGTCCAAGGAAGCCGGACCAAATATATTGGGCCAAATGGGCCTGGGTTTACAAATGAGTCTAAATTGGGGATGAAATACACAACCATTTAACCAGAGAGGCCCACACTATTGCTAGCGTAAATCTCCAAACAAGTACCGTATTGTCTGTCCCTTATATGGGGATGTTCCTCATTCGCTACCTTCAAGGATCACAGGCTCCCTGCAAAGGATGCTTTGCCAAGGAGCTATGGAACATTTTGTGTGAAGGATACTCCCGCCAAGGAGACACCAAGTAGTAGTAGTAGTAGTAATAGGAGTGGACACTTTGCCAAAGAGGCGCCTTGAAAGGATGCTTGTGAAGCATATTGCCAGAAGGAGGCGCCTTTGGTGGTCTCCCTTTTGCTTTCCCTCCTCATGTCTCCTAATTTGGTAACATTCTCAAACAACCTGTCTCCCCCATGCCATGTGAAAAAGGAGCTCATGCCAAAATGTCACTACAAAAGAAGCACCTCTTCTGACCGCCTCCATTGAGAAGGGCACACTATTCTAGGCTGCAAAGGAGGTGACCCCTTAGGCTTCTGCCGCTGAGCATCTTTGTGGGAGGTGAAGGATGCTCCTCTTTGGGTATGTTTGGTTTCCTGAATTTTGCCGTATAGGATTGTATTTTGACATCCATTTGTAGAAAGTTTATGTTTGGTTTACAAGATTTCAGAAACGGGGCTAATCCCGGAATTTTCGAACATAATAGGAATCCCGTATTTTGGTTTCCATCAAAATTCTCCCGGACGCCAAAATCTAGCTGAGGTTGGCCCGTGGACCCAAAAAAATTTAAATCATGTATTTTACAAATCCAAGAAACCAAACATAAAATTTGTATTTGCGGGATTTTGACATTGCAGTATTTTACAAATATATGATGGCATAAATATAGGATTTTTAAAAATCCAACAAACCAAACATGCCCTTTGTGACACCACCGCTTAGTACGTGTCTCTGTGGGAAGCTAATCACACTTCTCTTTAGGACGGCTTACTGTTAAGAGTAAGTCGTGGAGGTCATGCTTCTTCGTGGAATCCTCCTCTCATCCACTTCCTTGGTCTTGGTCAGGGTCGGATAGGTATTATTATCCTAGGAATCTTATAAAGATAAAACACAATTATCTAGAATCAAGCAAATGTTATAATGACCCGCTAGTTATTTTCTAGCTTATTTGCCTAGTGTTGGGGTCTTGACTAGTCGTGTTGCCTTGTGGGAGTGTGCTTACATACAAACGAGTCCTTGTTGGGTTGCAAAGTAATGCCATTGGATGCACTTAGATTACTTTCTAATTTATCTTTCTGTTAGACCTGTAAACGAATCGAATACGGAACGGATACTACTATATCCAATATCTGAATTTGAAAAAAAATATGATTCGATAGCCGATCCGATATCCGACGGATATCATGTGATAATATTCGAATCCGATCCGACAAATAATATTCAAATTCAGATAAATATCCGATCCGAGCCAAAAAGCATAAATGTATTGTTATTAATACATTATATATAGAAAACATTGATATCACTATGAATATATATGATAAAATATCTATATTTTTATGTTTTTCTATATAGATAATATATATTTGATAATATATGTATATATTTGTCGGATTTCGGATTTTTTCAGAGTGTATATAGCTAATATCCGAAATACTATTTGAAATTTTCGGATATGAAATTTGATATCCTAAATCCAATTCGGATTATGCGGATCTCGGATTTTTTTTTTAAAATTTCGGACTTGAATCCGGATCGAATTTGCGGATTTCGGATATCCATTTAAAGGTCTACTTTTTGTTTATTATCTTACATATGCCTGATATTGGTGAATTGAGGCTGTGTTACAAATGTTGTCCTATATCAAGTTCCTACCGAGATCACATAAAACAGATTTATATGGAGTTTAGTTCTTGTTAAAGTTTGTAGCAGTAGAGAGGCATTTCATGGCAGTGTGTTTTCATCTGCATGTGATTACCTAGTAGTTGTCCCTTCGTTTCACAAAAGCGGCAATGGCAGTTATGCGGGCTTGGTACGTAAAATGGGAACTGGACATGGGCAGGGAATGGGTTAGAAATCAGGAAGGCGAGGAGATATATTCCTTTCTTTCGTTTGTTGACGTTCGTTTTTTCAGGTTTCACGAGCAGAGAGGAAAAAAGTGGCATATTCAGTGTTCAATAAATAGGGAATTAGTTATGAAATGGAAGTCGTGGGCGTCGCGTTCTGCAGGAATTGTTTTTGCAGTGTATCTTAGATGCTGGGGAAATCAAATCCTGCCTACCACTGGAAATTGTTTATGCAGTGTGTCTTTGGATGTCGATCCCAGACGGATATGCTTCCTGCTGTCAATGTGGCAAACACCAACGAGTCCTTGGGATGGCAATTATCCCCATCATATCCAAATTCATGATGTCCTAAGGTGTCTGGACCAAATATATTGCGCGAAATGGGTTTGGGTTTAAAAATGTGTCTGATTTGGAGATGAAATACACAGCCATTTACCCAGAAAGGCCCACACTATTGCTAGCCTAAATCTCCAAACAAGTACCGTCTTGCCTACCCCTGATATGGTGACGTTCCTCAATCACTACCTTCCAAGGCACCAAAAGCAGTTACAGGCTCACGAGGGATGCTTTGCGAAGGAGGAACTGTGGAACAGTTAGTGTAAAGGATGCTCCGCCAAGGAGACACCAAGTAGTACTAGTAGTGGTGGACACTTTGCCAAAGAGGCACCTTGAAAGGATGGTTGTGAAGCAACTGCCAGAAGGAGGTGCCTTTGGTGATCTCCCTTCGCTTTCCCTCTTCTTGTCTCCTAATTAGTGAGCAATATTCTCAAACAACCAGTTTCCCGCATGCCATGTGACAAAGGAGCTCATGCCCAAAAGGTTAAATGCAAGTGGACACTATTTTAGAACCCAAAACAAAACCCCAAACAATCTCCACCACATGTTACAAGGTATACAAGGTATAGCAATATTGTTATACCTTTTACATGTGGTGGAGATTGCTTGGGGTTCCATTTTGAATTCCAAAATGGGTCTGCATAGCAAACCTCCATGCCAAAATATGTCTCTACAAGGGTAGGGCACACTATCCTAGGTTGCAAAGGAGGTGACCTCTTAGGCTGCTTGCTGAGCACCCCTGTGGGAGGTGAAGGATGCTCCTCTGTGTGACACCACCGCTGAGTAGGACACATCTCTGCGGGAAACTAGTCACACTTCTCTCCAGGACGGCTTAATTGAGAAGGGCGTACCTCCGTGGAGTAAGCCGTGAAGGTCATGCTTCTTTGTGAAATCCTGCCCTCATCCATTTCCGTGGTCAGGGTCTGATAGGTATTATTATCCATAAGATTTCATTGAAGATTAAACACTATTATCTAGAATCAAGTAGTTGTTAGTATACCCAACCAGTTATTTTCTAGCTTATTTGCCTAATTTTGGGAATTGGGAGTCTTATGACTTGTCGTGTTGCCTTGTGGGTAGACCCATAACTTGATTCTTGTTAAAATCATGATAGTTGCATGATCCAGTTGCTGAATTCAAAAACATTATAGTGGGCTGCTCCAGTGCGCTAACTAGATGCTAAGGTTTTAGGATTTTGCTTGACAAGCTCGGCTTGATGTGCTTGGCATATAATTTAGTTTCTTATGCTCCTTTCAATGTTTCCAGTCAGTTTGAGCTGCTGCATCTGTCGGTCAAGACATTTGAAAATTTTCATATACGCATGGCCTTCTACAATACTTTTATTCACCGAGAATTATTATTTTTTGCAGGTTTCAAATCGAAGTAGCATAGCTCTTGCTCAATGTCTGCAAGAGACCTCACATGGAGTTTACTAATGCGAATGAGCATAATGTCAACCATTGGTGAAGAAATTTACATAGAAAAGTTGGTGTTATGCATGGCCCAACGAATGAAAACAAAGTGTAACATGGTTGACGTTAGTCTCCAGTTGTACTTGAACACATTGGCATTAGTATTTTTGTCTCTTTTATTGTAATGTAATTTCAAGGGTATTATTAAGAATATATAGAACCGCATAACTGGTCTGTTTGTCACTAGTTTAACTAAGTAATAACTGTTTTTTTTAAATAAATAAAAATATAAAACTCTGATTTCTAGGATTTTTTTTTCCAACTCGTATAGTACATATCATATGTACGCTTCTTTTGTCAAATTCAGTAATCAAGTTATTTCATTTTGTATACGCATATTTGCATAAAACATGCGTTTCCCAATTGCCCTTCCTGGATTTGCCCAGAAACCTGAAGATGGAATTACTATAACTCTTTAAGGGGCCGCTTGTGTGCAGACATCAGAACTGCGGTAGTCAGTAGTATTTTGTATACGGTAGTAGTATTTTGTATACGGTAGGAAGGCGACTGGAAAGAGAGCTGTAGACACCCGTGCAGTGAGAAGCCTGGTACTGGAAGGTAGGAGGATGAAAATCGGGAAGAAGCTGGTACTTTTAAGTACCTAAAATATCGGCGTGATTATAAAAGACTACAGTTTGTATTAGACTAGTTACGGAACGGCAATTATCAGTGCCACGTAGTACGGAACGAGCTGTCACATACTACATTAATTACCGGGATTTAAAAGGTTCTTACCCAAACTATACCTAAGTCTTAAGTCGTGTCCGGTCAGGCATGGTGATCGTGTCTACAAGTTTGTTTGTAATGTTTTATAGAGTTGGGCCAACATGAGTTACATGGGGTTCCGACGACCCACTAGGGAAGGGATGGGTTTATGTTTTTCTTTTTTGCGATGGGGTGAGTGTGTCATACAAAGTTTAGATATGTAAAGTGGGTATGGGTATGGCCACACATACCCTCCCAACTGCCATCCCTACAGATGACTGAGTTGACTATTTTTGATCCATCCTTAAACCCTGTAAAATAAATATACCTTTAGAATTGTAATTGCAACAATGATTTTTAATCATCGGCGGAACTCTTGGAGAAATCTTAAGGGGACCACAAGAAGTGCTTGCTTACAATCATGATAGAATGACATAAAAAGTGAAATTGTAGAT
Source organism: Alisma plantago-aquatica (assembly GCA_963693085.1). Taxonomy (NCBI): domain Eukaryota; kingdom Viridiplantae; phylum Streptophyta; class Magnoliopsida; order Alismatales; family Alismataceae; genus Alisma; species Alisma plantago-aquatica. The sequence continues at coordinate 397,565,169 of OY856410.1, forward strand.
ATCCTTACCCTTACTCTTACTTAATGATAAGAACAAATGCTCACTGTTGTGTTGAAGACCGAAACATGGAAGCTAAGTAGTTAAACTCCGACCATTGTGGGGTGCTTCTTTTGTGTGTTGGGGTCGGATGTCTCTCTAATTTTAATTCATTGCTTTGTGCAGTATGACCTTGATTGCCGAGGACTACTTAGTGAGAGAGATATTGATTCTATTTATTTCATTGTGTTTACAACCATTCATAAATATAAATATCTAAAAAGGGTATAATTATCTCTTCATAAGCATTCTATAAATAAGGTCATGGTTACTACAAGTATGCCTTTGCATTGATTTTTACAAAACTTTTGGTATTCATTATGTAGATTAGCATAAGTAACAATTAAAGTTGAAGGCATGCATTTTAATGTTTGTCCTTTTGTTATTCAAAATTAGACTTTACAGAATGGGTGATTGCTCATGATTTTGGCATGAATGACATCAGATAATTGTTGAGATTTATGGCTATTAACACATCCTTCCCTATTTAGTTAGATGGTCTAATCATTATATGTAATAATATCAAATTGTGGTATCACTTTCTAGTGTTCTACAAATTATAATTATCAATGTCAGCTATAAATTTCATCAATTTTTCCCTTTTGATAGTCCAAGAATAGGTTTAGCAAAATGAGTGGCTATTCATGTGTTATCAAATGATTGAAGATAGATTGGTGCATGACTTTTGCATGAATGGTTGACATGTAACATTAGAAGGGCAATTGCCACTCAAATCTTTCATACTCAACCTCATTGACGTGACACATACCTACTCCTCCCATTTTCTATATTTGAAGATCAAATTACTTTGCTTTGGCAAGTATGAGTTATGAACTTGAGATATATAAGTCTTTATTTTTTAAAACCTCAACATATGTGGCGAGGAATAACGAAACATACACATTGATGTGGAATTTGGTGTACACAAAATATTTAACTTAGTTTCAACTGAAGTATTATACCCTCTTATGATTAGAGACATATATTAGGATACAAACATGTGATAAAGTTGCATACTCATACCACTGACTTGCACCTAGTTACACCACTTTGGTCTTCACCTAAATGGCATACAACCACAACGATCCAATTAACATGTTAAGATGTGAAATCCTATTCTCACTTGGTTAGCTCCCGTTAGTGACATGAAATTTCCCTGATGTTCGTGCTAAAAATGGTAAGCATATATTTCTTGTGGTGGATTATATCCATGAGAAGTAGACTTGGAGTAGTTTGGATCTTGAGGACTACTATGCAGAGGGTTGGGGGAAACTATATAGGAGGGAGAGAGTCCCCAACTATCTCAATGAGTTTGTGCTAGTAAGGATTAGGGGATAGAGACCAATCCAAGGAAATATCATGAGATGTAATTCATGTCACATGTGTTATATGATATGTAATGAGGTAAGAACCTACCTTGTATCAAGGTTAGGAAATGAGAATGTAGAGATTCTATAGACTCCTACCCATCCTTGTGGAAAAATTGGTTTGAGTTAGTTGTCTTAGGGTGGCCAGATAAACCCTAAGACATGGAGGGTGAGTTGTGCATGAGAGTACACTATGGACACTTATACCCAGTTAGGTACCAAGTCACATAATTTTAGGGCAAAAATTAAAATGTAAAAGTTGATTATTTAATATTTTGATTGTTATATCATGTTACTTGCTTGCTTATGCTACATTCCCTTTACCGCCAAGAGAAAAAATCATACATGTATTATGACTATTACTAACTCATATATTCAATGATTGATAAAGATAAAGATGGAATTGTGTTAATTTATACTTATGTCGTATGTACTCATTTAGATATTGGTTAATAAACTAATGAGAAACACTTTAGGTCTAGAACCTGACACTCCTCAGCAAGATTGTAGGCCAAATTGACCTTTCCACTAGCTAAAATTGAGTTTTGTAGTGTGTATGACTATTCTTGTATTGAGGGTCTATGGGACATCTGTGGGTATTTTTGTTGAAGTGCTTTGATTGTATATCTGTTTAATCCCGTATATATGGTATTGGAATGATTTTATATGACTTGATGACTGATTGTACATAATGATAGTGGAGAACTCAATATTCTGGTAATTAGTGTTAAAACCCCCGACATTGAGGATTTTTTTTATGAACCGAGGAAATGCAAACTTTTTTCTCCTCTCTTGGATTTTCCCACATAGTTCGTTGGTCAAACCAACGATTCTCTTTGTCGTGATGAAGTCATAGAGAAAATCTTTCTTTTTCTAGTATCACTTCTATAAATACAATGAAAGAACCATCCCTTCCTATTTCTTTGTCCTATCATACCAAAAAGAAAATGAGACCAAAAAGAGCCCCCACCACTTAAGGGACAAAGTAGCTCGATATATATAAAAATGTTGGTTTTATTCATATACTAAAATCAATATTCTCTATCGCTAATCGTTGAAATGCTTTCTCTTGACTGATAGTTGGGGTTAGTTCCTAACTAACATTGGGATTACCTCTAAAAATCATGATTTTTTTTGGGAAACTAAGTTTTATTATGGAATCATGCATTAGTGCATGTCAATACCAGATTATATCAAAATTTTTGAGCTAAATTTTCTACATATCCCAAAGGAAGGTCTTCATACATACTAAACCTTAACAAACTATTACATTGTAACTTTGCCAAAGAGTCAACTTTGTGGTTTTGTTATCTTGTGTATTTTTGGAAGATGACTTGTCATGTTTGATTGATGAGAATTGTCATGGAACCATTAATTACCCTAAGTTTACACTCCAAATGGCTATGCAGCCAAAGGCGAGTGGACCTGGGGGTCTGTCCTTAGAATGGATCACATAACATATGCATGGATAAAACTAAAAACAAGAACAAGATAAGAGATAACATGGAATAAAAGGAACTAAACTAGTCCTGAGACAAGATCTTAGTCCCATATTTTAACCCATAAGAATTATGTTTGCATGTCATTGTAGATCACCAGAGTAAGAGTATCATATTATCATAATAGAGTAGAAGCATCAATTCTAGCAAGAGTTGTAGTGTATCTATTACCTAAAATCATAAAATGGGTACACATCAGCACAAGTATGCTGAGTACGCTATAAAATACATAAGCTTGTATGTTTAAGAGAACATATATGCTTGGACAAACTTGATATAATGGTAAAAAAGAAAGAAACAACATTAAATACTTTCTTATTAACCGACAAACGTGTTTTACATGCGTTTACATTATACTAAATAACATTCTAGTTCCATTTGACCTGCTTCCCAATGGAAGGGTCCATGAGTATGCCTTGTGCCCTTAACCTGAGAATTCAGGTAGGTGCACATGGTTTGTATAACAAACAAGTTCAATTATGTTCAAGGTTTGTTCCACATATGTCAACCAAAACAAACATACTAATCATAGGGAACAAGTAGCTCAAAAAGTATATACAACCAAGCAATTTAAGCATACATACATACAAGCAAGTGTAGTACCACTACTCTTGCCAATAGGAGGATAAAGTGTACCTTGATTGGAGCACAAGATTAACCATTTTGATTAAGAAAACCATATATAGCAAGCTCGATTAGAACTTGGCAATTCAATCAACATAGAAATCCTGGCATTTTAAATAAGTACGATTGGATTAACATCAGCAAAATTAGGACCATTAATCATTATCACGGGGGTAGGATATGTCACCTAAGTCTAGGTACTCATCTCCTTCAACATTATTTTCAGCATCTCAACTACTCATGCAAGTTCATTATCAAGTTACATCATACATCATGGATTCATCTAAAGTTTAGGGTGACACATCACTACTAAGATTAGGGATCATATGATTAGGGTTTCATTATCTTAGATAGAGCAATCCTAAGATTTTAGCAATCTTGGTCAACATAAGTATCAACATTGGCACAACTAGTCATATTGAGTTATAATCATGCAAGATTGTCACCATTAGAGTATAGATGGGGTACACTTGAGTTAAGTGTCATAAACATACCAAGATACTGATTTAATATCATTATATAACATAGATTATCATTATGGAAAGATTAGCATATGATTGGAGACTAGTTATCAACATGCATACTGGACCATATTTCAACTCAAGATTAGGGCATTTAGGCACATCATGACATAAGAATGTTCCATAAGTCATACAGGGATGCAAGGCATATAAGATTACTAATTTGTAGTCTACATAATCATCTTGAGTAACTTTAGATTAATGAAAGTATAAGGTTTAACATTAATCACAAATGTGCACATAAGGCCATATTAAGACACATTAAGAATAACAAGATTATCATTAGTGTGCAAGAAGGTTCATGATCAAGAATGATTTCACTTGAGGGTGAAATATACATACCTATATCATTAAAAAAGACTAGAAGCATACTTGAAGAAGTTTTTAACAAAAGAGAAGGGACCTTTGCACATAGGTCGAAATTAGGTCATTTAGGCAACATAAGCTCATTTTAGGGTACAAAAGTAGACAAGTTCATATCATGATGCATATATATGTTCGAGTTACTGATATCATGCTAACATCATGTTTTAAGACATAAAATGTCAAGATCATGCATTCAAATAGAATAAACATCTTGAAAAGACTTCAAAAGCATACATTTCACGATATCAGAAGAAGAGCAAGTAGATTCAGGTCATGGAACTATTTTTCATTCGATAGAACACATTTCTATGATCAAAATGGTATATAAGAAGTCCCAAAATGGATGAAGGAGTCACAAGATATAAACTTTAGAAGTTTCACCTTTTGTGGGTCAATCTGGACCCTTGATTGTCAATTTTAGGGCTGATAGAGGGTTCCTGGGTGGCGCTCCAACCCTTCAACTTCGTGGGCCTCACCCTCAGTACCACAGCCTGTGATCTTCCTTCTACTGGCCCATATCGTCCCTGTGAATGACCACCATTTTATGACACGTAGAGCGATTGATAATGTTCCTCGGACGTCACCCTGCCCAAAGCTGCCTCTCCACGCAACACAACTTCACAAGAGCTTGGGCGCCAGGTCATCGGAGTGCGGCCATAGGTGAGGCTAGTGGCATCAAACAATCCTAATAAGTAGCCTTGACATTCTGAACCACTTCTAAGGTGATGATGGATGCATCACAAGTGGTCAACAAGCAACATGGCAAGAAGCCCCAAAACCAGCCCCCTGGCGGCACCCAAAGCTGGAGGAAGAAGAAACGGAAAAAGAGGGTTCTAGGGTTTGTGAAATGAGAAGAAAAGAGGAGGAAAAAGCTTCATAGATGGATCGGTGGTTAGAGCGTGCTAAATGGGTGGGAAAAAGGGAGTTGGTGAAGCTTAGTGCCATGGCTGTCGACCATGTGGTACAAAGCTAGTAGATGGTGTCTCGACCGTTCGATTAGAGTTGAATCCATGACCCTATGATCAAAAGGTTGTGATTCATAAGTCATAAAAAAATTCACGTGATTGGTTTGCAAAAGGTAGTGCGGATCACTGACGTGTCCAAATGAAATAAAGGGGGGGCGCTCACTTGGTTGGGCCGCTCCCCACATTGGGCCCAATTAGGCTCAAAACAAGCTGAATCAATGCTAAAACAAATATTAAGATAGCAAAGTTGCAATGGCCATATCTTGCGATTTATGACTTTGATTGAGGTGATGTTTGTGCTGTTAGATTTGTAATTGAATCCTCTATATCATGAAATACATTTGATAGCAAGAGAGTTCATTGTATGGGTTAAATTTCAATTGTAAATGGATAATACATAATAAACATGACACTTAGTTCAAACTCAATTTAGAGTCACATATAGGTACAAAGTAATATTTTTTCAAACCCAACTCATCAATAGTACATAAAGTGACTCAAAGTCATCAAATTGAGGGTGAGGAAGGTTATTGGGTTCAATTGAGCATCTAATGAGTCAAGATGTATAGGAATTGAATGAGACAAAATTTAGGTTATCACAAGAAGTTTGATGGAATTCATCCAAGTATTGACCACCGAATACATTATGTCATATTAGGATATAATATATATATCAATCTCACTATTAGACATAATTAAAAGCTTGGTGTATCCATATTCACTATAGAAATTTCATCTTCAAGAATAGACAAGGTAAAAATAGTTTGTGATCATCCACCAATCTAGAAACCGTCACTACTCCGTGCCACTACAACAATAGTGCTATTGAGATTTGTAATAGATGCATTGGTGTTTAACTTAACCCAACCCATAGGAGGAGAATGCCAGATAGAACTAACTGAAGGTATTTATGCTGGAATTAGTGAAACAAAATAATCCATTTGAATAAAAAAGCTAAGTATCCTAGAAACACAATGCTCTTCATGCCTAAACACGAAAGCATTTCTAGAGAGCCATATATTATAGTAGGTAGTTACAAATAGCACCATATGGTCGTAAGATGAATAAATAGCCTATTTAACCCATTATGTCATTGACTAAATGAAGAAGCTAGGAAGATGTTCAGTGATGTTCAACCATTTCCAAACCTCATTATGAGCACATGTAAAATATCCACAATTGGTGCATCACAAATCAAACAAGAAGATATAGAGGTGAAATTTTGACGTACATGTGCATTGTCACCAAAGCTTCATGCAACACTAACCCTAAGAAAACTTTTTGGCAATTAATTTTAAAGACCAAAATCATTTCTAAGGTCCATTCACATGTTTATCTTTCCCTTCCATAAGTAATGCATATGTAGATGAAGTAGAAAAATATCATTAGTTGTTAAGGACCATGACCATGAGTCATTTGAGAAGCAGTTCCTCAGAGAACAAATAGTTAAATTATGATAAGCAATATCAGAAGGGAAGTTATGGAAAATAAACTGGGCATCCCAATTCCCTTCAAAAGTGGTCATGGGCGCAACTTTTCAATCCTCCAATCCTCAAAAATCTATCGTAGAAGTAGTAAAGTTTAGCCTGATATCTTCAAAATCTAGTTTTCGTACCAGACTGATGTATGTATCCATTGAATATACTTTGTGACTGTGTTCACTAGTACATAAATGACCTATATCATTGGTTATTTTTGGCATATCCCACTAGTCATAAACTGATGACTAAGTGGGCGACGCTAAAACTCAATATGTACATTGTCAGTTCTTTTGGAAAATACAATGACATAAATATCTATCATCGATTCCACATTACAACAAAATTGACAAAACAACATGCACCGTGTGGGGAAAATGTGGTTTCCCTTAGTAGTTCCTCATTGGTTATTCCTAGTAGAACTGACGAGTTATGCTCAATTCGTTGTCAGTTCCACATTATAACCAAACTGAAGAAATAACATGCATCGTGCGACAAAAGTGTGGTTTCCCTTAGTAGTTCCTCATCGGTTATTCCAAGTAGGACCAACGAGTATGATCAATTTATCTTCAGTTTATAAGGAAATGACAAGGTAATGTTCAATTCATAGTCAATTTCTTATGCAATAACTGATGAGATTTCTATGAATAAACAATGAAAGTAAGGGATCTATTGTTGATTTTGTTCACAAAATTGACAAAGTATGTATATGTAGTCGATTTCTTATGAAATAATCGATGGCATAAGTGTTTTTTATATAGCAGGTATGTAGACCTACAGTTTGGCTGCTAGCCTTTCTAGAGCATGCAGTTCAATAGAAATGCATCGATCTAGTAGAACTATAGCAGTTCATTAGAACTGCAAGCTCTATAAGCATCCCAACTTAATAACATGCCAACAAACCTATAAGAAGAAACAAATATATATACAAGCTCAATTGATTCTACTCAACAATCTATCTATTTTCACTTTAATGCACACACACATGCATGAACTCACAACTCAATTGATACAGTTCTCAACCACGCATTCAATCTCACACATATGCATAAATACACATCAAAAAGTGGAATTGATAACATCCAATCCTCCTCATGCACTTCATATTCAATTCACACACACATATGCATGACACATATACACATTCGTTGCCATAGAGTTTAAGTGGACATGTATAATATATAAAACAAAATATTAACATCAAATTTTGAATACAATATCAATCTACCATCCCAATTAGCTGATAAGTCCACATGCTTGATGAAGCAGTTTACCACTCTTCGCGTAGTCCATTCAGCTGCTCCAACGTATAGACTTCAATAGTGCCAAAAATTTGCAAAGAGAATTAGATTTCACTGTTTGTATTATCAAATGAGATTACTTCATTACTTATATTCCAAGACTAATAAAAATACCTTCACTATACATTTGATATCTAGTAACACGTTCCTAATAGTGTTGTCCATGTACAACATCACATAATATTTGCATGCTCAATCATTGTCTTGTACATTGCACTGTAGATTTATAATTATGTTAATAAATGTAATCAAGCAGAGTTGATAATATGTATGCATTGCAATGAGAATACTATATACAATAACACTCCTCTAAGCTAAGGGATGAGAGAGACGGCAAGAGATGAGGTGTCAACACTCCAAGGTATCAAAGGGACACTTGTCTACCCAAGAAACACACATGAAACCACATGTAACCACCTTATCCTAACATTGAAAAACATGGTGATACACTATAGGTTGAGTCTCAATCACCTTGGTCACCCACATGCTCGCAGTCACAACCCTCCCATGGTTCACCAAATATGGTCGTGACATACACACCAACCATCATCACTTGGTCGAGACAAGAGACCAACACAAACCCTAGGTCGAAACATCCTATAAGAGGGAAACCATCTCAACCCAAGCCACCCAAGACCATCTTGGTCACAAACTCAACACCTAGAAGGGGTGTCTCGACCGCGAAACCCATCAAAACTTCCCTAGGTCGTGACTTAGGTCTAGACAACACACTATATATACTTAGATCAAGACACACATCACCAATATAAACCCTAATCACCACTTAGGGTGATGATACTCCTCAATCAAGGCTCAAATAAGGTGCCCACCTCTTTCTCTCTCCTACAGATGATGTAAAGAAAGAGAAGGAACACTCTAGAGGTGACAAATTACACATCAAACCCCTATTTTTGGTAAATTATAATTTGCACCAAAACTAGCATATAAAGCACAAACATCATCCAAACCATCTCAAACTTGAGATTTAAGCTCTCCACAAGCCCTAATTACATATAAAAAGATTAGAGTAATGTTCTAAGCACAAGATCAATCCAAAGAAAATAGGGTTACCCAAAAACGCATGTCAAGGGTCTTATAGTGTCCCTCAGACGACATGCCATACACTCTTTGGGTAGGATAGTTTCAACGCCAGCTACTCAAGGCAACACATCGTGTGCCCTCTGCAACTCTATGTCACAGTCAATTTTTGCTAATTTTGAAAAAAACCATCCCTCATTTTAAATACGAAATCCCACATTAGGTATGGTTATCTTTCATCATTTGGAAGAGTTTTTGACCAACTAATAGACTAGATTAGAGGAGAGGTGATTTTGGGGAAGAAAAGGCAGTTACTCATGAGAGAACCCCTTTATCTACTCCATTTGTTCAATGGATTGCAGCAAGGACGTCCATCCTCCATTCCAACCCCTTGGGAGAGAAGGTTGCTAAATAAGAAGATTTAACAAGGGTGGAACTTCATCTCCTAGCCAGAGTTCTCAATTATTTCTCTTCCATTACAAATTTCTTTGCTCTTTTTCTTTTGTAGTCATGATTGATTTCATCTTCCATCTCTTACACTGTATATTGCATCATGAGAGAGCATACTTTAATTTCTTGGGCATGGGGAAGTAAATCCCATGTCATAACTCTATTGAACACAAATTTCCATATATAATTCTAGTTGTTTAACTATTTTGAGGTTCATTAGTGTTGACTTCTTCTTACATGCTTTGGTGGCCACTTTGTATGTATGATTTATGCTCTTTGTATAATCTGGGAAGATATGCATAGGAGTAAGGAGATGTACCTTAGCTGCACTACCTTGAGAACGGGGAGTGCTTGGGATGTGTTCAGGAACAAAGGTTTATAGTCCGAATCTGAGTATATCCACAAGAGTGCTATACAAAGTTAGGACTGTTCTACGCTGCTAGGAGGTTGGTGTAGGATAAAAAACTCCCTTGTGTTATTAGTAGTGTTCTTGATCTTCATTTTTCTTCATGTTGTGCTATGGATGTGAAACCCTATCCTAAAAAATCCTTAATCATATTTGATCATTAATATAAGTAATTGTTGTTTAGTTGCACTCTCTAGTTTGTTAGTTTACTAGTGCTAAACCAAAACAACCTTTGAAATTGATCTACATTATTGAAGACTAACACTCTTGAACCTAACAATACCCTACTCCTTGGACGACCTCAATAGTAATATATGCACCCGTATACTTGCAAGGTAGTGTTTGAGTTTATAAATATTAAAATTATACACATAGCTAATAATTTTTTGGCACTGTTGCCTGGGAGCATCAATATTATTTTTGTTAGAGTAAGAAGTGCTAATTAGTAAGCAAGACTAGATCACACCCTCATTTTACTTTTTCATCATCATTTTACATATATCAAATATTCTATTAATTGCTTGTGTTATTCACTCACTTGTGAATTTTTGTGACTGTATGTGGTGTTCAAAACATGGTTTTCAACCATCCATTTATCGAGACCCTAAATTTGAACATTCCTTAAGCAGCGATAGAAGAGCACAAAGGAGGAAAAATTCTTCAAACTTGGAATAATCACAACCATCATCACCTTCATCTTCACCAGACCACCAAGAACCAATCATGGAAGACAATCATCCTCTCAAGGACTTTTCCATTCCCACTGTTATAAAAATCAATAGGGCTATCAACAACCCACTGATTGAGGCAAGAAACTTTTCTATTAGCCCATAGATCATGTGAGTGATTCAATAAAACCAATTTGGAGGGATTCCCATGGAGGACCCTAATCTTCATGAATATGAATTTCTACAATATTTGAAAACTTTCAAGATTAATGGCATCACCCCTGACAATATATGCCTACTTTTATTTCCATTTTCTTTGAGGGACAGAGCCAAGGTGTGGCTCTCTTCTTTGCTAAGAAACTCTCTAAAAATTTGGGAGGAACTACTGAAAGATTTTCTTGCTAAATACTTTTCACCAAGCATGACAACTCAGCTGAGAAGTCAACTCTCTAACTTCTCTAAAAGATATGGAGAAACCCTCAATGATACATGGGAGATATTCAAGGACCTTCAACATCTTTTTCGTCAGCATGGCCTTAGCAACTGGATACTCCTTCAAACTTTCTATAATGGGATGTATTATAACACAAGGATGTCTATAGATGCTGCAGGCAATGGAGCTTTGATGAACAAATCCTATAGGGAAGCATATGCAATCATTGAAGACATGAGAATTAACCATTGCCAATGAAGTACTGAGAGGAGAAACTAGTCGTCGTCATCTTCTTTTGCTTCTGAGAAGCAAGTCAACATACATTCTGTTGATGCTATTGACATGATTTTAGACAAGTTAGATGCTCTCACACATAAATTTGAGAAGTTGAACACTCAACCATCTCTACCGGTAAACCTTATTTGTGATGCAAATCAAGCTTGGGGATAGGTAGCTTCTCCAAGCCACCATTCTTTATTTCCTTTTGAGGTGCTGCGGAGTAATGGAACATGATAGGAAACAATTGGAATAAACATCTCTGTGACCCATATTCCCAACTCCCTCAACCACCCCAATTTTTCTTATCGCAACAATAACACTCAAAATCCTCAACCACCCTAGAATCAACAACTACCACATATTGCAAATATATATTCAACAAGCAACAACCCTCCAAGATTCAACAATAATGGAAACTAGAACTTCAACCAAATTCAGTCATATTCAAAACCAACCTTGAGTCACTTCTGAAGAATCTTGTCTCATGTCAAATCAAGCAAAATAAGGAATTTGTCCATAAAGGATAGCTAATGAAAGACACCACCCAAAAAAATTCTAAAACAGCGAAAGGAATCACGACCCATACAAAGATGCTAGAAAATCAAGTTTCTAAACAAGCCCTTGTCAACCAAAAAACTCCTCTAGGATCTCTTCCAAGCCAACCCGAGTTGAACCCAAAAGATAAAGGGAAATCTGTTGCATCGAGCTCCTTCTCTGGAGCACACTAAAGAAGAAGAATAAAGAGTCTCACTCTAAACTATAAATAGAGGACCTTGTGGGAGTTGACCCCACTTTAGGATAGATTCCATTTAGATGCATTTTCTCAACGACATTTCCTTTTTCTAAATAAATTTCCATGGATGAATGTAATAAATTAGACCCTTATACCATACATATCATCGTCATTGTAGGAGCCACACAAAAATCAAGGAAATAACTTGCAAACTTTTAGTCAGAAATGGTGTGTTTGATAAAGGACATAACATATCACCTTTAGATAGGGAGAGTTCTGGGAAAATGACCCTGAATAAACGGTGTGTGAGAATTCCCACACAACATGTACCATTTGTGGAAAGATACAAGAGGTTTACTGGAAACAAACACAACATGCCTTTATTCAACATGGCATGTCCTCTTCGAGCAAAACAATTCAAGAGGTCTGCTGGAAACACACACATCGTGTGTTTGATATGCACACACCATGTCTGCAAAGTCATCCACTTCTAATATCTTCCTGGAAGCATACATAATGTGTGACCAAAATCACACGACATGTACAAATTAAGAGAAGAATCTAGGTCCTTCCGTTGGAATCTCACACAGTGTGTGATTATTACACACATGGCATGCACACAAGTAGGCTTATATTCAACATTTTTTTGGGAAGAAACAGGACGTGTCCTACAGAAGACACAATGTGTTGTCATTGAGCAGATAAAAAAATAAAATAAATGAGGCAACTTATTGTACTTATGGACACAACATGTGTCTTCTTATACACATCTATTGGGTAGATTTGAAATAGGGTTTTAACATGATTTCAACTTCATTCTCTCCATTTAGCCCTAGCATTCATGCCGTGTACCGATTCTTGTGACCCTATTCAATCAACCGCCATCCTCACCATCATAACCTCCAACAACGAACTTCATCCTCACTGTCGTTGCCCCAACCACCTGAGCAAGCAACTTCTTCACACATCTGCCATCAATCGTGTTTGATTCCATGCTTAGCGCCACCACCTCCACACATATATTTATGGGTGTCTCCATTCTGCATCACCATCCTCTTTTCCATGCATCTTTTTCACTTCCTCACAACACGATCTGCCATCCAAACTCACCACTACAAAAGCTCACTGCTGACCTCAGATCCAACAAGCCACTGCCTAAATCCGTCCTCTTTTTGCCCCGTCGCCATGCATTCCGTACAAAGTCAAAAACATTAGAGACACATCATGACCCAAGCTGACATGCTGTGACCACCCGCTCTTCCTTGACCTACAACTTAGCTTCAAGCACAAAAGACACCCATGTGCCAGGACAAATGTGATGTGTCCTTACATACAACAACACCTCTTTAGCCATAGAAGACACACTGTCTTCCCTCTTCCACACATTGTGTCTACTTCTCCAACATCAACACCAAAGTGCCCATGGCTCCCATCAAGAAAATAACAATGCACCAGATGGGAGAAAGTTCTTCTTCCAACCCAACATACATTTCTTCAACACAGTTCAACATCACTGAAGAAGAAGACAAAACATAGCAAACTATGATCACCAGTAGGGTCTTTCCTACACACTTTGGTTGTGAAGATACATTGGAGGATATAGGATTCAAAGATGAAGTCTTGGGATTGCTTGAAGAATTAGGGCTCAAGTGCACTTTCTGCACCGTAAGCCCTATCCTAAACTCACTTATGAATTCTTACCTACCTTGCATGTTGAGGATGACCCAGGAAGGCTACAAGAGCCTTTTGGCATTATTACCTTTAGAATTATTGGGCACAGTTATAAGATTACATTGAGACAATTATGTGATACATTTCAGTGCCATTATGGAGGAGCTATGTCATACCCACCTCATTTTAACAATGATGAATTTTGGAGAGAAATCACTAAAGATCACGTGCATGAGTCCAAAGCCGCTAGAGAAATACACATCCACAACCCTATATTGTATACACAAGATCTTAGCACTTATACACAAGATCCTTGGCACTTATGTATTTGCTAGAAAAGAAACACAAAGTGTTTTTGGAAAGCAAGATATGTTCTTCATGTGGGCAATTCTGCATGATTTTAAAATTAATGACGGTTATTATATCCTCCATGTTTATTTGAAATTAGACAAAAGAGATCTGGTAACATTATGGTTGAAGGACTAATAACCCACATTGCTGGCAAAGTTAATGCTGAACTGACAAGATTAGAAGCTACACCCAGGAGGAATAAAATCAACATCTAGTTTCTCATTTCCTCAATATTTATTATTAGGGATAACTCCAATGGTAAGAAATTTAGACCATATTTTCATGAGCATGTATAGTACATTGAACTCCCTGATCTAGAAGGGGTTATCTTGACAAATAAATAACTCTAGAATAAACATAGTTTTACCTATCTTGCATGAGATCCTTTCATGGTGGATCCATGACCCATGACCTAAGGTTCTTGGTGATCATTTGCATGGGCTTTTCCTTCTTAATGATCATGGTTTTCCCTTAGTCATATTTATGTTTTGGAGACCAAGACATCATCCCTTAGGGTGTTCGAGGCACCTACCCAATGTTGGTCGTGACCGTAGTTAATCTTAGTCAATATGCTTCCTTTTGATGGGTTGTACCTAGTGTTGATGGAGGTCGCAACACTTGAGCATTGATGGTCATGATTGATCCTTGTTTTGGTTAGGTTGTTGCCCTAGTTTTGGGGACTTGACCTTGCCCTAGTTTTGGCCATGACACACCCTTGAGATAGGTTGCAACATTTGGTCTTCAGTCATGACATGATTCCATGGATTGAGGTCAAGACAGTCATGTCTCTTCCTGAGGTTGAGACACCTATGATCAAATAGTTTTCCATAGATCTAATGATTTTGGTGAATGGAACCCTAACCCTGGGTTTCGTGTTTGAGACACTCTTGGTGTCGTGATCGTTACATGGTCTAGATAGTATGGTTGTGACCTATTTATGTGGAGTGGTGGAGACATGATGATAGGTGGTTGAGAGGTATGCTTGGGTACTAGATTAAATCCTTGTATGAGTAATACATAAGTCATATCACATGTTGTTTGGATAACATCTCATCTACCCTAATCATGTTCCTTATTCTTGAGGATTCTCTAAGATGATGGGAGATGGTGAACCTAGTATGGGTGGTTGAACTTAGCTTCAAAACCCTAATCGGTTATGGAGGGAAAACCCTAATCCTAATGATGAATAATGTGACATATTTGCTTCTCTTTATTAGAACGGCTACTATGTTATGATATTATCTCTCTTGTCTTTGAACCCCTAACCTTGCAGGTTGAATGCATGCCATTGCTTGGTATGTTATGGTGATGGTTATGAATAATTGAGGCATGTGGAGATAATGATGTAACAGATGGATTTAGGATGTTTCCTCTTTCTCATTTATCAATTTCTAACCCTGCATGTGATATGAACTTGAATATCATAGCTCGTGCATGTTATGATGAGTATGATGTGACACTAGTTGAATGAGACTTTATGAGGCATGTTGAAATACTTGTGATATAGGAATGATGTGAATGGGTCCTATGACCTGGTGGTGGCTTGATGCCTATTTTGATGTGATACCCTCTAGTGCTATGATTAAGGGATTGATATCCCACAATGATGTCACATTAGTGATAGCCTTGAGTGGTTGTGGTCTTGTGAATGGCAGTGTACATGTGTTATGTGGAGTGTGACAAGTTCACACCTTATAAGTCTTATATCTTTGAAAGTTGTACCATGACCTTATCTTTGTAGTGATTGTTATAGTTTTGTACGTTATAACTTGATTGATGCTAAAACTTAATTGGCATAACTAAGAAATGGCCATGTGTGAGCCGATCTCATTGTGATAAGTGGAACGGCCATGTGTGAGCCTGTTTACTTGTTAGATATGGATGGTCATGCGTGAGCCACTCCTTTTTCTGGGATGGCCATGCGTAAGTGATTCCCTTGTGATATATGGACGGTCGTGTGTGAGCCGATCCATCTGTGGACTATATGTCACTTGTACAAGTTGACTAATATGTCACTATAGTGTTACTCTCATGCTAGCCAGGAGGTGTTCGAAATGTCATGGAATTTGACTCTTCCATTGACCATGTGTGGCACCAATATGGACTTAGTAGTGGTACTTTTTAAGATCAAATACAAAAATATTGGATGAGGCCTTGTTTGCTTTTATATAGTTTGGTTGGTAGAAAGTATACATGTTCTTCATATTCCTTCTTAGTTATAAAACGTTCCACTACTCTATTATAGTTACTTTATCTGTTTAGATGATATTAATTGTCTTGCTCATATCAGGAATTGAATATGTTTAACATAGTTATATCTTTACTTCTATTCTTTAGTTACTTTATATGTGCTTTAATAGCGTTGGCGGAGAGTTATATCTCTCATTGGGACTTTTGTTCTCACCCTGTGGGTTTCCACATCTTTTAGGTAGTCATGCACGAGGAGGTAGAGATCATGTAGCTGAGGAGGAGGAGCATCTAGATCGATAGCTGATAAGGTCGAGTGTATTGGTTGTTGGTCTTTTGGTGTTAGAGTCCTAGAGTCATCCATGTACATTCAGGTCTTTGGGATAGTTTGGAGTGTTTCGTGGTTGTGCAATCGATATGAGTTTTTGGGCTTATGTGCCCTTTTGTTGTATATAGTTAGAAGATGTATATGTATATGCAAGTGAAATAGATATCATGTGTGATAGGTATGTCTATGGAACATGTTGAAAGCATGATGTTTTGAGATATATGATAAAGATGGCAGGTTACGGATCTTTATGTCACAAGTTTTCTGATGTTGGTGCCTTGTGCAATCGATTTCAATTTTTAGTGTTTTTCAGTAATCTGCTTGTTTAGTGTTATTTCCATGTTTGGTTTTGAGTATTCTCGCTTTGTGTGGCAACGGGTGTCATAGACACATCAGGGTTGTTGATAGTTGGTGGGATCTTCAATGGAGTGAACATGTTGTGTGCTAATAACACACGATATGTTCTTTGGCAGAAACTTTAGAGATAACTTTGAGTTAGTGGGCATGGCGTGTATTTTGAGAGACACATCATGTTTCTGCTCATCAGGGGAAGGAAAAATTGTCTGTTTTCATGCATGCCATGTGCTTATAGGCACATGTCGTATTACATCTTAAAGCTTTGAGAAGTCCTAGAACTTGTGCAATCCTTTACGGGAATCCAACGAAGGTCAGATTTGGTCAGATAAACCCCATTTCTTTGTCATTATTGTGTACCTATGATTATAAACATGAGAGGAGTAAAACAACTAAAAATAGTGGGAAATCAAGTATAATTAGAGGCAAAATGATGTACAAAGTGAATTTAAAGTGCATGCAAAGTTGGTAGAAAGTGTATATAAATTATGCACATCATCCACTTCCCTTATTTAGAAATGTTGTACATGAGTTTGAGAAATCATTATACTTAGGTTGTACTAAGTTTACAAAGTTGAGCATTGTGTTGAGATTGTATACTCTGAAGGCTAACAATAGATGGAGTGACAAAAGCTTCACTTGTCTGTTGAGAAAGAAATTCTCCTTGAAGGCAACGAGCTTCCAATATCAACATACAAAATGAAAAAAATGTTGTGCCCGATGGGAATAGAGGCTAAGAAGATACATGCATGCCTGAATGACTATGTGGTGTTTCAAAAGGATTATATCAATCTGAAAGAATGTCTAAAATATGGGGTGTCTAGGTACAAAAGGATGACATCATGTAAGACCAAAACTGAGTCTCCTGCCAAGGTGATGTAGTATATACCTATAATACCATGGTTTCAACGCTTGTTTTCAAGACCAAACTGTAACTTCCAGTGCAGTAGCGACATCATCTAACCCTCCTTCTATTGGTACTCAGACGAAGTACATCTAGTCTATGCCAGACATGCAACATCTCTATGGCTGTGCCCAACACTGTTTTGATCATTAGGACACTCGCCTAGACCAACTGAGCCAACAATACTCTGACATGCATAACATGCTATAGAGGATGGATATGTGGAATATCTCTCAGGGCCAAATTACATGCCTCCACTTCCACCTCCACCACCAAAAAAGATAGCATTCACATTTATTCCCGATGATGATGCTACTCTGAGTCAACATTTTCCATCTAGAGATGAGGGAACTGGCCCTTCACTTTGATTCCTCTTGGAAGGTTCCTAGGTGCTATCCACTTGAGTTTTATTGATTCAATGAGGACACTACAAATTTCAGGTTTAGGGGCAATTGACTGGTAGTGTAGTTTTAGATTTTTTCCATTGCCTTTTTATTAGTTTTTGCTTTAGTTTCTATTTTATTTATGGAAAATCCAGTATGATCTGAGGATTTTTTTTGTTTGGATTGATGCCCCTTTAAGATGAATTGTTTGTCTTATCTTGTCTTGAGAAATATTAATGAAAACATTGTACAAGTCATGCATTAATTAAATGAAACCCTTTGGCCAACAATAATAACTTAATTTTGGTTTATGCTTCTAGCCTGAATACTCATGTTTCACACTCTTGATTGTCAAATGCATTTAACAATTGAATCTTTCAAGATTAATCAAAACTACAACATTGTTTAGCATTCTAGATGCCTTTGCCAAACTCCTATTGTGTTTTCAACCACATCTCAATGAAAAATATTCAGAATAATGATTGAAATACAGTTGATTACGAAAGACAATAACTCCCCTATGTTTGTGGAAAGAATTTGAGTTCATGGCATCGTGGTTCTCAAGCTGAACCTGACTCATTTTTTGATTATCTAGGATAATTTTAAAATTCACATATATACCCTATGAAAAGATGGCTAAACTGCCCACATATCATGATAGCCTAGTGTAAGTCCGATCTTCCATGTAGGTGCTACGTCCTAAAAGAGGGTAAAACACCTCAAATGGTATTCCACGTGTGTATGTCTATTTTAGCTGCCGAATGTCGAAACCCACGCCTCATCACCACATTCTTTTTGAAAATAGGGAGAGTGATGCTTGATTTTTCATTATTTACTCAGATTTCATCTTTTTATATCCTTAATAGTTGAGAGTGTTATGTTGCATATTCACAAATTGTTTGCCTTAGTCATCTAAATTCTACTTTGTATTGTTATGTTGATTATTCCATCTAGATTGTTACCTCTCTTGCTGAACTAAAATTCTTATCTTGGATGTTTAAGTTGAATTCATGGCTAATAAGAACAAACCAACCAATTATGGTTGGGTTATTTCATTTAATGGGTGCATGTACTTGACATTTTCTTCAATTATATTTCATGTCCTTTTTGCTTGAGGACAAGAAATAGTTTCCAGCTTAGGGGGATTTGATGTGCATAATATATATACACTTTCGACCCACTTTGCATGCACTTTCAATACACATTGCACCTCATTTTGCATCTAATTATAATTGATTTCCCACTTTTTTTAGTTGTTTTACTCATCTCGTGTTTGTGATCTCAGGTGCACAATGATGACAAAGAAATAGGGTTAATCTGACCAAAATATGACCTTAGTTGGATTCCCCCAAAAGATTGTACAAGTTCCAAGAGATTTGTCAAAGTTTCAAGACATAACACATCGTGTGCCTATAAGCACATGGCATCTATGGATACATATGATTTTGCCTTTCCTTCATGAGAAGACACACACTGTGTCTCTCAGACAACACGCCGTGCCCACTCAGTGAAAGTTATCACCAAAGTTTCTACCAAAGAACATAGTGTGTGTTTATAAGCACACAATGTGTTCACTCCATTGAAGGTCCTCACCGACTATCAGCAACACGACGTGTCCCTCAGGAAAACACCGTGCACTCTTTGGGCAGGGTAGTTTCAACACTAGTTACTCAAGGCGACACGTCGTGTGCCCTCTATAACATGATGTGTCATAGTCAATTTGTGCTATTTTTGAAAACAACCGTCCCTCATTTTAAAAAAAAGCCCACTCAAGGGATGATTATATTTTGTCATTTGGAAGAGTTTTCAATCGGAGAATAGACCAGAGTAGAGGAGAGGTGATTTTAGGGAAGAAAAGGCGGTTAATCGCGAGATAACCCCTTTCTCTACTCCATTTCTTCAGTAGATTGCAGCAAGGACGCCCATTCTCCATTCCAACCCCTCAGGAGAGAAGGTTGTTGGAGAAGAAGCTTTAGTAAGGGTGTAACTTTGTTTCCAAGATGGAGTTCTAACTTGTTTCTCCTCACTTATGGATTTCTTTGCTCTTTTTTCTTTTCTAATCATGTTCAATCTCATCTTCCATCTCTTGCACTTGTATATTGCCATCATGATCAAGTAGACTACATTTCATGGGCATGGGGGAGTAACTTCCATATCATAACTTTGTTGAACATGAATTTCATATATGATGCTAGTTGTTTCACTATTCTAAGGTTCATAGATGTTGATTTCTTCTTACATGCTCAGTTGTCCACTTTGTATTTATGATTTCTTCTCTTTGTATAATCTGGGTAAAAAGCATAGGAGTAAGGAGATGTACCTTAGTTGCACTACCTTGACCATGGGAGTGGCTAGGATGTATAGGGGAGTAAGAGTGTAGTCTGAATATAACTATATCAATGGGTGTGGTATACAAAGTTAGAATTGTTCTACACTACTGGGAGGTGGGTGTAGGATGCAACCCCCTCTTGTGTTATTACTAGTGTTCTTAGTCTTCGTTGTTTTCATGTTTTGATGTGGATGTGAAACCCTATCCTCAAGAATCCTTAATAAAATTTTATCATTAATATAAGTGAATTCTATTTAGTTGCATTATCTAGTTTTCTAGTTTACTAGCACTAAACAAAACCAACCTTTAAAACTGATCTAGATTGTTGAAAACCACTCTTGTGCCTAACAATATCCTTCTCATTGGATGACCTCGATAGTACTACATACATCCATATACTTGCATGAAAGTGTTCGAGTTTATAAGTACTAGAACTTGCACACATAGCTAACAGTGGATCTGTAACATTTTCCCCTCAACTATCTAAAATCACATCAAGCATGTCTATTGGAATTGGTTCGTTCACATAAACATCGTCAATCATTTCTTCTTTGAGGAAACTATCACTACCTATATCTGCTGATCTTATACTCGAAATCTCTCCATGCCGGTACCATTATGTATAGCCTTGTACAATCTCATTGCACACGACATGATAAAAAATCATGTCAATAATATCAACTTTCAAGTTGTTACTACAATTCCTAACAAGGAAATATAACCTATCTCTAGGTTTTTTGCTATGTTCTACTATAAATATTACAAAATGATCGAGTCCATTAATAAACTCCAAAGTTCAATGATTTGGATTAGACATCCATGATCAATCCATTCTAGTAGCTCATCAGGAGTTAGATAATAAGTTAATTTTAGAATGAAATATATTTGAATTGAGCCCTGATCATCTATTAACATTCACATTGATGAATGTGTATGACCTATCCCATTCTTGAGTACTTCACTTGACCAGTAAGTGTATAATGCATGTTGGATTTTAATAAATTTGGGCAACATTTGCCATAGTTATCCAAGTACACTGATGTAGATGGGCAAATACCCATCTACATATGTACCCAAAGAACAAAAGGGAAATGCTGGCAATTTTTTTTGAAATCAAACACACATTATACACTTACATCCTAAGTGAGATGAAATGCTCAAGAATAGTCCTAATTGGGGACTATCCAAGGTATACTACTAATGAGTAAATCTCAGACATGTTTCTAGGCCAACATCGTGGTATATAAAAATTAGGGTTTAGAATCTAGGATTTATAGATTCGAGTTTATAGATTAGCATTTACACATTAGGGTTTAGAAATTATGGTTTATATATAATGGTTTATATTGATCTCTGCAACTCGGGAACATGAAGTTGGAATCACACATATTATTCAAATCAAGCATAATATTTAAGCAAATCGCCCCATGTGAGCGGTCCGTGCGCGACTCTCTCGAAACTTCCTCACCCCTGCTTGCACTGGTGCACCCTGACGTCACGGCCTTAGTGCGTTCCGATGTCACCCGGGCCAGTCAGCTTCCTGAAGACTCCTTTCCCACCTATCCACTCTGCCTGCCCTCAGTGCGGTCCGACGTCACTCCTGCAAACGTCACTCTCCACTTGCCCCGGTGTTGGCGTCCTGAGTACTCCATCCCTCTCTGTGACGCGATAGTGTGCTTGTCAGTGCGCACTATCCTTCCTTCCTCTACCCTGCTGCCACGTGTCCCACCTCCACCCCACGTGACTCTCTCGGCCTTCCTTCTTCATGGCGAGAGGCAAGACCAAACATAAGAGCTACCTCCATGCTTCCATCAGAAGGGAGGCAACTGAGGAGCAAGCTAAGGGTGGTCGCGCCGCTCGTGAAGCACACAACCTAGCCAGAGCTTCCTGCAAGGACAAGGACAAGTCGCCGGCAGCTACACCGCACATGCCGCCCCGACAGGCTTCTCGCAGTACCAGTCACCCGGCCTCGCGCGGTCGACCTCACCACAATGACGGTGGCTCGACCAGTGGCCACAAATCTTGTGATGGCCGTGAGGTACCGGAGGGTGATCCAGATGGACACAACGGCGGACAACAACAATAGAAGACAGTGGTGGGTGCTAGGTGCAGAGGTGACCCCTCTCGAACCCCCACCATGGCCCGCAGCCAGAGCACAGCGCGTCCTCCATGAGGTCCTTCACAACGCGCGGACACCACGAGCCGCCCAAGGAGCTTTGCTGAGGCGACGGCCCCGAAGAAGGCAAAGATGACGGCACACCCCCCGCGGGTTTGGCCTGTCGAGGTGACCTTGTATGCGTGGACGGATAAGACGATGAGGCAGTCCTCTTACGCGGCGATCACTCCTGAGAAGATCCTCACCTTCTCCGAGCCCACACTTCTGCCAGAGCGTGGTCCTGTGGCGATCATCCCTGAAGTCTCCATGGTCTCCATCCAGGCACAGCGTGACAGATCGACAATTTTCTACATCATCGACAGCACACCCCACGAGGCGGTGATTCGTTGGTGGCTCCACAGGACTTGGCGGCCCGAAGATGCTTTCGAGCTCTGCCGCAGAGTCAATGGCTTCTTCAAGATCAGCTGCAACCTCAAAGAAGACCTTGACCTGCTTCTCGATGGTGGTCCCTGGTTCCTAGATGGCCGCTTGGCCCTGTTCAGACGCTGGTCCCCGTCCCTCCACTTGGCCAGGGACCTCTTCTCCATAGTGCCTTATTGGGTGAGCTTACCTATGCTGGGCCACCTTCAGTCTCTGGATGTCCTCGGTCGGGTGGCTAGCTGCATCAACAACCCATCTCACGCGGGGTCTTGGGTCTCCACTGTTGATGGTGCCTCCCAGGCGCGTGCACTAGTTGATCTCCTGACATCCCGCGACCCCCCAAGGAGATCTGGATCCAATTCCTGGGTGCGGAGGTGGAATTGATCCTGGTGAGGTATGACTACGTGCCACTGCGATGATCGTCATGCGTCACCTTTGGCCACGACCTTAGGCATTGCCCTTTCGTCTCCGACGTGGTTAGGGCGGAGGCATGCGCCAGGAGAATCCACAACCACAACCCGAATCATCAACAGGCGGTAAACAACAACTATGACGACAACAACCCTGGCCCGCGGGAGGGCATCTCAGCCGAGGCTGGCCCTCGACGTGGCAGAAGCATGCATAAGAAGAACTCAAAGGGCAAGGGTACCTCAGCCCAGGTCCACACAGTGCCAGAAAACCCCGTGGACTCCATTGTGACATTGGCTGAGGTCTTGAAAGGTGACCGGGTTGCTCTGAAAGCCAATACCGATCCCCTTGTTGATGGCAGTGGTAGCGACCCTGGTGCGGAGGTGGTAGTGCCTGCCCCTGATGACTACGAGGCCTCTGCTGCCTCCTCGACCCATAGCGAGGTTCACACAATGACTCCCACTGACTTCGGTCCAGGGTTGGGGGCACCGAACCCTTCTAAGGGGGGTGTGCCTGCCGACCCGACCATGCAGACAGTCCCAGTCCAATTCAACCCGCCTGTTGAGACGACGCACACCCTGGCCGTTCAGGGTTCGGTCCCCACACCTGGCCCTGCACCGCCCCCCGTTATGGCCAACAACAAGAAAGACAAGGAGAGGTCCACAACCAGGCTGCCCCTGACAGGTACAAAGATGTCACGGCGACTCCTGAGCCACGACCTCCTGGCCACAATCCCAAAGAAACCAAAGTCGGTAGTCCTTGCCCTCTCTGCCCCGGGCGTCACACTGGAGGGTGAGGCCTCCACTGTTGATGAGGCCACAATTCTTGATGATGAGGAGGTGGACACTATTGAAGTCGCCAAGGACTCCAAGCGTAGCCTTGGGAGCCACAAGTAACCCTGAGTGGACCATGTCGATCGTGGCATGGAATGTGCGCGGCGCGTGTTCGCCAGCAAAAAGGAAGAAGATCGCAGGGTTCCTCCGCAACCAGGGGGCAGCGATGGGCTTACTGATGGAGACAAAGATCACTAGCAATGACAACTCTACCAAGAAACATGCCAAGATGTTCCCGCATAGATGGCGATCAGTCTCCAATGAGTGCAACACAGGTAAAGCGTGCATCTGTTGGGGTGGGACCCCAGAGTCTGGGATTTATATGTAGCCACCACGTCAGCACGAATGATGAATGTGTGGTGTGTTAACATGGGTGGGTGTAGGGCCCAAATTTCGGTGATGTACGCACACACCAAGCCGAGCCGATGCGAGGCCCTGTGGGAGGAACTCCATGCCACCCAACCAGTCATCACGGTCCCTTGGCTTGTTGCTGGGGACTTCAACGCCATCAGGCGGGACGATGAAAAAGCAAGAGGCCGCGAGGTCTCTAGAAATACGATGCCTCAGTTCAATGATGCAATCACGCGGGTGAGCCTCCTGGAGGCCAAACATCTTGGCGGGCAGCTCACTTGGAGCAACCGTCAACACGCCGTTAGTCACGTTGCCTGTCGCCTGGATAGGGTTCTTATCAATGTTGCCTGGGCTAGCTACCAAACACCTTCTCCAACCTAGTCTTTTCCCATAAGAGCGATCATGGTGCTCTTGTGATTTCCCCCTTCTCTGAGAAAGTCTCTAAGTTCCGCCCCTTTTGTAGCCTTAACTTCTGGCCAGAGTGGGATGGCTTCTTCGACGTCGTCACCGGTGCTTGGAATAGGCCAGTGGTCGGGAACCCCCTCTTCTTCGTCATGAAGAAACTCCAAGAAACCAAGTCTACTCTCAAGGGTTGGTCAAAGGGGAAGGTCAACATCAACAACCTGAAGAAGGAAGCAAACATGGAAATCACAGAAGTTCAAGTCGGCCTCCAGGTGAATCCGACATGTCTGGAGTTGACCCTCCGTGAGGAAGCCCTCTGCGCCTGTCTCACCAAACTGGACATGGCCGAAGAGATGTACTTCTACCAACGCAGTAGGGTTCGGTGGGTTCACGACAGGGAAAGAAATACAAGTTACTACCAAGGGGTGGTCCGGCGCAAGAAGATGATGGATTCCATCACACACCTCATTGACGCCCAGGGTAAGGAGGTCCTTCATTAAGATGCCATGGAGGGTGAAGCTGTCGCCTTCTTTAGCCACCTTTACACACAAGAGGATAGTAACACCATCCGACCTCGGCTACAACCAAGTAGGACCCTCTCGGTCGAGCAGGGTCGCTACCTCTGTCTCCCATGTGAAGCGGAGGAGATTAAGGAGGCCCTCTGGTCCATTGGCCCCGACAAGGCCCCGGGGCCGGATGGCTTCAATGCCTCTTTCTTCCGATCATGCTGGTCCATCTTTGGCCGCGATGTCACGACGTCCATCACCTGGCTCATGCGTGGCGGAGCCATGGTCAGGTCTGCAAACCATGCCTTCCTCTCGCTCATACCTAAGATGGAGGGAGCTACAACACTGTGGGATTTCCATCCTATTGCATGATGTGGAGTGGTGTACAAAATCTTTGCTAAAGTCCTCGCCGAGAGGCTAAAAGGGGTGCTCGACGACCTCATCTCCGCCAACTAGGGGGCCTTCATCCCAGGTAGGAGCATCTCAGACTACTCTCTCCTGGCCGGTGAGTTCCTTTTTGGCTTTGACATCAAGCGAGCGGCCAAGAAAGGATGCATCAAAACAGACCTATACAAAGCCTACGATCATGTGGCTTGGCCGGCCCTCTGGCACGTGATGGGCTCTATGGGCTTCCCCGACACCTGGATCGAATGGATGAAAGAGTGCGTGACCAGATGCTCCTTCTCTGTCCTCATCAATGGATACCCCGCGGGACAGTTTGGGAGCTCGAGGGGACTTAGGCAGGGTTGTCCTCTTTCACCCCTCCTCTTCACAATAGTTATGGAGTATCTCACAATGCTCATGGAGGAGGGTGAGAGGAACAAAACCTACACCGCATACAAGGTCAAAGGCACACAAGTCCTCTCCCACCTCACTTTCGTGGATGACGTCATGTTCTTCTCAAACGGCTCAGGACGCAGTCTTAGGGGCATCAAAAGAATCCTCAACGAGTTTAGCAACACCTTTGGGATCAAGGTAAACCCAGCTAAGTCAAAACTCTTCCTGTCCAAAGCTGCGAAGGGTGAGCAGGCTGCTCTTGCTCGGGAGGTGGGTTTCACACTCAACTCCCTGCCTACGTGCTACCTCAGCTTCCCCCTCGCTAGCAAGAACCAACATTCCATCTTCTTCAACCCTTGCCATGACCAGATGAAGGCCATGATCACGAAGTGGCCCCCAGACCGCATCTCCATGGCTGGGCGTTGCCTTCTTATGAGGAGCAACATGTAGGGGCTGGTTTCTTTCTGGGCATCACAAGGCCACCTACCCAGCAACGTGTGTGATAGGATCGAAGCCTTCCTAGCGGACTTTGTCTGGGGGGCAAGTTCGCATCACATGAGTTACAATCGCATGGCCAAACCCCTTAGGGAGGGCGGCCTTGGCCTGCGTAGTGTTAATGCCATAAACAGATGGGCTTCACTCCAGCGGTTGGTCTGCTTCCACACCAATCCGGAGTCCGCCTGGACCAGCTGGATGAGGAGAAGATATGGCATGACCTTCCGCACGTCGGGGGAGTTGAGGCAGGGCTTCTCCAACGCTTGAAAAAACATGGCCCATGCTTGGGAGGAGCATAGCCATCTATTCGAGGAGACTAGCGCAGGCTGGGTGTATCTCAGAAATGCTGATACTAAGATGTGGTCACAGATACAACCCGCCGGGGAAACTTTCCTACTGGGCCGTACCATCTGGCATGGCCCACTCGTCCACAGATGGAACATGACCATCTTTAGGGCCGAACATGAGGCCTTTTCCACTGCTGCCAAAATAAAAACATGGGACAACAACCAAAGTGATCGCTGCAGCTTCTGCCGGCTGTAGGAAGACACGCAACACCTATTTTTCAGGTGCTCCTTTTCCTTCCAGGTCCGTTCCTGGGTCATGGGCCTTTGCGGCATCACCATACCTAGGGACACCAACCTCAACGAGTCTGATATCATCATCAAAACCACTACCAAGGGCTGGAAACATTGGAAGTGGTTGTCCATCATGGCCTGGACCTATTCAGCCTACTTCCTTTGGAAACAAAGGAATGAACGAAGACATGCCCAACAATGACTCAGCGTGGATGAATGCTTTACACTCGTCCACAAAGCAGTCAGGGTGGTTGCCTTAGCACGACGATGGGACCCATCTGCCCCAGATCACATCGTGAGAACCTAGAAACTGGTTAACCTTAGCCATAATCTTAGATGAGTGGGCCCACAAGAGGCCACTCCTTTTTGTATAGGGTCCTGTACCTGGGGTTTTGTATAGTCCCCTCATACTCATACCTACCCTTTTTGTAGTTAACGGGGTAGAGGGGGACGCACCCCACACCTGGCCTGTCAGGTGTGCGGTGTGTCCTTCCCACACAAGTCTGTCTTAGAGGCTTCTCCTTAGCCTTCTTTTGGCCGATGCTGCTCGCACCTAGGGGCCTATCTTTGTACGGGTGTTTCCATTGGAACATCCCTCATCGTTTATTTATCAAGACGAAAGGCAAATTCTGATGAATGGGAGAAAAATGTTTTTTGGGTGAGGCTCCCCTTAATAGTAGGCCTCATCATGAGATGAAATAAAATAGCAGATAAGCTAGGCATGTTGTGCTCCTATCATTATATGCTCCCACAGATTTAGATCAGAATCACGTATCATCTGCTATGATGTCTTCCAGTGAGTAGCACCCTCCACCATTTTGGTCCCTAAATATATAATCCTGATCTTCCTCTGTGATGAATGTATATTCATCATGAAATTCAATTATCACTTCGGGACCAATTCAACTTTATACATACTATTTCACTCAATATGAATCATAATGTGCAAAACTACTTAGTTGATTCAATTATCAAGGTTTTAACTAAACATCTTTCATTTAATGCAGGTTTTGACAAAGATGAATAAGTAGTCAAGGTCCATCTTCATCCCTGGATCCGATCAAGATATCTAACCAAGAAATTCCACCCATGCGGTCTCAAGACCGTTTGAGCCCATGCGGTCTCAAGACCGTTTTAAGCAGCAGAGACCGATTGGAGGCATCACTCAGCCGCAAGGAATTGAGCATTGCTTGAACTCAAGGTCGCAAAGTAGAGTCCTAACCACGGCCGTGGTGATCCAAAATGGCCGTGGTCTTCTGCCATCACCACGACCGTTTGATGCATCCACGACCGTGGTAGACCTGAGCTTTCACTCACCACGACCGTGGTCGATGAGCCACGACCGTGGCACCCTACCTGCATTAACCCTCTCTCACTCGCCACGCCCGTGCGAGGCACCACAACCGTGTGGCAGCTACCTCACCATGACCGTGGTGTCATGCCACGACTGTGGCACGATGTCATCAGAGCCCGATTTCTCACCCACCACACCCGTGCAAGGTGACACGACCGTGGGACAGTAGCTTTACCACGACCGTGGTGCCTAACCACGGCTGTGGTGCGTCGTCTTCAACCTCCGACCAGCACACATTTGCAGCTCCTGAGCAAGGTGGATTGGAGGTGGTTCATTTACCAAATGAGGTCTCCCTGAGGCCGTTGCACCTACAGATGAAGGCCGAAGATCGTTTACAGATCGGAAGGCTTCTAAATCGATTTGACCCAGCTGGTGACGATTTCATCTACTATTCGAATCAGTTGCAGAAAACCAAACGGTCTGTCCAAGACCGTTTGCCCTTCTTCGACGCGAGACTATTTGGCCCCTGTGCGGGTCTTAGATCGTGAATCAGCTATCTCTAAGACCGTTTGAGTTGGGCTGGAGCATTGATCGAAGCAACAACCGTTTGCTTATCAAGGGTTTCCAGACCATTTTCTAGCAAACAGTTTATAAACCGGTTGTCCCTGTCTACAGACTGTTTGAA
The DNA here is from genome assembly GCA_963693085.1 of Alisma plantago-aquatica. Lineage (NCBI taxonomy): Eukaryota > Viridiplantae > Streptophyta > Magnoliopsida > Alismatales > Alismataceae > Alisma > Alisma plantago-aquatica. Next base: position 397,594,705 of record OY856410.1, read on the forward strand.
GAAGACCGCACAGAGTTATCGTTTGCCCAAAACCGTTTGGAGCGATCGTTTGGTAGCAAACGGTCTCCAGACCATTTGGAGGAGATATTTCAAGACCGTTTGGTCTAAACTAACTGAAACCGTTTGGTCTCTTTTAACCCAAGACCGTTTGGGGTTAGTCTTGTGCCTATAAATAGGACCCCAAGGGTCCTCACTTGGGGGATCGGTTCCGGGACGCCGACAGGCTGCCTGTACACAGGTCCGATCCAAATCCAGTCCAGTTCACGCCAGTTTCATTCCATCTACTGCCCGTGCTGTGACCAAGGAGGCTGAGGAGAGAAGGAAGAAGGAGCAAGGGAGACTGTCCGGTCTGTCTTGGCACCTCCCGTTCACATCCAGATATGCTCCAACACGACGTAGGAGGCCACATCTTCTTCACTGAGCTACAACTACCTCCTGCACTGAGTTCATGGTGGATTTCTCTCTCTTTCTCATTCTTCTTGTTTCTCACATCATGAGCGAGTAGTACCTTTCGCTAGGGTGCGGGGAGTAGCCCCGCTGCCCATGCAAATCATGTTCTTTAGTTAAACTCTCCATGGAAATATATATAACTTTCCATTTCATTATTAGTTGGTACGTTTGTAGTTGATATCTACTTGCTTTCATCTTGTTCCTTCCTATATTGCGAAACCTTCTATGTGTGGGACAGAATGACGATTTACAAAGTTCGACTCTTTGACAAGATCTTCTGATAAGATTCCTTGAGGTCGTAAGTGTATGATCCATTAGGGGACGAGACATCTAGCCTACGGTGACACTTCTGTGATCTAAACATCCCTCAGGGAGGATCACAGCCTTAGTTGGATTTTGTATCATCTTTATTTATCGTCGATGTTAGTTTGTAGATCTATCACCTGCTTGCTTATCGATTAATGCGGTTGACTCCCAAACTAGAAATAGAATGAGATTTTCTTCAGAGATGTAAGAAAGTGATCCGGTTGGTGAAGAGACATCTGATGCCTAAGGTGATGCTTATGCTAACCTAATGCCCAAACTGGGGGTTCTATAGCTGCTCCATTTGGATTGATATATCTTGCCTGGTTTGTTTGTGATTGAATGTGTTTGCATGTGTAGCGGCAGTGAAACCCCGATATCATCCCAGTGATTCCATATCATTGATCTAAATCCAACTTTAATTCAGCTTTTACTTTCTTGCAATTAGTCTAATTAACCTCAAATCAACCAATCATTCTAAATATTAGTTTTATTTGAGCAAGATTTGATTGACAAAGATTCTTAACAACGTTTTCCTTTGGGTTCGATCCTTAAATATACTACGATAAGACTCGTCCACTTGCGGGTGGTATTATTGCACTTTGGTTTTGGTAAAAACTCAGAGATATCAACCCCGATTGAGTTTGTTAGTGCGTTCAAAATATCACGTCAAATTCTGGCGCCGTTGCCGGGGACAACGGAATCAGTCAGTCAAATCTAGTTCTTTTAAGACTAATCTAGGATTTTGCTTTTTCCTTTGAAAAAATCGATCATCTACTTGAATTCGACTTTACTTCATGGTTATCACCTTTGGAATCTTTCTATTTTCAGGTACAATCCAAGGCGTAGTGCATGCAATGTTCGGACAACCCCGGACTAGTAGCGAGCTTTGATCCCGAGATAGACAGAACTTTCCATCGTCAGATCAGAGAGAATCAAGCAAAGATGGCTCAAGAAGAAGAGGTAGTTCGAAGGGTGGATCAAGCCATCAATGCACAAAGAGAGAGGCTCATGCAAGAAGCCAGGGCTGTAGTTCAGCAGGAAATCCTAGCAGCACAAGCAACAACGCAAGAAACTGAATTACAAAAGGATCTCAGAGAGTTCTCAATCCCGAAAGCTACGAATGTTCATCATCCAGTACAACCTCCCCCCATCAATGCTGCCAATTTTGAGATTAGGGCACATTGGATCACATTGCTTCAAAACAACCCTTTCTATGGAAAACAAGCAGAGGACATCCAAGAACATCTTTTGAGATTCATCGATCTATGTGCTATGACAAAGCAAAATGAAGTCACTGATGATGCCATTCGACTCCGTCTCTTCAAGTATTCCCTTGCTGATAGAGCCATAAGTTAGTACAATTCATTGCAAAGTGAAATACCCATCACCACCTGGGAACAACTCCAAAATGTGTTTCTGGAAAAGTTATATCCTCCATCTCTCACATATGAAATCAGGGTCCGAATAACAAATTTCACTCAAGTCCCTAGAGAAACTCTCGCTGAAGCATGGGATAGGTACAAAGAGCTTCTACGCAAGTGTCCACACCACGGAATTCCTAAGAATCAACTCATCAAAATTTTCTATAGGGGTGTGGATGATGATATTAAGAGGTTTCTAGATTCTTCGTCTGGAGGAAACTTCATGCATCAAAGTTATGACAGCGCATGGAGAGTCGTCACCCTGGGAGTAGAAAATCAAGCCAATTGGGGTAGATCTGTAGGTAAAGGAGTCATGAAAGTAGCTATGGCCGAAGCTACTCCCGAGTACAAGTCTATCGCTAAAACCTTAAAGATCTTAGTTGCCAAGCAAGACCATATTGAATCATCTCTAGCTGCTATTGGAAGAGGACGTTCACCCACTCGACAACCAGAACAGGTCAAGTCCGGTTCCCCATTCTGTGAATCATGTAAAAGTACCAATCATTCCACCTTATCATGCAATGTTTTCTATGATGTTTTACTGAGAAATGTATGTGGACAAGGAGATAATGGTCAGATGGAAAATCTTAATGCCATCAACACTATTCATGGGCAAAGTTATTACAATCCAAATCAGAATAGGAATCACCCATGTTTTCAATATGGAAACCCCTCTGGAGCAGTAAACTCGCATCAATTTGGTTCAAACAATCAACCAAGAGGCCCACCAGGATTCTAGTATAATCAACAACAAAATTTTGGGAATCAAGGAAATTTCAAGGGGAACTTTCAGAATAGGAACTACAATAATTATCAAAACAACTCTCAGTATCAGAATCTTAATCAACAACAAGGACAACAAGAAGGACCCATCTCTTCTGATGACAAGCTATCAACCATTGAAAAAATGTTGCAAACTCAGCAAACTATGATAGCCAACCAACAAGCTCAGCAGAAAGCTATTGAATCTCAACTAGCTCAACTTGCAGCTAGCATAAAGCCACATGCTGGAGTCTTAGCTGGACAACCCGAGAACAATCCCAAGCATCCTGAACAGTTGAAGGCAGTCACCACCAGGTCAGGAAAAGACTATTCGGATCCCCCCAGTAAAGACACCTATGGTTATTACAGACGAAGATGAACCTGTGATGGTCCAAAACTCAACAACACTAGAGTCTCAATCAAAAGATGAAAAGACGGATAAGGGAAGTCCTGAGAAATCTACTGATGAAGAAACTAAAACACCAGAACCTGATATTCTTGTATATAAGCCTCGTATACCCTTCCCAGCCTATCTAAGGCAAACCAAGCTCGATACTAGATTCAATAAGTTTAAAGAGGCTATGAAGAAACTTCATGTTGATATACCCTTCTTAGATGCTTTGGCTGAGATACAAGCATGGACTAAGTACCTAAAGTCACTCCTAATTAGGAAGTATATAACTGAGGAATATGAGACAGTAAAACTGGCAACAACTACATCAGATATCATATTGAGAAAGATGCCCAAGAAACAAAAAGACCCGGGATCCTTTATAATGTCAAGTCACATTGGCGACTCATCATGCAAGAAAGGATTGGCAGATCTCGGCGCAAGCATCTCTATTATGCCACTTAGCCTGTGCAAGAGACTAGGGTTCACAGAATTGCTTCCTACTAGAATGACTATACAGCTTGCAGACAATTCGATAAAACATCCGTTAGGAATCCTTGAGGATGTCCCGATCAAGGTAGGCAAGGACACATATGTTCCATGCGACTTTGTCATTATGGACATTAAAGAAGATACAAGATATCCTCTCATCTTTGGTCGTCCGTTCCTCACCACTGTAAGCGCCCTAATTGATGTTGAAGCTGGTACCTTACTACTCAGATTAGGCAAAGAAACTCTTGAATTCAAGGTTTTCGAAAGTATGAGAAGACCAAGTATGCAAGAAGAAGTATATTTGATTGACTGCATTGAGCAAATGTCACTTCTGACCCAAGAGCATCATGAATCATATGACCCTTTAGAAGTTGCTCTAACAAACCCATCAGTGGATGAACCAATCGATGAATGAGTAAAGGATTGCATCGAATCCCTTGACTCTGCTAAAGAAGATGTTGGATCCAATAGTGAAGAACTCAAGGCTATGGAAACTATAGAAGAAACAAGCGAAAAACTAGAGGCTCCCGAAATGAAGCCTCTGCCCGAAGGACTGAAGTACGTGTTTTTAGACGATCTCAAGGTTTGTCCAGTTATTATAAATTCCGATCTAACAGCTGAACAAGAAGAGAAACTTCTGAAGGAATTGAGGTAAAGAAAGAAAGCCATCGATTATAAAATGAGTGACCTCACCGGGGTCAGTCAAGCGCTGTGTATGCACAAGATCCCTATGATGGAAGATCACAAACCTACTATTGAGCATCAATAGAAATTGAACCCAAATATGAAGGAAATGGTCCGTAGTGAGGTCATTAAATTTCTCACAGCTGGAATAATGTATCAGATATCCGATTCGCCATGGGTGAGCCCAGTGCATGTTGTCTCGAAGAAAGGTGGAACAACTGTTATACGGAATGAAAACAATGAACTCATCCCCACTTGAACAGTCACAGGGTGGAGGATGTGCATAGATTATAGAAAAATGAACAAGGCAACTTGAAAAGATCATTTTCCAATGCCCTTCCTTGATCAAGTCCTAGAAAGGTTGGCTCATCAAGAATATTTCTGTTATCTTGATGGTTACTCTGGATTCTATCAAATACCCATACATCCAGATGACCAAGAGAAAACAACCTTTACCTGCCCATTCAGAACATATGCATTTAAAAGAATGCCGTTTGGTCTCTGTAATATGCCCGCAACTTTCCAACGTTGCATGGCCGCCATATTCGCTGGTCTTACTGAAACAATTATGGAGGTTTTCATGGATGATTTTTCTGTTTACGGAGATTCATTCGATTCATGTCTAAAGCACCTCTCCCTAGTCCTCAAACATTGTGAAGAAGCGCATCTTGTGCTAAATTGGGAAAAGTGCCATTTTATGGTAAGAGAAGGCATTGTCCTTGGTCATAGGGTCAGCAATAGAGGAATTGAAGTAGATAAAGCCAAGATTGAAGTGATTTCTAAACTGGCTACCCCAACAAATGTAAAAGAAGTTCGTGCTTTTCTAGGTCATGCATGATTTTACAGAAAATTCATAAAGGATTTTCCCAAGATAATGAAGCCAATGACGAACCTATTACTAAAAGATATTGATTTCAATTTCAATGAAGAATGTGTCAAAAGCTTCAACACACTGAAGCAAGCCCTTACAACCACTCCCATCATTAGAGCTCCCAACTGGGACCATCCTTTTGAAATTATGTGTGATGCCAGTGATTATGCTGTGGGCGCTGTTTTAGGGAAATATATAGAGAAGAAACACTATGTGATCTATTATGCATAAAAAACTCTCGATGAAGCCCACAGGAATTATGCAACTACCGAGAAAGAACTTCTAGTAGTTGTGTATGCCTTTGACAAATTCAGATCCTACCTAATTGGTTCGAAAGTTATTGTCTACACTGACCACGCTGCCATTTGTTACCTTCTGGCAAAGAAAGATGTAAAACCCAAGTTGATTAGATGGATCCTCCTGTTATAAGAATTTGATTTAGAGATAAGAGATAAAAAGGGTACATAGAATGTTGTAGTAGACCACCTCAGTCGCATCCACACTCTGGATACTGAGAAGATTTCGATCAATGATTCCCTGCCAGATGATCAACTAATGAAGGCCTCAGAAGCTATACCATGGTACTCAGATTTTGTGAACTACCTTGCTGTTGGGGTTATCCATCCTCAATGCACCAGAAATTCCCTGAAGAAGTTCATGCATGATGTGAAGCAATATCACTGGGATGAACCATATCTTTTTAAACTAGGTGCCGATGGTCTGTATAGATGATGTATCGCCGAAAAAGAGGCTCAACTTATTTTGGAACAATGTCACTCAGGACCAGTGGGAGGACATATGAGCTCTAAAAAGACTGCTTTAAAGGTTTTGCAATGCAGATTCTTCTGGCCAACCATATACAAAGATTCCTATGATTTTGTCCTATCATGCGACAAATGTCAAAGAACAGGTAATATAACAAAGAGAGATGAGATGCCGCTGCATCTATGGCAAGAAGTAGAGATATTCGATGTTTGGGGGGGGTGGACTACATGGGTCCATTCCCATCTTCTCATGGATTTTCATACATCCTAGTGGCGGTAGACTACGTATCAAAATGGGTTGAAGCTATACCAACCGTCACTAGTGATTCCAAACCCGTCATCAAATTATTCAAAGATATTATTTTCCCCCATTTTGGAATGCCACGAATTGTGATATCTGACGGAGGGTCCCACTTCCTTGAAAGAAGCTGTGAAGCTTTAGTGAGAAAATATGGTGTAACACATAAGGTAGCCTCACCTTACCATCCACAAATAAGTGGACAGGTAGAGGTCTCTAACCGTCAACTAAAGGCTATTTTGGAAAAAACTGTAGGACGCAATCAAAAAGATTGGTCAACGAAAATCAACGATGCCTTATGGGCCTATCGAACTGCTTATAAAACTCCCATTGGGACTACACCTTTTCGATTAATATATGGAAATGCTTGTCACCTGCCAATCGAACTGGAACACAAGGCATGGTGGGCAATTAAAAAACTAAACTTTGATATGAAAGAAGCTGGCCAAGCCAGGATTCTGCAACTCCAAGAGCTAGATGAACTCAGGATGACAGCTTATGAGAATGCACGAATCTACAAAGAACGCACAAAACTTTGACACGATGGACATCTGAAAAGAAAAGACATACAAGTGGGAGACCAAGTTCTTCTATTCAACTCAAGATTGAAGTTATTCCCAGGAAAACTCCGCTCACGTTGGTCTGGACCATATATCGTCAAGAGCATCTCACCACATGGTGCCTTCTCATTTCGGAGTGAAAAGTCAGGTAAATTTGTAACAAATGGTCACCGCTTAAAGAAATATTTCACCTCAACTGACATAGGCACTAAAGCAACGCTGGAACTCACCAATCCAAAGGATCAACTGTGAAGCTGAAGGATCCAGACGAGCCATCGACATAAAACAAAGGCGCTTGTCGGGAGGCAACCCGATCGATAATTTTGTTTATTTTTCTTTTCAAATTAGAATATTTCTTCAATTTTGTTTTTACATTCTAGTTAATTTTTTCATTAAATAAAATCTGCATCGCAAGATGCTACTTTAAGATCTAATTGCTCTTTACCTTTGAGATTTTCAGATAAGAGGATGCGCACTGATCAGAACGCAACCACACCTGGTGGTCATTCTGGCATGATTTTTCCCCTCCATCTTGGATTTAGGGTTTGCTCGGGATGAGAAAATCTCTAAGTTCGGGGTGGAGGGTGGGTGGTACGTACCACACTTTCCACCTACACACATCCTTTTCATACTTAAGTTTTCACTATCACATTCTTGATAAAAATTTTCAAAATTTTCATAATTCTTTAATGATTTTCAAAGAAATTGAACAGATAATTGATGAATTTTTGACACTTTTTGACACTTCCTGGTTTCATTAAAAGTCACTAAATAACCTGCTATGCATTCTAAATCATTATATCCCCCTTATTCGAAGTAAATCCTCAAAAGGACCACTTTTTGAAACAAGCCCTTTGATTGAAATCATCTTGTGAAGCCTATGATTCCTAACATAGTAATACTCTTTCAAAGATGATAGGTGTCTGTCAAACTGATAGGGATCAAATATGTCATGCTTCCTAACTGATTTGTGGAACAATAGCATGGAATCCAAACTGGATCCTCATCAAGTCATTATTTGAGCAGAGTTTGATAAAGAGAACAACCCGATGCATTGAATTTTAAATCAAGTTGCATTCTGATATGAACTCTCTTCTACAACTCTTCTATCATCTTCGTACCCCTCCATTCATAAAAAAGAAACAAAATAGCCAAAAAGGTGCCAAACCCTAAGTTCGAGGTGGCACGCCACTTCCCTCTTTATCCGCTTCTTCCATACCCCTCGCAAATAAATAGGGGCGTACCACCAAAAATGCAATCTCGAGTCGAATAGAGGAGAGATTTGCAAACAAAAAGATGCCAAAGTGCACACAAAAAGAAATGCAATCTCGAGTCGAATAGAGGAGAGATTCGCACAAAAAAATGCAATAAATGAAATTGCAAAGCAAATAAAAATCTCGAGTCGAATAGAGGAGAGATTTACTTCTTCCTTCCATACCACCTTTCACTCCCTTTTCTACCTAATGGCACAATGATTGCCTACCCTATCCTGGAAAACACCAATGTCAGATCAAATGCACACTTGTTGTTCTGCGGGTGTCTCTGAACTCTTACAAAACTCTTTGACATGCTTGTTGTTGGAAAAGGTGAGGAGGAAGTGATTTTGGAAAATGAACTCAGGAATGAAGATATGGTAAGATGTGTTTTGTGGTCTCGGGAGGTTGAGATACTGAGTCATGTTGAGCAAAAAGAAAACATTCATGATGTGAAGATGAAGCAATCACACGAATTGAAAGTATTCATTTGGCGACTGTTTCAGATTTTGTGTTACTCGAGGACGAGCAACGTTTAAGTTCGGGGTATTTTGATGAATGTATATTCATCATGAAATTCAATTATCACTTCGGGACCAATTCAACTTTATACATACTATTTCACTTAATATGAATCATAATGTGCAAAACTACTTAGTTGATTCAATTATCAAGGTTTTAACTAAACATCATTCATTTAATGCAAGTTTTGACAAAGCTGAACAAGTAGTCAAGGTCCACCTTCATCCCTGGCTCCGATCAAGATATCTAACCAAGCAATTCCACCCATGCGGTCTCAAGGCTATTTGAGCCCATGCGGTCTCAAGACCGTTTTAAGCAGCAGAGACCAATTGGAGGCATCACTCAACTGTAAGGAATCGAGAAGTGCTTGAACTCAAGGTCACGAAGCAGAGTCCTAACCACGGCCGTGGTGATCCAAAACGGCTGTGGTCTTCTGCCATCACCACGACCGTGTGATGCGGCCACGACCATGGTAGACCTGAGCTTTCACTCACCACAACCGTGGTCGACGAGCCACGACCGTGGCACCCTACATGCATCAACCCTCTCTCACTCGACACGCCCGTGCGAGGCAGCACGACCATGTGGCAGCTACCTCACCATGACCATGGTGTCATGCCACATCCGTGGCACGATGTCATCAGAGCTCGATTTCTCACCCACCATGCCCGTGCAAGGCGGCACGGCCGTGGGACATTAGCTTTACCACAATCGTGGTGCCTAATCACGGCCGTGGTGCGTCGTCTTCAGCCTCCGAACAACACACATTTGTAGCTCCTGAGCAAGGTCGATTGGAGGTGGTTCATTTACCAAATGAGGTCGCCCCGAGGCCGTTGCACCTACAGATGAAGGTCAAAGATTGTTTACAGATTGGAAGGCTTCTAAATCGATTTGACCCAGCTGGTGACGATTTCATCTACTGTTTGAATTAGTTGTAGAAAACCAAATAGTCTGTCCAAGACTGTTTGCCCTTCTTTGATGCGAGACCATTTGGCCCCTTTGTGGGTCTTAGATCATGAATCAGCTATCTCCAAGACCGTTTGAGTTGGGCTGGAGCGTTGACCGAAGCAACGACCGTTTTCTTATCAAGGGTTTCCAGACCATTTGCTAGCAAACATTTTACAAACCGTTTTCCCCTATCTACAGACCATTTGAAGAAGACCGCACAGAGCGATCATTTGCCCAAAACCGTTTGGAGCGATCGTTTGGTAGCAAACGGTCTCCAGACCGTTTGGAGGAGATATTTCAAGACCGTTTGGTCTAAACTAACTGAAACCGTTTGGTCTCTTTTAACCCAAGACCATTTGGGGTTAGTCCTATGCCTATAAATAGGACCCCAAGGGTCCTCACTTGGGAGATCGGTTCTGGGACGCCGACAGGCTGCCTGTACACATGTCCAATCCAAATCCAATCTAGTTCATGCCAGTTTCATTCCATCTACTGCTCGTGTTGTAACCAAGGAGGCTGAGGAGAGAAGGAACACGGAATAAGGGAGACTGTCCGGTCTGTCTTGGCACCTCCCGTTCGCATCCAGATCTGCTCCGACACGACGTAGGAGGCCACATCTTCTTCACCGAGCTGCAACTACCTTCTGCACCGAGTTCATGGTGGATTTCTCTCTCTTTCTCATTCTTCTTGTTTCTCGCATCATGAGCGAGTAGTACCTTTTTGCTGGGGTGCGGGGACTAGCCCCGCTGCCCATGCAAATCATGTTCTTTAGTTAAACTCTCTATGGCAATGTATATAACTTTCCATTTCATCGTTAGTTGGTATGTTTGTAGTTGATATCTACTTGCTTTCATCTTGTTCCTTCCTATATTGCGAAACCTTCTATGTGTGGGATGAAATGGCAGTTTACAAAGTTCGATTCTTTGATGAGAACTTCTGATAAGATTACTTGAGGTCATAAGTGTATGATCCATATTGGGATGAGACATCTAGCCTACGGTGACACTTCTATGATCTAAACATCCCTCAGGGAGGACCACAGCCTTAGTTGGATTTTGTATCGTCTTTGTTTATCATTGATGTTAGTTTGTAGATCTATCACCTGCTTGCTTATCGATTAATGCGGTTGACTCCCAAACTAGAAATATAATGGGATTTTCTTCGGAGCTATAAGAAAGTGATCCGGTTGGTGACGGGACATCTGATGCCTAAGGTGATGCTTACACTAACCTAACGCCCTAACGGGGGGGGGGGGGTTCTGCAGCTGCTCGATTTGGATTGATATATCTTACCTGGTTTGTTTGTGATTGAATGTGTTTGTGTGTGTAGCGGCGGTGAAACCCCGATATCATCCTAGTGATTCCATATCATTGATCTAAATCCAACTTTAATTCAACTTTTACTTTCTTGCAATTAGTCTAATTAACCTCAAATCAACCAATCGTTCTAAATATTAGTTTTATTTAAGCAAGATTTGATTGACAAAGATTCTTAAAAACGTTGTCCTTTGGGTTCGATCCTTAACTATACTACGATAAGACTCGTCCTCTTGCGGGTGGTATTATTGCACTTTGGTTTTGGTAAAAACTTAGGGATATCAACCCCGAGTGAGTTTGTTAGTGCGTTCAAAATATCACGTCACTCTGCTCTCAGCACATATGTTCTTGTGGAAGTCAGTCCTGCAATGCAAATTTATATACAAGGAATGTTCAATCTCAGTTAGAAATAGATGTTTAGGTTGGTTTGTGTTGTTGTATTTTCTTAGATTTCTTTCAATAGAGATATGCAGAGGTTGTTAACAATCAAGTCTGTAGGGGGGATGTTTTTATGTTGTGTTAGAGGTTTTAAGCGTGTGATGTGGTTAGGTAGGAATAAATTGCTAGTGATGTTGTGTGGTGGGAATAATTTGTACAGGAAGTACAGAGTGAAGAGGCAGCTAATAAGAAGGTGTTGTGTAGTTTCTTCTTTAGCTAGACAGAGGTAACATCTTCTAGGTCCCATGAAGCCTCTTCTGGTGATGTGATGGTCCATTGGGATCATGTTGTTTGAGAGGAGACAAAAGTAGATTTTTTATTTTTGCCATTTTTCCTTCCATATGTTTTTCATATTAGATATGTGTCCTCTATATGTTAAGTACAAGTAGGCAGCTTTTAGTGAATATTTTAGTCCCCAGGTCCATGAAATGCAGTTTGTTGTATTGTATTCCAGATCGTGGATGATGTCATGCAAAGTGTTTCGATGAAGGTTGTTTGTGAGGCAGAGCTTGAGAGAGGTTTTTCAATTTCTGGTTAAGAGTTTCAGGGCTCTGGTGACATTGAGATTCTTCAAGGATGGCAGAATATGGAAGTTGCATATCAGGTTTTGGATGGAGTTATTTTGGAACCAAGGGTCTCTCCAAAAGTTGATGTTTGAGTAGGAGTTTGGAGGGGGATATGATTGGTGAGTAATGGTGTCCAAGTGTTTATTTATAAACTTCCAAAGTGGTGATGATCTATACTTGTTGATTTTGTGCCAAGGTGGGTTTTGTTTGAAGTATTTCTTAAGGATGAAGAATTTCTAGATCTTTTATGTATTAATAAAAAGTATGTTGATGATCTTGGTGATGAGGCATATGGCGTGAGTCTTAATGTTTATGATGGCCCAATCACCATATTGAATGGGTGCAATAAGAGTGTCCCAATTAACCAAGCATAGTTTGTGTTTTGGATGTTCTTCGTTGAAGTGATTCCAAAGAACCTATTTTTTGATGGAGGCAATGGCCTTAAGGGTTTTTCCTGGTAGGGGAATGGAACTGAGGAAGTGGGTAGTAATCGATATGATGACACTGTTGAGGAGGGTGAGGCGTCCTGCAGTGTTAAGAAAATGGTTTGTCTAAGAGAAGAGTTTTTGCTTAATCTTTTCAATGATGGGGTTCAATAGGGAGTGTGTGATTGGGTGTGGTGATATGGGAAGGCCAAGGTAGGTAATCGGGAATCGTTTGATTTTACACTTGAGGAAAGTTTTGTATCTATCTATAAGGTCAGCAAGGGTGTTGATTCCTATGATGGATGATTTTTAGAGGTTTATTTTGAGGCCAAAGATGTATGAGAAAAGGCCAATGATGTGGATGGTGTTGTCTTCTGGCTTAACTAGAATCATACTATCATCAGCAAATTGGACAATGTTCTCGTAGCATTCTGTTGGTGAAGAGATGAGGCCCGATGCAGTGCCAATCTTAATCATGTTGGTAAGAATGGAGGTAACAATGATAAACATGTATGGTGAGAGTGGGTCCCCTTGTCTTAGTCCATGAGTATTGCGGAAGTCACCATGTGGAATACCTAAAGTAGTGTTTGTTAAATAAAATAATAAGAGCCCTCTCCTATATATAGAGGGAGAGAGTTACACGGAACTAAATGGGCCAAGCCCAAAACCAATTATCTCAATAGGTATATTACCATGTATCTGTATAAACTCAAGGAAGTTTTTTTTCCTATTGTCAATTCGGTCACATGTTGATGTTTGAATACCTATCTGAATGATAATTATATTGTTGTTATTTACATGACTAAATCAAATTCTCACAACAAGATTCTAGACATATTAGCTCATGGAGGCAGAACTCACCTTTTTCCATCCTTACGTGAATCTAACCTCATAGGACAATAGTCTAACTCTAATCATATAAAGTTAGTCTTAGACAACTATTCAGGTTAATTACTAAGATAAAAAATGCCAATATATACTTTGCAGTTTACTAGGCTTTAAGTCATATTTGCTTCTACAAGTTTGAACCTCAGAGGCACAAGCTTCACCACATTATTCTAATTGAATGCATGTAGATGATTACAACTTTGTATTTAAGGAGAAGTATGACCTCTCTATGAAAATAATTGGATATGTCTGGTGTCGGTCGTAACAGAGATAGATTTGCATCTGTGCATTTATAATTTTCTTCGTCAACTTGCTCCACTCCCTTCATAGACACTAAATATCTATGCACAATAGTGTTATATATATGTATGTATAAGCCATGTATATAACATGGGTTAAGCCCAATGTAGTACAACTAGTACATGGAGGAAATTTAGTTTTGTGTCTAGTATAAATGAGGAAAATGTTTTATCCCACATTGTTCACTCCTAGAACTTTTGTGGTCTTTATATGTAGTATCACATGTGACACTAGTGTTTAAAGGTACTAGAAGAGAGTATGCTCACTCTCTTGGAGGGTATGGTGACCACAACACATACATGCATGCGTGTGCGCCATGTCACGCCTAGTTTGGACGGGCACGGGATCAGGCTTGTGGATTGTGGATTGTGGATTGTGGATTGTGGAAAATGTCTCCCGTCTTCTTTTTATACTGGGATACAACTACGTAATTAATTAATTATTAATTTAATTAATAAATTCTTTCCAAAATGGATTTATTAATCTTAATTGGAAAGTGTTTTCTATGTGGATTGTTTTACAACGTGTACAAGAGCAATCGAGTGATTGCCTCTTAATGAGAATAAGATTTTGGTGTGCGTAAGGCTATAAATAAACATCCAGTCATTAGGGTTAAAGACATGTAAAACGAACATTAGCCATCAGACGTTCTATTTGTATTTTACACACCCTGACAGAGAACTTTCAGCTGTCACTTTTGAGTTGTTGTAGGGAGTTGTTCTCCTGTGAGTAGCAAGTTTTTCCTTCTCCTCCTTAGAGACACCATCTTTCAAGCGTTGGTTCCTACGATCGTTGTACTACGCTCGTAGTGCAACCGAATGTTTTCGAGTACAAGCAAGACAACAACCTTCTTCAGGTTCATGAGCGGGTCAACTAGAAGACTGGCGCCTATCCAGAAGGATTGTGGGCCACTAATTTCTTTAATTAACACATTCACTTTTCAAACGAACAATCTGGTCCGTGTTCTTAACTTCATTTTTATTTTCTCCTACGATGTTTATTCTTCTGCTTCTTATTTGGATATGGCATGAACCTATTAATTAAGTTATACATGTTACTGTTGCATGTAACAACGTAAACATAAATTTTATAATAGTCTTAAAGAAATCATTATCTGTCATTAATCATCAATGGTCGGTTATGTTGGTTCTTCAAATAAAATTGATACTACTAATATGCCTGAGAAATTTACGGGTACCCACTTTGTTTTGAAAAAGTTGGATGCAAATTTGGCTTAATATAGTGGGTTATGACCAATACATAGAAGAGGATGAATTGAAATTTGATGAGTCAATCTCTGATAATGCAAATATAATTGCTAACTGGAAGAAGGGTGATAAGACGTGCTGAGGGTTGATTTTGTTTGCTTTACATAATAAACTGTATGATTCATACTCGAAGCCGCCTGTCACTACTTCTAAGGTTTTGTGTGAGGCACTAGTAAAGAATTTTAGTACTGAAAACCAAGGTGTTGAAAAATATTGTCTAAATTTTTAAAATTTCAAATGGTTGAGGGTAAGTTTGTTCCTGATTAAACACACAACTTTCATCTCATGTGTCATGAACTCTCATATGCAAAGATGGAATTGCATGAGAAGTTGGTTGTTATGTCCATCATAGAAAAGTCTGCTAAGTGCTCGAAACTGTTTGTCATGAATCTTAAGTGTCGCAAAGGAAACTTGTCAATGAATGATCTAATGAGGGATATTAATATACAAGAAGAATACTTAAAAGAGAAGTTTGTCAAAGTGCCTAAGATAAGAAAACAAAGAATATGCATAAACCTAAGGCCATGATCCAGAAGAAAATGAAGAGAAAACCTTGTTGGACTTGTGCACAGGTTGGCCATTGGAACAAGGATTGTCCTTCAAAGAAGGAAAAGAAAGATGTCACATATGCAACATAGGAGGCTGTGGTCAACATGATGACTACATCCTTAAACCTCAATGATGGGTACATTTCTAAAAAACCTGAAATGCTCTCTATTTTTGAGCCATTTTATTGGATAATTGACATTGGGGCTCATGTACATGTTTGTATTGATAAGTCCATGTTTGTATCTTACCAGGCCTCTAGAGGTTGGTATGTAACTTTGGGCGATTCTAGCTCTACAGAAGTCAAAGGCGAAGGACGAGTAGACTTGAAGTTCCCTTCGGGGAAGGTGTTGACTATTCGTAGAGTCAGACATGTTCCAACTTTCCGACGCAATATCCTTAGTGGCGTAAATTTAGTTAGGGATGGTTTTAGAATAGCTTGCAAATGTAATAAGGCTATTATTACACGCCTTTGTGACTATTTATTTTTTGGCAAGGGGTATCTACGTGATATGGAGAATTTATTTAAGATTCTTGTTGAACCTATTTCAAATTTATCTTAAATATGAATGATAAAAGTTATGTTTCTTGAATCTTGTATCATCTGATGTATGGCATTCTCGTTTGGAACATATAGATATTTTTGACTCAATGAAAAGAATAATGAATATTGATTTAATTCCTAACTCTAAATTTAATGTTACTAGAGGTGAAATTTGTGTTCAATCTAAATTGTCGAGAAAACCTTTTTTTTGTAAATAGGGATTATGAGATTCTTGAATTAGTACACATTGATATTTGTGAATTTAATGGGATTGCTACTACGGATAAAAAAGATTACTTCATAATTTTCATTGATGATGCTAGTAGATATTGTTGTCTTTTTACTTAGAAGTAAAGATGAGGCATTGGATAAATTTAAAATTTATAAAAAAGAAGTTAAAACTCAAACTAGCAAAGTACTTAAGCGATTAAGGTCTGATAGGGGAGGAGAATACACCTCGAACTTGTTTTTGGAATTTTTCCAATTGCATGGTATAGTACATGAGGTTACCGCTCGATATTCACCACCGTCTAATGGGATAGATGAACGTAAAAACTAAACCCTTATAGATATGGTCAATTCTTTACTTCAAACCTCAGGTCTACCCAACTTCATGAGGGGGAAGCTTTGAATACGGCTTGCCATTTCTGAATAGAGTTCCCCATAAACATGTAAAAAATAGTATGTTTGAGTTATGAAGAGGGAGAAAACCAAGTCTCAAATATCTTTGAGTGTGGGGGTGCCTTGCTAAGGTACTTGTTCATGAACACAAGAGGAAGAATTTGGGACCAAAAATAGTTGATGCCATTTTCTTGGGGTATGTAGAGATGAGTTATGCCTATTGATTCTTGATTGTAAAATCTGATATCTCTGGCATTGAGGTCAGTACAATTTTGTAACTATGTGATATAACATTCTTTAAGGATATGTTTCTAATGAAATCTGGTGTGCCCAATGAAGTATCTCAAGAGGATTCATTCACCATAGGTTCCATTCCCGAACATGTGGAAAGGATGAAAAATGTGAGGAGTGATTCAAAACATACTATTTTTGAATCTTATGATTCTGAATAAAAGGTTGAACCTAGGAGAAGTAAACGTTCAAGGGCATCCAAAGACTTTGGAAGTGAGTTTCTCACTTACAATGTTGAGGATGATCTTGTACAAACAAGCTATAGATTCTCTATAAGATAAGTTTTAGAAAGAAGACGTAAATGATGAAATCCAATCAATTATCTCAAATGGAACTTGGGAATATGTGTATTTGCCTCCTGGTTGTTCTACAGTTGGATGCAAATGGATATTTAAGAAGAAACTTAATGCAGATAGGACAATCCATAAGTATAAGGCAAGGTTAGTTACTAAGGGTTACACAAAGAGGGAAGGAATAGATTATTTTGATACCTAGATGTTTCCCGTATAGCTACAATCCAAGTGCTTATATTATTGGCTTACATTTATAATCTATGTATCCATCAGATGGATGTGAAGACCACATTCTTACACAGTGATCTTCAGGAAGAGATATATATGGAACAACTTGAGGGTTGTGTGGGTCATTGGAATGAGTCTAAAGTGTGTAAACTTGTTAAGTCTTTATATCGCTTGAAACAAGCCCCTAAGAAATGGCATGAGAAGTTTGATTCTGTGATATCATTGCTTGGCTTTGTTTGTAATGAATTTGATAAGTGTCTCTACTATAAAATCGTCAATGTTAGATTCATTTTGTTATGTGTATATGTTGATGATATTCTACTTTTTGGTTCCAATATGAAAGTAGTAAATCACACAAAGTCATTCTTGTATTGTAAGTTTGAGATGAAGGATATGGGTGTCGCTGATGTGATTTTAGGACTTAAAATCACAAGGTATACTAATGGTATAACTCTCTCTCAATCTCACTATGTTGAGAAGATACTAGAGAGGTTTGAGTACACATCACGTAAACCTATTAAGAATCCATATGATTCATCCAAGGCCTTGTTCAAGAATGAGAGTGGAGTTCCAGTGTCTCAATTGTGATACTCTCAGATTATTGGAAGTTTGATGTATCTTATGAACTACACACGTCCAAACATTGTGTTTGTCATGAGCAATTTAAGTAGATACACCAGTTGTCTCAACAAGACCCATTGGGAAGCTCTTGACAGAGTTTTGAGGTATATGAAGATAACTTGTTCCCTTGGACTGCATTATGGAAAATATCCTTCTGTAGTCAAAGGATAAAGTGATGCAAGATGGATTGCCATAAACTCTGGGAGTAATGGTGTCTCAAGATATGTATCCATGTTGGGAGGAGGAGTTGTTTCCTAGAGGTCTAAGAAATAGGCCATATTTTCTCAATCAACTTTTGAGGTGGAGTCATGTGCTTTAGATAAAACTAGATTGGAAGCTGAATGATAAAGAAGCTGCTTCTTGCAATTTTAGTTCAATGTGATAGAACTACAACTATTGATAAGATAAATAGTTCCAAGTACAAAAAAAAATAGCACAGACACATCCAAGTCAGACTCAAGTATGTAAGGGAGTTAGTGTGTAATGGGGTCGTGGCTGTGGATTACGTTGGTACCAAATATATTATAGTTGATCCTTTCAGTAAAGGTCTTACCCTAGACTTGGTGGAAAAATCTAGGTTGGGGATGGGACTGAAACCCCTTTAGATTTGCAGGTAGTAGCAACCCAACCCAAAAGAGTGGAGATCCCAAAAATATGGTTCAATGTGGTAATAGAAAGCTGTCGGGTGAACCAGATGACACTATTATTTTCACTACAAGAAAATTGGCTATTTGTGAAGGATGATTCCTTCACAAATGTACATTAATTCCTTCAATAAAAAATTCGGTTGAAGGCCATTCCTTCACAAAAAATCCTACTCTAAAAACCTCTTCACAAATACTTTGATGAGAGACTCTAGCCTTCACAAATACTATTTTGAAGGACTATTTGACCTTCACAAAAAAACTTCCCAGGCCTCCCAAATACATTTTTGAAGGCTAATTTCACAACTTTCAATGAGGTTCTAGGGCCTTCACAAATACATTTATTGAAGGATTATTTGACCTTCACAAAAACAATTCCCAGGCCTCCCAAATACATTTGTGAAGGCTAATTTCACAACTTTCAATGAAGTTCTAGGGCCTTCATAAATATACTTATTTTATCATGAATTACAATTGTGATCTATGTTTTCCTATTTGTCAATGAGGTTTTAACTTTCTTATTTTTCATTAAGTAATATTTTTGTGGTTTCTATCAGGCACAAAGAATATTTTAATAAACTAATTTAGTTAATAAGACACAACAACCAAAACAAATCACTCTTTTGAAACATTCCTCTTTATTTCACATAGAAAAATTGTTCATTACATAGGGGAGGACATCGGCCTTTTCCCCTTAATCGATACAAATTTCAATGTAAGTATATATCGACATTTTGACTTTATCACTCATTTAGCCAATGACCAACTTTGATAATGTTGAGAGGAAGCTTGGACATCATGCCTTGTCCAGCATAGAGTTCATGCTCCACTACTATTGAGTAGAAAAGGTTTTCAATATATCTTGAGGTGTTAAATCTTTCTCTTTATTAAGGCTGGCTTCAGCTGTGGTATCTTTTGGTAGAACACGAACATCTCTGCCCCTCCCTCACCCTCTGCCACTGGCTCTAGCTGGTGCCATCTTAACTGTAGATACTTTGTTGCTTTGAGGTAGCTGAGAATAACTTTTCCGGTTCTGTAACAAATATTATTAGAAACATGTCAACCAATGGAAGATTATCAATAGCAATTCAGTAGGCTGAACAATCTATGAAGAGCTGCAAAGAACATCACAACACCACTATAGCTCAAAGCAATAAAAGAAACTGACCTTTATTATCATCTATCTCCATTATTGATTCATCATGTATAGGGTCCTCGAGACATTTTGAAGCATCATTCACGGGCAACATCTATTACAGGGGATGAATGAGATTGCCATTATGCTTACGAGCAATATATACCATCCTGTGGGTCTGATTTCGCGACTATAGTGACTAAAAAACTGATAAATTCTGCAATCTTGATACGCCCTGCTTTATATGCTGACCTCAATGCATCCACAGCCCTTAAAGATACGTGTTTAGACCCTGGAAGAAATATAAGTAGAAGAACATGAGATAGAGAAAGGAGAAGATATGATCAGTTTTAGACCTACAAATACAGAAATTTATCAAGACAAAATAATAAATCTTTGTTCTTTGCCAATATACAACAGCCAAACAAGTTCACAGACTCACTGAGACAACAATTGGCCAATGCTTCCAGTAACTCCACAGTCAAGCATGAGAAGTAATACAAGCAACAAAGGCTCAGTTCTTGGCAATCAGTAGGAAGTCTCAAAAATGGGCCAAAAGAAGGCTCCCTTGTAAGACAATTACACTTCATAAGTATATCATGAAAACATGTCGAGGAGAAGAAAACCACCAAATGAACCAACAGGAAAGTGCAATAGCTACCTTCTTCATTGGGTATACAATAAAACTCCAGCATTAAGAACTGCAAGTTGTCGTACTCAAGACCAAGAGGAGAATCTGGGGAACTACTTGCCCAAATTTAAGCATAAGTTTTAAGATGACATGTGTAAAATACAACATATATCTCAAAATATAAACAGTAAGAGGTAACAAGAGATAAAGAATGGCACAACAGAAAAGCACTTCAACAGCCAGCACAGCTCAGGGAAGACGAGCCATAAATAGAGCCAAAACATCAAAACCAAAAACCCAACTGAGCAGCAGCAGCTAAACGTATATGCAGAAAAAGCAGAACCCATGACAGATGAAACCTAAAGCCAACCACAAGGCCAGAAAGAAAGAAGGCAGAACCCAAATATGTAGAAGCTGTAAAGCAAGGAAAATCAACTCCAACTAGCATCAGGAATCCAAATCCAAATGGGACATGTCTTGGATTAGGATTCCACACCAACAGCAGAGGCCATAAACAACCAACATCAACACACAACAGAAGGCATGAAAAGGACATCCAGAAGAAAGACACTTCAACAGCCAGCACAGCACAGGGGAGACGAGCCAAAAAATTGAGCCAGTACATCAGAACCAAAACCTAGCTGAGCAGCAGCAGCTATACACATATGCAGAAAAGGCAGAAACCAGGACAGAAGAAAACTAAAGCCAACCACAAAGCCAGAATAGTGATGCGAAACTGCATGGAAGATTACTGTGGGCGCTAAAACTGCATGGAAGATTACTGTGGGCGCTAAAAAAATCCTCACAAATGACACTGAGGTGGTTTCCAAATTAGATTAATATACAAGTGATGCAAACAATATGTACCTCTATGATCAAGACTTTGGGGTCTATTTCTCGAGCCCTTAATGCTTGATTCCTACCAATTGTAAATTTTCCAAGCCAACTGCCAAGATTTTTCAACAACGAGCGCTCCTCTGAACTTGATTTAATCAAATCAGACCTCAATAGTACCTGCAATATACATATTTCATTGAGCTGCAATTATAGAAACATAAATCTGCAATTATAGAAACAGAAATCTGCTGCAATATACATAATTAATAACATTTGTTCAAGATGTTCCCACATACATTTTATTGAGCTGCAATTAATAACAGAAATCTACTGCAATATACATATTTCATTGAGCTGCAATTATAGAAACAGAAATCTGCAATTATAGAAATAGAAATCTGCTGCAATATACATATTTAATACAGAAATCTATTGCAATTATAGAGCAGATAAACAATTACAAAATGAATATTTGTATCATCAACTGTGGCAAAGAAAGCTTCGTTGAAAAGAAAAAAATGTGGACTTTAATAGCAAGTTGCAAACAACAGCCACCCACTTAAGGCTACCTCAACATTATCTGCAGAAGCAGGTGCAGAACTTTGCAGCTGGTCAATGTGTGTATTAGTTATGCCATTAGAGTCTGCTTGACTTAAAGAAATCCTTGCAAGTGCTCGCTTAATGAAAGAAACAAGATCAGCATGTGTACTACGCAAATGAGATATCTGAACAATGTGATTACAGTACTGAGGCCACTCAATCAGACGATCCATGAATTGCTCCAATGCTTTGGCACCAAATAAGAACATCTGCATTCAAAAACCCAATATACGTTACATATAAAACAAAATAGTCAAAAGAAAAAAGAAATAGCTGATAGATAGCAGTGAACATTAGACCACCTTTGAGTCCACTGACTTCCTCAATGCATCAAGCACACAGCGCAAGGCGATCCCAAGAGTAATATGAGATACAAGTTGATTCTTTATAAAAGAGCCTGGTCGCCAAGAGCAGAAAAGACACGAACATTGGAAATCAATTGCCCAAGTTTATATACGAGAAAGCAAGAAAATATAATTGAGAACAAAAAAGATTAGACATGTCAACTGATTTAGGAATCGTGGTCAGACTATTTGTCAAAAGAAAAACACAAAAAGGTAAAATACAGATAGTGCAAACATTGTAGGAATGTACAATGTAAATCTTATATTGATGCAATATGGTTTAAAGGTCAAACCAGGAAAAGGAAACACTATTTTTCTATAAATGACTCATGAATCACGACATAGGTGCATTACACAATCTAAAAATGCACCAGAACTTACAGTCACTGAATCAACAGATACAGCTCCAAGATGGTCCATATTGAACCCAATTTTAAGCTTGGCAAGTACATTTATAGTAAATTTGATTGGGCAGACCTGTGAAAAGAAAATGAAAACTTAATTACAACATCAGCTATATAGATATATAGAATTGTTTTAACATTATTTGAAAGTGGAAAAACTTACTCTGTACGTGCTCAAAGTAGGATTAGCAGTTGCACACCTATGTGTCATAGTAAAAGAAAATGTATTGAACTACGAGGTTGTATAGGCAGCCAGGTGCTCCCATAGGGACCAATTCTATATGGCAGCTACTACACACACAAGTCTTCTCTTCTATATCATGTCATGATAGCAGTAGCAATTACATGGAAAGAACATCTAGAAAACAAATTTAAAATATGGATCTCATGGAATCCATGGAAGTTTCACATGTTGATAAACATCAATTAAAATGTCAAGAAAATATCAAATAATATGAAAAACTAAGAACGAACTATGTGAGTAAGTAAAAAAAAAGAATGGTAAGAAGAAAAGTTTAGTATATGATAAAGAAGAAGAATACAAAGAATGAGATGAATGAGTATTCTGATAGATTGACAATGGTTAACTACAAGGCGGAACATATGATCTAATGTCCTATGGATCTCAAACACATTTTCTGAATACTATCTATATCCATGGAATTGTGAGGCTTCATAACAATTCTTCAAGCATTATGAACGTCTTCCGTTGCAGTATCCCTTACATGATTTTCTCCACTTGTACCACCATGAGCCGGAAACGCACCAGTACGAGTTGAAGTTGGAAAATATTGATGCTGACAAAGAATTTAAAATTTCAATTTAAGATGATCACAAATAACCACACATTTGATAATACATTTATATAAATACCTGTGATCCACTTGTACCACCGTGAGCGGGAAACGCACCAATAGGATGACCATTTGGGAAATATTGCTGCTTGAAAAGAATTTAATTTGATATTACCTCAGACTTCTCAGAAGACCATTGTTTAACAAGATTGTAAAACTGATGAATATCTAATGATGCATTCTGCTCAACCTTTTTCCTCATCAAATCTGGATTATCCTTATACTTTAGATAGTAATCTTTCTTAACCCGTGACTTCCAACTTTGTAAAGCTTTGTGAATGTGAGCATCTACATAGTTCCATGCATTTGGATGATCTCCCAAATCAAAGAATTTCTGGAAAATATTTGGAGATGTTAAAAAACAATAAAAAGTCTTAAAAAATACACTAAGTCTAGACTAAAAGAAATTTTGTAATTACTTAAGTACCTCAATGCATGATTTTCTATCTTCAAATGCTAGTTGTGGTTGCTCTCTCCATTGTAGATCTAAACTCCATATTTGTGGTTTTCTAGCTAATATGCCACAGTAACTGTTCAACTTTATACTGTTCTTTCCAACTGCATTACCTGTTGCATTCCATTCCACCTTGTGTCGCTGCTCTCCTGGTTTTGGAATTAGATTAACCTCACTTGCAGGGCCCCTTCCATATCTATGATGGTCATGTTCATCCTGAAGTTCCTCATGCTCATCTCCTACTTCAGTTGAAGGAGAGGAGACTGTAGGTGAAGTAGTAGTGGGTTGTGGCGGGGTTGTAGAAGCTCTCATAGTTGACCTTGTGTTCCTCATCCTACATAAGATGAAAACATAACAATTATAGCAATGCATAAGAGGTTAGTCCAGCAGTTTATGGAATAAATGTACAACATTGTAAGCACATAATAATCCACAAAATAAAAAGGGACAAATGACAATGCAATATCTTTGCACCAATACATAATAATCCACAAAGAAAAATATTACATCAACACAAAATATTCCTCATCCTACATAACATAAAAAAGGGACAAATGACAAGGCAATATCCTTGCACCAAAACATAATAATCCACAAAGAAAAATATTGCAAGCACGATCATTCACTAAGGTTTGCAACAACTAATCAAAACAACTTTATTCCTCGGGCTCCCTAGCAACAAATGATCCATGCATATCATTCCTTGACCAGGAGATATCATCACTTGTGTGGTTGTTACCACTATGAACTTGTGTCCCACTCATATAATCCTCAATGATAGGTTCAGAATAATTTTGAGGTGGAAGTTTCAAAACAGTGAACCAATTATCATCATCAGGATCTTTTACATAAAAGCATTGCATTGCTTGTGATGCAAGAGTGAATGACTCATCTTGATTGTGTCTCCTTGAGAAATTGAGCTGTGTGAAACCATATTTGTCAATGCGCAAACCGTTATAAGAACTTTCATCAAACCAAGAACACCGAAACAATGGTATTTTTATGTCTGGACCATAACATAGCTCAACGACCTCCTCCAATTGTCCATAATATGTAATTGTAGCCGTAATAGGATTTTTATCCCTCCCACTTGCATAACTAGATGTATCTGCCACCAAGTAGACCCCACTATTTTGTGTAGTAGAAGTACTTTCAACATGTTTTGAGTGGAATCAGTATCCATTTACTGAATAGCCTTCATATGACATTCCATCTATAGAAGGACCCTGCGATATCCATCTCAACTCCTCACTAACATCCTTTGGATGATCAATTCGCATACGTATTACCTAATTTATCAACATAAAAATAAGAAGGGATTAAATACTCTTTCAAAATAAAATTTTGATTAATTTTATAAATTACTTACATGCTCTCTCAACCACCTAGCAAACTGTGTTGCGTGTTTTTTTTCTAAAGCACGTAGTGTGATATTTGGTTCAGCCTCTTGAAGGTTTATCATGTGTTCACTGGTTATTGGAAAAATTCAAAAGTTGTGGTTAGTCTATATTAGAAACAATTTAACATTAAAAAAAAATTGATTACCTTCTGTAATCATCGAACATGTCAGTATTAAAGAGTACATTTCGATGGGCTTGTTCTAAAGTTTGCACATCAAAGTGTTTTGGTACTCCCACTCTAATAGGAGAGTCATCAACATTACGAGGAGTACGAGTGAATTTTGTGTCAAAATCAGGTAGATATCTAGCACAAAATGTCAAACATTCTTCTGCCAAATAGCCTCTAGCAATAGAACTGGTAGGCTGAGCTTTATTTCTGACATAATTCTTGAGTTTCTTCAAGTACCTCTCAATGGGGTACATCCACCTACCCCGTACAGAACCGACAACTCTTGCTTCATAAGCTAAATGGATAGGCAAATGCATCATAATGGTAAAGAATGCTGGAGGAAATACTCTCTCTAACTGGCATAGTGTGACATCAATGTCTTCTTCAAGCTTCTTAAATTCTTCTACATCAATAGCATCTGAGCAAAGTTCATTGAAAAATAAACATAGGCTAGCTTGCAATAGGTTTATAAACATCTAGGCTTATGCAGTTCCGCAAGGAAACAGGAAGAAGTTGTTGCATTAAAACATGACAATCATGGCTCTTCAATGCCAATAGTTTTTTCTCTCTCATGTTGACACACCTAGATATGTTAGAAGAATATCCATCAGGAACCTTCAATGTTTGTAAAACAGATAGAAACTTCTCTTTCTCCATACTACTCATTGTGAAAGATGCTGGAGGTAAGTAATAATGGCTCCCTGAATCGACTGGCCACAAATCCCTTCGGATACCCCATTGTTTTAGATCTTGACGAGCTTGTAAGTTGTCCTTACTTTTCTTCGATTCGCCCAACAAAGTGTTCAATATGTTCTCACAGACATTTTTTTCTATGTGCATTACATCCAAATTATGTCTCAGCAACAAATATTTCCAATACGGGAGTCGAAAAAAAATGCTTATTTTATTCCATCCAGGCGGCAATGGCTGATGTCCATTTGTAGAGATTTTACGTTTATTAGTTTTTCTGAATGTGATGTTTGTGCAACCCTGAAATTTTTCTAGTATATCATCACCTGACCAGTGCCTAGGTGGTTGACGGAAATCTTGTTCTCCATTGAAACTTTTTTTATCACGCCTATAAATATGATTGTTTTTCAAGAAACGTCGATGGAAACCATAACATTGTTTCTTGCCAAATTGAAGCCACTTGGATAAGGTATCTACATTACAAGATGGGAAACCTAAATCCTTTTTCCCTTTGGTGCTCCAACCAGAAAGGTCACCATAAGCCGGAAAATCATTTATGGTCCATAAGATCATTGCCTGCATAGTGAAGTTTTTCTTGCTATAAGCATCATATACTTTAACTCCCTGCCCCCAAAGTTTTTGAAGCTCATCAATTAATGGCTCTAAGTAAACATCAATATCATTCCCAACCATATGAGGACCTAGGATCAACAAAGACATCATTATGTATGGCTCCTTTAGAAGAAGCCAAGGCGGGAGATTGAGAGGGGTTAATAGTACATGCCATGTGCTATTTGAAGCACTCATAAGTCCAAATGGATTGAATCCGTTTGTAGCTAGAGCAAGTCTGACATTTCGTGGTTCAACAGCAAAGTCTGGAAATTATCTATCTATTGAGATCCATTATTCTGTGTCAGAGGGATGATGAATACGACCATCATTTCCTTTTTCTTTAAATGGCCACATCATATCTTTTGCAACTGAAGGGCACATGTAAAGTCTCTCCAGATGAGGGATAATAGGAAAGTGATACATCACCTTTTCAGCTACCTTCTTGCCTTTTGTTCTATATGTCTTTTCATTCCATCTAGACTCACCACAAGTATCACACGTGTCTTTCTTTGATGAACCTTTACGAAAGAGCATGCAGTCATTTCGACAGACATCAATTTTAACTTTTTTGAGGCCAAGGTCTTTTACAACTTTATTTGCTTCATAATAAGTCTCAGGAAACAGACTACCTTCTTTTGGAAAGGCTGAGATTATCAACTTCAGCAACTTTGTAAAAGAATTATTTGACCATCC
Source organism: Alisma plantago-aquatica (assembly GCA_963693085.1). Classification (NCBI taxonomy): domain Eukaryota; kingdom Viridiplantae; phylum Streptophyta; class Magnoliopsida; order Alismatales; family Alismataceae; genus Alisma; species Alisma plantago-aquatica. The sequence goes on from OY856410.1 coordinate 397,622,239, forward strand.
AGACTCCTCCTTCAGATATAACAGAGGCACCAGAAAGGACAACTTGGAGTGAGTTTTACAACCTTCATACAGTGGTTGATCAGATTCTTTGAGAAGCTTGAAAAAGCATTGGGCGTTAAGATTTTCAGGCTCCTCCTCGAGTTCAAACTCACTGGCATGACTTGTATCGCCCATTCCGAATATATCTCCCAACATTTGATGAATACTTCCAGATGCAGGCCTAGTAGATGTTGCACTTATTGTATTCCTCCCAATCATCTCCCCATGATATGTCCAGACATCATAGCTGCGGACAAATCCTTTTTGTAAAACATGTAAGAATATGTCATCCTCTGATTTAATGTATCTATTCAAGCATGTTTTACAAGGGCAAATTAAATTTCCCGGTCTGGGTGGTATTTGATGGGTACGTGCAAATTCAATGAACTTTTGTAAACCAGACTGGAATACTTCACTTTGCATCCTATTAGCAATATACATCCAATTTCTATCCCATAAGAAATCCATCTGCATACAAATACACAAGAAGTTAACGGTCACATTACAACTAAAAACCAAAACTAAACAAGAGAAAAATAAAAGATAAAAGTTTAGATTGTAGTATCATTGATTCATATATTGTGTATAAAAGCAAAGTTTAGGGAGATCAAACAATTGAGTGACTCATGGAAAAATGTTTTCAAAAGCCAACAAAAACCAGTCTGAGTCAAGTGTGTTTCAACTGCCCCAGAATAATTTCATACATGTGGATCTAGGAAGCACGGACACTTCCCGGAGGCTGTCGTGTCTGTGTCCAACGCGTGTCCAACATGGACACACCTTGGACATGCCTGGACACGTGGCGGACACGCCTCTGACATGTCCACTTTTTTCAAAAAAATATTGAAGTGTTGGACACGACTTGGACACTCCATGGACACATCCAACACACACCATCCCTACCCACTTAAGCTTAAGCATACAAAAAAAAAACCAAACCTTGCCCAAATCCCTACCTCATGTTCTACACTGCTCTTGCCCTATCAATATTAGTTAGTTAAGCTTCAGTAGCTACAAAAATGTTCCTTCGCCTCCTCTTTTTCCTGCTCCATGTCTTCTTCTCATCTCCCTTCTCTTATTTCATGTTGGTTTTTCATGTGTCTCCTTCTGCTTATCTTACCACTCCTCCCCTACTTTTCTTCTTGCTTTTCGAGATAAAGGTAGTAGAATATTTCCCTCCCTACGTCTACTCTTTTTCTTGCTTCTCTACATCTACATCTTCCCTCCTCTTCTCTTAACCATCCATCTTAAGTAGCTCTCCATGTATTCCATCTTAACTAGTTTGATCTCATCTAATCTTCAACTCAACACCTTATATGTATCAATGGGATAACTTCACCTTAAGCATAGAGAGATTATTTTAGGCCATCTAAATCTATGGATCAGTCTATTGTGTACTAGATAATAAATTTTACTACAAAGAGGCACAATAACTCCAAGTCATGCACATGAGAATTTCTTCATTGAACTTCATAGTCGTGAATGCCTGGCGACTATTCCATCTTGGAAAAGAAGACAATTCAACTCTTGTCCGGGCACATTATTGTATATTATGTAGCTTTTTTAACATAGAATCCTAAGATAGGTTCAGAGATAAGCTTGCTCATGAAATATTTCTTCACAAGGAGATGGACACATGAACCATGTAATTAGTCTGTTAAACTTTGCGAGAAGGAGAGATACCTATGTAATTTTTTTTATAAAATTTCCACAAGGATACGTGATTCGGAAACATTACATCTCAGAGGGATTTTGTTGTTCCCATTATATTCATAACCACATCAAATTAAACCTATAGAATGAGTCGTGCCTCAAACCACTGAATTGGTTTTGAAGCAGCACGAGGTAGCAACAGGAGAACCAAAAAGACTGACGAATCTTCAGATTATGCAGAAAACTTCATAGCAGATCAACCTCAAAAACTCAGGAGAGAAGCTCAACCATCACTCTAAGTGAGAGGGGAGCATTAAGCGACAAAATCATAAGGCAACATAGAAAAACACAGAGCCCCAGAGCAAGGAGACATATCTAGAAATATGTAACAGCAGCAACAAGCAGTAAAACTCAACCATATATATATATATATATAGAGAGAGAGAGAGAGAGATTTCTATACTTAGTAACGAAGGAGGATATTTTACAATCATTTAATGTTGTTGTTAGATATGCATAATGCTAAAAGAGGTCTTTCAATAGAAAGTAATGAAGGGAGATTCTAAGATACAATATTTGTTACAAGATAAACAACTCCAAATTCAAATCTCCCACCACTTGCGTCAATCTTTCAAACCGCTGTCCTTGCTCTGTTTTGAATAAATCGATTCCTATAAATCTTCATACAATAACAGATTTTCTCTTATCTAATAAACCATTTTCCCACTACTCAACTATGTCTCCCTAGAATAGAAATTCAAATACCCCACCACTTCCGGAAATTTCTCTTAAAAAATGGATGTCTTTGAATTAACAACTGCTCTAAATCCCACAAATGCCACCTTATGAAACTGCCATCCCCTCTTTCCAGTGACTCGCCATCCTACTCCTAAACTAACGCCAACCTTCAGTATACCAAACCCCAACCACGATTGACTAACCGGAGATCGTGGGGGATAATGCTGACTAGAAAACTGAAGTCTATCTAATCGTTGTTACCATCCTTTTATATTTGGAAACATAATCTTTCAAAATTGTGGTTCTGTTCTCAACCCTTTTTAGCCTACCATGTTCACCTCTCACTTCTTTATTTCCAATGAAAATCAAGCGGAAGTGCAAGGAGCCGTGTCTGCAATTGAAGAAGCATTCACCTCAGAAGAAGTTCTGTTTCAATTCATGTTGGTAGAGGGATGAGGAGGATGATGGTAGGATGACGGTGATTGGTCTGCTGGAGGGATGACTAAGCCAGACAGTGTAATTTGGTTCTCACTATGCAATTCCTTCCTATGATATGTGAATGTTCTTTTCATTATGAGTGTGGCCCAAGTAAGTAGTTTTCTATCCTTCACGCCTCATTTTGTTGATGTTTCTTCTGAAATCAACATTGGACGGCGATGAGTGTGGGACAGGTATGTGAAGCACAACCTCTAGATAAATACTTTTATTCGGTCTACATCAAAGTATAAATAGCAAAAAGTAACAATAAAATTTAGCATCAAATACACGGATATCATAATTTTTTAATTTCAGGAGTGGCATTGGGTAAAAATACTCTTCTTGGTACAGAACTGCAACCTCATCTGTTAGAACTTAGAAGCACATGCAAGCATAAGGTTTTCAATTTTTTCCTAAAAACTTCGTGTAATATTTTGAAGGAAGGATCATATGTCTTCTATAGAGGATCTCAAAAGCTGCACTTAAATTGGTTTCTATAATCTAGGCCAGGAAATTAATCTTTTCGTAATTGTCTTCCCATATCTAGATTAAGAAGTTCTGCCTGGTGAATGAGACTTTTTAATAACCGGCTATCCTAGCACAGGAATGGTGTTCTCCTCACTCTCTTTGACCTTCTCTGTTGGATGGTACCCACAATCTTATTGCATTTTTGAGATCTACCATCCTTACTACCCTTCTACGACTCTAGCCACATGCACCGTTGTCTAGCTATCTACTATCTATTTTAGCCACCCTGATACCCAACTACTGAATGTGGACACTGAGCCTCTTCAATCGACAGTTGAATCACCCTACGGGAAGCACCATGTGATCCAGACAACAAGTTACTACTTTTTCTATTATATACTCAATGACCATGTTTCCGTCGTACTGATTCCCCCGACTATTAATCGTCGACACCGCACTCCCACCGATAGCATACATCTTCCGCCTGGTATAATCCAGTGGCAGAGTCAAAATTACTAGATGGATGAGGCACAATATAATTATATATATATATAATATCTTCTTTAATGTTATTACAAAACAATCAAAGAAATGATTAACAATCCAAACTTTCACCTGCACTTCTGTGAAAGAGGTTTTACGAATTTTTCTAAGGTGAATGTTTAGGTATAAGAGATATAGACGTAAGATTGTAAGATAAAATAATCATCACTTTGCCTGTTATAATATTATTACTTAATAAGATCTATGTAAAAATTTTATGGGATATCTTTTTTGATATAGAGCAATTAAAATGATTGAAATATCCATACATACTATCGAATATTATTTCAATTGATTATAACTTATACGGATATATAAAGACAAGAAGCTAAACAATACAAGGAACATGAAGGATACTAGAGCATGAAAGGAAACGTTCTATTTGATCTTGTAGCTAGTGTTAATAGATGATCCTCTCATTAAAATAGATATGATTAATATATAATAGATAACAATAACTGGCAATCCAACGTGCTTGGAAAAATCTATATGTCTCCTCTCTCCTCTCTCCTGGCGATTCCCTTTCTCTGTCCTCCTCCTCTTGGCCGTGCTCTGATCAGTTCCCCATCCTTGCGAAATGAAGACAGTGTGTTCAAATGCACCATCGTCTCCGGAGCAGCATGCCTCTCTTCAACCAGATCTATTTTCTCAGGTAACTTCTCTGTGTGACACCACCCACCGTCGTCGGGCTTATGCCTAGGAGCAAGATTGCAGCGACTGGTACAGCAAGGCGACATACTTCTGGTTGTCCTTGATCTCTCGCCATGGCAGCAATACCTATAAACAGACAGATCAACACGGAAGGCTCTTGAATGGCCCAATTTTCCCTGATGAGTTGGGAACGGCGGTGTTATCCAAACCAAATACTGGTAACTGATGCCATTATTAACTGCGGCAATCTCGATTGCCTCTCTTCACAACTGCAGATGTATTCCCAAGTTTACCTCCCAAACGACCCCTTATCATCCTAATTTCGGCCGGTATTCTGATTAGTCAAGAACGTTTGGGATCATTTTCCAGTGAGTATGGAGTGGCCACTGATAGCAGCCCTATTCGCAGCATGAACAATTTGTTGAATGTCATAGTGTTAAGCGCTTCCGTTTTTAGTTTTCATTCAGATAAATTTTTTTGCAGTGATAAATGCAGTGACGAGTTGTCAGGATCCAAAACCAACATTAGATCTACCTCACGGTCGAAGTCGAAGGGGGCAAGCCAAACGTTGCTTCCACTGGGACGGGGGGTCCTCTTCACGAGCAGGGCGAGCTCACGCCACAGCCGTCGCTTCCGCTGGGACGGGGGTCCACGCTGGCGACCGTTGCTTCCGCTGGACGGGGGCTCCTCTTCACGCCAGCGGCCGTGGTTTCCGGCTGCTGCTATTGCGCTGGGGGCACCAGTCACAACATAGGGGTGGGGGAGCGGAAGGAGAGGAAACGGTGCATGGAAACCGTTTTAGTAATGGGAAATCTTAATTACCAATTAGTGGGGCGGGAAAATTTGGTGGGAAAGTTAGTGAAGGAATTTTTACATTGTAGAAGGATTTTAAACCTTCAGTAATTGCCTTTTTCATAAAGAACTCGGTTGAGGGAAACTGGTTCTTTTGTGTAGGACTGTCCTTCACAAAAAGTCAATATTTTTGAAGGGCTTTGATCCTTCACAAATGACCTTCACTAAAAATCTATTTTTTTGTAGTATTTGTTTGATGATTCTAGCATATGTGTGTCTATCTCCTAAAAAACTTGTTGGTGTCATGACTTCAAGTTAGTAAGACATTAGTCTCTCAGTGGTGTCAAATATTAGGATAGTATGTGAGCAGTACATCCTTGGAGACTCCAACTAAATGGTTGATGTTGTATAGGCCGCAACATAAGAATTGGGTTGTTCTCTGATATCAATCATGACATATATTTTGTATGCATGACCTTAATGCATTGTTTTCTTGTATACCATGTCTTTATTGTATTATTGCCAACTTATAATCTTGCACCCAAGGTTCAGGTTAAAGACTTATGTTCACCTAGTTCTTGTGAGGTCACAATGGGATAACTCAGGTAGATTCAAACCAAAAGGTATCTGCTGAAAGAACAGAATGGCAGACTGAATGGTCGAGCACACTACACGTTGGAATTTGTGGGGGTATTGTTAGATATATGGTTGTATAACCCATGTATATAGCATGAGCTAAGCCCAATGTAGTGAAGCTAGTACATGGATGAAATGTAGTTTTATATCTAGTGCAAATGGGGAAGAAGTTTTATCCCACATTTCTCACTCCTAGAACTTTTTTGGTCCTTATATGTAGGATCACATGTGAAACTAGTGTCCAAAGGTCATAGGAGAGGGTATGCTCACTCCCTTGGTGGGTATGGTGACCACAACACACATGTACACACGTACATCATGCCATGCCTTGCCTCGTCTTGCCTGGTCGGGCCAGGCAATGGCTCGGGCTTGTGGCTTGTGGCTTGTGGATTGTGGAGAATGTATTCCGTCTTCCGTCTTCTTTTTGCACTAGGATACTACATAATTAATTAATTATTAATTTAATTAACAATTTCTTTTCGAAATAGATTTATTAGTCCTAATTGGAAAGGTTTTTCCTTACAGACTTTTTCACAACATGTACAAGAGAGATCGAGTGATTAGGTCTTAATGGGAATAGGATTTTGATGTGTGAAAGCTTATAAAATAAGCCTCCGACCATTAGGGTTAAAGACATCTCAAATGAGGCATGAGCCTTCAGCTGTTTTGTTCATTTTTACAAATCCTAAGAGAGAGTTTTCAGCTATCGCTTTCGAGTTGTTGTGTGGAGTTCTTCTTGTGCGAGTAGCCAGTTCTTCCTTCTCCTCCTTAGAGATGTGATCTGTAAGGCGGTGGTTCCTACGATTGTTGGGTTGTGATGGTAGTGCAACTGAACATCATCAAGCACAAGCAAAACAACAACCTTCTTCAGGTTTGTGACTGGGTCGACTAAAAGAACTACACATATCTAGAAGGATCACGGGGTGTTGATTTCTTTAAGTAACACGTTCATTTTTCAAACGAACAATCTCGTCTGTGTTCTTAACTTTGTTTTTATTTTCTCATGCGCTATTTATTCTTCTACTTCTTATCTGGATTTGGCCTAAATTGTTAATTAAATTGCACATGTTGTTGCATGTAAAGACGTAAACATAAACTTTACAATAGTCTTAAAGAAATCATTATTTATTGTTAATTAATAATGGCCGGTCATGTTGGTTCTGCAAATAAAATTGATAATGGTAATATGTCTGATAAATTTATTGGTACCCACTTTGCCCATTGACAGAGCTGGATGCAAATTTGGCTTAACATGGTGGATTACGATTAGTAAATAGAAGAGGTGAACCTAAATCTGACGAGTCTATCCCTGATAATGCAAATATAATTTCTAACTGGAAGAAGGCTGATAAAACATGTCGAGGGTTGATTTTGTTTGCTTTAAATAATAAACGGTATGATTCATGCTCAAAGCCTTCTGTCACTACTAATATTTTGGGGGAGGCACTAGTAAAGAATTTTATTACTGAAAACTAGGGTGCTGAAAAGTACTATGTATCTAAATTTCTAAAATTTCAGATGGTTGAGGGTAAGTTCATTTCTGAGCAAACACACAACTTTCATCTCTTGTGTCATGAACTCTAAGATGCAAAGATGGAATTACATGAGAAGTTTGTTGCTATGTCCATCATAGAAAATTTCTCTAAGTCATGGGAATAGTTTGGCATGACTCTTAAGCATCGCAAAGGAGACTTGTCAATTAATGATCTAATAAGAGATACATTAGCATAAAAGAAGAACACTTAAAGGAGAAGTTTTTCAAGGTGCCTACTGATGCAAACCCTAGTGTCAGTTTTACTACTACTAAAATCAAAGATAAGAAAACAAAGCATATGCATAAACCTAAGGTCAATATCCAGAAGAAAATGAAGAACAAACCTTGTTGGACTTGTGGACAGGTTGGCCACTGGAACAAGGATTTTCCTTCAAAGAAGGTAAACAAAGCTTCTGTATCTGCAACTGAGGAGGTTGTGGTCAACATGATGACTACATCCTTGAACCTCAATGATGGGTATGTGTCTATAAAACTTGAAATCCTTTCTATTTTGAACCGCCGTATTGGATAATTGACATTGGGCACTAATATACATGTTTGTGCTAATATGTCAGTGTTTGTGTCTTACCAGGCCTGTAGAGGTCACGTCTGTGACTTTGGGCAATTTTAGCTCTACAGAAGTCAAAGGTGAAGGACAGGTGGACTTGAAGTTCCCTTCAGGGAACTACTGACTCTTCATAGAGTCAAACATGTTCCAACTATTCGACGCACTATCCTTAGTGGCGTAATTTTAGTTAGGGATAGTTTTAGAATAGATTGCAAATATAATAAGTCTATTATTACACGCCTTCATGAGTATTTATTTTTTGGCAAGGTGTATCTATGTGATATGGAGAATTTATTTAAGATTCTTGTTGAATATGTTTCAAATTCATCTTTAAATTTGAATGATAAAAGATCAATTTTTTGAATCTTGTATCATATGATGTATGTCATTCTCATTTGGGACATGTAAATTTTGGCTCAATGAAAAGAATGATGAATGTTGATTTAATTCCTAAGTCTGAAATTAATGTTAGTAGATGTGAAATTTGTGTTCAATCTGAATCATCGAGAAAACCTTTTCATTCTGTGAATATGGATTCTGATATTCTTGATTTAGTACACACTAATATCTATAAATTTAATGAGACTACTACTAGGGATAAAAAACGTTACTTCATAACTTTTATTGATGATGCTAGTAGATATTGTTATGTCTTTTTACTTAGAAATAAAGATGAGACATTGGATCAATTTAAAATTTATAAGAAAGAAGTTGAAACTCAAACTGGAAAAGTACTTAAGCGATTAAGGTCTAAAAGGGGAGGAGAATACACATTGAACTTGTTCTTGGAATTTTTCCAGTTGCATGGTATAGTTCATGTGGTTACCACTCGTATTCACCACATTCTAATGGGATAGTTGAACGTAAAAACTAAACCCTAACGGATATGGTCCATTCTTTACTCCAAACCTCAGGTCTACCCAATCATATGGGGGGAAGCTTTGAATATGACTTGCCATAGTCTGAATTGAGTTCCCCATAAACATGTAGAAAGTAGGCCATTTGAGTTATGGAGAGGGAGAAAACTGAGTCTCAAATATCTTTGAGTGTGGGGTTTCCTTGCTAAGGTACTTGTCCCTGAACACAAGATGAAGAAATTGGGACTGGAAACAGTTGATGCCATTTTCTTAGGGTATGTAGAGATGAGTTATGCCTATAGATTCTTGATTGTAAAACTTGATATCTCTTGAATTGAGGTCAATACAATTGAGGAATTACGTGATGCAACATTCTTTGAGGATGTGTTTCCTATGAAATATGGTGTGCCCAATGAAGTATGTCAAGAGGATTCATTCAACACAGGTTCCATTCCCGAGCATGTAGAAAGGATGACAAAAGTGGGGGGCGACTTAGAACATACTATTTTTGAATCTGATCATTCTAAAGAAATGATTGAACCTAGGAGAAGTAAACGGTCAAGGACATCCAAAGACTTCGAAAGTGAGTTTCTCACTTACAATGTTGAGAATGATCATGTATCTTACAAACCAGTTATGGATTCTCTAGAAGCTGAGTTTTGGAAAGAATATGTTAATGATGAAATCCAATCAATTCTCTCAAATGGAACTTGGGAATTTGTGGATTTTCCTCCTGATTGTTCTGAAAATGGATCTTTAAGAAGAAACTTAATGCATACGGGACAACCAATAAGTATAAGGATAGGTTAGTTGCTAAGGATTACACATAGAGGGAAGGAATATATTATTTTGATATCTATTCCCATGTTTCCTGTATGACTACAATCCTAGTGCTTATAGCATTGCCTTCCATTTATAATCTTTGTATCCATTAGATGGATGTGAAGACCACATTCTTACATGGTGATCTTCAGGAAAAGATATATATGGAACAACCTGAGGGTTTTGTGGGTTGTGGGAATGAGTCTAAAGTGTGTAAACTTATTAAGTCATTTTATGGCTTGAAATAAGCCCCTAAGATATGGCATGAGAAGTTTGATTCTATGATATCATCATTTAGATTTGTTTCTAATGAATTTGATAAGTGTCTCTGCTATAAAATCATCAATGTTAGATTCATTCTGTTATGCTTATATGTCAGTGATATTCTACTTTTTTGTTCTGATATGAAAGTAATAAAAGATACAAAGTCATTATTGTGTAGCATGTTTGAGATAAAGGATATGGGTGCCGCTGATGTGATTTTAGGGATTAAAATCACAAGGTCTACTGATGTTATAACTCTCTCTCAGTCTCACTATGTTGAGAAGATACTGGAAAGGTTTGAGTACACATCACGTAAACCTGTTAAGACTCCATATGATTCATCCAAGGCCTTATTCAAGAATGAGACTAGAATTCCAGTGTCTCAATTATGATAATGTCAGATAATCAGAAGTCTGATGTATCTTATGAACTGTATGTTGGTATATGTATGCCCGTAGAGCCATCCCAAGCGATTGCATGGAGTCGGATATTAATTAATCAATTAATGTGATTATTTGGTTAATTAATGAATTTCGGAATATTCTAATTAATCCACGAGCGTTTTAATTAACGCAATGTTTCTGTTTACTGATGGGTTTAGGAAACCCTACTTCCCTTCGTATCCTATTTAAAGGAGGATCGACGGACCATATCTATATAAGATAGAGAGAGGTTTTTCCGTTTACACTTACGCACATAAACCTAGTCGTCGCCGTCCTTAGGAGAGAAAGGAGAGCAACGCGCCGCTAGCACGCCGTCGTAGAGACACACTCCTTCCTGCCGGCTTGAGAAGCACGACGTGGAGTTCCGTCCATCCGCGTGGACGAAGTAGAGATGCAGACGCCTTGAAGCCTGCATTCAGAGGACGTCGACGACCTCATGTACACGCTACGAGTGGCGGACATCACTGCCGCAAAGAAGCGCCGCCGGATCAACCTACGACAGCGAACGGGAGAGAAGTTCCATCCGCGTCGACAAGTAGCGTTGCACCGTCGTGCAGCGGGACATCGCCGGACTTGCTCCGCGATAAGGTATATCCCGCAAACACTCTTTCTAAATACGTTGTTGTCGGCGAGATCCTATTTTGGGTACATGGATTTTATCGCTTCTGCCGCGCATGTTTTCTCCAAAAAACCCAACACTGTACACGTCCATATATTGCATTTGTCATGAGCAAGTTAAGTAGATACACCAGTTGTCCCGGAAAGACCCATTGGGAAGCTCTTAATAGAGCTTTGAGGTATATCAAGGGAACTTGTTCCCTTGGGCTGCATTATGGAAAATATCCTTCTATAGTCAAAGGATATAGTGATGCAAGTTGGATTGCCATGAACTCTTGGAGTACTAGTGTCTCAAAATTTGTATTCCTTTTGGGAGGAGGAGTTGTTTCCTGGAGGTCTAAGAAATAGACCATATTGTCTCGATCAACTTCTAAGGCGTAGTTGCATGCTTTAGATGAATTTGGATTGGAAGTTGAATGGCTACATGGACTTATGTCCATATTACCTATGGTAAAGAAGTCGCTTCTTGCAATTTCAGTTCACTGTGATATCATTACAACTATTTCTAAGATAAATAGTTCCAAGTACAATAAAAATAGTGTAGACACATCCAAATCAGACTCAAGTCTGTAAGGGAGTTAGTGTCTAATGGGGTCGTGGTTGTGGACTACATTGGTTCCAAAGATAATATAGTTGATTCTTTCACTAAAGGTCTTACCCTATCCTTAGTGGGAATATCTAGGTTTGAGATGGAATTGAAACCCCTTTAGATTTGTAGGCAGTAGCAACCAATCCCAAAAGAGTGGAAATCCCACAAATTGGGCTCAATGTGGTAATAACAAGCTTCAGGTGAATCAAATGACACTATGTATTTTTGTTTGATGCTTCTAGCATCTGTGTCTATCTCCTGGAAAATATGTTAGTGTCATGACTGTAAGTTAGTAAGAGATTAGTCTTCTAAAGGTGTCAAGTCTTAGGATAGGTGAAAAACACTAGAGGGGGGGGGTGAATAGAGTTTTTAAATAATTTTAACAATTTATTGAACTCAAACAACCACAATTGAAAATTGGAAGAAGGAGACAGGTGTTTAGAGTGGTTCCAACTTTAGCAACTACTAAAGTTGTCAGTCCACTACCCGGTTGCTTACCCAACTGGGATTTTGAAAGTATTTATTTTATTACCTTCCCAAGGATTTATACAAAATACAATACTTTCCTTTACACCCTTTGAACAGCCTTCACTTGAAGTAGATGCACCAACTTTGAGGTAGCCTTCTTGAAGTAACTCCAAGCTCCCCCTTAAAGTAGCCTTCCTCTCTAGAAGTAACCTCCCGTTGCACCAGCCTTCTGAAGTAGCTCAAAGTCACCTTCTTCACCAAGAAGAACTCCACCCTCTCCAATCCGCAGCCTCCAACCTAGGAGTAGCAAGGAGAGTACAAACGGTAATAGAGAACAAAAAAGAAAAAAGAAATTACAACTTATCCTTTGTAGCCCAAGGCTTGATTTGCCTAGATCAAGCGTATAGATCTCCTAACCAAGTGTGTGGACTTGTGATTGCAGTGGGTAGGAGATACTAGCCTATAGAACACGAATTATTAGCTAAGGAAGGAAGTAGCCAATATTCACAAAGCTCAATTTTTCTCACAAACAAATTGCTCAAAGTATGCTCAAAGAATTCTCAAGTGTAACAAGTAAGTTTTAGTGTCCTATGGCTTGTCCTATTTATAGGAATGGCCTAAGTATGCTTAAGGACGTTCTAGACAACTTCTAGGGGTTTCTAAGTGCTTAACTAGCCGTTAGGTACAAAGTTGTTGCTTTAACAACGGCTAATTAATTAATTCTGCAGTTGCTGTCAGAGACAATCTCGGTCGAGGAATGGTCGACCGAGACACCTACTCGGTCGAACTTTTGTCGACCGACAGGCACTCTGGAACAAGTGATTTGCAACGTCTTTCTCCAACTGCCAACTAACTTGTCTGTTGTGTCTAACGGCTACTTTGGATCTTTCTCGGTCGAGAAGATTGTCGACCGAGAGTGTCTCGGTCGAGGAGTTTGTCGACCGAGATTGATCCTGTTTCAACGTTGCAATTTAGGCACTAATTATATGTATGAGTGTGCAAATGTGATCCTATTTGAATGGAATGACTTATCTAAATGTGGTGTTTGTCTAGGGAGAATCTAACGCTTGATTTACATGCAATCTAAGTACTTGTACATTATATATTTGTACAAGGTTTTACAAAGCGATTACATTACATGAAAACATAAACATGTAACCATATGGATTTCCCTAGTTGCTTTGTTATCCACCTTAATTCTGCACACTCAAGTAGCTCGTTAGATCAATAAGAATGAAATGTTTTTCATAATCAAAACAAAGGGATTTATAGATGTCCATTTAGCCAACAATCTCCCCCTTTTTGAAGATGACAAACATTTCCAAAAATATAAATAAAGGAAATATAAACCAAATGAGTTTCATACCTTTAGATTACCTTTTGTAGCTTTTCTGCTTTTGCAAGTAAGTGCTTGGCCTTTTTCATTATAGTTTTGATCTTTATTTTATTTTGATATTCTTTTCTCCCCCTTTGACATTTCAAAAAGATATCCATGTTGAATATTTGATATTACTTCTCCCCCTTAATTTTATAATATGCTCCCCTTTAGATAGATATCCTAAGGTATAAGTGCTTTGCAATAGATGTCAATTTATCCATAACTTTAAGTTTTAGATATTTGCAAAGATTTTCATCCTTTTTGATTTATTTGTATTTATTACTCCCCTTATTTTGTATGCTCTACAATATTCTCATAATCCAAATTAAAATGATGCCAAAAAAAAAATCCATTATAAAGATAACTAATTTCATTACAAGCATGAAAAGATAGCCAAATCATGTAAAGATAACCCATTTATTACAATTTTGCAAAGATTCCATTACAACTAATACAACTCCACATCTCACTGGAAAGACTTAAGAATTACATCAACATCAGGGTCTTTCCCAAGAAAAGGCTCAGCTCCATAATATTGGACCAATGTTTGCCACTCCAGAGCACCTTTCTTGGTTAAGGCATATGCCTCCAAGAAGGTTGGAACACGATCAAATCGGAAATGAGCGGCAATATCTTGTGGTTGCATTGATGAAAACTGAGTATGCGTGAGATCTGTAGAAGGTGGAGGTGGAGGTTGATAGTAGTTGTAAGATGGGTTATATGGATTGAGCATGCCAGGATTTAAAGAGTAGGGATATTCATCTGGTTGGTTTGGATAAAGAGTTTGCATTCTTTGGTTTAGATAAGTCATGGCATGATGGTTATAATCTAATTGTTTACTAAGATGATATTGTGACCCAACAACATAGGTTAGAGTGTTTTGGATGGGGTCATAGGGTAGGCTAGTAGGAGGAGGTGGAGGTGGTATATCTTGTGTAGATGTTTCTCCTTCTACCCTAGCCCTCTTATGACCGAAATCAATCCCCATTTTTTCTACAGTATTCTTACTTATTTTTTGTGGTCTACGCTCCCATGTATATCCCATATCCTCAAGTTGGGTCTTAAGGAAATGTTGAGTAATTTGGCATACAAAATCAGCATATGGAGGATTGCCAGAAAACTCAAGCATGTTTTTAAGAATGATGCGGATAAAATTTGTGGGAATACGTTGGATAATGGCATATATTAGACACATACGAAAAATAGGAACTTCAGACTTATTGGCTCTAGGATGTATGTTTGTTGAAACAATAAGGTTTACAATCCTAGCAGCTAGTTTGATATTTATAGCATAGTATGTGCCTCTATCTTCGTGACAGGTTGTATTGGATTGAAAAATGGTCCTTTTGATGTCACTAAGACTAACGGTATGGTCATCTTGGGAAAATTGATTAAGTGGGTTTCCAGAGGTAAGGTCAAGGGTGTCTTGATATTCATTTATGTCAATATCTAGCATGTCAAGAATATCCCCTTCAGTAAATCGGAAGCTATGCCCATTGACCATAGTATAGAAGAAGATGGTTTCATTTTCAGAGTGGGAGATGAGGTTAGCATAGAATTCATTCACTACCTTGATGGAATAGGAAGGGAAAGAGGGGTTGATGAATTCTTTTAACTTTTTCACCTCGAAAAGGTCCTCCAAGTCGACGATGTTGAGGAAGTCCATAACTTCAACTGGTCGTCGTGGGAGAGGAGCTTTGGAGGAGAGCCGTAGATAACGATCACCAGCATCTCCGTCGATGAAGGCAATGTCGTTGATGATCGTCAATGGTGGAGTAGCCTCCCTTTGTTTCCTGCCAGCGACCTTCTTCTTTCCACGAGCAGAGGATGATGCCATTGTATTGCTTGAAGGTGGAGAAGAAGCAAGGAAGTCTTGGGGATGAGGATGCTAAAGATTTGCACAAGAATTCACTAGAGAGAGCCTATGGAAACAAGAATAAGAAGGTGTGAAGAAATGACCCGTTTTGCTCCTTTTATAGCAATCCAGTGACCGGGTCGGTCGACAATTTGTCGACCGAGCGTCCGCAACAGTCATATTCTAGACGTGCCACTTCGGCCGTCCAACGATCGACTTGCAACGGTCGGCCGTTAACGGTAACGGTCGGATTGCAACGGTCATATCCCAACGGCTCTTTCTCGGTCGAGCAACTGTCGACCGACACTGTCTCGGTCGAACAATTGTCGACCGGAAGTGTGTTCGATGCTAGGTCTGTCTAGATTCTGTCGGTCGAGAGAGGGGGGCAGACCGAGAGGTTTTCGGTCGAAGATTTGTCGACCGACAGACGTACTGGGTACGAATTTTTAAGCTGATTTTTAATGCAAATGATAGACTGAATTTGTAGAGCATATATATATTTTCTAAGGGAGTAATATTTTGTTTTTGTGATCATAAATTGATTTTGCTTTTAATAAAAAGATATTCAATTAATTATTGTGTCAAAACTTATTTTAGGTCGATTTTGACTACGACCATAGCGCCCCTTGGTCAAATTTCATTTTAACCAAGAGGCAAGTTTGCAGATTTTCAAATTGAACATATCGAGTATAATATCTGCATAAAATTTGATTGAGTATCAAGTTGAAGCATACTACTTGATATAAGTCTTAAATGAAGGCTCAATTAATATCTCAATTCTTCAAAGATACTAATTTAGAGATTTTGTCTTATGTGTTGCAAGCGATAGTATATAACCAATAAATCATTTTGCTTGCCGAATATTATCATGGATCCATGCAATTATCTATGCGTACAAAGTATTGAAAGTATGATGTAATGATAACAGCATATAATTCCATCACATGATCATGTGAAAATAGAAATTTTCTTTTTATTTTAGCTAAGCATAATTTCAGTTAAATCATTTATGAAATAAACTAATATTAATCTCTTTTAAATTTGTAGGGATGATTTTCCATTCATCAATCACAAATAGATAGCAATTTCATTAATTTTCAAAGAAATTCAGCAATTTTACAATAGACTGGAAATCAGTGACATGCTCGGTCGACAATTTCTCGACCGACAGTGTCTCGGTCGACAGTCTCTCAACCGACAATATTTCTGGAACTGTTAATTGCTTCCAAATAAAACATAACTATGCAAGTTAAATAATTAGATACATAAATTTATTTGTTATCCCATTATGTTGAGTTGAGATAGACGTAGAAATATGCAACTAAGGTTCTTGGTCATATCTCAACTTGATTCTGTTCATTTAGTTTGGAGGTTTTGGAACCCAAACTAACTCGACATCTTTTCTCTTGTAAGGGCATGAAAAAGAATAGTGACCAAGGCGCAAACAATAATGACAGCATACCGAGTCAACCTCATATCTTTTTCTATGGTTGTGTTCTGTGTTGTCTTTGGGTGAAGATGTTCCTTTAGGTACATATATAGATTGATGGGTTTGTGACTTTCTCCAATTAGGTTGTTGATAGGATTTCCCTTTAGGCTTGTAACCTAGTCCTCTTCTCCCAATTTGATGATAGGAATTATCTAAGATTTGATCAAGAATGCCATTATTATTCAAATTACTAACTTTTTGTTGTAACTTGGCAATCTCTTCCATTCTCTTCTTGATATCTAGTTTTGCTTGATCTAGATTAGATGACAATGAATTTTTTTCTTTGACAATAGAATCATAATCTAGATGGTTGCATAAAATGGGTTGTTTTTGAAGATCATTTACTTGACTTTGCAAATTATTCTTCTCTAAAGAAAGTAGATTACAATTTGCCTCTATAGATTTTATCTCAATATCATGATCTTCAATGATCTTTTTAAGATCTTCGTTTTCGGATGTAATAGCAAGAAGCTTAGCATGTAATTCATCATTTGCTTTATTAGATTTCTTTAATTTCTTCTTGCATTCAACATATTTAATATGTATTTCTTCAAGTCTAGCAACTAGTTCTTCTTTAGATAAATAAAAAAGACTTACCTCTTCTTCTTCTTCCTCGCTAGTTGTAGCAATGAGACAGTCTTTGTTCTCATCTTCTTTCTTTGATCTCCATGGGCATCTAGTTGTTGTGTGGCTTGTTCCTAAGCACCAATTGCAACATGTTGTAGTTTTGTCCAAGCAGCACCTTTTGTTGTGATTGTAATCACCATTACCCTCCATTCTTCAAGACCTGGTTAGGGTTCCTTGAAGCCTGCTCTGATACCAATTGAAAAACACTAGAGGGGGGGTGAATAGAGTTTTTAAATAATTTTAACAATTTATTGAACTCAAACAACCACAATTGAAAATTGGAAGAAGGAGACAGGTGTTTAGAGTGGTTTCAACTTTAGCAACTACTAAAGTTGTCAGTCCACTACCCGGTTGCTTACCCAACCGGGATTTTGAAAGTATTTATTTTATTACCTTCCCAAGGATTTATACAAAATACAATACTTTCCTTTACACCCTTTGAACAGCCTTCACTTGAAGTAGATGCACCAACTTTGAGGTAGCCTTCTTGAAGTAACTCCAAGCTCCCCCTTGAAGTAGCCTTCCTCTCTAGAAGTAACCTCCCGTTGCACCAGCCTTCTGAAGTAGCTCAAAGTCACCTTCTTCACCAAGAAGAACTCCACCCTCTCCAATCCGCAGCCTCCAACCTAGGAGTAGCAAGGAGAGTACAAACGGTAATAGAGAACAAGAAAGAAAAAAGAAATTACAACTTATCCTTTGTAGCCCAAGGCTTGATTTGCCTAGATCAAGCGTATAGATCTCCTAACCAAGTGTGTGGACTTGTGATTGCAGTGGGTAGGAGATACTAGCCTATAGAACACGAATTATGAGCTAAGAAAGGAAGTAGCCAATATTCACAAAGCTCAATTTTTCTCACAAACAGATTGCTCAAAGTATGCTCAAAGAATTCTCAAGTGTAACAAGTAAGTTTTAGTGTCCTATGGCTTGTCCTATTTATAGGAATGGCCTAAGTATGCTTAAGGACGTTCTAGACAACTTCTAGGGGTTTCTAAGTGCTTAACTAGCCGTTAGGTATAAAGTTGTTGCTTTAACAACGACTAATTAATTAATTCTGCAGTTGCTGTCAGAGACAATCTCGGTCGAGGAATGGTCGACCGAGACACCTACTCGGTCGAACTTTTGTCGACCGACAGGCACTCTGGAACAAGTGATTTGCAACGTCTTTCTCCAACTGCCAACTAACTTGTCTGTTGTGTCTAACGGCTACTTTGGATCTTTCTCGGTCGAGAAGATTGTCGACCGAGAGTGTCTCGGTCGAGGAGTTTGTCGATCGAGATTGATCCTGTTTCAATGTTGCAATTTAGGCACTAATTATATGTATGAGTGTGCAAATGTGATCCTATTTGAATGGAATGACTTATCTAAATGTGGTGTTTGGCTAGGGAGAATCTAACGCTTGATTTACATGCAATCTAAGTACTTGTCCATTATATATTTGTACAAGTTTTTACAAAGCGATTACATTGCATGAAAACATAAACATGTAAGCATATGGATTTCCCTAGTTGCTTTGTTATCCACCTTAATTCTGCACACTCAAGTAGCTCGTTAGATCAATAAGAATGAAATGTTTGTCATAATCAAAACAAAGGGATTTATAGATGTCCATTTAGCCAACAATAGGATGTTAGCAGTACATCTTTGGAGACTCCAACTAAATGATTGATGTCGTATAGGCCGTAACAGGAGAATTGGGTTGTTCTTTGATATCAATCATGACATATATTTTGTATGCATGGCATTAATGCATTGTTTTCTTTTCTACCATGTATTTATTGTGTTGTGACCAACCTATAATCTTACACCCAAGCCTCAGGTTCAAGACTTATGTTCACCTAGTTATTGCGGGGGTCATAATTAGATAACTTAGATATATTCAAAATAAAAGGTATTTGTTAAAAGTATAGTATGGAGGAGAGCACACTGCACATTGAACTTTATGGGGGATTGTTAGATATATGGTTGTATAAGACATGGATATAGTATGGGTTAAGCCCAATGTAGTGCAGTTGGTACATGGAGGAAATGTAGTTTTGTGTCTAGTGCAAATGGGGGAAGAAATTTTATCCCACATTGCTCACTCCTAGAACTTTTGTGGTCCTAAAATGTAGGATAACATATGACACTAGTATCTAAAGATCCTAGGAGAGGGTATGCTTACCCCCTTGGTGGGTGTTGTGACCACAACACACACACACATGTGTGTGCCAGGCTACACCTCACCTTGCCTCACCTGGCTGAACCGAGCTCAGGCTTGTGGCTTTTGGCTTGTGTCTTGTGAATTGTAGATTGTGGATAATGTCTTCCATCTTCCATCTTCTTTTTACACATGATACAACTACATAATTAATTAATTATTAATTTAATTAATTGTTTCTTTTCAAAATGGATTTATTAATTCTAATTAGAAATTATTTTCCTTGTAGATTTTTTCACAATGTGTACAAGAGTGATCAGTGATTGCATCTTAATGGGAATAGGATTTCGGTGTGTGTAAGCTTATAAATGGTCTCTGGTTATTAGGGTTAAAGACATCTCAAACGAACATCAGCCATCAGTCGTTTCATTTGTGTTTTGCAAATCATAACAGAGAGCTTTCAACCATCATTTCTGAGTTGTTGTGTGCAATTCTTCTCATACAAGTAGTCAGTTCTTCCTTCTCCTCCTTAGATATGTGATCTTTCAGGCGGTGGTTCTTGTGATCATTGGGTTGCGCTGGTAGTGCAACCAGATATCGTCAAACATGAGCAAGATGACAACCTTCTTAAGGTTCATGACCGGTTCGAATACAAGAAAGACGCCTATCCAGACGATTGTGGGCTGTTGATTTCTTTAAGTAACACATTCATTTTCAAATGAAAGATCTAATATATGTTATTAACTTTATTTTTATTTTATCCTGCATTATTTATTCTTCTTCTTCTTCTTATATGGTTCTGGCTTGAACTATTATTTAAATTGCACATGTTGTTGTTGCATGTAACGACGTAAACATAAACTTTACAACAATCTTAAAAAAATCATTATCTGTCGTTAATTAACAATGGTTGGTCATGTTGGTTCTACAAATAAAATTGATACTGCTAATATGCCTAAGAAATTTATTGATATTCACTTTGCCTGTTGACATAGTTGGATGCAAATTTGGCTTAACATGGTGGGTTACGATCAGTACATAGAAGAGGATGAACCTAAATCTGATGAGTTTGTCCATGGTAATGCAAAAATAATTGCTAACTGGAAGAATGGTGATAAGACGTGTTGAGGGTTTATTCTATTTACTTTAAATAATAAATTGTATGATACATACTTGAATCCGCCTTTCACTACTTCTAAGACTTTGTGGGAGGCACTAGTAAAGAATATTAGTACTGAAAACCAGGGCGTTGAAAAGTACCGTGTGTCTAAATTTCTAAAATTTTAGATGGTTGAGAGTAAGTATGTTTTTGATCAAACACACGCCTTTCATCTCCTGTGTCATGAACTCTTAGATGCAAAGATAGAATTGTCTGAGAAGTTCATTGTTATTTCCATCATAGTAAAGTTCCCTAAGTCATGGGAATCATTGGCATGACTCGCAACGCAAAGCAGACTTGTCAATGAATGATCTAATGAGGGATATTAACATACAAGAAGAACACTTAAAAGAGAAGTCTGTCAAGGTGCCTACTCATGCAAATCCCAGTGTCAATTTTACTACTACTAAAACTAAAGATAAGAAAACAAAGAATATGCTTAAACCTAAGGCCAAGATCTAGAAAAAATTGAAGAACAAACCTTGTTGGACTTGTGGATAGGTTGTCCACTGGAACAAAAATTGTCCTTCAAAGAAGGCAAAGAAATTTTTAGCATCTGCAACTGTGGAGGTTGTGATCAGATGACTACATCCTTGAACCTCAATGATGGGTACATTTCTATAAAATTTGAAATCATTTCTATTTTGAACCACTTTATTGGATAATTGACATCGGAGCTAATGTACGTGTTTATGCTGATAAGTCTCTGCTTGTGTCTTACCAGGCCTCTAGAGGTCACGTCCATGACTTCAGGCGATTCCAACTCTATAAAAGTCAAAGGTGAAGGACAGGTGGACTTGAAATTTCCTTTGGGGAAGGTACATACTCTTCATAGAGTCAGACATGTTCCAACTATTCGACGCAATATCCTTAGTGGCGTAATTTTAGTTAGGGATGGTTTTGGAACAAATTGCAAATGTAATAAGGCTATTATTACACACCTTCGTGACTCTTTATTTTTTGACAGGGGGTATCTATGTGATATGGAAAATTTATTTATGATTCTTGTTAAACCTATTTCATATTCATATTTAAATTTGAATGATAAAAGTTTTGTTTTCTTAAATCTTGTATCATCTGATGTATGGCATTCTCATTTTGGATAATGAAAAGAATGATGAATCTTTATTTAATTCCTAAGTCTGAAATTAATGTTAGTAGATGTGAAATTTGTGTTCAATCTTAATTGCCGGGAAAACCTTATCATTATGTGAATAGCGATTATGAGATTCTTGATTTAGTACACACCATATCTGTGAAGTTAATGAGACTGCTACTAGGGATCAAAAATGTTACTTCATAACTTTTATTGACGATGATAGTATATATTGTTATGTCTTTTTACTTAGAAGTAAAGATGAGGCATTGGATAAATTTAAAATTTATTAGAAAGAAGTTAAAACTCAAACCGAAAAAGTACTTAAGCGATTAAGGTCTGATAGGGAAGGACAATACACCTTGAACTTATTTTTGAAAATTTTCCAATTTCATGGTATAGTTCATGAGGTTACCGCTCCGTATTCACCACAGTCTAATGGGATAGCTGAATGTAAAAGTCAAACCCTTATAGATATGGTCAATTATTTACTCCAAACCTCATGTATACCCAACTTCATGTGGGGGAAACTTTGAATACAGCTTGACATATTCTGAATAGAGTTCCCCATAAATATATTTAAAGTAGTCTGTTTGATTTATGGAGAGGTAAGGTACTTATCCCTGAACATAAGAGGAATAAATTGGGACAAAAAAGATTGATGTCATTTTCTTGGGGTATGTAGAGACGAGTTATGCCTATAGATTCTTGATTGTAAAATCTAATATATCTGGCATTGAAGTCAATACAATTATAGAATTACGTGATGTAACAATTTGTGAAGATGTGTTTCCTATGAAATCTGATGTGCCTAATGAAGTATCTCAAGAGGAATTCCCAAACATGTGGAAAGGATGACAAATGTGGGGGGCGACTCAGAACATACTATTTCTGAATCTAATGATTATTAAGAAATGGTTGAACCTAGGAGAAGTAAACGGTCAAGGATATCCAAAGACTTCAGAAGTGAGTTTCTCACTAATAGTGTTGTGGATGATCTTGTATCTTACAAACAAGCTATGGATTCTCCGGAAGCTAAGTTTTGGAAACAAGTCGTTAATGATGAAATCCAATCAATTCTCTTGAGTGGAACTTGAAAATTGTTGGATTTGGCTCTTGGTTGTTCTGCAGTTGGATGCAAATGGATCTTTAAGAAGAAACTTAATGCAAACGGGACAATAAATAAGTATAAGGTTAGGTTAGTTGGTAAAGGTTACACATAGAGGGAAGGAATAGGTTATTTTGATACATATTCTCCTATTTCCCATATGACCACAATTCGAGCGCTTATAGCATTGGCTTCCATTTATAATCTTTGTATCCATCAGATGGATGTGAAGCCCGCATTGTTACACGGTGATCCTCCGGAAGATATATATATATATATGGAACAACCTGAGGGTTTTATGGGTAGTGACAATGAGTCCTAAGTGTGTAAACTTGTTAAGTCACTATATGGCTTGAAACAAGCCCCTAAGCAATGACATGAGAAGTTTGATTCTATGATATCATCATTTGGCTTTATTTTTCTAATAAATTTAAAAAGAGACTCTACTGTAAAATTGTCATGTTAGATTCATTTTGTTATGCTTATATGTCAATGATATTCTACTTTTTGGTTCTGATATGAAAGTAATAAATGAGACAAATTCATTCTTGTGTTTCAAGTTTGAGATGAAGGATATGAGTGTCGTTGATGTGATTTTAGGGTTTAAAATCACAAGGTCTACTGATGGTATAACTCTCTCTCAATCCCACTAAGTTGAGAAGATATTGGAGTGGTTTCAGTACACATCACGTTAACATGTTAAGACTCCATATGATTCATTCAAGGCTTTGTTCAAGAATGAGACTGGAGTTCTAGTGTCTCAATTACGATACTATGACATTATCAAAAGTTTGATGTATCTTATGAACTGAACACGCCCATACATTGCGTTTTTCATGAGTAAGTTAAGTAGATACACCAGTTGTCTCGACCCATTGAGAATCGCTTGACAGAGTTTTGAGGTATATCAAGGGAACTTGTTCCCTTAGACTGCATTATGGTAAATATCCTTCTGTAGTCGAAGTATATAGTAATGCAAGTTGGATTGCTATGAACTCTGGGAGTAATGGTGTCTCAAGATATGTATTCCTATTGGGAGGAGGAGTTGTTTCTTGGAGGTCTAAGACAAAAAAAATAATATTATCTCGGACAACTTTTGAGGCAGAGTTGTGTGCTTTAGATGAAACTGGATTGGAAGTTGAATGGCTACATGGACTTATCTCTAATTTAGCAATTTCAGTTCACTGTGATAGAACTACAACTATTTCTAAGATAAAGAGTTTTAAGTATAATAAAAAATAAAGTAGACACATCCAAGTCAGACTCAAGTCTGTAAGGGAATTAGTATCAATGAGGCCATGGCTGTGGACTATATCGGTACCATAAATAATACAACCGATCCTTTCACTAAAGGTCTTACCCTGGCCTTAGTGGAAAAATCCATGTTGGGGATGGAACTGAAACCCCTTTCGATTTGCAGGAAGTAGCAACCCAACCCAAAAGAGTGGACATCCCATAAATTAGGTTCAATGTAGTAATAGCAAGATGTCGGGTGAATCAGATGACACTGTATATTTTTGTTTGATGATTCTAGCATATATGTGTCTATCTCTTAAAAAACTCGTTAGTGTCATGACTACAAGTTAGTAAGAGATTAGTCTCTGAATGGTGTCAAGTCTTAGGACAAGATATTAGCAAAATATCCTTGGAGACTCCAACTAAATGATTGATGTTGTGTAGGCCGCAACATGAGAATTGAGTTGTTCTTTAACATCAATCATGACATATATTTTGTATCCATGGCCTAATGCATTATTTTCTTTTCTATCATGTCTTTATTGTGTTGTTACCAACCTATACTCTTGCACCCAAGGTTCAGGTTCAAGACTTATGTTCACCTAGTTCATGCGGGGATCACAGTTGGATAACTCAGGTAGATTCAAACCAAAAGGTATCTGCTGAAAGCACATTATGGAGGACTGAATGGTAGAGCACACTACACATTAGACTTTGTGAGGGATTGTTAGATATATGGTTGTATAATCCATGTATATAGTATGGGTTAAGCCCAATGTAGTGCACCTAGTACATGGAGAAAATGTAGTTTTGTGTCTAGTACAAATGGGGAAGAAGTTTTATCCCACATTGCTCACTCGTAGAACTTTTGTGGTCCTTATATGTAGGATCACATGTGACACTAGTGTCCAAGGGTCCTAGGAGAGGGTATGCTCTCCCCCTTGGTGGGTATGGTGACCAAAACACACACGTACACACGCGTGCACCCGCGCCACGCCACACCTCACCTCGCCTCGCCTGGTTTGGCCTGGCCAGACACGGGCTCGGGCTTGTGGATTGTGGATTGTGGAGAATATCTTCCGTCTTCCATCTTCTTTTTGCACTATGATACAACGATGTAATTAATTAATTATTAATTTAATTTATTATTTCTTTCCAAAATAGATTTATTAATCATAATTGAAAAGTGTTTTCTTTACGGATTTTTTCGCAACATGTACAAAGCAATTGAGTGATTGTGTCTTAATAGGAATATGATTTCGGTACATGTAAGTCTATAAATAAGCCTCCAGTCATTAGGGTTAAAGACATCTCAAACGAACAACAGTTGTTAGTCGTTTTATTTGTGTTTTGTAAACCCTAACGGAGTGCTTTCAATCGTCGATTCTGAGTTGTTGCATGGTGTTCTTCTCCTACGAGTAGCAAGTTCTTCCTTCTCCTCCTTAGAGACGCGATCTGTCAGGTAGTGATTTCTGCGATCGCTGAGCTATGCTGGTAGTGCAACCGAACGTCATCAAGCACGAGCAAGACGACAACCTTCTTCAGAACCGTGATCTGGCCGACTAGAAGAACGACTTCTTTCTAGAAGGATTATGGGCCACTGATTTCTTGAAGTAACATGTTCGTTTTTCTAACAAACGATCTGGTTTGTGTTCTTAACTTCATTTTTATTTTCTTCTACATTGATTATTCTTATGCTTCTTATTTGGATCTGACCTGAACTTGTTAAAATTGCATGTTGTTGTTGCATGTCACGACGTAAACATAAACTTTACAACAAGTAGTTCATTGTCTCTTGGTCATTTTCAAATCCAGTCATTACAAGAAGACCAATAATTTGCTTTGTAATTCTTTGTACACTGATAATTATTTAAACTTTGCTATATATCCAATTAATGAATTTTTTAAGGGTGGTTATTAGTTAACAACCAATTGTTTGCAGACACCGGCACATGAGCATATTGCTTTAAGCATAGTCACAAACATGGTTCTCAAGATCCATTTGGATGCACGAAAAAGTATATAGATATGAGGATCAATAGAATAATTTGAAGAAAACAAAATAGAATATATAGGCATAACCCATATATATCTTTAGTGGTGATACTTACATACATGTGGAAGACAAATTTTGAAATCCCAATAAATGTATAGCGTAAAGAATTGTGGGGCGCCTCCTTTTTTCTCTCATCTTGTGAGACTAATTTTATATGATTAAACTCTACCGTGTAGTGTTTATGCTTGTCATGTTCTATTTGGTAGTATGGATCTGGTGTAGTTTTGCAATCTTTCAGAACAAATTATATCCAATCAGATTAGACTATGTCGATAATGACATATAAATGCCAGCTGAAATGATTAAGAAGTCATAATAATGTTTCATAAGTAGCGAGAATTGAGGGGTTTTTTCATGCTTGATAGCCATAAAAATCTAACTCATGCCTATGTGGAAGTCTTTATTATCATTGGCATGTCCTATCTTCCTTTGCATATCTTAGAGCAGGACACCTGAATTTAATGAAAATTGGTAAGCTTCATTCATTGGCTTACAATTATGATGATGGTTGCCTACAAGTTTTTCTTTAGATGCATGCGTATTTCTCTGGCTGGTGTTGCTGTCAATTACCTGCAGGTTACCTCAGTGGCAGTGTGATATTATAATGAATGTAAAACGTTTCTCCCCTTGAGTAGGGTTTGCTAATATGTAGAAACAGACTTAGTGTTCTGTAATATATTGCCAAGTTTTATACAGCCTCTCAGATTTTCATCACCAAGTAACAAAGAAGAAAATGTTCATGCAAGAGTCAATTGGGGGCTGGCGTGGTGCTTTACCAAGATTATATTCTAGCAGGTGATGTTAGTTCAAAATCATCTAGTAGACATGAATAAAAGCGAACTCATGGGACCATCAGCGTGCCAACACGGCTGCTTCCAGTTGTGCAGGGTCTGCACCTAAAGGCACAAGGAGAGTTTCATTGCGCATCAATGATGAGAAGTGTTCACATGACAAGGATTGAAATCATACTCTATAGACTGCTGATTTCTCATTTACTGAACATCAGGGATAACAACAGCAAAGACTCTTCTTCTGACCTCTTCTATCTCCTATCAATGTAGAAACTTAATAAGGCTTTAATATGCCAAAGCGACTCGAGGATTTTGGCGGTATCCATACCTTTTTGCCCAGTACAAGTAGTTCAAAAATGCAATTGATCCTACCACTGCAAGGAACCAATAAAAGTAGTCGAGACGGCTCTTGTTCAGGTTTTTCCCATCCAGCCATCCAATATTTCCATCATATCTAGTAGCTTTATTCACAACATCAACCAGAAGAGACCCCAAAAATGAAGCTAAGCCGAGTATGCACCAAAAAATGGCAGTACCTATGGACTTCATCCCCCTAGATACTTCACTATTGAAGAACTCCAGCAGTCCTACAAACGATGTTACATCAGTGATCCCCACAACAAAGAACTGGATACCCAGCCAAAACACTGACATGGGCACTGTCGTCCCTGATGCATTATCACCTGCTAACTTCCTTCTCTTCATCTCAATCACTGCTGCCACGCATGATGCTAATATTATAGAGACACAACCCGCACCCACCCTCTGCAAGTGAGTGATTCCACTTGCATAACCTGTGATTCTCCGTGCAAAGGGTACAAAGATGCGGTCATATACAACCAAAATTAGCATTTGGAATATGACTGGGATGATAAATAAAGATGCAGGGGCAATATATATCTTTCCCAGACTTGTGTTCATTGTGCTACCCTGCTGAATGGTGAGTGTCATAACTAGGGGAATTGGGATATAAGTAAACACTGCACTGATGAATAACGGGAGCATCTTGATGATGATTTTTGCTTCTTCAACTTGAGTTACTGTACATAGAGACCAGCTTCCACTACTTCCATGGTATATACTTGCTTTGTCAAGGAACCTAATTAGCAATAGAAACACAAATATTAGTTGCCCATGCTGTAAAAGATAGAATTATGGAATGTATCAGTAAATTAGGGTGATTACTGAAACCTTCGTTTGGTTAAAGTACAACCAAAAAAATCAAATCTAAAACACATGTCTTTGGGTAATAAAATATATGTTCTAGTGTCTAACCATAATTATGAGACAGTGGAGGGTGTACAAGAGGATATCTCTTATAGAATCATAACATGTGGATAAAACGTCGGATTATTATCCAACCATAAAAATCCAGTCAGATTGTAAGTAGTTATAGGACTATAGACCAGCTATGTTGAGAGTGAATGTTGGGATGTTTGATGAAATATGTTAGTGGGAAATGTAAGACTTACATGAGTGGAGATCAGGAAAGATCGTGGTAGCAATGACTGCATAATAAGGAATAGTGTGCGAGTAGTGAGTACTGAGGACAGACTACCTGAGGGTTTACTTATATGGCTTGGACATATGCAATGTAGACCAGAAAGTGTGGGACTTCAAAAGAATGTTACTGAATCGGACATAGTTAAAAAGGGAAAGAGGTATAGAAAAATTATCATGGGTAGAGCCGATATGGAGATGTTTACATTCAGTATGACCAAACACAGAGCTGAACAGAATAGAATATTCTGTGGCAGATCCCAACATAATTGGAATTGGGTCTTAAATAATAATGACAATGTCAATGGTAATGGTGGTGGTGGTGATAAACCATTAACATGTGATAGTATAATAAAACATATACATGTTTGTGCATGTAATATGTATGAATCAAGATATATGTAATAATTGACAAATATAACTAGCACTGCTAAACATATTTGAAAGAAACGAATTTTATTTAGTAGCATAGATGTGTTGTACATATATGATGTATGATCGACATTATTCTAATTAATCTAATTTTAAAAATCTCTGTAACGTATAAATATCTGTAGCCAGTTGAATTGTATTAGTATGGATGTAATGAATAATTCTTAAGAAGTGCTTTTATTTATAAGACTTGCGATGCCTGTATCTAGAGTACTTTTGGGCTAAGAATTTCCGTTTCTAATCCATATTACACTCACCTGTAATGGTTAGTGTATTTATAATATGCAATCAAACAATATGTATTTAATAAACTTCCTGTTAATTTACATAACATATGTTTGGCATGTATCAAACGTGTAGTTGGTTTTTTTTAATAAATGAAATTCTTGTTTTTATTTTAATGTAGACATGTGCAATGTATACTCATCTGTAATGGTTAGTGTATTTATAATATGCAATCAGACAATATGTATTTAATAAACTTCTTGTTAATTTATATAACATATGTTTGACATGTATCAAACATGTAGTTGGTTTTCTTAATAAATGAAATTCTTCTTCTCAATTTAAAGTAGACATTTGCATGCGATTGAAAACTACAGGTTGTTAAACATGTAGTAATAAACTCTTAAGAGTTATAACACGTGTTGCACTTAACTGATGTAAACTACTAAACTTCAAATTCTCAATTTCTTATATACCATAAGACACACCTGAAGTCTTTCGTGTGTGGCAACACTTCCATTGCTTTTATATCTTCTCCGTGTTCTTTCCACAAAGCATCTATATCATCTGGTAGGGACAATTTCCTCTTCTTAAATGCAACCACAAAAACCTGAAGGGTAAAGTAAAAATACTAAGGTCATTTGTGCTTTGCATGTTCGACATATCATGAAAAATTCAATGCAGGTTAGGGTCTTACATTTCTGTAGTAATTGCTTAATTCTCTTAAAATTATATCAACAACAGTTAAGCAACAAGAATATTAAAAGGCTCAAGACAAGGTTTTATGATCATTGATAAACAAGTACTGTGATGATCGTCTTATGACTACCCTTTCTAAATTCCGCTATTATGCTAACAACCAATATTCTTACAAAATGTTAAAAACTAAAAAAATATCCATGAATTATGATAAGCTCTCTTACAAATATGGCTACTAAAAGCACCAGGATAAGAATTATGGAACGTTTTGGGATTCCACCCTTTGAGATTGGACTTTTACTACTAGTCTTGATTAAATTATACTGTTACATTCATCTCATCCAGAGGCTTATGTAGATCGCATATCATTTCTTTTTTGTATTGTGTTTTCTGCCAACATAGCGCACCTAGTTACCTGATGCAGCATGAACATGTCACATTATTGTGTTAACTAAATAATTATGAGTTGTACATAAATAAATATTGCAGCCATTTATAGCTCATATGTCAAAAGCTTTTCTTGTTGTTGGAATAGAATTAAGAATTTTCTCCTGCTATTTTAGTTAATTCTCAATTAAGTAGTCTTGTAATCTATACTACATATATTCAACCTTAGTAAAAGGAATAGTAAATGACAACATCTGTGTTTGGCTTAGTGTGAGCTAAGAATTAAATGCTGCAGGGAAGATGATAATTTACCTGCAATATTCGAGTCAGAGGACTTCCTCTTGGTCTGAGGTTTCTATAGAAAGAGAAACCGCTAGCAACAATAAGAAGCCCAACAAAGATAAGAAAGGCGCACAAAGCGAATCCATAATCCCAGCCCTTCTTGTTCTCGACCCACACAACTAAAGTTAGACCACCAAAAACGCCTAGAGAAATCCCAAAGGTGAACCAGTTAAAAAAGCTTGATTTCTTTTGCCTCTCAAGTGTATCGTTATCATCAAATTGGTCCCCTCCAAATGAAGCAAGGGCAGACCGCAAGCAGCCCTCCCCTAGAGCAATACAAAACAGCCCTGCATACAATAGGGCAGCGTGGTACCCATGAACTCTCTCACACGTACTTGACTGTCCTGACATATCACATTTTGGTGGTTGCAGTGATGGAAAATGTGCTTGCAAAGCGAGCAATCCAAATCCCTGTAAAAGGCAGATAGAAAGTATCAGTGTTGCAGCCTGAAGCAGTGATCTTTTCATTAAAAAAATGAGGAATCAATAAACCACTCTCGATATAATAACAAAGTTACATTCATTGCTTTTATTGTAATATAGGATTGGTTTTGCTATTCAGAAAGGATTGGCGACGCAGCTTGTTGCCCGTCTTCCTTCCACCTCGATGTAATTCTCTATAAAATGAATGGAACATCAAATATGCCTAAAAGCTTGACCTTTGTACCTTTGTATTCTAATAATTTATCGTAATATAGGAACTTTTACCTTCGATTTTTTTGTCAAATTCGGTACATTTTATATTGTGATTATAATATGTATGTCATACTCTGGTCAGAATATATAGCTTTTCCGCCTTGGCAGGAACAGATTGCAGAAGATGCATACTATATTTGTTGGATTCTAACTGTACCCTCTAGAGCTTCTAAGGAATTCAAAGAGCAAGTAAACCTCCATAATTCCATAGTAGCACTTCCTATTATGGTATAAGCAGAATATCAGGTGATTAGATATAGTAAATTCAAAGGAACACATCTGATTCTACTGTTCACAAAATGAACAGATAGTGATTATTTGTTACAGAAAATGGGCACCACATTTAGTTGTGAAATGTCCGGCCTTACAAGATTGGTTTCAGGAACAAAAGCAATAATGTATTTTACAATCGTGTCCAGATGTTATTGCTAAAAGGAAAGTACTATAAACAAGAATTAAAACTCAAGGTTACGGACTGCATTAAGCTGAAAATTGAACTTTTTTGAAAACGAAATTCTCGGTAAAAATGAATCAAAGTTTTGGCCTTCTGGCATTCATCCAGTGTAAATGAAAAAACAAGAGAGAACATGCTTAGACATTACATGAGAATGCAAGGATTTACGTATGGAATCATTTACTTATGTTGGGAATGATTTAATTATATCTTGTATGTAGAAGCTTAAATTACTAGCAGTACACATCTTACAGGATCGAGCCAAATTTTAATTTTATCCGGCACATATGGAATTCCGATGCTATCTAGCAATTATATGAAGACAGACCCGACTAGTTTACAGGACGATTTTAAACTCATCTATTATCCATATGACCCAGTCAGCAGCTGACACAAATATTATATGAAGACAGACCCGACTATTGAGTTATAGAAGCGATAACGGCCCCAATTATATGAAGACAGACCCGACTAGTTTACAGGACGATTTTAAACTCATCTATTATCCATATGACCCAGTCAGCAGCTGACACAAATATTATTTTCATGTTTTCGCTACTTTTCAGTTGTCAGTGACCTGCACTATGCACCTGATCACTGGCTTACTGTGATAGTAGGCGGAAGATACTATATCTTTATTACCATCTATGAATATATACTTCGTGCACTAAGTTAAACTAATTAATCAGGAATAGTGAGTGCTGAGAAATGTATCATGTAATTTCAGTTCCATATAATATTATAGCAGGAAAGAATTACCAAGAACTCAAAGGGTCCAAACATGAGTATTGTCTTGTATCTCGTTATGTATGAATCTGACAGAAACGCTCCGAGCAGTGAAAACGCACAAGTGGCACCAATGAAATTAGTAATGGTGGTGGAGGAGCTTGCCACATCCGTATGCATGTAGTCATGCAGATAGGTGACCGTATTCATAACGTTTGGCACGTACGCCATGTTTGTCAACACCACCATGACTGCATACGGGAGAGTGAAAGAAAAAGAATTAAGAAAGCATACTTTCATGATTAGTTGCTACACGATTATTGTTCTTGGTTCGCCACTCAAGAAACGGGTTATTAGCGTATTCACCAAAAACAGAATGAGTTGAGCGCTGTTTACCGTAGATGAAGACCGCAGCTCTGTATCCTCCATGTCTACCTTTACTGACAGGATTGCCCTTCCAATCAACAAATCCCTGCAAAGCTGCTGCCGATTCTGTTATTGCTGCTGCCGCCATCTTGTTGGCTGGCTCCGGGACGAGGTCAAAAGCCTCCTCAGTATGTTTTGCAGCTATCTGCTTGTGTGTACCCCTCTGCTGAACTGCTGATTTATAGGAGACCACAAATCTGATGTAGTGGAGCACCGTTGACTAACGCCCAGAAAATGCTCCCAAGTATTTCGCTGTCAGATGGTACGTCTGCTTGTAGGAACCGGGCCTTCACTTTCGGACAACACTGTAAGCCACCCACTACAGACTGAAGATTTTCCAGTTAGGTCCATGTCTTGCAGATAAGCATAGCGCCGGCTTCACATATAGTCGTTTATGTGTCACAATGAGAAGTTGGAGTAAGCGAATGGAGTACTGAGGGTCGTATAAACTAAACATTTTTTCGGCTATAATCTTGGGGTTGGCGATTCGTTGCATAGCAGTCTGTGATGTAGGCTGTCTCAACCGTATTCCCATAAAATATAAATATGCGCGACGGGGCTGGTTTAATTTTCTTCTAGAGTAGCAATCATGGCTTGTTATTCAAATGCTTACGTTAGATGCTTGTGCGCAGACGTTAATTATTTGTTGTATAAAAGTCTTGCGAATTTCATTAGAATAACTGGAAAATCATTGAAAATGGTGATGACCCAGTGATTATGCTTACATTTACGATTCTCGTTGATCAGAAGAGTGTGTTAACTGACCACACTTGTTTTTAGCAGAATCAGCACCAACCAACAATCAAAGAAAACATCCCTGAATTACATCAAAATGTCAAAATGGTCCAGTCCCTTTCCTGCACTTTGTGTGGGTATGAGAGACACGAAAGCAATGTGAAAAAGCAGAAACTCTAGTATTGGCCCTGTAAAAAGGTGCAAGATCCACGAGCCTAAAATCTCGTGGTCCAGACACAGCTTTTCAATACGTTCAGGGGATGGGATCGGGTTGTTATCCATTTGCATACGCCTACAATTTTCCTCTACCAAGATGAGTTGGATTTCCATCAATGGTGATGCAGTTGAGACTACCACCCGAAGACCTGCGCACCTGCAACGGGGCAATGGCAGCAGCATAGCCACGTAACCAAGCGTCCACGCAAGGGCTGTATGCTCCTTCCTTGTTACCTACTTACCAGTAAACCATCACCCAACAAGCTGAGGTGGTTAAGAAAGAGAAAGGAATAAATACTTGTTTATGTCAACATTGTTTCCAGGAAAGAAAAAAATTAACAGGGGGATTGATACCCCTTACCCACCTCACCAGTGCAATTCTTGCGTGTCCCCTCTTTATTAGACACCTGAGAGAGATGCCTTCTTGATGTTCTCAGAAATAATACTATATATTCTATCTTTTTCAGTTTCGCACACGTAATAATGATTCCAGGTTAGGAGAAACAGTACCCAGAAAATCTTTTTCTGCATCGGTGCTAATCCTAACCCCCATCCCGAGGTTACTGTCACTGTGAGTTTATCCCCTCATTCTCTAGAAGCTATCGTTCCACCCACTGTTCCGTACAGATAACCCAGTCGATTTTACCAAGTGTCAATCACTATATTTGAGATAGTCATTGACTTGTGCCTTGTCATTCTTAAGGGTGGATAGTAGGGCTGACAGAAAAATCCTGCACTAGATAAGAGACATGTCTCCTTGTCTCCAATGGTGCACCTACTCAATTGATGTATTTATGAGCTGGTCAATAGCCATCAGACCACAACAGCACTTGCAACATGTCAACACGTCATTTTGCCACTCAAAAAAATGACAATGCGAGTTGTGGGTCTACAAGCATCCGGGTGCAAATTCCGATTTTTTTTTTCTGGTTATGGTCAGCGAAATGATAATCTAATCATATTTCCGAACCCGAATATGGATATTCAAAAATATGGATGTGCATATGGCGTTTCCTGAAATCACGGATTCAAATGTCCCGATAGGGACTCAGAGTTCTGCATATATTAAGACAAATTATGCTTGTTATTCAAAATGGGTTCATTTAGTTTGGATTCTTCGGGTTACTACGTTTGGATATCTGTGCAATTTAGAATAGAATATGGCCACCTTAGCATTATATTTTGTTAAATATAGTTATAAAAGTTTTATATCCATTTAGAATCCCTACTTGGATGCAGAAAAATTATAACTATAACAAGTAAATTTCAAGATAAATTTCACAAATCCATTATGAATAAGCCCCTGCAAGCCAATCAAGGAGAGCACCACCGCCCCCGCCCCCCCCCCCCCCCCCCCCCCCCCCCCCACACACACACACACACACACACAAAAACGGCACTTACAATTGCATAACATTACAAGAGACGTAGAGAAGACATTTGAAGCTTCCCAAGATTATTTAAATCAAGGTTTCAGGACTACATAAATAAAATGCTTAAGTAGTATGTATAACATGCGTTTGCTGTAACTTCCCACCAGCTTAATAACAGGAACAGACGTGTTTTATCAGGCCAGCGTTTGCCTATCCAGAAAGACGATAAAGCAGCATGTAGATGGTATTTTCAATCAAAAATGGACCGAGCAACGAGTTTCTGCGAAACAAAAGAATCTGACAAATATGACAAAATTACTCCCAGTCCAAATGTCACAAAGCATCAGAGGCGTTACCCTCAATAACACATCACAGTCACTTGACAAAATCGAGATTTGCTTGAGCTATAATTTTCTTTCACACAGATTAGATCAAAATCGCTTCGTGAATCTCTATCTAAGAATAAAAACAAACAAAGATGAGCATCAAGTTTGGTGAACCTTGATCTGGGCGTAAAGCAACACCGTCCAAGATCATATTCCACTGAACCTCCTTTTCACCAATCTCTGTCGTCGTGTTCTGACCTCACAAGTTGCAGAGGATGTTTCTTCAGGAAAGGTGTATGCGGTGCAAACATCTGAAAAGATGGACAGCCATCCGCCTAGCGTGTAGGGGAAAATCCATCCGGCACTTGAATTTAGTTTCTTTTGAAAGGTCAGCCATCTTATCCCCAAGAAGCTGGATAATAATATCATTCCCGCCTTCTATCCAATTGCTTCATTTGGCGCCTACCAGCATTAAAAAAATCTCACTCCACATTGCCAATTCCAGAAATCAGCACTAGCTAGCAACACCGCTTGGTGGCAAGATTCCTTATTTCCATGTAAGATGTGTGAATTGGTAGGGATGCCATCAACAGGCAACAGGTGTCACATTCTCCAGCAAGCTTGCCTCTGAAGCAATGGGATGAACAAATAATAAATGGAAGTTACGAATTAATAACCCGTGAACCTACTTATAATCACGATAGTTTGCAGCCACGTGCGTCAAAAGGCACAAAACTGATATGCAATTTGTAGCATAACATAGCCAAAAAAAAGCTATCAGATCGAGAGGAAAAGAAGCAAAACTAGAAAAGGTTTGCCTAGCTATGTGTCCGTGCTAAAAAAAATAATAATCTTTTAAGTACGATGGCTAAGCAATAAAAGAATTTTTGTGTATAAGCAATTTGGCAAATATTCCAAGGTTTACACTAATCATGGGCCAATATGGATTGTAGATGGTATTGTGATATTGCCATATCGAGAAAGTAGTTTGCATCATCATTCGAACAAGATGCCACTTTATTTTTTAAGACATCAAGGAAACAAAGAACATCTGTTTACTATTTTTTCAACTAGGACAGCTAGCCATCTAAGATTCAGTTAATCCATTTGAATATGTGAAATAACGGGCATCTCACATAAGAATACATAATACAAAGAGCAGATAGATGAGCTGTGGCACGTCCAGAGTTTTCTTTGAGATCAGGATGAGATCACCATGAGCACTGCTGCCAAAAGAATATACTTATCCAGAATCCTTGCCAATTGCACAATATAATCTTTATTCTTTAGAATGATAGTGCAGATTCTGGCTCAACCAGCACACAGCGACAGTAACCAAATATCCATTCAAGATCAATTTGCATATAAACCAAACAAAAGATCCCTGCACATCACTGCATTATGTGCCAATACCTTATCCTAATGTATAAGCATAAAGATAAACAAGCCTTTTCAGATAAATAATACATCTGAATAAAGAAAAATGTGCATAAAACAACAGAACAAACCACTGTTTATTTCAGTAAAGATCGCACTATCACCAGGAACCTTTTGAAATCTTCATATACCAGAACGTCAAAATCATATATCAGATCAAATTACTGTTTATTAGCAAGATATCTTTCAAGTACAATGGCTAAGCAATAACCAAACTTCAGCAATCTTGTTAACATTCCAACGGTTACACTTATTTTGGGTCTACTGATTGCATATGTTTGTGGGATATTGCATAAAAGAATACAGTTGCATCACCTTTTAACCAGAATGCCATTTACTATAATTTCCAAAATAACAAGAAATCAAAAATCTCTTTCATTTTCTTCAACTAGGAAAGATAATGACTGAAGATTCAGTTAGTCCATTAGAAATCGTGGAACGACGTCATCTAACAAAAGTACAACACAAAAACCAGCACTATGAGCTGTGGAAGGTCCACAGTTTGCCCGGAGGTCGGGCTTAAATCGGTTTAAGTATAGGTGCACAAAAAAAATACTGGCTATCGTGCACCAAATCCATGTCAATTGCGTGATGTGATCTTTATTCTTGAGAATGATAGTGCAGATTATGCCTCAATCAGTATGCAACAACAGTAACCAAAACCGATTTAAGACTGATAGGAGTTTGCATTCAAACATAAAAAAGAAAATACATTTGCATTGCTCCGTTATAATGTGAATAGTTAGTAAAGAATCATGGTACAGTCGTACAGGATGTTGACTTCATGTTCATTCGGATAGGTGTGGAAGTGGAAGTTTGTGAAAACTTTGAGGAAGTTGGTGAGTGAAACCTTGATGCAGAATAAGTTAAAAATATTGATATTATGAGCAAATTCAACCATGAAACCTCAAATTTGAGAAAAAGAATAAATAATACTGCACGTTCATGTATACTTAATGTGTAAGTTCACATTTGTCTAAGTATGTATAGGTCCTATATGCACATGAATCACAGTACGAATAATGTTAGATAACAAAACCATGAGTTTGTTTCCAGTATAAAGGGGGTGAAATGGTGGTAAGTCAACACCAAATCTTGTGGTAGAAGGATAGATCTGTTGTAAAAAAGATATTAATGGGAATAATTTACTATCAAGTTTCTCTAATCCAGCACTACGTGTGTAACAACTACAAATATCGTCAACAAGATAGATTTTTTGAACCATGTTGGGCTGTTGTCATATACAAACTAGGTTGAAGTCATCGACAAAGGTCATCAAGTAACTAACAAGATGGAACATGAAAGTTTACCAAGATCCGACGTCGACAACCTTAGACATGGACAACATCAAGGATTAATCACTAGATGTCGAGGATGTTTAGTACTATGGTCATGAAGTACAAGCATAAACATAACAAGACTTTTCCAGTTTCTTTGGGTTGATTTCATTTTAATACACGACCTTTCCAAGTTTTAACAAATAAATCACAATGTCTCGACAATCAAAAACCATACTTTTAATTATGCTTGTATTAACAGACACAACGAAGAAATAAAATCCTTTAGTGTTGTCCATGAGTGAGCCGGTTTCTTTTTCTAATATGGATCGAAAGATTGACACAAGGCCGATATTTTCTTTAGCTGGTCTGTGCTTTTTCCATCCTGGTCTGCCTAAACATATGTACTTTATCAAAGGGCAGCACATATTCTGGTGCCTTGTGGAAACTCTACATTATCATCTTCAACGACTATGATGTAGGAAGATCGTAGCCTTTGGCATACTAATTGGGTAACAAATATCATGTTTTATTAGTTTCCATGCATTTTAGGTGTTAATTGATATTTTTCCAGATTGATTTTGTAAGGTTTGTGGTTTAGTCCCACATTAGCTACATTTATATTCGTCGATCTGAAACGCCTATATATAGGCTTAGTAAGCCCCTTTGGTATCAGAGCAACCAAACCCTAATTCATATTTGAGTTAGGTCCTATTCTCTCTTCTACTCTATTGTCCCATTCTTCTACACTGCACTGCTAGTAGAGACACGTCGGCCATAGGAGGGCCTACCCACACAGCCTTCGGCACCCCAGGCCCTCTCCGCACACTCCAATAGAGAGTTGATGTAGGACAACCATAGCCTTTGGCATAGTCATTTGAGTAACAAATAACATGTTTTATTAATTCCATGTGTTTCAGGTGTTCATTGATATTTTTCCAATTTGGTTTTGCAAAGCATGTGGTTTAGTCACACATTGGTTGCCTTTATAATTTAGTCGGTCTTAAATGGATATATATAGGCTCTGTGGGCCTCCTTAGAAGGAAGACTTGATGATTGAAATCTTTTAATGAAATTAAAATTTCCTTTGATTAGTTATTTTGTTTAGTGCAGATTTTAATCATTAGGTTCCACATTACTATGCAACTACTACTTGCCCGGGAAAATCTTAGCATGACAATGTTGATGATGAGTTCCTATCTTTCGGAGTACTATACAAGTGTATACAATCATAGAAGCAGAATGCCCCAAGCGACAATGAAATGCAAACCTCCAATTCAGCTTCATCATCAAAATTACTTTTCATTATCCCCCACCTTGACATCATGACCCCCCCCCTAACACAGACATGCCCCAAAAACTCTCCAATAGGTTTTCAGATCCCGAATTGACCCGGAGAGTTGAACCAATTGACCAACCACTCGATAGGTTAACCAGGTAGGGTGGGGTTGAAACCCATCCAAGACTCGATTTTGACCCAATGACCGGTCAGGTTATGCTGATTTTAGTTTTTCCTCCCTTAGTGGACATGTGACTGGTTTGCATCCCCTTGTACTCAACTCTAAGATTCCATAAATTGAATATTCACTAATTAAGTCAGTTAGAACTTGTTTTGAGTTTTGTAGGACCGTTGGGTTGCTTGTTTTTACTTATAGATGTTTGATTTGGTATGTTTGATGTTCCATAATTCATCATCTTATGCTCTAATCAGTGGATTATATTTACAGATATGTATATAGACACAAATATATAAACATATATAAGCACATATACATGCTATATATAGACATACCCACATACATACAAATACATGTATATGTAATTATATTAGATATATGGTGTCATGTTGACGTCACTAGATCAACCGGGTCAAACTCACGATTTTGAACTGAAGACATGTGACCCCAAAGTTTTGTGGAGTCAACCTCCAATGCAGGCTTGAAAACCTCACTCCCCGACCACCGTCCCCACGATGCATCATTAAATGATATAGAAGCATCTCCGCACGAACTATGTGGTTGTGTCTCTCAACCCTGGCAGTCTCCTTCCATTAGTGTCGTCGTTGCGGTCTCTCCATCATCCATCCTTCAACTTATGTGCAGTCACTTTTCTTCTCCCTTTTTGTTGCACTATCACGTTGTTATGTGGGGCTTCCTCTTCAAACGCCATATAATCTCTGACAATTGTTTCCATCTCTTCTCCTCTTCTCCTCCCTGTCAACCCCCGTCATTAGTGCTATGCCCTGCAAGAGTGGTGTTCTGCGTCGAACAAAAACAACACAATTTTTGAAAAAAACATCTATTGCAAACCATTTTATATGTATGACTTGTATTTCTATTGGTGTATTTATCAATATAGAGAGATGGAACGAGATGATGATGCTTCGGCCCATATTGGGGGGATTCTCCTAAGGTTTTGGGACTTGGTGAATGATCACATACATAAGGAAAAATCCAAAGATTTTGTATGGAAGTACGTTTTTTTCCCAAATCTATATCATAAGAACAAAGAGGTATGTGGCTTATGTGGTCACATGAGCAATATGGGGTTAACATACTAAAACAACACCTTATTGGGGTTTTATGATATTGCAAGAGTGCAATGTGCTATCAAGTTATATAATTACTTTAAATAGAAGTTATCAAGCAATATGTGATGAGTTGAGGGAATATAGGAAACATAATATGAAGCAACAAGATTGAGATAGACTTCATCTAGTTGACAACAGAACTAATGTGGTCTAATTAGATGATGGTGGTGGTGGTGAAATCATGTTGTCCCCGTTGTTGATGTGATGAAAGTTGGTCTTCCTCTACTCCTTTTGCACTTGGTTCTATAGGAAAGAGCGTATGACGGGTTCTCTTGATGCTTTTGTGAATCTCAAAACTACTGAGATCATCGTGCAAAGGATTTAGAGAAAGAACCTGAGAAGCATCGAAAATCACATGGTTGGTACTCTAATATAAGTTGGTTGGACTTTTAGAAGGAAGAGAATTCATATAAATTTCTAAGTCAATAGTCCTAATGGTTCTTTCCACCTTTACTCATTGATTCTTCTACTGCAATGCATACTTATGATTACATGTTCATTGTGCTTGATGAAGGTATTTTAATGATTGGGGAAAAGTAAGTTGTGCAAGTAATTATAGATATAGTAAGTCTACAACTAATTATGTAAGCACAGGGAACAAGCTAATGCAGAATAGGAGAAATTTTGATGTGGAGAGGGATGTAAAATGGCTTGCCTTCACTCATAGTCATAGGCAAGTCAATAGTAATTTTTGAATTGATCATATCATCAGATTAAGTGATGATTGTATGACGGCTAAGACATGTATTGTCTTCCATAGTACATGTGGCATGAGCCTCCATTCAGCATGTGAAAATGCATAACGGGTGGACGACTTGGTGAGCAGAATTCTAAATATGTGATAACGAGTGACTGGACGTGCGGTGACTAGCTGACCAACCCTTTGAATATGTGATGACTAGTGGCTCAACAAATTCAAAGACAAGTGGAAGAGGCAAAGACTCCTCAATTCCTAGAGACTATGAATCGCCAAAATATGGTGTATCTTAAAAAAATGACATTAGTTGACACAAAATAAATGATCTTCTAGCAGACAAAAACATCTATACCGTTTCAGGATATTGGATTAGGTCAAAAATATCATTTTGCTATACTTCGTACTTGAACTTATCCTAATCAACACCTAATATGTGGACAAACCACACAAACCTGGAGGGCTTGGGTGGTACATAATACAAATATTGTTTGGGATGAACTACAATGAAGGGAATGATTTTGGAGGACAAATGATGGCATGCATTTTTATCAAATAGGTGGCACCACATCTCCCAAGTCTTTTGATACATTCATGTGGAGCAGTATATGAGCAATTTCAATGATGTGGTAGTTCTTTAGTAGTGTGATTCAAATCATGGATTATGTGGACATGATGATTAATGGATGATGTGAGTAGGATGGAAAGATGTTGGGTAAATTTTTGACAAAAAAATCCAATGCAACATTGGAGTATCTCAACCCCAATGACATCATGTTTCTTCATGTTTGTGCCACAATATGCATGCTGGTTGGCTATCTGTCCATATTCCAGTTGGCCACATCTCAAGAAATATTGAAGGATCTCCATTACAACATTGACACATGTTGGGAGAGAGCTTGATGTGCTTATTCTAGCCTCTTGTTCCTTTGGTGTTAGTTTTGTGGCGATCATGTTGCATCCCATAAGATGGATGGTTACTTTTCAGAAGCTCATCAATATCAAGCCTAAAAATAATGCATTGATGTTCATCCATATTTTATCTTCGGCGAGCTACTTTATTCATGTCTTCTTCAAGTTGCATTTGTCATATCTCGAGTTGAAATGGTGATTCTGGTGATCTTCAAGGGCTTTCCTTGATGGCGCCTTTCATTCCCTCAAGCCCTAAATATTCACGCTATCACAATAGCCATCATCACCGCATTGTGTTTGGGGCATGTTATTCATGTTTG
Organism: Alisma plantago-aquatica; assembly: GCA_963693085.1. Classification (NCBI taxonomy): domain Eukaryota; kingdom Viridiplantae; phylum Streptophyta; class Magnoliopsida; order Alismatales; family Alismataceae; genus Alisma; species Alisma plantago-aquatica. The sequence continues at coordinate 397,665,098 of OY856410.1, forward strand.
TTGTATTTTATTATTTTATACTTTGGTCTAGTTGGCTACACTTTTCAGACGATTTGAAGATATCTCTACTGTTATGCCTACTGATTGCATTTATTCTAATTACACATTTCTTTCTAATGAAGATGTCGTAGTCGTGGTGCTTGGATTGTCTACTCCAGGTTGATGATGATGTTTTTGTATGGTGATGTTTTTTTCATTCAAAATGCACTTCAAAGATCTTCTCCAAAGCTCAAGTGTTTCCAGCATGCAGAACACAAATTCAAAGGAGGTGTCATCAAATTTCTTATTAGTTGAAGATTCATGTTTAAGGGGAGTAAAATTCTTGTATGAGGAGTAATTTTTTTATTTCTTATTTGTCATATCATCTCATCGAGTCTTGTATATCCAATATGGATATGTGTTTCACCCATACTCCAGCTTGAGGAGTGTTAGATCATCATCGTCATCATCTAAGTCACAATCCTAACCATGTTGGAGTTGGCTACATGGATCATTCTTTTCCTATTAACTCTATTATGGGTCATACTCTGATCAAGATGTAAAGATTCAGCATCTCTCTTTATAAGCTCTTCCCGGGTTAATTTAGGCATACCTCTTCTTCTTTTAATTGTGCTTCTTGACTCAAAGCATTGCTTCATATAGGCATGTTAGTCGATCTATGTTGCTCAATGCTCACCACCCCCATTTTGTTCCCGATATAATCATTTCTCAAGCGATCTTTTCTTGTCTTCCTACATATCCATCTTAGCATATGTGTTTGGCAACATTCATCCTATTGAGACCTCGTTTCTTCAACGCCAAGATTCACTCCCATATAGCATGGTTGGTCGTATAATTGTTCTATATAACTTACTTTTTTATTTGAGAAGGATCTTGCAGTTATAGTGTACTCAAGTTGCACTCCTTCATTACCATCCTACAATGATCCTGTGACAAACATCATCGCAAACATTCATATCTATTTGAATAATAGAACCCATTAAAAAGGAATTTATGACATTTTGGTACATCCACTGCCTTCCAACTTGGCCCCACCATTCAAAATTCTAGATTGGCTGAAACCGCAACACATATACTCAAATTTTCTTCTACTACTCATCAATCTCATTGATTTCAATACATTTCTCCAAAGGTCAACTTTATCATTCAATCCATCTTTAGTTTCGTCGATCAACAAAATATCATTAGCAAATAACATGTACCAAGGAATATCATCATGAACATGCTTTGTCAACTCATCCATAATAAGAAGGAACATATATGGGTTGAGTGTTGATCCTTGATGTACCCCAAGTGTGATAGGAAATATTGATCTCTCTCATCTGGGAGTCTTCACACTTGCAGTCGAGCTATCATACATGTTTTATATTGAGATATATTCTTCTCTTTTATTTCCTATTTTATGTCATTCTTACTTAAGTATCCTGTAACAAGGGCCTTTGCATAAAGGCTCATTGAGGTTTTTTTGTTTGCTTCCTTGTAATGCCTCCTCCCGTTTATAGGAGTGAGTTCTCTCTTTTCATGATATAGAAAGACGGCCCACTTTCACATGGTATCAGAGCAGGATACCTAATTTGGGTCCTCCCAACAAGCCATTGCCGCTCTCTCTCCACTTTCCACCTCCTCTATCTAGTCTCTCCTTCCCCATCACTGATGTTGATCACTCCTAAAGGGATCTACTACCCTCTAACCCTATCCTCTTCTCCAATAAGAGGATCTAGGGACATGGCAGACGTCTTAGTTCTAAAGACTGCTATTTTGGAAAACTATTTGGCAAATCTTTGAGGTCATCCATGACCACCTATCATAGGGCTCTATCCATCTGGTTATTGATATGATTGGGGTCTATCCAGTATATCACTCTTCTTGGTAAACCATAGTGTTTTCCATTTATTTTAGGTCTATTATGACCTTATTTTGTTGATTTGTCGCCGCATACAATGTGTTTGAGACTCAACACGGCGTGTTGCCGCCGCCATTTTCTCATGCATCGGCAAACTGCCCTGATACCTGACACACCGTATCTCCTTCTTGACATGTCGTGTCTTCTTTTGCAGTCGATTACCTATTGATGCCTATTGTTAATATCACACATCGTCTCACCTTGTAGACACGTCTTGTCATTGCTTCTGGAGAATTTTGTCAACTCTAGACATGTTGTGTCTTTTTCCTAGCACATGTATCACTACTTCTAGAGACCTCTGTCAACTTTAGACATGTCGTATCTTTTTTCTGACACATCGTGTCACTGCTAAGGATCGGCTAGTGTGCTATCTACATGTGGTGTGCGTGTCATGTTCCAGTTATTCTTCCCTTTTGGAATCATGGCTTCATCCTCTTCCGTTGTTGAGACCATTGAGACACATGCTAGATGTGCAAACTTTGTTGATTTCAACGGGTCCAACTATATCTTATGGGCACGTTCTTTTCAAATTTATACACACTTCTCAGACAACTTGGAGCATATCACAGAACCCCCTCCTCCTAAAGATGAAATGGTAGACAAAAAAAAGATGAGTATAAGAAATGGCAGAGTGTGACTCTCAAGTCCTCTCATGGATTCTAAATAGTTGTGAATCCCATGTTTCCAATCTCCTTTTTACTGATACAGCCAAGGAAGCTTGGGATCATATTGCTCAGGTCTATTCTAGCAAGGGAAATGCCTCTCGAGTTTATGAACTCTATAAACGTATGAATTCTCTAAGACTTGAAGACACTACATCATTTGCTTCACACTTTGATACCTTCAAAGGTATTTGGGGCAAGCTTAGACTCTATCATCCCTTGTCTATTATCTCTCCAAACTGCATAAACAACAAGATGAAGTTCAGCTATGTCAGTTTTTGGCATCTTTGCCTCCCAGCTATTAAGTTATTTGTCAACAAATCCTGGCATCTGAGCCATTGCTCATGCTAGACGATGTTTATCTTTGGCTATCTTTCCTGGTGTCCTCTACTACCAAAGAAGAATACACTCAAGTGTATTTGAAGCAGAATACACTCAAGTAGTTTTGCATGATGCAACATTTTTTTTCAAAATTCTAATCTGTTGATCTTCTTAAACATCTTGTGAATAGCTCATGTATAAAATTTGAGCCGATTTGGACATTTATAGCTTGCATCGATTTTGTTGCCCTCGGATGAGTGACTTACACTCATCCAAATGGGATCAAAATTTGTATGTAGCCTAATTATAGTATGACAATGAAGATCATTGGTTTACATTTTGCAAAAAAATAGTCTTGATATGCAAACACCACTTGAGTGTAGCGTGCAATCTGTACACTCGAGTGTATTCTAGCTTGACTCTCTCTCTCTCTCTCTCTCTCTCTATATATATATATATATATATATGTATATATATATATGATTTTGCATATACATATTCAAATATATGCATCAATATGTACATTTGTATATGTTATCCCTAAACTTGATCAATCATAACTTCACCTACATTACACCTGACGTGACCTAAGCTAGACCTATTGGGCCTTAATTTGACCTAACATGATCTAAATTTGACCTAATTTAACTTAGTCTGCCCTAATTTGGCCTAAGTCAAACCTATTTTGGCATAGCATGACCTAATAAGACATAATGTCCCCTAGTTTATCCTACATTGACCTAAATGAGCCCTAATTTGGCAAAATCAGACCCAATTCCCCCAATAAGACATGTTTTCCCCAAATCAGACCTAGTCTACCTAAGTTAGATCTAATTTGGCCTAGAACAGATATGTTTCTTTACTAAAATAACTAAACTTGCTTAAATATGACCAAATTCAGACCTAATCCATGCTAATTTGGTTTGTAAGTGTCATAATTTGGGCCTAAAGTGCCTCAGATAACCACTTTAGTTACCTAAAAGCCTAGGCGCCCAATTTAAGGTGGCCCACCTAGAGCCTAGGGGGCCTAGGCATACCTAGGTGAGAGTCTGGATAACTATGCTTTCTATATGGTGATTTGCAGGAGATGGTCTATATGTCCTAACCTCCAAGTTATGTTGATCAAGGGGAGTGTTCTCGGAAAGTTTGCCTTCTTAAGAAGGCTATTTATGGTCTCAAGCAGAGCCCTTGAGCATGGTTTGACAAATTCTCTCTTATATTGCACAAATTTGATTTTACACGGTCTCAGTGTGATCATTCTATATATATCAAGACCACTACTTTTGGAATTATTATTCTCATTGTTTATGTGGATGATATCATTTTATCTAGTAGTGATACCACAGGGATTGCCAATACAAAGAAATATCTTATTGAGCACTATGTAACCAAAGACCTTGGTCGTCTTCAGTATTTTCTAGGCATTGAAGTCGCACACATCAAAAATGGAGTATTCCTATCGCAAATGAAGCATACTCTAGACTTTTTGACTGAAATTGGAATGTTGGATTTTCAACCTACAGTCTCGCCTATGGATCAAGCACATGATCTATGGGATGAATCCTCTCAAACCTTAGAAGATAAATGTCAATTGCCATAAGGGATGCGTAGGGCAGCGTGAGATGGCTGAGAGCCATCTCTTTATTTATATAAAGGGGAAAATTACATTGAGGTACAATAGTAATAAGAAAATGACAGAAATAAATAATACAGATAATAAAGAGATATGTTAACACTCCCCCTCAATCTGGAGTGTACACGTTGTGTATGCCCAGCTTGCCACATAGACTGTGAAATATTGTTGGACCCAATGGCTTTGTCAAAATATCTGCCAGTTGATCTTCAGACTTGACATATGGTGTTACAACATCACCATTCTTGATCTGATCTCGGATAAAATTGGCAATCAACTTCTATATGCTTCGTGCGCTCATGAAAGATAGGATTCTTGGCAATGTGTATAGCTGCTTGGTTGTCACACTTGAGTTCCATGGGAGATGAAATAGGGATCTTCAACTTAGAAAGAACAGATTTTACCCATTGTAACTTACAACATGCATGTGCCATTGCCCGATATTCAGCCTCAGTGCTAGATCTTGCCACAACATTTAGCTTTTTACTTTTCTAGGTGATCAGATGATTCCCTAGAAAAGTGCAGTATCCTAATGTAGATCTCATGTCAGTATGATTTCCAACCCAGTCTGCGTCTGCATAACATGTAAGTACCAAAGTAGAAGCAAGCATCTTCAGTTTATAATAAGTGATTCCCTTTCCAGGAGCACTTTTTAGGTATCTCAAAATTCGACAGACTGTTGTCCAATGTGACTGCCGTGGTGAGCTCATATGTTGGCTCACCACCCCTATAGTAAAGGAAATATCAGGCCGTGTAACAGTCAAATATATTAGTTTATCAACAATCTTAGTGTAATATCCTGGATCTGAATACTCTGCATCATCAGCCATTTCCTTGATGTGATAGTCCATAGGAGTAGATATTGGCTTGGACTCGGTCATGCCTGTCTCCTGTAATAAGTCTAACACATATTTCCTCTGAGATAGGTTGATACCTGCATGAGATATAAGTACCTCAATGCCTAGAAAATCTTAGTTTACCCAGATCCTTTGTTTGGAAGTGTCCCTACAAACCTTCCTTCACTCGTTATATTCCTGTAGAATCACTGCCAGTAATCACTATGTCATCAACATACACAACAATAATTAAAGATCCACCGGAAGAAGTAGAATAAAATAACGAGTGATCAGTCACAGAATGAGAGAAGCCCATTTGCAGAACAACATCATTGAACTTGTCAAACCAGGCTCTAGGAGATTGTTTCAGTCCATATATGGCCTTCTTCAGTTTACACACCTTCTGATACTCCCCCTGAGAAATAAAACCAGGAGGTTTCTCCATATAAACATCTTCCTACAAATCACCATGAAGGAAGGCATTTTTGATGTCCAACTGAAAAAGAGGCCAATCAAAAGTAGCAGCCAGAGAAATAATAATCCGCACAGAATTCAGACAAGCTATAGGGGAAAAGGTCTCAAAGAAGTCGACCCCATATGTCTGTGTATAACCTTTAACCACCAATCTGGATTTCAACCTATCAACTGAGCCATCTAGATTGTGTTGGATGGTGAATGCCCATCTACATCCCACAACCTTCTTACCTACAGGTAAGTCAACAAGATCCTAGGTGCCATTATGTAATAGAGCTGACATTTCAATCTGCATTACATGTTTCCAGCCGCTGTCCTTCATAGCATCATGATGATTCCTCGGTATATCCACAGAATCAATCCCAATAGCAAATGCGTGAGCTTGTTTAGATAATTTGGACAAACAACACACATTTGCAATAGGATGTCAAATAGTGCAGGAACGAGTACCTTTCCAGACAACAATAGGAATGTCAAGATCAGATGTAGGAATCTCTAGAGTAGGAGATGATGGGGAAGGCACATAGACTGGTGTCTCTACTTCTTCTGGATTCTGTCTACCTCGCCTGCTATAAACATGTGGATAATGCTCAATTATAGATTCATCTGCTAATTGTTTTTCCTAAATGATAGTATAATCAGGAATGATAGGTGGCACTCCCTCACTCTGCATAGATGGTGGCACTCTCTCACGCTGAAAAGATGGTGGCACTCCCTCACTCAGATGCTCCCCCTTACTCATGGCACTAGAAAAATATGGAGTAGTCTCATGGAAAGTAACATCCCTAGACACAAACATGCGGTGAAGCCTAAGACAATAACATGTGTATCCTTTGCTAGTACTGGAGTACCCAAGGAACAAGGTTTTAATCGATCTAGGGGATAACTTGTCAGCCTTAGGGTCAAAATTGTGTACAAAGGAGGTGCAGCCAAACACTCTAAGGGGAAAAGGAAAGGGCTAATCCGTAGGACGTAACACAGAGAAAGAAGTGCGCCCTTTGAGAATAGAGGAGGGTTGTCTATTAATTAAGAAGCAGGCAGTGAGAAGGGCCTCAAACCAGAATTTCTTGGGCACATTGGACTGAAACATGATAGACCTGCAACATCAAGAAGGTGGCAATTTTTCCTCTCAGCCACCCCATTTTGTTGAGGGGTGTGAGGACAGTATGTATGATGGATCATGCCAACAGAACTGTAAAAGTCAGGCATGGCTTTTTGAACATACTCTAAAGTATTATCAGATTGAAGAACTTTAATATTGCAATCGAATTGAACCTTTATTTCTTTATGAAAATGTTTAACAATTGACAGAACAAACTCTCAACTTTTGAGTAAATAGATCCATGTTATATGGGAAAAATCATCCACAAAAGAAATAAAATAACGAAAACCATTATAACTTTGGTCTTTAACAGGATCCCATACATCACTATGAACCAACGCAAAGGGGGATGATGCCCATTTATTGACACGACTGGGAGAAGACAATCTATGATGCTTTCCCAACTGACACGACTGCCACTCTAAAGATGACACTTGGGACAACTCAGGTTCCAACTTCCTCAGGCTCTCTAAAGACGGATGTACATATCTGCAGTGCCATAGTAAAGGGGAACCACTCAATAGGATGGCTGGAGTAGGAGTAGATACTTGGCGAGGCAGACTATCACCATGGAAGAGGTAGAGATCACCTTTCCTAGCCCCCCCACCAATTGTCCCCATACTCTTGAGATCCTGTAATACAAAACAAGAGGGCCCAAATGTTACTGTACATTTTACAGTGTCAATCAATTTTGCAACAGAAAGAAGATTGAAAGGAAACTCAGGCACAAAATGCACAGATTTAAGATCAATTTTAGGTGTTAGAGGAACAGATCCACTAGCTAACACCCTTCTTACTGAACCATCTGCCAGTGTAACAGATTGATGAGGAATATACGAGTCAATGGAGTGGAGCAATGTTACAACCCCGAGTTTTGGGTTCATGTGGTGAGAAATATGATTTCTCATAATAAAGATAAATGAACAAATAATGATGTCTCTTAATTGAATGCATGAATTTCGTTTACAATACCCTTGATGTTTGTGTTGTGGGCTTTATTGGCTATTGAGCCCAATAACAAGGAAATTCAATTAGTAAATGAATAATGGAGTGGAAACCTCTAGAAGGCAAAAGAACTTAATCCAAAAGTGGATTTCGTGCCACATGGGTTCCTTGGGTTCCAAGGAGTCCAAAATTGCAAAGATAAAGCAATAAGAAAAGGAAGGATCAATTAGATATTTCTTTAGTAAGAAAGAAATTGAAAACAATGATAAAATGTGGAAAATAAATGGAAAGAAGTATAATTGAGTTATCCTTAGTGGAATTTCGTATTCCAAGGATTCCTAACATTAAAAAGAATACCAATGAGGAAAATAAAAGAGAAATAAAGAGAAATCCTCAAAAAGAAATATTTTAATGAGAAATAAACAAGATAATGTGAAATAATGCATATTGATGCATTTAAGGATAATGAGTATTCCTTAAAAAGAAATTTCAAATTATTAGAGTTTCTTGGGATCCAAGGAGTCGCAATGAAGAGGAAAGAAAGAGAAAATACTAAAATTGCAAAATAAGGATAATCAGAATACATAATTAATGGAATTATGTGGTTTTATTAAGAAGAAGTATTTTCCTACTTGAAGAGAATATATTTCGAGGCCAATGAATTAAAAGACAAGATTAAAGAGGTTAAGGGTGAGTAATTTTGAATTCCTAAATATCCATGCAACAAGGAATATCAAGGAAATAGGAGATAATAAAGAGAAAGAGATGGTTGCTTCACAACCAAGAAAAGTGTGTTTCTTTTCGAGTTTGGGACTTGAGTCCTCTTGAGGCACACCTTAGGGCTTCGTACTCTCCCCTATATAAGGGATACGAGCCTGGACCGAATCCAGAAGAACCCACACGTAGTCCTCCACTCTTCTTTCTCGTTTGCGTTCTTAAACCCTAGCCCAGGGTAGCAGCATGAGCATGGAGGTAGAAGGAGCCAAGGCAAGGTCAACATGGTAGCTTGATGTGCCACGTTGCCAAAGAGAAACTTGGTCGTCGAAGCTAGGCCTTGGAGCGCGCATATCGGCAGCCGCAAGGCTGCAGGGGCGGCTGCAATAGGCAGGGCCGATGAGGGAGAAACGGGCCATCTTGGCCGTGGTTTGAGGGATGGTTGTGTGCGCCCAAGCAAGGCGGATGCAAAGAGCACGTTCCCGGTGGAGTTCGAGCCCAGACTTGGGTGGGAGAGTCGCGCCAAGGCATGTCCTAAGCGGCCGCTGTTGTTGCTGAACCGAGGAGGAAGATGACGGCCGTTGGATGGTTTTGCCCTTCGCGGGCTGAAGCAGCGGCTGACTTAACCAAGGGCATGGATGTCTTTTTGAAATGTTTTCCAAATTCGTGAGATTGCTGCATGGGTAAAGTGACGTGGCGCAATCCCATTGGCCTGAAGTAAGTCAATTTTGTTAAATTCATATCTCCTTAACCGTAGCTCGGATAGATGTGCTTTATACATGAAAGTTGCTCAGAAAATCGAGAAAAATATAATTGAAGCTTGATTCCTCTTGCAATTTGAAAAGTAATGGAAGATGTCAACTTTAATGTATTAATGTTTAAAGAACCCTATTTTGATATGAATAATATATTTATAAGGGTTTGATGGATGATTAGAGTTGGTATTAACCTGTTAATGATGAAAGGGCACATTAGGAACAAAAAGGATGAACTTTGTATGTAATTAGTTTAATTTCGAGTTTAATGTGCATGAATAATGCTTTAATGGGCCTTGAAACCCTAATGTTGGCAATTCGACTCTTAATAGCTTTAATTATTCAAAGTGATGAATAAAGATGAGACATAATGATCCTAGGCTATTTCGAGCATTAAAGTTCCTAAATTGTGGATAAATAACCTTAATATAGAAATTAGGGTTTTTGAATGAATCAAGATGGAATTAATGACAAATAGAGTTCGCATGTGAATTCAATCATAATGAACTATGAATTGACGATAAATGAGAATAATGATCTTGTTATATATTAAAAGGATGAAAATTATAGCTTTAATGTAAAAGACACTTAATGGACTTATTTAATGGTTAATTATGCCTTAAATCTGAAACTGAGGATTAGATGTTGAGATAATTAGGGTTTGTGATCAATTGCATTAAATTAGGGCTTAAAATAGTAAAAGATTATGGCTGTGGAGAATGAAGATGCGACTGCAAGTGCGAAAGAAGGGGCGACTACGACTGCGAGTGCCTCCACCGGCGGTGGGTCAGTGGAGAAGCAGAGCTCCTTGTTGAATGATGTTTAGTTGAACTTGTGGAAGGATCTCTTTAAGAAGCTTCCTCAAGGAGAAACCTCGCTGGAAAAGGTGGAGATACAGCTTGATGGACAAACCTTGATCTATCCGAGCGAAGAGGTAGTGAGAAATGCAGAAAGATGGAATCGATGCCTTGCTGGCTATGTTTTTGGATTTAGACCTTTCCTTCCCACTCTTGAACGATATCTTCGTCAGATCTGGATCTTGAATGGAACGATAGAAGTCATGAATCATGGAAATGGATTTTTCTTGATTAGATTTTTGGACCAGGCAGATTTGGATTCAGTCTTGGATGGTCCTCCATGTTTCGTTAGAGACAAACCTCTGGTCTTATTGAAATGGAAACCAGGTCAACAATTGTCGATATTCAAGTTGACAGAGGTGCCAGTTTGGGTCCAGGTCCATGACTTGCCGCTGGAGCTTTGGGAGAAGAAGATGTTTGAGAGGATTGGGTCCTTTTTGGGTACTCCGCTAAGATCAGATAGAGGGACTCATGATTTCAAACGTCTGGAGTATGCTAGACTACAAGTTCTCATTAATGATGAATCGAAGTTTCCGGAATCATTGGAAGTTGCCAGTGAGAAAGGCAATCCTAAGACAATCTCGTTCATATATGAATGGAAGCCGAAGCTCTGCTCGGTATGCAATCTGTATGGGCATGAGTGTGTGGTTTCTGGGAGCCAGAAAGTCAAGAAAGTATGGGTTCCTAAAGTCGTGGCTGTGAGTAGTAATGGAGTGACTCAGGGGACTATGAGTACTCCAACTCCTTTGGTACAGGAATCATTGTCTGAAGTTGTGAGCAAGGATGCTGGTTCTGCTGATAAGGTGTCTGAGTCTATTACTGAATCGGTCTCAGGAACAGGGGGCAGGGAAAAGTTGGGAACTGGTTCTGATGAGTCGGATGCGGAGGAGTTCCATGTTACTACTGATTCCTTCGAGGAATGTTTCCTGAGCCAGTTGAGGAGGTTATTTCTGGGGTGGTAGACCTGGTCACTCCCCCTAATACAACTGAGAATGTGAAGGGTAGCAAAGCACCACTGAGTTTAGATGGTTTCCAAGTTCCGAAAAGATCTAAGAAGTCGAAGGCGAGAAATCCTAGCCCCACTTATGAGTCTCCAGATACAAGTTCCTTTAATAACAGGTTTAAGAACTTGGAAAAGGAGGGGAGAGTTGAGAAGGAAGTTCTGCCCAGCCTAATACTGGATGAAAATTCTTCCAATGGATAATCTTAATCTAAATATTGTCTCCTGGAATGTTAGAGGCCTGAATAATAAGGTCTTTAAGGTTCAGGAGGAAGTTAATAAGGCTAAGCCACATGTTATTGTGTTAAATGAGACTAGGGTTCGTAAGAAGAAGATTAAAAAGATTCTGAATAGATGTTTTCCTAATTTCAGCTAGATGTCGAATCATTCTTCACATGTTCTTGGGAGGGTAATCATTCTCTGGAAAGAGGAGTTTTGTTCTATTACGAAGATTAGTGAATCGGATCAATGCATTCATACTAATGTTAGAGCTGATGGTCAAAGTTTCTTGTTAACGACTGTTTATGGGCATAATGAGGATGGTGATAGAAGTAGGCTCTGGAACAATATAGATGACTTTTATCCCTTGGTCAACTTTCCTTGGATTATTATGGGAGATTTTAACGATGTGAGGAAGGAAGATGAAAAGATTGGTAGAGAACCTCCTATGAGAAGATCCATGGAGGAGTTCAATAAATGTGTCTTGAACTGTGGTCTTTTCGATCTGAAGTTAAGTGGTTCCAGTTTTTCGTGGGATAACCATCAAGGTGGTGAGAGATTCACCACCTCCTGCATTGATAGGATCCTTTATAACTCCTATTTTATGCAAAGTTTTCCTGAGTTTATGGGGTTTCTCATTACTAATTTAGTCAGTGATCATAAAGTGATGAAGTTAGTGATTGGGGAAATGAAGAAGATCTATGCTCCTTTCAAATTTGTTAACACTTGGATGAAAAGAGAAGATTTTGAGGATGTTATTAAGAAGGGCTGGCATACTGACAAGTTGGGGTTTCCTCTGTTTCAGGTTTATTCTAAATTGAGAAATGTTAGATGCGAGTTGATCAAATGGAATAAGTAGAAAGTGGGGAACATTATGGATAATGCTAGGGAAGCGGAGTTAAAGGCTTATGAAGCTCATATTAGGCTGGATGCTAATCCTCATTGTATTGAGCTTAGAGATGAAGCAGTTAGTTTCCGTAAGCTGGCTCGTGAAGCTTTGGATGCTGAGGAGTCGTTGTTAAGGCAAAAGTCGAGAATTCAGTGGCTTAAAGAGGGTGATATGAATACTAAGTTCTTCTACTCTACACTTAAAGTTAGAAGACATATTAATCATATCAAATCCTTGGAGATTGATGGAAGTTTGTGTTCGAATCTGGATAATATTAAAAGCTATATTCAGAATTTTTATAAGAAGTTATTCAACAGTGGTCATATTGCTGATATCTCTAGGTTGAGTACTCTCGATTTTTCTAAGTTGAATGGTGTTCAGATAATGGCGCTTGACAGACTGATTAGTGGTTCAGAAATCGAGGGGGTTGTACATAAGCTCAATGTGGACAAATGTCCTAGTCCGGACGGCTTTAACGTGATGTTTTTTAAGCATTGCTGGAGTACTATTAACTTTGATGTGAAAGATGGTGTTTGTCATTTCTTTAGGACTGGGAGACTTTTGAGGGAAGCTAATAAGACCTTCATTTCTCTTATTCCTAAATCCAAGGATACTCATCTTCTTAAGAACTGGAGGCCTATTTCTTTATGTAATGTGCTGCTTAAAGTCATTACTAAGATTTTGAGTAACAGGCTGCAGCTGATCCTGCCCTCAGTTATTAGTGATAATCAGTGTGCTTTTGTTCAAGGTAGAAGTATTCGTGATGCTATTTTGCTGTCAAATGATCTTATTCATGATTTCAATCAGAAGGGAGGTAAGAAGAAGATGTGTATTAAGTTGGATATTTCAAAAGCCTATGACTCGATTTCTTGGCAAGCTTTGTTCTGTATTTTGAAGATTATGGAGTTTCCACATTGTTGGCTTGTGTGGTTGAAGGAGATTTTTGGGACTATATCTTATGAGGTGCTTGTGAATGGCGAGCCTATGGAAGCTTTCTCTCCTAGTAATGGAGTGAGGCAAGGGGACCCTTTAGCCCCGTATCTTTTTGTTATGGTTATGGAAACTTTCTCTCAACTTATGAATGTTGCTGTTAGAAATGGGGATATTAGACCTCTATACGCCTCTAATCATCTGAAGATTTCTCATTTAATTTTTGCCGATGACCTTTTGGTCTTTATGGAGGCTGATGTTGATAATGTTATTGCTTTGAAGAAGGTTCTGATTGATTTTCATTTAATGACAGGCTTGAAGATTAATGTTGAGAAAAGTTCCATTCTGTTTAGTGCTGATGCAGAAAGAGATAAAATATGTGGTGTTTTGGGGTTTAGTGAAGGTAATCTTGATCAAAGTTACCTTGGTATTCCTCTCTTCATTGGTAAGCTATCTAGGAAACATTGTAGTCCTCTGTTGGATAGAATCAAGTCGAAGTTGGATGGCTGGAAGTCAAAGCAACTCTCAATGGCAGGGAGAGTTGAACTTGCTAAATCTACCATCTCTTTGATCCATTTGTTTTGGACCAACTGCTTCCCTCTTCCCTATTCTGTCATTGACGATATTGAACGTTTGACTAGGGATTTTATCTGGGGAAATTCTGAAAGCCACTCTAATGTCCACCTTATTAAGTGGGAGTCTGTGGTGAAACCCAAAGAGGAAGGGGGTTTGGGTTTCCGATCTATTAGGGATATCAATAAAGCTTCTTTGATTTTTCAGGCTTGGAATATCTCTAGTAAAGCTGACTCTTTATGGGTCAAGTGGATTCATGAGAGGTATTTCAGCAAGAGTTCCTTCTGGTCAATTTGTGCTAATAGTGCTTTTTCTTGGCATCTTAATAGAATTATACAAGAGAGAGACTCTCTTAAGGAGTTTGTTAGTTTTTCTATTGGCAATGGTGATGATCTCTCCCTGTGGGGTGATCCTTGGCTGCCTGGTAATCATTTTCTTGCAGAAGTCTTGGGGAGACAAAGCATTATTAAGCTGGGTTTTTCACATGACAGTAAGGTGAATTGTCTGATTGATGGGAATGTTTGGAGGAGTAAGGAGTCGAGACTTCATAAAGATCTTAATGATTTGCTGATTGAGATTCCTAAACCGATTGAGGCTCAGCCAGATAAGTTGATGTTCAATAATTTGACTGATATTAAGCTGAAAGATGTTTGGAATGTTGTTCGTGAGAAAGGCAGGGTTCTTCCTTTCTTTATTTGGGTTTGGAAGTTTAAAGTTCCTACTAGATACCAAATTCATGGTTGGAAGGTTTGTCATAGGAGACTTCTTACTACAGATTATGTGAGAAGGATGGGTATTAGTACTCCCTCTATGTGTTTTCTCTGTAAGCTCAGTGAGGAAGGCTTGGACCACTGTATGTTTCAGTGTGTTCTCTCTGTTAAGATTTGGAACTTGGCTGTTTCTGAAAGTCTTATTCCGAGCTGTCCTAAATCTGTGGAAGACCTCATGAATTGCAGCAGTAGGAAAAGCCATCTTACATCGTTGTACATCTTGTACATATTGTGGAATGAGAGGAATGCTAGAGTCCATCTTAATGTGGAGATCTCTTGGTCTAGAGCTAAGGAGATGATTAAGAATGAGCTGCGGCTGGTTGAAATGTCTTGATCTTCAGTTTTCTGTCTCTGTTCTATTTTGCTCATTTGTTGAACCTATTTGAAGGTGCTGCGGTCTGCTGCTCTCCCTGTCTCAGTTGAGGGAAGGATGGGAGGGGTTGGTTGGGACGGCTTGTCCCTGTTTCTTTCTTTTAGTTGAAGCTTTGTATTCTGATGTACAGTCTCTTGTATGGGATCTGTCTGTAATTACAAAATACAAATATAGTAATACAGTGAGCTCGGATTACCAAAAAAAAATAGTAAAAGATGAAGGGAAACCCTAATTGCAATGGAAAGCCTAAAAGTGAACTAGAAACCCTAGGAAGCGAGCTAGATTTAATAGATCTTAATGACATGAGTAATAAAAGGAAATTGTATAATTGTTTCACGATCTTATTGAATGCTTGCTTCCCTATTGTTGATTGGATTATTTCTGTCTCACATCAGCTTGACAGATATGTGGTTAATTATGATTAATCACATTAGTTTCCCAAGGGTTTTCCGAATGCTTCCTCACATTGAATGCAACCTAAACAGTTTGGATGTTCATACTGCAATTATAAAGTCACTATGGCTATCACAGTTACATATAAATGTGAATTCTCGCACCTACATGCCACCCTGATGGTAGATGCCATAAAGGTCAGGCCCAGGAGGGTAGACCAATGGGCACCATGAGAGGTGACCCCAGACACCAAGCTCGGTAATGAGAAGGTGGTCTATGATGCATGACTATGGAGTACCGTGAGAGGTGACTCCCAGGCACCAAGCTTGGGATTGAGAAGGTGGCCTTAAGTCAATGGAAAAAGAGAAACCCTAGAGGGGTATGCCAGGGTTAGGGCAAAAGCGGTGGAGAATGACACATTGAAAATGTAAAGTGGCTTGTTAAATAATTTGATTGTGATTATTAAATTGTTAGCCATATTTGCAAGATTTGGTTGTTCCCACATACCAGTATATTTCGATATACTGACCGACGTTTTGTTTGTCGGCGTTTTAGGAACAACAATTGAAAGAACAAACAGTAAAGTGACACATTGTGGAAATAAGAAATAAAGTGCAAGGAGGATTAGATAGAATAATTCAAGCTCTGGATAGATAGATTTCCAAAGTTTTCAAAGGTAAGTGAAGTTTAATTTTATACCAAATTCTAGTTAGTTAGTAGAATTTCATAATTATTATTGATTATTTGTCGAACCTTTGATCATTTTAATTGAACAACGGCTCTGACCTTCAGGTCTCCCTTAATTGGGGGTTATCGGGAGTCGGGTTCGTAACAATTGGTATCAGAGCATAGGTTCCTCAATTAATCTTTAATAATTATTAAATTTTACAAATTCTGTAGAACCCAAGGGAGTTATTAGAGGATTATACGAAAGACAGAGGTGTCTAGAAAAGGATCACGACTGGGGGCTGGCAATATTTTCCTCCGCACTGCTAGTCGGAATATGAGGACTCCCAGATCTGTGTGACTGTCTGGCCAAAGTCTTAGGGTATGAATCGAAATAAGATACCTTTAGGACTCTCTCATCTTGTTCATCCCTTTGCAACTCAAATTCTAATAAGGACCTTAAGGATTAGGGTTTTCTCTCTCTTCCTCACCCTCTTGAGGTATGGGTAATGTTGATTAGGATTAAGGAATCCTCCACCAAATTAATAAAAAATATGTAAATAAGATGTCATGGACATAAGCTTAATAGAGTAAGCGTAAAGGAATAGATACATGCTTAGGTCGTATGGCACGAGTTGTCTTTGCCCTCGAGAGAGACTCAAGGATAGACCTCCTTATCAGGAGGATGAGTAGAGAGGGTTAGTCTTGGAGGTAGAGACCTCCATTAAAGGTAGAGACCTAGCACATTCTTTGAGGATGATGTTAACCCTAACCCTAAGTGAAGGTTAGAGAGAGAGATGACATGATGAGTTGGATGGCATGGTTGACTAGGTGTTTGGATGGACATGCCTTTGGATTGCCATACGAACCATGAGAAGTTGATGATAAAGTACCTTTAGCAACCCAACCCTGGGAAGGGTCGTGCATGTTTGAGCGAAGGATAGCTCCTTCATGGATGAGGTTAGAGAAGAACCTATAGAAACCTTTTGGGCTGTTGTAAGTAGGATATAGCTTGCAACCAGAGTGCGTCAGTAGTGTAGATAGTTGAATGAAACCCTAGACAAGGGATCATGATGGATGGCTTATGAGATAAGAATAAGGGGTTATGGATAATCTTGAGTAAACATAAGTTCGATTATAGGCTTCACTCAGGTACGGGCATGCTTATGAGCTTGATCCTTCATGAAGAAAGGACCTCTTATAGGGAGGTTGGTTGTAGGATTAGCTCTAGAGAGAGAGAGAACATACCTCAGGCAAGAAGGTTGGAAGCCTAAAACCCTGAAACTTGAGGAACAGTGGGAGTTGAGGATGATGCGACCTAAGTGGATGATAGCGGTTGTCATATGCTTGACCCTTGGAGGCTAATGATTTCTTAGTTGCCATGAGAGGAACCAAACCATAGAGAGAGGATGAGTCTGTTGGTACCTTTGTGCCTGTGGTATAGGTGTTTACCTTTTGAGATAGGTATAAGAGTTTCTAAGACTTGAAGAGGATGAAGTAGCAAGTTGTGAAGCCTTGTACCTAGTTGGTTATCCTGGAAGAGGACCAAACTCTGAGGTGTTGCTCGAATGAAAGGATGACATACCTTGGACATGCTTGATTCGTGGTTAAGAGGTTGAGCATGCAGTTGGACACCCAAAGGTGAACCTAGGGTTTCTAGGCCTAAGAGGGGAAGCAGTGTACCTGATGCTCATGATAAGATTTGAGTCTCTATAGCTTCAAGCATGTGTAGAGGAGAAAGAAACCCCTTAAGTTTAGGGTATGTGTGATGAACCCCTCACAACTAAGTTTGTTACACCCCGATCTCACAATTTCCTCAAATCATGAGATTAGGGCATAAGATAGAATTTATATGAAATACAAGAACACCCTTAACATTTTTTTTCTTTTCTTTACTTTTCTGTTAAAACTCTTGTTTCCTCGCATTGAACCACATAAATCATCTTAACAAGGGAATCTGAACATTTCTTTTACTAAACAGACTTTAATAGTAAAGATACATGTATAAACATTCATGATGTCTCTCACACCTTATGCACATAAGACCTACTAATTAACATACAATTTCAAAAGAAGAATAATATTACACATCATAATTACAACTCTCTCTCTTATCTCTTACTGAGGACCTAGAGTGACAAGGACCGACTGACTCAACTAATCTTGTACTTAACTCTTGTGGAAGATCTACACTGATGCTCTGACCATCTTCAAGTCCACACGGTTAACCCTAAAATGTTTGAGTAGAGGGGTGAGCCTACTCGCTCAATGAATGAGTACTTCAAAGAAACAGTCAAAGGCACTAATGTGATTACAGATATAACTTTGAGTAAACGTTATGAAATTTAACAACAATAAATACTACACTGTGCAGTTCTAAAACAATATAATTGAATATAACAAAGAATGTAAATATTGCATCCAAAGAATAACTACTAGAAGACTATGCTCTAATCTTCCTTAACTCTTTCATTTATAAGGAACTCTGTGAACCTATATGATCATATTTTAGCTTATGCCCCAAACATATGCAGCGCACTCTGCATATGAAGATCTGTAGCGAACTACGATCCCACCGTACAAGACTTAGCGACACACTCGGGAAATGCTAAGTCTGACTTCTCGTCCTAGTCTGCACAGGACTCTTAGGCTCACAAGGCCTCACTGCACTAACTCTGAGTGCTCTGGAATCCTCCCGCAACCTGTAGTGCACAGTCGGAGGGTCTCTAAGTCTCCGATGCCTGGGCGTATCCCCAGGGCTGACCGGGACATTGTCTCCGATGCCTGGGCGTATCCCCAGGGCTGACCAGGACATTCTCTCGGATCTCCGATGCCTGGGCGTATCCCCAGGGCTGACCGGGATCCTATCTCTCAGACTTCGTGTCACCGAGACCTTCGGTATTTGTTGGACACGAGTCTCCGATGCCTGGGCGTATCCCCAGGGCTGACCGTTTTACCCCAAAGGTACAGACCACACAATGAGGTTCTACAGTGTTGGGGCACCTAAGTCTATTAACTGATTAACATATAAACACTTAAATAGGAATATCACATTTCATACTTATTTCACATTCTGAACATCACTTGAAAACACATATACATCATTTGTCATCTTTAAACATGACTCAGTAACATCCCTTTCTAGGGCATGTCATATCTCATCACCTGCAATTTACGAGATATGTATTGAAAATAAGAAGCCCTGCAGTATGTAGATATCAACTCAGAGAGAGCAAGCATATAAGGTTAAATGCACTAGAAACATACAATTCAATAGTTAAGCATCACCACATCTCATATGGAAACCTTTCATATCACCATAACTTAATTCATTGAACCCCCTGTCCTTAGGGTTTCCTTTCCTTATTCTCTTATCACATAGCAACACCCTACTCTTAGGGTTTCATTTGCCTCATTCACTTATCACATGGCTCTCATAAGGATTTCACACGACATAAACATTCACAAATTAAAGACTGCTTTCAACAATTATATACAGTCAATATATGTATGAAACCATGGAAATTGAACTAAATTTAGGTTTCCATGCTATTCACTGAGATATCATGCACCAAGAATAAAATTCAAATAAGGTAACCCATGAGGTACATCCTAACCACTTATAAGATTACTAGTCCTCTTCAATAAGGTTGAAACTCTAGTGATATCTCAATTAGGTTAAACCCTAATTACATCATATGGTATAAATCTGAAAAGCATTCTTACTAGGATGTTTTGTATACGTTTCTGATGTGAATCTACCATCAAAGAGTCATTCAAAAGAGAAGGAATCCATATCATATCAATTTGCAACAATTTAAATTAAACGGACATTTCAGGGTTTTGAATCACATACCAAGCAATTAGGGATTTGGATGCTATAATCAAATTTCGTGCATTATACTGTTTAAAGGAAGTACCCACTCACCCTAAGGTGTGAAAACACCTCAAAACTGCAGCTCAACTCAGGGGATCTCGAACTCATATCAAATCCCTAGCAAATCTCCCAATTCTTCTTCCATTCAACTAGGAAACCTTGAAAATGAGGGATTATGAAGAAAGGGTGAGAAAAGAGGGAATTTCGACAT
Organism: Alisma plantago-aquatica; assembly: GCA_963693085.1. NCBI lineage: Eukaryota > Viridiplantae > Streptophyta > Magnoliopsida > Alismatales > Alismataceae > Alisma > Alisma plantago-aquatica. The sequence goes on from OY856410.1 coordinate 397,685,201, forward strand.
CATCTTGGATCAAATAAGAGCATGGAAGGAATCTTGAAATGAGATAGAAGATTCACCATAAAAGTCTATGCAAGGAATCCAAACTTACTTGATTTCACCATTCCTCGGACCGCAAAACCCTAGGTCAGCAATTCCTCCTCTTTCCCCACTCAAGCCCTAACTCTCCCTCTCTCTCTATATTTTCGTTTCTCTGGGGTGGATGACGAAGAATGAGAGCTGTGTGTGTGTGTGGTCGATCATATAAGTCAATTTGAGCTGCTTGGGTCAATTGCATATTAACCCAACACTCAACTTTAATTATATTGGCTGAATATTCAGTTTCACAATAGTTTCTGTAATTCGCCTACTGAATAGCTAACAGAAGCTCCAAAAATTCTGGAAATTGTATATGTTATACCTAATGAAGTTTCAAACATCCAGTAAAAATTTGAGATCATTTCTAGTTACCAATAAATAATTAAAAATCAAACCGTGTACTGCTATATTGCAGTCTGCAGCAGATTCGGTCGAGTTTGTCCTGCACAGAACTCGACCGACACCCTCACTGTAGAGATCAAAAGTCATCCAAATATTACGCCAATTTAAAAGAGTGTCTAAAATTGTGTTTTTCAAGCACATTTAAAATTTTAGATCAATTGGATATACCAATAAAAAGATAAAATTCAATTACCACACTGCTATATAAATCTGGAAATATGATCGGTCGAGTTTGAAACTCGACCGATAAACAGGTCAGAACCTTCTTCAAAAATTCTGATATTTTCCAGTTTTGTTCACATTTTATATATACAAATCATATCCAAATTTTAAGTAAATCATAGTTACACATCAAATACTAAAAATCATTTACTGAGACACTATACTTATCAAATTTTGTATCCATGTATCATTAAAACCCTATTTTGGGCCGATTAGGGTCTATGCTTCTCAAACCCTAATTCTCAAGACAAAAGAACACTTAAACTTCTTATCATAGTTAAAACATCTTAATTGTGTTATCGTCATTAATTAGATTTGAAGAATGATTATTCCAACTAATCTTTGCAATTGTCTAGGTAAACCCTAGTTTACCAATTAAGCTCAGATGGGGTCGTAACAACTCTCCCCCCCTTAGAATGTTTCGTCCTCAAAACATAAACCTACAAGAAAGATACATTCAAGGTTATTCTAAGCTTCTAAAGGCTTCCATGTCATTATATTCTTGTATTTCATACCTGAATGTAGTTTTCAACATTAGATCTTTTAATTCTTTACTAAATCACAACATATTTCAAATGGTTCTCAATGATATCAAGCAAATTCTTTATGCCACAGTCAAACATAGAATGCAAAGATAAACCACCACGCTTTCGCTGCGCAACTCTGATACTCTGATACAACTATCTCAACTTATGCGGCTCAGAAAGTTCTATTGTTCTGTATCACCTTTAAGTGACAAAAGCGAGTTCACCATGCTGTTTTAAACTTTAATAACGTGCTACTCAGATAGCAAAACAATCTTGAATTAAAAGACTAGATTCAACAATCAATTGCACAATACTACTCTTGGCATCCCCATTGGGTCATGGATGCATGAGGTGAAGCATTACCACCTCATTCCATACTATCCTGTTTCGATCCTGGGACCTGTGGGTTATGGGCCCACACACAATTCAAAGTGTAACCATCGTATTATATCATTTTAGGGTTTCAACCACAGTAATAAAATAATCCACAATTGTATCAGGCATTCAAGCATTAATCATACTCATGTACCATCACTCAGTTATATTAGATCTAGGTATAACAAGCTACACCTCATTAGGGTTACTTGTCCAGACAATCTGATTATCATCCCTTTCTATTAATATGAGTGAATAAGTATGACTACTTTGTTCAGGGTATCTCTCCATGTGTTCTGACATCATCCAAACCGTATCACCATATCAAAAATACACAATAGTAAGATGCATATCAGGTATGAATTACTACAACTATCATACACCTTTAATTTGACATATAGCTTGCACAAATACACTGAAATCATATGTAGAACCAACTTACATACCTTAGTATGCCTTCAACAAAGCATACTTCTAAAAACGAGTTCACATATTACACAAAGCTAGTGTTTTCCTTTATCTCTCTCCTCATTCATTACTTCTTTACTTTTTGCTACCTATCCTTTTCATATGATTATATACAATAAACATCCCTAACATTAAAACATTCAAGGTAAGAATAGATTATTCATCATTCTTGCTATCACACAAGAATTTATTTCTTATCGCACTTCATCATATTGTATGTCACTATTACATTCACTAGATGACCCCACCAAGGTAGTTATGCACCGTATATGATTCATTTTCTCTTATCATTTAATTCCCACCTTACTCTCATTAAGGAATATATGAAAGAGAAGATGATTTTAAGACTTGGAATACTTGTATTCAAACATTCCCTTAATACATTCTCGTATGTAGATTTACTTAGTTATCAACAGAGATATTTGATTAATTAGCACTTGCTTGAATCTCACAACCTCTTTATTTTATAACTTCTCCATCATATTTCAAACTCTTTCTTACGTTTCATAGTCCTCTTACCATATACTACTCTTTAACCCGTCATCTTTAATTCTAAATTTTTCTCTTATGACCATGTTGCTTATTCATATGTATGGTCATGTATACCATGTTGCACATAATTCCTCCTTTATCTTTATACTATTGTGAAGTTAACGTTCTAAATTAATAGTCCTTCTATTAGTTTTTCCTCATGTTGAATACATTACATATTCTTCATTTTTAAATCAAGGTGATCATGCATGGGTCAAACACAGTTTCTCTTTCAATCAAGTTTTCCCTCCTGAATATAGTCTACCCTTGTATGACTTATTCATTCGTTGAACTACACCTATGTTCTTCACTTAGGAACTAGTTTGTTGTTCTAGTCTTATGAATTATATGATCATATGATTCTCTTCACTTTTACTCTTTTGAAGACTCTTCACTTCTATGGACCTATTGAATGCTCAACTCTATTCTTCTACTTAGCCTTTGCTTTAGAGTTCATAAAAGCATTATACTCAATTATATGATCCATTCTTCATGATCGATTCTTGTAATCTAGAACCATACATACATTTCACATATCTTTTCCATATTTCATTTGTATAGCTCATATAATATTAATCAATAAACTGATTATGAACTTCATATCATGTTCTATTATTCCCAATTAAGGGTTTCTCATATGAGGCCCCAAAATTGAACCTCAGATACCAGTTTCAACTAATTCTTATTTGTTCTGATCTTGCCCATATGTTTCAACATCTTACTGTATGTACATTCTTACACTGATGTGGGTCTAATTATTCAATTTCTATTCTTATTATACTATTGATAGGATTCATTAGATCCTAGTAACGCATCCTGCCAGCCGGACCAGGCCAAACCTGAAGTCCTGAAGCCAAGAACTACTGAGAATTACTCGACTTCTATTCATCTCAAAAGTGTGGAAGAAAACTTATCCACTAACAAAAGCTCATTCAAAGGTCAATTCTAGTCTACTTGTTACAAAGAATGAAATCAATAAATGCTACAACTGCATAGTGTACAACAGATATTAAAGACCCATATTTTAAAGTATTGAATATTTCAATTCAAACATATAAGAGCATTTCTATACATTTCCAACAAAAACAACATTATAAAATGTAAGTTCTATCTCCTTTTACATTTATGCTCTAAATTCTTGTTTCCTTTCTCATTTTCTAACCCTAACATCTCTAGGTTTCCTCTCTAGCCCATTCTTCCAATGTATACCTGGCCAGGGTATACGTGAGAGAATAGACAGAGTAGCTTGTACGGGTTGATCCAAGTACTCAGATATCGGGCCAGGATATCCAAATACTCAAATCCCCAAAGCTAACATCAAAACATCTCCTATCTGCCACACTTAGGACTCTAACTTACTAACTTAATGGTCCTTGACAACTCACCCTAAGCTCTGATACCAAGCTGTTACACCCCGATCTCACAATTTCCTCAAATCATGAGATTAGGGCATAAGATAGGATTGATATGAAATACAAGAACACCCTTAACTTTTTTTTCTTTTCTTTACTTTTCTGTTAAAACTCTTGTTTCCTCGCATTGAACCACATAAATCATCTTAACAAGGGAATCTGAACATTTCTTTTACTAAACAGACTTTAATAGTAAAGATACATGTATAAACATTCATGATGTCTCTCACACCTTATGCACATAAGACCTACTAATTAACATACAATTTCAAAAGAAGAATAATATTACACATCGTAATTACAACTCTCTCTCTTATCTCTTACTGAGGACCTAGAGTGACAAGGAACGACTGACTCAACTAATCTTGTACTTAACTCTTGTGGAAGATCTACACTGATGCTCTGACCATCTTCAAGTCCACGCGGTTAACCCTAAAATGTTTGAGTAGAGGGGTGAGCCTACTCGCTCAGTGAATGAGTACTTCAAAGAAACAGTCTAAGGCACTAATGTGATTACAGATATAACTTTGAGTAAACGTTATGAAATTTAACAACAATAAATACTACACTGTGCAGTTCTAAAACAATATAATTGAATATAACAAAGAATGTAAATATTGCATCCAAAGAATAACTACTAGAAGACTATGCTCTAATCTTCCTTAACTCTTTCATTTATAAGGAACTCTGTGAACCTATATGATCATATTTTAGCTTATGCCCCAAACATATGCAGCGCACTCTGCATATGAAGATCTGTAGCGAACTACGATCCCACCGTACAAGACTTAGCGACACACCCAGGAAATGCTAAGTCTGACTTCTCGTCCTGGTCTGCACAGGACTCTCAGGCTCACAAGGCCTCACTACACTAACTCTGAGTGCTCTGGACTCCTCCCGCAACCTGTAGTGCACAGTCGGAGGGTCTCTAAGTCTCCGATGCCTGGGCGTATCCCCAGGGCTGATCGGGACATTGTCTCCGATGCGTTGGCGTATCCCCAGGGCTGACCGGGACATTCTCTCGGATCTCCGATGCCTGGGCGTATCCCCAGGGCTGACCGGGATCCTACCTCTCAGACTTCGTGTCACCGAGACCTTTGGTATTTGTTGGACACGAGTCTCCGATGCCTGGGCGTATCCCCAGGGCTGACCGTTTTACCCCAAAGGTACAGACCATGCAATGGGGTTCTACGGTGTTGGGGCACCTAAGTCTATTAACTGATTAACATATAAACACTTAAACAGGAATATCACATTTCATACTTATTTCACATTCTGAACATCACTTGAAAACACATATACATCATTTGTCATCTTTAAACATGACTCAGTAACATCCCTTTCTAGGGCATGTCATATCTCATCACCTGCAATTTACGAGATATGTATTGAAAATAAGAAGCCCTGTAGTATGTAGATATCAACTCAGAGAGAACAAGCATATAAGGTTAAATGCACTAGAAACATACAATTCAACAGTTAAGCATCACCACATCTCATATGGAAACCTTTCATATCACCATAACTTAATTCATTGAACCCCCTGTCCTTAGGGTTTCCTTTCCTTATTCTCTTATCACATAGCAACACCCTGCTCTTAGGGTTTCATTTGCCTCATTCACTTATCACATGGCTCTCATAAGGATTTCACACGATATAAACATTCACAAATTAAAGACTGTTTTCAACAATTATATACAGTCAATATATGTATGAAACCATGGAAATTGAACTAAATTTAGGTTTCCATGCTATTCACTGAGATATCATGCACCAAGAATAAAATTCAAATAAGGTAACCCATGAGGTACATCCTAACCACTTATAAGATTACTAGTCCTCTTCAATAAGGTTGAAACTCTAGTGATATCTCAATTAGGTTAAACCCTAATTACATCATATGATATAAATATGAAAAGCATTCTTACTAGGATGTGTTGTATACGTTTCTGATGTGAATCTACCATCAAAGAGTCATTCAACAGAGAAGGAATCCATATCATATCAATTTGCAACAACTTAAATTAAACGGACATTTCAGGGTTTCGAATCACATACCAAGCAATTAGGGATTTGGATGCTATAATCAAATTTCGTGCATTATACTGTTTAAAGGAAGTACCCACTCACCCTAAGGTGTGAAAACACCTCAAAACTGCAGCTCAACTCAGGGGATCTCGAACTCATATCAAATCCCTAGCAAATCTCCCAATTCTTCTTCCATTCAACTAGGAAACCTTGAAAATGAGGGATTATGAAGAAAGGGTGAGAAAAGAGGGAATTTCGACATCATCTTGGATCAAATCAGAGCATGGACGGAATCTTGAAATGAGAGAGAAGATTCACCATAAAAGTCTATGCAAAGAATCCAAACTTACTTGATTTCACCATTCCTCAGACCGCAAAACCCTAGGTCAGCAATTCCTCCTCTTTCCCCACTCAAGCCCTAACTCTCCCTCTCTCTCTCTAGATTTTCGTTTCTCTGGGGTGGATGACGAAGAATGAGAGCTGTGTGTGTGTGGTCAATCAAATAAGTCAATTTGAGCTGCTTGGGTCAATTGCATATTAACCCAACACTCAACTTTAATTATATTGGCTGAATATTCAGTTTCACAATAGTTTCTGTAGTTCGCCTACTGAATAACTAACAGAAGCTCCAAAAATTCTGGAAATTTTATATGTTATACCTAATGAAGTTTCAGACATCCAGTAAAAATTTTAGATCATTTATTGTTACCAATAAATAATTAAAAATCAAACAGTGCACTGCTATATTGCAGTCTGCAGCAGATTCGGTCGAGTTTGTCCTGCACAGAACTCGACCGACACCCTCACTGTAGAGATCAAAAGTCATCCAAAAATTACTCCAATTTAAAAGAGTGTCTAAAATTGTGTTTTTCAAGCACAGTTAAAATTTGAGATCAATTGGATATAACAATAAAAAGATAAAATTCAATTACCACACTGCTATATAAATCTGGAAATATGATCGGTCGAGTTTGAAACTCGACCGATAAACAGGTCAGAACCTTCTTCAAAAATTCTGATATTTTCCAGTGTTGTTCACATTTTATATATACAAATCATATCTAAATTTTAAGTAAATCAGAGTTACACATAAAATACTAAAAATCATTTATTGAGACACTATACTTATCAAATTTTGTATCCATGTATCATTAAAACCCTATTTTTGGCCGATTAGGGTCTATGCTTCTCAAACCCTAATTTTCAAGACAAAAGAACACTTAAACTTCTTATCATAGTTAAAACATCCTAATTGTGTTATCGTCATTAATTAGATTTCAAGAATGATTATTCCAACTAATCTTTGCAATTGTCTAGGTAAACCCTAGTTTACCAATTAAGCTCAGATGGGGTTGTAACAACTCTCCCCCCCTTAGAATGTTTCGTCCTCGAAACATAAACCTACAAGAAAGATACATTCAAGGTTATTCTAAGCTTCTAAAAGCTTCCATGTCATTATATTCTTGTATTTCATACCTGAATGTAGTTTTCAACATTAGATCTTTTAATTCTTTACTAAATCACAACATATTTCAAATGGTTCTCAATGATATCAAGCAAATTCTTTATGCCACAGTCAAACATAGAATGCAAAGATAAACCACCACGCTTTCGCTGCGCAACTCTGATACTCTGATAAAACTATCTCAACTTATGCGGCTCAGAAAGTTCTATTGTTCTGTATCACCTTTATGTGACAAAAGCGAGTTCACCATGCAGTTTTAAACTTTAATAATGTGCTACTCAGATAGCAAAACAGTCTTGAATTAAAAGACTAGATTCAACAATCAATTGCACAATACTACTCTTGGCATCCCCATTGGGTCATGGATGCATGAGGTGAAGCATTACCACCTCATTCCATACTATCCTGTTTCGATCCTGGGACCTGTGGGTTATGGGCCCACACACAATTCAAAGTGAAACCATCGTATTATATCATTTTAGGGTTTCAACCACAATAATAAAATAATCCACAATTGTATCAGTAATTCAAGCATTAATCATACTCAATTACCATCACTCAGTTATATTAGAGCTAGGTATAACAAGCTACACCTCATTAGGGTTACTTGTCCAGACAATCTGATTATCATCCCTTTCTATTAATATGAGTGAATAAGTATGACTACTTTGTTCAGGGTATCTCTCCATGTGTTCTGACATCATCCAAACCGTATCACCATATCAAAAATACACAATAGTAAGATGCATATCAGGTATGAATTACTACAACTATCATACACCTTTAATTTGACATATAGCTTGCACAAATACACTGAAATCATATGTAGAACCAACTTACATACCTTAGTATGCCTTCAACAAAGCATACTTCTAAAAATGAGTTCACATATTACACAAAGCTAGTGTTTTCCTTTATCTCTCTCCTCATTCATTACTTATTTACTTTTTGCTACCTATCCTTTTCATATGATTATATACAATAAACATCCCTAACATTAAAACATTCAAGGTAAGAATAAATTATTCATTATTCTTGCTATCACACAAGAATTTATTTCTTATCGCACTTCATCATATTGTATGTCACTATTACATTCACTAGATGACCCCACCAAGGTAGTTATGCACCGTATATGATTCATTTTCTCTTATCATTTCATTCCCACCTTACTCTCATTAAGGAATATATGAAAGAGAAGATGATTTTAAGACTTGGAATACTTGTATTCAAACATTCCCTTAATACATTCCCGTATGTAGATTTACTTAGTTATCAACAGAGATATTTGATTAATTAGCACTTGCTTGAATCTCACAACCTCTTTATTTTATAACTTCTCCATCATATTTCAAACCCTTTCTTACGTTTCATAGTCCTCTTACCATATACTACTCTTTAACCCGTCATCTTTAATTCTAAATTTTTCTCTTATGACCATGTTGCTTATTCATATGTATGGTCATGTATACCATGTTGCACATAATTCCTCCTTTATCTTTATACTATTGTGAAGTTAACGTTCTAAATTAATAGTCCTTCTATTAGTTTTTCCTCATGTTGAATACATTACATATTCTTCATTTTTAAATCAAGGTGATCATGCATGGGTCAAACACAGTTTCTCTTTCAATCAAGTTTTCCCTCCTGAATATAGTCTACCCTTGTATGACTTATTCATTCATTGAACTACACCTATGTTCTTCACTTAGGAACTAGTTTGTTGTTCTAGTCTTATGAATTATATGATCATATGATTCTCTTCACTTTTACTCTTTTGAATACTCTTCACTTCTATGGACCTATTGAATGCTCAACTCTATTCTTCTACTCAGCCTTTGCTTTAGAGTTCATAAAAGCATTATACTCAATTATATGATCCATTCTTAATGATCGATTCTTGTAATCTAGAACCATACATACATTTCACATATCTTTTCCATATTTCATTTGTATAGCTCATATAATATTAATCAATAAACTGATTATGAACTTTATATCATGTTCTATTATTCCCAATTAAGGGTTTCTCATATGAGGCCCCAAAATTGAACCTCAGATACCAGTTTCAACTGATTCTTATTTGTTCTGATCTTGCCCATATGTTTCAACATCTTACGGTATGTACATTCTTACTTTGATGTGGGTCTAATTATTCAAATTCTATTCTTATTATACTATTGATAGGATTCATTAGATCCTAGTAACGCATCCTGCCAGCCGGACCAGGCCAAACCTGAAGTCCTGAAGCCAAGAACTACTGAGAATTACTCGACTTCTATTCATTTCAAAAGTGTGGAAGAAAACTTATCCACTAACAAAAGCTCATTCAAAGGTCAATTCTAGTCTACTTGTTACAAAGAATGAAATCAATAAATGCTACAACTGCATAGTGTACAACAGATATTAAAGACCCATATTTCAAAGTATTGAATATTTCAATTCAAACATATAAGAGCATTTCTATACATTTCCAACAAAAACAACATTATAAAATGTAAGTTCTATCTCCTTTTACATTTATGCTCTAAATTCTTGTTTCCTTTCTCGTTTTCTAACCCTAACATCTCTAGGTTTCCTCTCTAGCCCATTCTTCCAATGTATACCTGGCCAGGGTATACGTGAGAGAATAGACAGAGTAGCTTGTACTGGTTGATCCAAGTACTCAGATATCGGGCCAGGATATCCAAATACTCAAATCCCCAAAGCTAACATCAAAACATCTCCTATCTGCCACACTTAGGACTCTAACTTACTAACTTAATGGTCCTTGACAACTCACCCTAAGCTCTGATACCAAGCTGTTACACCCCGATCTCACAATTTCCTGAAATCATGAGATTAGGGCATAAGATAGGATTGATATGAAATACAAGAACACCCTTAACTTTTTTTTTTTCTTTTCTTTACTTTTTTGTTAAAACTCTTGTTTCCTCGCATTGAACCACATAAATCATCTTAACAAGGGAATCTGAACATTTCTTTTACTAAACAGACTTTAATAGTAAAGATACATGTATAAACATTCATGATGTCTCTCACACCTTATGCACATAAGACCTACTAATTAACATACAATTTCAAAAGAAGAATAATATTACACATCGTAATTACAACTCTCTCTCTTATCTCTTACTGAGGACCTAGAGTGACAAGGACCGACTGACTCAACTAATCTTGTACTTAACTCTTGTGGAAGATCTACACTGATGCTCTGACCATCTTCAAGTCCACGCGGTTAACCCTAAAATGTTTGAGTAGAGGGGTGAGCCTACTCGCTCAGTGAATGAGTACTTCAAAGAAATAGTCTAAGGCACTAATGTGATTACAGATATAACTTTGAGTAAACGTTATGAAATTTAACAACAATAAATACTACACTGTGCAGTTCTAAAACAATATAATTGAATATAACAAAGAATGTAAATATTGCATCCAAAGAATAACTACTAGAAGACTATGCTCTAATCTTCCTTAACTCTTTCATTTATAAGGAACTCTGTGAACCTATATGATCATATTTTAGCTTATGCCCCAAATATATGCAGCGCACTCTACATATGAAGATCTGTAGCGAACTACGATCCCACCGTACAAGACTTAGTGACACACCCGGGAAATGCTAAGTCTGACTTCTCGTCCTGGTCTGCACAGGACTCTCAGGCTCACAAGGCCTCACTGCACTAACTCTGAGTGCTCTGGACTCCTCCCGCAACCTGTAGTGCACAGTCGGAGGGTCTCTAAGTCTTCGATGCCTGGGCGTATCCCCAGGGCTGACCGGGACATTGTCTCCGATGTCTGGGTGTATCCCCAGGGCTGACCGGGACATTCTCTCGGATCTCCGATGCCTGGGCGTATCCCCAGGGATGACCAAGATCCTACCTCTCAGACTTCGTGTCACCGAGACCTTCGTTATTTGTTGGACACGAGTCTCCGATGCCTGGGCGTATCCCCAGGGCTGACCATTTTACCCCAAAGGTATAGACCACGCAATGGGGTTCTACGGTGTTGGGGCACCTAAGTCTATTAACTGATTAACATATAAACACTTAAACAGGAATATCACATTTCATACTTATTTCACATTCTGAACATCACTTGAAAACACATATACATCATTTGTCATCTTTAAACATGACTCAGTAACATCCCTTTCTAGGGCATGTCATATCTCATCACCTGCAATTTACGAGATATGTATTGAAAATAAGAAGCCCTGCAGTATGTAGATATCAACTCAGAGAGAACAAGCATATAAGGTTAAATGCACTAGAAACATACAATTCAACAGTTAAGCATCACCACATCTCATATGGAAACCTTTCATATCATCATAACTTAATTCATTGAACCCCCTGTCCTTAGGGTTTCCTTTCCTTATTCTCTTATCACATAGCAACACCCTGCTCTTAGGGTTTCATTTGCCTCATTCACTTATCACATGGCTCTCATAAGGATTTCACACGATATAAACATTCACAAATTAAAGACTGCTTTCAACAATTATATACAGTCAATATATGTATGAAACCATGGAAATTGAACTAAATTTAGGTTTCCATGCTATTCACTGAGATATCATGCACCAAGAATAAAATTCAAATAAGGTAACCCATGAGGTACATCCTAACCACTTATAAGATTACTAGTCCTCTTCAATAAGGTTGAAACTCTAGTGATATCTCAATTAGGTTAAACCCTAATTACATCATATGGTATAAATCTGAAAAGCATTCTTACTAGGATGTGTTGTATACGTTTCCAATGTGAATCTACCATCAAAGAGTCATTCAACAGAGAAGGAATCCATATCATATCAATTTGCAACAACTTAAATTAAACGGACATTTCAGGGTTTTGAATCACATACCAAGCAATTAGGGATTTGGATGCTATAATCAAATTTCGTGCATTATACTGTTTAAAGGAAGTACCCACTCACCCTAAGGTGTGAAAACACCTCAAAACTGCAGCTCAACTCAGGGGATCTCGAACTCATATTAAATCCCTAGCAAATCTCCCAATTCTTCTTCCATTCAACTAGGAAACCTTGAAAATAAGGGATTATGAAGAAAGGGTGAGAAAAGAGGGAATTTCGACATCATCTTGGATCAAATCAGAGCATGGACGGAATCTTGACATGAGAGAGAAGGTTCACCATAAAAGTCTATGCAAGGAATCCAAACTTACTTGATTTCACCATTCCTCGGACCGCAAAACCCTAGGTCAGCAATTCCTCCTCTTTCCCCACTCAAGCCCTAACTCCCCCTCTCTCTCTAGATTTTCGTTTCTATGGGGTGGATGACGAAGAATGAGAGCTGTGTGTGTGTGTGGTCGATCATATAAGTCAATTTGATCTGCTTGGGTCAATTGCATATTAACCCAACACTCAACTTTAATTATATTGGCTGAATATTCAGTTTCACAATAGTTTCTGTAATTTGCCTACTGAATAGCTAACAAAAGCTCCAAAAATTCTGGAAATTTTATATGTTATACCTAATGAAGTTTCAGACCTCCATTTAAAATTTGAGATCATTTCTAGTTATCAATAAATAATTAAAAATCAAACAGTGCACTGCTATATTGCAGTCTGCAGCAGATTCGGTCGAGTTTGTCCTGCACAGAACTCGACCGACACCCTCACTGTAGAGATCAAAAGTCATCCAAAAATTACGCCAATTTAAAAAAGTGTCTAAAATTGTGTTTTTCAAGCACAGTTAAAATTTGAGATCAATTGGATATACCAATAAAAATATAAAATTCAATTACCACACTGCTATATAAATCTGGAAATATGATCGGTCGAGTTTGAAACTCGACCGATAAACAGGTCAGAACCTTCTTCAAAAATTCTGATATTTTCCAGTGTTGTTCACATTTTATATATACAAATCATATCCAAATTTTAAGTAAATCAGAGTTACACATAAAATACTAAAAATCATTTACTGAGACACTATACTTATCAAATTTTGTATCCATGTATCATTAAAACCCTATTTTGGGCCGATTAGGGTCTATGCTTCTCAAACCCTAATTCTCAAGACAAAAGAACACTTAAACTTCTTATCATAGTTAAAACATCCTAATTGTGTTATTGTCATTAATTATATTTCAAGAATGATTATTCCAACTAATCTTTGCAATTGTCTAGGTAAACCCTAGTTTACCAATTAAGCTCAGATGGGGTCGTAACAAAGTTGGTCTAATGTTGAGGATGAGAACAAGTGTGACCTAGCATGGTTTAGTAGGTACGCTTGTGCCTTAGTAGTTGTTGGATTAAGCATGCTCATGTGAATGTAAACCCTAAGGATGATTGTGACCTTGTTGTCAAGAGTTGTAGTTTCCTCCCATCCTAGGAGAGGGACCCTTTCGTAGGGTGTATACCAGTTTTGTTGGTTTTGAGGTAACCTAAAGGGGTTTCATAGGATCATGAGAAACTAAGTGAAAAGTACATGGCATGAGAATGAACCTGTAGACCCATAGATAACCATCTCGAAGTGCATATGGATGTGTTACCATGGAGGTAACTGGTATGGGGCCTGACCAAGGTAGGCAGGTCGTCATGTCCCTGAGAAAGGATGAAAGACAGCCCAAGAATGCAGAGAGAGATGATGAAGGATTGGGTAAGGTTCTAAGTTGAACATGTACTATGATCCTAAGTCTATCCTATGGTCAGGTGGGGATAATACTAATGGAAGTAGGAGTTGCCTAATTCCCTAGTTGCACATGACCATAGGGTCGGGAGGTAACAACTATCATTATCGGAGGGCCATGGGTTAGGAGGTTGATCACCTTCATGAACTCATGGGACCCAAAGGGATGATGAGTAGGGCACTCTCTGATGCATGATGGAAGAGGGATGACCCCAAAAGTGATGTCTCCCTATAGACCTGGAGGAGATGACCAAGGATTGTGTGGTGACCCAAGTAGGTTCGAGACCAGTTTTCCATGGAAGTAATTTTGATATCATAATGTTTGTGATGTAAAGACATGAGTTGCACGTTTCAACTTAGAATTGAAGGTGTACTGGCGATGTGGGATGTATCATCTCTACTCGTGGAACAGGAAGAACTTTGTGTTTGGATGGCCGCCAAATGCTTATTTCCTCTTGTTATGGGAGGTAGAGATGGGACAGTACACATGCCATACACCAAGGATAAAAGATGATGTGAGTTGAAACGTTGCTATGAGGTATGAGGACAAAGATGATAACATACCTTGGTGGAGTGAATGATACATGGATGGTTTACAAACACTAAGAGGAGTAGTGTAGTCTTCTTGTGAGGATGTTATATCATGAGCTATGTGGAATTTGCAAGTTAACCAAGGTTGAGTTTGATCACCATGAGGAGGAGCTCACAGTTTCTTGATGAAGACAAACTTAGAGTTTGAGATGAGATAATAAGTATAATACATGGAGGTGTATGTCTTCGACATTACCTAACACCTGGGGATAAGGAGTGGTAATGAATGCTCTGGTTGAGATATAGCTGCCTAGTTTAGCTGGAAGCTAGAAGAAGTTGAGGTTGTTAGGCTAACCTTAAGTTGAGAAAAAGAGATAAGTTTGGCTAACACTCAGATATAATGAGATCTGTTGAATAAGACTAGTGGTTGTTTGGATAGCCAGCCTAGTCCTTGACGTGGTAGAAGGATGGTTGTAGAACCCTGGATACACTTCTTTGGATAGGAAGGTAATAAAACCCTATTGAGAGTGGTTTAGGGTTTCCAAGGTATCGATCTTGAGGAATCACGACATACCAGAGATTATGGTTTTAAGATCACCAAACACCGTGATACTACAAAGATAGTAAGTGATGGTAGCACTTTGGCTGCTTGATGTGAAGTTGCATGTATCATGTGGCCATGCAAGCCAAGAATGAAGGACGAACACCGGTAACCTAGTGCTTTGACTTAGAGGTTAAAGAATCCCTGAGAGGGAATGGGAATTCATCACTATAGATGTGTTGGTAAGTCTTCCCTAGACCAAAGAAGGTCAAGATGCAATATGGGTTATGGAAGATTGCCTTACCTAGATGACATGAGATAGAAAGAATGTTGTCAAGGGACATATTTGGTTGAACTACTTAAGAGAGAAAGATGGTTCAACTACACCATGATGCAAGTTCAAAAGTTCTTGAGCATGAGCTAAAGGTTCACTTCCATTAGGTGGAAGTAGTTACATGAAGAACCCGATGATAGTATAGTTTATCACCCCTAACTAATGGTTAGTAAGATCCAGACTAGAGGGTCTGATGAGAGCAAGTGTGCTTGTTCAGGGTGATGCAAAGAGACAGTTCTTAAGATGTGATGTTAACCACCATAGCCTTTATTAAGATGCAAGAAGGAGGTTGTGTCGGTCACCACTTCATTAAGATGATGTTGGTGAAGGAGGCCTCGCGAAGGTTAGAAGAGAACCATAGTGTGTGTAGGTGAAGTCGCTTTGATCGTGCAATGGCCGAGAGAGAGCCCAGTGGTGACATGAGTCACGAGCTGATGCAAAGCAGACTGACTTGTAGTTCACTATGGGAGAATATGTGATGTGAAAATATGACCCCTCTAAGCTACATCTGAGAAAGCTGAGTCCCCGATATATGGGTCCATTTGAGATGGATTGGTGGAGATAGTTGTGTTTAGCCTTGCCCCTCAGGATAACGTGATGAATAAATGTGTTCCATGAGTCTGATCTAGAGCACTATGTGAGGTACCCAAGCCATGTGCTGAGCCTTGAACCTATTCAGCTTTTGAGAGGCTGAAATGTCCTGAGTCACCTATGAGGGTACGATATACCAAGGTAAGAAAGAACTCAGATGGAAGAATATGAGATGATGAAGGTTCTTGGGAAGCACCATGGAAAGGGTGAAGCCACATGGGAGCCATGATGGACATATGAAAGGCTTATCCTGTCTGTTTGCTTGCTTGATGGAATTTTGAGGGCAAAATTCCTATAAGAGGGGAAGGATGTTACAACCCCGAGTTTTGGGTTCATGTGGTGAGAAATATGATTTCTCATAATAAAGATAAATGAACAAATAATGATGTCTCTTGATTGAATGCATGAATTTCGTTTACAATAGCCTTGATGTTTGTGTTGTGGGTTTTATTGGCTATTGGGCCCAATAACAAGGAAATTCAATTAGTAAATGAATAATGGAGTTGAAACCTCTAGAAGGCAAAAGAACTTAATCCAAAAGTGGATTTCGTGCCACATGGGTTCCTTGGGTTCCAAGGAGTCCAAAATTGCAAAGATAAAGCAATAAGAAAAGGAAGGATCAATTAGATATTTCTTTAGTAAGAAAGAAATTGAAAACAATGATAAAATGTGGAAAATAAAAGGAAAGAAGTATAATTGAGTTATCCTTAGTGGAATTTCGTATTCCAAGGATTCCTAACATTAAAAAGAATACCAATGAGGAAAATAAAAGAGAAATAAAGAGAAATCCTCAAAAAGAAATATTTTAATGAGAAATAATCAAGATAATGTGAAATAATGCATATTGATGCATTTAAGGATAATGAATATTCCTTAAAAAGAAATTTCGAATTATTAGAGTTTCTTGGGATCCAAGGAGTCCCAATGAAGAGGAAAGTAAGAGAAAATACCAAAATTGCAAAATAAGGATAATGGGAATACATAATTAATGGAATTATGTGGTTTTATTAAGAAGGAGTATTTTCCTACTTGAAGAGAATATATTTTGAGACCAATGAATTAAAAGACAAGATTAAAGAGGATAAGGGTGAGGAACTTCGAATTCCTAAATATCCATGCAACAAGGAATATCAAGGAAATAGGAGATAATGAAGAGAGAGAGAGATGGTTTCTTCACAACCAAGGAAAGTGTGTTTCCTTTCGAGTTTGGGACTTGAGTCCTCTTGAGGCACGCCTTAGGGCTTCGTACTCTCCCCTATATAAGGGATACGAGCCTAGACCGAATCCAGAAGAACCCACACGTAGTCCTCCACTCTTCTTTCTCGTTTGCGTTCTTAAACCCTAGCCCAGAGTAGCAGCGTGAGCATGGAGGTAGAAGGAGCCAAGGCAAGGTCAACATGGTGGCTTGATGTGCCACGTTGCCAAAGAGCAACTTGACCATCGAAGCTAGTCCTTGGAGCACGCATATTGGCAGTCGCAAGGCTGTAGGGGCGGCTGTAATAGGTAGGGCTGACGAGGGAGAAACCGACCATCTTGGTCGTGGTTTGAGGGACGGCTGCTTGTGCCCAAGCAAGGCGGAGGCGAAGAGCACGTTCCCGGTGGAGTTCGAGCCCAGACCTGGGCGGGAGAGCCACGCCAAGGCCTGCCCTAGGCGGCCGCTGCTGTTGCTGAATCGAGGAGGAAGATGACGACCGTTGGATAGTTTTGCCCTTCGCGGGCTGAAGCAGCGGCTGACTTAACCAAGGGCATGGATGTCTTTTCGAAATGTTTTCCAAATTCGCGAGATCGCTACATGGGTAAAGTGACGTGGCACAATCCCATTGGCCTGAAGTAAGTCAATTTTGTTCAATTCATATCTCCTTAACCGTAGCTCGGATAGATGCGCTTTATACATGAAAGTTGCTCATAAAATTGAGGGGAGTCCATTAAAAATATAATTGAAGCTTGATTCCTATTGAAATTCGAAAAGTAATGGAATATGTCAACTTTAATGTACTAATGTTTAAAGAACCCTATTTTGATATGAATAATATATTTATAAGGGTTTAATGGATGATTAGAGTTGGTATTAAGATGTTAATGATGAAATGGCACATTAGGAACAAAAAGGATGAAGTTTGCATGTAATTAGTTTAATTTCAAGTTTAATGTGCATGAATAATGCTTTAATGGGCCTTGAAACCCTAATGTTGGCAATTCGACTCTTAATAGCTTTAATTATTCAAAGTGATGAATAAAGATGAGACATAATGATCCTAGGCTATTTTGAGCATTAAAGTTCCTAAATTGTGGATAAATAACCTTAATATAGAAATTAGGGTTTTTGAATGAATCAAGATGGAATTAATGACAAATAGAGTTCGCATGTGAATTCAATCATAATGAACTATGAATTGACGATAAATGAGAATAATGATCTTGTTATATATTAAAAGGATGAAAATTATAGCTTTAATGTAAAAGACACTTAATGGACTTATTTAATGGTTAATTATGCCTTAAATCTGAAACTGAGGATTAGATGTTGAGATAATTAGGGTTTGTGATCAATTGCATTAAATTAGGGTTTAAAATAGTAAAACATGAAGGGAAACCCTAATTGCAATGGAAACCCTAAAAGTGAACTAGAAACCCTAGGAAGCGAGCTAGATTTAATAGATCTTAATGACATGAGTAATAAAAGGAAATTGTATAATTTTTTCAGGATCTTATTGAATGCTTGCTTGCCTATTGTTGATTGGATTATTTCTATCTCACATCAACTTGACAGGTATGTGGTTAATTATGATTAATCGCATTAGTTTCCCGAGGGTTTTCCGAATGCTTCCTCACATTGAATGCAACCTAAATAGTTTAGATGTTCATACTGTAATTATGAAGTCACCATGGCTATCACAGTTACATATACATGTGAATTCTTGCACCTACATGCCACCCTGATGGAATATGTCGTAAAGGTCAGGCCCAGGAGGGTAGACCAATGGGCACCATGAGAGGTGACCCCAGACACCAAGCTCAGGAATGAGAAGGTGGTCTATGATGCATGACTATGGAGCACCGTGAGAGGTGACTCCCAAGCACCAAGTTTGGGATTGAGAAGGTGGCCTTAAGTCAATGGCAAAAGAGAAACCCTAGAGGGGTATGCCAGGGTTAGGGCAAAAGTGGTGGAGAATGACACATTGAAAATGTAAAGTGGCTTGTTAAATAATTTGATTGTGATTATTAAATTGTTAGCCATATTTGCAAGATTTTGGTTGTTCCCACATACCAGTATATTTCTATATACTGACCGACGTTTTGTTTGTCGGCATTTTAGGAACAACAATTGAAAGAACAAATAGTAAAGTGACACATTATGGAAATAAGAAATAAAGTATAAGGAGGATTAGATAGAATAATTCAAGCTCTGGATAGATAGATTTCCAAAGTTTTCAAAGGTAAGTGAAGTTTAATTTTATACCAAATTCCATTTAGTTAGTAGAATTTCATAATTATTATTGATTATTTGTCGAACCTTTGATCATGTTAATTGAACAACGGTTGTGACCTTTAGGTCTCCCTTAATTAGGGGTTACCGGGAGTCGGGGTCGTAACAAGCAATCTCCTCATACCAGTCATATGTTGTGAAACGCCAGAGTTAACCACCCAATAAGAAGTAAAACCAGAAGCTATAAGGGATGTAGCTTGATAACCCACAATAGATGCCAGGTTTGCTAAAGATGACGATCCTAGATTCATGTGCTAACTGGAAAGAATAAACTGGTCATACTCCTCCTGGGTGAGAGTAATCCCCGAGGAGCTAGAACTCATAGTTGGAGATGTAGAAGTGTAACGACCCCGCCTCCCGGTAACCCCCAATTAAGAGAGACCAAAAGGTCAGAGCCATTATCCCAATAAAACGGATCAAAGGTTTGACAATTAATCAATAATAATTATGAAATTAAACCAACTAAATTGAAATCTGGTATAAAATAAAATTTTTGCATATCTTTTAAAAACTTTGGAAATCTACTTCTATCCACAACTTTGGATGTATTCTATCTATTCCTCCTTGCACTTTATTTCTTATTTTCACAATGTGTCACTTTAGTGTTTGTTCATTTTAGGGTTGTGCCTAAAACTCCGAAAAACAAAATGACGGTTAGCATATAAGAATATGCCAGTATGTGGGGACAACCAAAAGTTCACAAATATGGTTAACAAACTAATTATCACAACCAAGGTAATTAACAAATCAATTTATGTTTTCAATGTGTCAATCTCCACCACTTTTGCCCTGACCCTGGAATACCCTCTCTAGGGTTTGACTTAAGGCCACCTTCTCAATCCTGATCTTGGTTCCTAGGTTCACCTCTCATGGTGCCCTTTATTCATGCAACATAGACCACCTTCTCATTCCTGAGCTTGGTGTCTGGGGTCACCTCTCATGGTGCCCACTGGTCTTCCCTCCTGGGCTTGACCTTTTTGCATCATCCATCAGGGTGGCATGTAGGTGCGAGAATACACACTTATTTATAATTGTGATAATCATAGTGACTTTATAATTTGCAATTATGAACATCCAAACTGATAGGTTGCATTCAATGTGATGAATCATCTGGGAAACTCCACGGGAAACTAATGTGATTAACCATAACTAACCACATACATGTCAAGATGACTTGAATGTAGAAATAATTCAACCAATCAAGAAACCAAGCAAGGACACACAAGTTCATCCAGAAAAAGGCATCCAATTTTTCTATCATTAATCATGTCATCATGATCTATTAATCCTAGTTGTGTCCTAGGGTTATTAGTCCTTTTTAGGATTTTGAGAACAATTAGGGTTCCACTTCGTTTTTATTACTTTAAACCCTAATTATTTCATCTTTCTTTCACAAAAGATTCTAAGATCATCTTTTAGCAACATGAAACCCTAATTTCAGATTATAAGTACTCTTCTTTTCTTTTTCTCTTATTCAAGGTTTCTATGCATATTAATCATCATATTAGGTTTAAAAGCCTAAACCTTGCAATTTCATCTTCAAAATAGGTTAAAATCCATCTTTATCATTAAACAAGTTAATAATGCTCAAATTAACTTATTTGCAAGATTAAATTTATCATTTATCATTAATTAGGGTTTCTAACCACAATTAAATACGTTTTCCATTAAAATTATATACTTTTGCAAAAATATATTGATTTAGGTTCCCAAACTATTTTTAATGTATCCCTCGTATTTTTCTGATCAATTTTCATGATTAACTTTCCTCATCCGATTTTTCTAGCAAGAAATATGATTTTAGCAAAGAAAATCCCTTTTTGTGATTTATTTGCTAATTTCGAAAAAACGAGGATCGCCCGATCCATGGTCCGTTGGTCCACTCAGCATCCAACGACCTAGGATGTGTGTGCCTCAATGATCAGAAGAATGTGAAGTACAAGATTGTCCTTACCTGGACTGAAGGCACAGAGGGGCAGTCGGGTAATTCTGTGGGTCGTCTCCTTCTTCAACCTCATGACACTACAGTTGTTGCGATGGTCAACCTTGCGGTTAACTTCGTGATCCCGTCGACTTGTGAGCACACCAACGGGCCAGGAGGCTTCTCCTTCCTCCATAGAACTTTACTAGGGGTCTAATTGACTACCACGAATGTGTCGTGAATCCCTCCTACTCACCGGACTCTGGCGAGGTTTGCCAAGGGGGTGGGGGTGCATGTCAGGGTGAAAGGAACAATTGGAGGCACTAAATCACTCCTCGCGCCCTTCCACAGAGGTTGGGGTAGCAAAAGGATGTGTTGGTTCCCTCATTCACCCTCCCCTATATATAGGGTCGAGGAAGGTCCCTGCGGGATTGGGTACTTTCCCAAACTACAACCAATCCCCTACAAAGTAGGGTTGGTTTTCCTCGATTTCCTCTTCTAAGTCCAAAGGAATCAACATCGGGCTTGCACACTCTCTGAATCACAAGAAAACCTGAGATGGAAAATCCCTCTATAACCTGGAAAAGTCCCAGTCCTTGTGGAACTGGTCCATGAGCGATCAGCATTGGATCAAGATCCAACGATTCCTATCTCGCGCGATCATCCAAAAGGAAAATCCTTTTCCTATTTTCAGAATAATTCCATATTTGGGAGATATCTTGAGAAATTCATATCTCCTAAACCATAGCTCCTTTTTATCTCAAATTTTAAGGGGAAGTTTGTCTTGATATTATCTAGCTATTTACTAAATTTGGGAAACAAAATCCAAAGGATGAGAAGTCTTAATTCCCTCCCAAGTTATCTTTCAATTAATCCAAATTAATTAGTATTTCTTTTCCCTTTGCCATTATCTTATTATTTTGGGTCCCTTGGACCTCACGAAATCCTAAAGGCATGAATTCCCATATTGGGGAATATTTACTTGCCTTTATCCTCTTATCTATTTCTATTTCACACATTCTCCTTTTATTTGATTAAATCCCTTTCCTTTTTATTTCTCTTTTCTTTTCAATTGGACTCAATGGCCAACAAAGCCCAATATCAATCAATCAAGGCCATTTCACATGAAATCCATCACAAATCAAAGAAATATATTTCATTTATTCTTTAAAAGAGAATTACACTTTTCATTACATACTTAGCAAATTGAGTTTATAACATCCTCCCCTCCTTATAGGAATTTTGCCCTCAAAATTCAAACAATCAAACAAACAAATCAGGGTATGCTTTCTCAATGTCCGCCTTCAGCTCCCATGTGGCCTCATCCTCTCCATGGTGCCTCCAAAGAACCTTTACCATCTCTATATTCTTGCATCTGAGCTCTTTCACCTTGGTATCTAGAATCTGCAAAGGTGTCTCAGGATAAGTCAGGTTCCCTTGAAGCTCAATGGGTTCAATGCTCAACACATGGCTCAGATCTTGCACATATCACTTCAGGTTGGACACGTGAAACACATCATGCATCATGCTATACTGAGGGGGTAACACCAAACAATATGCAGCTTCACCAATCCATTCTAACACCTCAAACGGACCCACATATCGGGGACTCAACTTTCCTCTGTTCTTAGATATAGCTCGGAGTGGTCGGATTTTCAAAAACACATGCTCTCCAATAGTGAAATGCACATCAGTCCTCTTTGCATCAACATATGACTTCTGTCGATCCTGGGCTCTCTTCAACCTTTGCTTGATCAAAGCAACTTTATCAGTATACACTTGGAGCTCATATGACCTCAACAGGGTCCTCTCACCCACATCATCCCAATGAAGTAGGGACCGACACAGTCTCCCATACAAAGCTTCATACGGAGGCATCCCGATACTGGCTTGGTAGCTGTTGTTGTAAGCAAACTCAGCTAAAGGTAAGTACTGCTCCCATGATCCTCCCCAATCGAGCACACAAGCTTTCAACAAATCTTCTAACGTCTGGATTGTCCTTTCTGAATGACCATCTGTCTGGGGGTGATAAGCGGTACTAAACTTTAACCTGGTACCAAGTTCCTCTTAAACTTGCTTCCACAACTTGGAAGTAAACTTTGGGTCTCTATCAGAGATGATCGATCTGGGTACGCCATGCAAACGCACTATCTCTCGGATATACAGCTCAGCTAGGTATGACACTTTAGCAGTGGTCTTTAAGGCAAGGAAGTGTGCTGACTTGGTAAGGCAATCTACCACGACCCATATTGCATCATGACCTTTCTTGGTCTGGGGTATACCCACCACAAAATCCGTGGTGATTTGTTCCCATTTCCACTCTGGAATCTCTATCGACTGTAAAAGCCCGTCGGGTCGTTGGTGTTCAGCCTTCACCATCTGGCACATAAGACAGCTGGCCACACATGCCACAATGTCTCTCTTCATTCCTGGCCACCAGAAAAACCGCTACAGGTCCTTGAACATCTTAGTAGTTCCTGGGTGCACTATGTATTTGGATCCATGAGCCTCTTGCAGGATACACTCCTTTATCGATGAATCTATCAGAACCCATATGCGATTCTCAAACTTGATTCCTCCATCTATTCCCACTGAGAGACGAGTCTGTGGCTTCATCATCAAACCTTTCATCTTGTCTAGCTCTTCACTGGTCAACTGTGCTGCTATGATCTCACTTAACAACTCAGATTGAATCTGGATATTAGCCAAACGAACTCGATCTTCTAGCGGTTGTGGAGTCCACTCCACCAGCTCCTCCAAACTCTTCCACTGACTGGACAAAACAGATGCACACTTAAGTTGTTTCCGACTTAAAGCATCTGCTACAACATTCGTCTTACCAGGATGATAGGCGATGGTGAAGTCATAATCCTTCATATACTCCATCCATCGTCGTTGTCATAGGTTCATGTCTCTCTGTGTCAGGGGTATTTCACGCTCTTATGGTCGGTGATGATCTCAAAGGTAGCACCGTACATGTAATGCTGCCATATCTTCAAGGCATGGATAATAGGAGCTAGCTCTAGGTTATGTGTTGGATAATTCACCTCATTGGGCTTGAGCTGTCGGGAAGCATATGCAACCACGTGCCAATTATGTTCCAACACACAGCCAAGTCCCATCTTGGAAGCATCGGTGAATATCATGAAACCCTCATTGCCAGAAGGTAGAGTCAACACTAGGGCGGTGGTCAACTTCTCCTTCAACTCCTGGAAGAGAGCTTCACATATGTCAGACCACACAAACTTCACATCCTTCTGGGTTAACATGGTCAGCGGCAAAGCAGTCTTTGAGAAATCCTTGATGAAGCGACGGTAGTATCCGGCCAACCCCAAGAAGTTGTGAATCTCGGAGGGGTTCTTTGGTGCCGACCAGTCTCGAGCTTCTGATACTTTGGCTGGATCTATGGTGATTGTTCCTCCTGAGATGATGTGTCCAAGAAACATGACTTGGTCTAACCAAAACTCACATTTTGAGAACTTTCTGAAAAACTTGCTTTCTCAGGATATCAAGGACTCTACCCAGGTGGTCACGGTGTTGGGCTAGGTCATCTGAGTACACCAAGATGTCAGCTATGAACACTATCACAAAAGAGTCAAGGAAAGGATGGAACACACTGTTCATGAGGTTCATAAAGACATAGGTGCATTGGATAATCCAAACAGCATGACCACAAACTCATAGTGACCATATCAGGTTTGAAAAGACATTTTGGGTATATCTTCACTCCTTACTCTCACCTGGTGGTATCTTAACCTCAAATCAATCTTGGAAAAGACTCGAGCTGATTTGAGTTGGTCAAACAGGTCATCTATTCTAGGAAAAGGATACTTATTCTTAATGGTTTCCTGGTTGATCATTCGATAGTCAATACACATCCGAAGCGACCCATCCTTATTTTTCACAAAGAGGATTGGTGCTCCCCAAGGTGATGTACTGGGCCAGATAACGCCTTTATCCAACAACTCTTGCAACTGGGTTTTTAACTCAAGCAACTGTGCAAGGGCCATTCTATAGGGTGCCTTAGATATAGGGTTAGTCCCAGGAGCTAACTCGATGGAGAAATCTACCTCCCTCTCAGGGGGAATTCCTGGTAGATCATTCGGAAACACATCTG
Organism: Alisma plantago-aquatica; assembly: GCA_963693085.1. Lineage (NCBI taxonomy): Eukaryota > Viridiplantae > Streptophyta > Magnoliopsida > Alismatales > Alismataceae > Alisma > Alisma plantago-aquatica. The sequence goes on from OY856410.1 coordinate 397,710,887, forward strand.
CATACTCCCGAACCACCTCTATCTCCTCTAAGGATTGCCCCTTAACCTCAGGTACGGTAACTATGGCTAGGTAGGCTCGGCAACCCTTGGATAGCATTCGTTCATCTTTCAAAGTGGACACATAAAGGCTGGTTGTTGCATCCCTACTTCCTCGAATGGTGAAGTGTGGATGGCCAGTTTTCCTAATAAGAATCTTCTTCTCTCTATAGTCAATATGGGCTCTGTAGGTGGAAAGCCAATCCATACTGATGATTACATCAAAGTCATTCATATCGAGAAGGATGAAGTCACTGGGAAGCTCATGGTTCAGATACTTAACTTGAAAAATAGGGGTTTTCAAAAGAGAGGTATAAATATGACCACTCGGGGTTGTGACATCCAAAATGTAACCCAAATCCTTGATATCCAAACCAAGCATAGTTGCCAGATTTCTTGAAATAAAAGTATTAGTAGAAGTAGAATCAAAGAGTGCTTTTACATTTTGTCCCATGACTTCCAACAGGCCTACATAGTTCATACCACATCAGAAAGCTATTACATGATCTAATGAACTAAAAGGAAAATCTCTAGGTGTTATTACCCTCGATCAGCCTATTAGCATTCACCTGAGCTTCTTCATTGTCGATGGCGAACACTCTGGCTTGTCTCCTCTCTCCAGTTGGAGGTGCTCTGGCTGGTGCTCCTACTAGAGGTGTTGCAGCTACTGGTTGTATTTCTACAGGCTGTGACCCCAAAGGTCCTCTTGTGTCGGGCTGAGGGCAGTTGGCGATAAAGTGTCCTTCTTGTTGACATCTGAAACACACCTTCTTCTCAAAGCGGCACTTCCTAGGATGTGTCTGTCCGCAGGTGCGATGCTGTTGGAGGTGACCACGGGGCTTGCTTTTGTTTTGGTTGCGTCCTTGTCCCTTCTTATGTTCATTCCTCTGCACTTGAGCTCCTTCAGTGAAACCCATGTATCCTTTGGAGGGATTCTGTGCAGGCATCACCATCCTTTCTGTGTCCAAGGCGGTGTTGTAGGCTTCAGGGAAGTTCTTTGGCTTACTAGACATCACATGTGGCTTGATGGCAGGGTGTAGACGCTCTATGAAGTGGTCCACCCTCCTTTCTTCATCCATCATGTGATCGAAACGTTCCAGGATGTGGAACTTGTGACCAAAGTCTGCAACTGACGAGCTTCCTTGAGTCATGTTGGTGAACTCTCATTCCTTCTCCTTCTTGGCTGAGACGGGGATGAATCTGGCGGTAAAGATGGTCTTGAAATCGGTCCACACCATTGGTTCTTTGCTTAGGTCTCTTCCCGTGAAATGGTTCTCCCACCATATCTTGGTTGCACCTTCCAAAAGGTGAGTAGCAAACAGAACCTTCTTGTTTGGCTGCACTTCAAGCATACAGAATCCATTCTCGACTACAAGCAGCCAAGCTTCTGCCTTGTCGACCACTTCAGACTTATCTTCTCCCCAGAACGTCTCGATGTTCAGCTTGATGAAGTCCAAGATGGTGGCTCCCAGTCGAGGATGAATAGGTAGTGGCTCGCCATTCTCATCTCTAGCTATGTCCCTGAGGGCTAAGGCATGGATAGCCTCAGTCAGCCGTTTCTGTTGCTCCATCCACACCGCATCTGTAGTGTGGACTACCATAGCTGGTTCCAGACCACCAGCTTGGTCCTCCTCAATCTGGGCTACTTCCTCATACACATGTTGTTCCTCATATCCTGGTCCCTCCTCTTGCTCTAGGTTGCTGAAGGGTATTGGGTCAGGGTTGGGGCCCTCATGTGCAGTTTCTCCAGGTCTCCTTCGCTTCTTTGAGGTTTCACCACCATGGTACCGCTTCCTCTTCTCAGAAAACCCATTCTCTTTACGGGGAGGCCCACCACCATTGGTGGCAGCTGGGATAGCCACAACCTTTGTACGAGCCATCTACATAAGCACACAAACAGACCTTTAGTCTATATTTAACTATTTACACTTATGTCGATGACATCTTAATTACGCATCTTTTATTAATTTGGTGGAGGATTCCTTAAACCTTATCAACCTTACCCATACCTCAAGAGGGTGAGGAAGAGAGAGAAAAACCCTAATCCTTAAAATCCTTAACAGAATTTGAGTTGAGAAGGGATTAACAAGATGAGAGAGTCCTAAAGTTATCTTATTTTGAGTCAAGTCCTAAGACATCGGCCAGGCAGTCACACAATCCGGGAGTCCTCATATTTCGACTAGAGGTGCAGAGGAAAATATTGCCAGCCCCCAGACGTGATCCTTTTCTAGACACCTCTATCTTTCGAAAAATCCTCTAATAACTCCCTCGATTCTATAGAATTTGTAAAATTTTATAATTATTAAAGATTAAATAAGGAACCTATGCTCTGATACCAATTGTAACAACCCTCCCTCCCGGTAACCCCCAATTAAGAGAGACCAAAAGGTCAGAGTCGTTATCCCAATAAATTGGATCAAAGGTTTGACAATTAATCAATAACAATTATAAAATTCTACCAACTAAACTGAAATCTGGTATAAAATAAAAAATTTGCATACCTTTTAAAAACTTTGCAAATCTACTTCTATCCACAGCTTTGGATCTATTCTATCTATTCCTCCTTGAACTTTATTTCTTATTTTCACAATGTGTCACTTTACTGTTTGTTCATTTCAGGGTTGTATCTAAAACGCCGACAAACAAAATGACGGCCAGCATATAAGAATATGTCGGTATGTGGGGACAACCAAAAGTTCACAAATATGGCTAACAAACTAATTATCACAACCAAGGTAATTAACAAATCAATTCACATTTTCAATGTGTCAATCTCCACCGCTTTTGCTCTAACCCTGGAATACCCTCTCTAGGGTTTGACTTAAGGCCACCTTCTCAATCCCGAGCTTGGTGCCTAGGGTCACCTCTCATGGTGCCCTTTAGTCATGCACCATAGACCACATTCTCATTCTCGAGCTTGGTGTCTGGGGTCACCTCTCATGGTGCTCACTGGTCTTCCCTCCTGGGCTTGACCTTTTTGCATCATCCATCAGGGTGGCATGTAGGTGCAAGAATACACACTTATTTATAATTGTGATAATCATAGTGACTTTATAATTTGCAATTATGAACATCCAAACTGATAGGTTGCATTCAATGTGATGAATCATCTGGGAAACTCCACGGGAAACTGATGCGATTAACCATAATTAACCACATAGCTGTCAAGATGACTTGAATGTAGAAATAATTTAACCAATCAAGAAACCAAGCAAGGACACACAAGTTGATCCTGAAAAAGGCATACAATTTTTCTATCATTAATCATGTCATCATGATCTATTAATCCTAGTTGTTTCCTAGGGTTATTAGTTCTTTTTAGGGTTTTGAGCAAAATTAGGGTTCCACTTCATTTTTATTACTTTAAACCCTAATTATTTCATCTTTCTTTCACAAAAGATTCTAAGATCATCATTTAGCAACATGAAACCCTAATTTCAGATTATAAGTACTCTTCTTTTCTTTTTCTCTTATTTAGGGTTTCTAAGCATATTAATCATCATATTAGGTTTAAAGCCCTAAACCTTGCAATTTCATCTTCAAAATAGGTTAAAATCCATATTTATCATTAAACAAGTTAATAATGCTCGAATTAACTTATTTGCAAGATTAAATTTATCCTTTATCATTAATTAGGGTTTCTAACCACAATTAAATACTTTTTCCATCAAAATTATATACTTTTGCACAAATATATTGATTTAGGTTCCCAAACTATTTTTAACGTATCCCTCATATTTTTTTATTATTTTTCATGTATTAACTTTCCTCATCCGAGTTTTCTAACAAGAGATATGATTTTAGCAAAGAAAATCCCTTTTTCTGATTTATTTGCTAATTTCGGAAAAACGAGGATCGCCCGATCCATGGTCCACTGGTCCACTCAGGATCCAATGACCTAGGATGCGTGTGCCTCAACGATCATAAGAATGTGAAGGACAAGATTGTCCTTACCTGGACTGAAGGCACGGAGGGGCAGTCGGGTAATTTCGTGGGTCGTCACCTTCTTCAACCTCGCGACACTGTAGCTGTTGTGATGGTCAACCTTACAGTCGACTTCATGATCCCTTCGACTTGCGAGCATGCCAACAGGCCAGGAGGCTTTGCCTTCCTCTGTCAAACTTGACTAGGGGTCCAATTGACCACCACGAACGCGCTGTGACTCCCTCCTACTCGCCGGACTCCGACGAGGTTTACCAAGGGGACGGGGGTGCAGGATAGGTTGAAAGGAACAATTGGAGGCACTAAATCACTCCCCACACTCTTCCACAGAGGTTGGGGTAGCAAAAGGATGTGCTAGTTCCCTCGTTCACCCTCCCCTATATATAGGGTTGAGGAAGGTCCCTGTGGGATTGGGTACTTTCCCAAACTACGACCAATCACCTACAAAGGAGGGTTGGTTTTCCTCGATTCCTCTTCTGAGTCCAAAGGAATCAACATCAGGCTTGCACACTCTCTGGATCATGAGAAAACCTAAGAGGGAAAACCCTCTATAACCTGGCAAAGTCCCAGTCCTTGTGGAACTAGTCCATGAGTGATGGTTCCAATCTCGCGTGATCATCCAAAAGGAAAATCTTTTTCCTATTTTCAAAATAATTCCATATTTGGGAGATATCTTGAGAAATTCATATCTCCTAAACCATATCTCCTTTTTATCTCAAATTTTAAGGGGAAGTTTTTATTGATATTATCTAGCTATTTACGAAATTTGGGAAACAAATTCCAAAGGATGAGAAGGCTTCCTTCCCTCCCAAGTTATCTTTCAATTAATCCAAATTAATTAGTATTTCTTTTCCCTTTGCCATTATGTTGTTATTTTGGGTCCCTTGGACCTCAAGAAATCCTAAAGGCACGAATTCCCATATTGGGGAGTATTTACTTGCCTTTATCCTCTTATCTATTTCTATTTCACACATTCTCCTTTTATTTAATTAAATCCTTTTCCTTTTTATTTCTCTTTTCTTTTCAATTGGGCTCAATGGCCAACAAAGCCCAATATCAATCAATCAAGGCTATTTCACACGAAATCCATCACAAATAAAAGAAATAGATTTCATTTATTCTTTAAAAGAGAATTACACTTTTCATTACATACTTAGGAAATTGAGGTTATAACAAGAAGGCTCAGCAGTAGTGGCATAATTTGCCGCCCCCACCAGTGGTGCAGTAGGTCTCCCATGTTTCTTCCAACATTTCTCCACCGTGTGTCCTGGTTTGTTATAGAAAGTACACATGGGACGTGTTCTGCATCCCCGCCCATACCAGGTTATCCTCCTCGCACTGCAGCAGCTATAGATGCATGAGACTCCCCAGAAGATACAACCGGTGTAGGATCAACAGACTCAAGTTGGATTGTTGAATCCTCGAGTAGGGTTCCTCAAAGCTGGGCATTTTATCAGAGGCAAGGATAACACTCCGGGCAGAGCTGCAGGAAGAACTAAGTCCAGACAAGAACTTAGCAGTAATCAAATCATCTCTGTCTTTGACCTATTCTGCAACTGTCACAGGATGATAGTAACTCATCTCTTGGGCAATAGCCTGAATTGCTCCAAAATATTCTTCTAGTGACCTGTCACCCTGTCTCTCTGCAAAAATGCAATCATAGATCATAAACTGGCGAAGAGCATTTTTCTCCTGAGATTAATGCTTCTTCACTGTGTCCCATATCTCCTTCGTTGTAGAATAAAACATGAACCTTGCAGCAATCGCAAGTTCCATACTCCCCCATGGTGCGCTCCCGCTAGAGGCTTGCAAAAAAGTGCAATCCACGAGGTCGGGAGGCACGGGATGAGATGGGATCTTTAGCTTTCTATATTTGTAAGGTCCCAGACTAACTACCTACGTCTACTAAAGCACTACGCCCGCAAGCACACGGGGTCGTGTCGTAGTATAGGTGAGGCGGCAAGTACGGGGTCGAACCTCGGAGATAGAGGGGGCGCTAGAGTTGGATGGCGTGAGCTACGTTCCTAGTGTGGAGAGTAAAGTTTTTAGGGTTTTAAGGTTGATTGTTGGTTGATTACACTAAGAGGGCAAGTATGACAAGCGATATGAAACTAAGTTATCAAAAGACTAAACTAGCAATCTAGGTGACAAACTAGCTAAACTAAGGCAAGGGAAAGATGGGCTCGACTAAGCAAGCAATTAACAACTAAGGAATTGAATTAACTACTAAACAAGATCAAAGACCTAAATTAACACTAGCTAGCAGAACTAGGAAATTGACTAAATTAACTAAAGAAAATTGAACTACACTAGCATTAACAAGCAGACTAGGCGATTAGGATTTTAAGCAAGATACTTAAGGTGGGTGGGCCGTTTGGGAAATGTCACTTTGATTTTAGTTGGGGGAGTTCATTAAATGTGCATGGTGCTCAATTCATATCTACATTACCAAACCAAAAAACAAGGGCAATGCCATTAGAACATACCCTATACTACTAGTAGAAGACTAGGATTAGGTGTAGTTCTAGTGAGATTGGCCAAATCTAGGTTTCTAGGATAAGTGATAGTGGACAATTGAGGGTTGAGGGTAGAGATGGGAGTGGAGATGAAGGGGTTTAACCTCATGCCACTAGCCACTCTAGCCTTTAGAAGGCCCTATGCAATTGCATCACTCTCACTTATACTAGCCACTTAAATCTCACACTCATTTGTAGGGGGAGGGATGTGTATGTGGGAACAAAGGGGGCTATCTAGGGATCCACGAATTGGACCTAGGAGCCATTCCTAAGATTACCACATACACCCCAATTCCTCCTAGAAATGAAGTGTCATCAAAAACCTCAAAACAAGCAATTCATACAAGAAGCACAAACCACATGCAATAAGATAGGAAAAGAGATGGAAGAAAGAAGTAATCATCATAAACATGAATTGAGTTCATTACAAGAATTTATCCCCCAACATGGTATCAAAGTAACATTTTAATCCCAAACAACCCACCACAAGGGGGCTTAGCTAGACATAGTCATGAAAATAGGAAAAGAAAGGGGTAGAAGAAGGGAAAACGCCATGAAGCTCGATGTAGTGGCCTCCTTCTTCACCTCCAAGCAGCTGTGGATGACCTCCCTCCTCCAATGGTGCAGGTGTGCATGAAAATGGCGAAATTAATGGATAGAAACCTAGAGAAACTAGGTTTCTATGGTGGAAATGAGTGGAAAGTGGATGGAAATGGGGTAGATTGCAAGGAAATGGGTGGATTGGAGCAAAGGATGCAATGGCAGCAGCTAGGGTCGGCTAGGAGTGCTCTCCCCCGAGCCCTAGAAGCAACTAGTGCTTATATAGGAGCTAGGGTTAAGTGGGGGCAAAATAGGAAAAACTGTGGAAAGTTATATAGGGTAGGTGATCACCACGGTCGTGGTGGGTGTGCCACGGCCATGGTGAGGGTAGTGGGGGACGACCGTGGGGTGGTGAACACGGTCGTGGGGTGAAGAGAGTGGTGAGATGGTGGTGGCCACGGTCGTGGCGGAGTGCCACGGTCGTGGTGGGTAGCAGGCACCACGGCCGTGTTGGGTAACACGACCGTTTTGGAGGAGTCGGGCTGACCGTGGGGAGGGGCCACGGGCGTCTTGATCAGCATCGGCCACGGTCGTGGCAACTTGGCCACAGTCATGGCTTTCTGGGCAACTTCCCTGTTGGAATCTGACTTTTCGCAATTTAATTCCCACGACCGTGGCAGGGTGCCACGGCCGTGTTCTCTTCTACTGACCACGACCGTTCTGATGGCCACGGCCGTGGTGTCTTCAAGGGCCACAGTCGTGGCAGGTGGCCACTGCCGTGGGATTCTATGGATTTCCCTGTTGCAGCCTGTTGGAATTTGGCAATAAAGCCACGACCGTGGCATTGGGGCCACGGCCGTGGTGAGGCTTGACTTCTTGATTTTGCTTCTTACTTTGTCAATTTCGGATGTCTTTGCTCGGGGATGATTCTTGGCCACTGGAGGTAGGTTGAGGGAGAGTTTGGGGCCTTCTTTGGGTCCCTCCCTCTCTCTCGTACATCTAAGCATGGTCCAAGTACCTAAAAAATAGTGCAAAGAACATCCATAAGTGTATTTGCAATGATACTCATATTGGGGAGAATAACATGTAATTCTAATGCATTTGAATGTGATAAAAGTACAAAATGACACGAGATACAGCCCTAGAATAGGGTTGGATCACCACCCCAAACTTGAAACATACTTGTCCTCAAGTATGCTCCAACTCAATCTCTTTTCCATTTTCCACAATCAAAAGATATGACAAATACAATATGATGGGTGACAAATGCTAAATGGGATCAAAGGTGACTAGGTACATGCAAATCACTTCCCTCCTCTTCTACTTTCACAAACCAACCATGAAGGGAGCACAGAGCACAAGAACTTCACATATAATGCATGGATTGCACAAGTTATCAATACCTCATCCATAAGGTTCCGGGTAGAACGTTTCATGATGATGTTAATCGCCGATGACTAGGAGTGTCGTTTCACCTTCATGCCTTCAACCTTATGCTTCAAGTTATGCCAAATGACCCACATGGCTGTGGAAAAGGGATAAAGTGAGTTAGGTTTAATGTTTCCTAGCTCCATGGGTATGAAAAGAGAAGAAAGGGTTGCGGTAAGATTTGGAGTGCTTTTACACACTCATCTTTTCTTTATTTGAATGCTCTTAAACAGGAGCATCCTTTTATTTTATTTTGTTTTTCTTTTTCTTTTCTTTTTCTTGCCCTTGGTGTAGATAGGGCATATGGTGGATAGAGTGAAGCGGGGAGATAAAGATGTGGCCACCCCAAACTTTTGGAGGTGGCCACGGCTAATATGTGCACTTTGGCATCTGTTAATGAGGCAGAGAGGTATGAAGATGATGAAAGAGTGGTCGGGTCAAAGAGGGGTCACTTGGCATAATCTTCCACATAAGGGCTCCTGCATGAAAACTAGTCCAACACTTCACCAAAGATATCACATCACATGAATGAACCAAATGAAATCCATATATCAATCAAGTAACTCCACAAACATTAAACGTTCTATGCTTGCTCGGATCATAATTCAATCAAACCAACACATTCCCAAGGGAGGTGACGAGCATGTAAGAAGTCACTCGTTGATACCACATAGCACTTTATCATAGCATATCATCTTGTATTTGTCAAAGATGAGCAATTTCATTCAATATGGTAAAGATTGAGTCAAAACACGCTTTTTGGACAAGAAACATCAAATCTGGGCAAAATTGGCAAAAAAGGTGTCATATTGTACTAAATCACCTTCAAACACAATTTTAGGTAAAAAGCAAGTGAATCCTAGCTAAAACATGTAAAGAATTAGCAAAAACCTACATGAGATACAATGCATGGCTGAAGAAGCAATTTTTTTAAAAAATTATTCAAAAATGCAGAAATGAACTACATGTCATGCAACAAAATCAGTAAAACTAAACTAGATGGCAGAGGTGATTTCAAAATGACAAAAAGAGAGAAGGAGTGGTGCATACCGCCCTACCCACCCCAAACTTTAGAATCATGCTGTCCTCAGCATGAAACTATAGCTTAGGGAAGATAGGGGAAGAATCAAGGCTGCGGTGGCTGGTCCGGCATCCGCGGAGGATCTGGAGGAGGAGCTGAGGCTGGAGCTGAGCTGGAAGGAGGATGCTGGTAGTAGTGCCCCCAGTAGTCATCCTGGGGTGGAGGATACGCCTGTGGATGTCCAACTATACCACCCCAAAAGTCTGCACTCCATTCGGGGTTTCGTGCTGCTTGGGCATGTTGGTATTGGTACAATTGGTTGATCTGGTAGTGCATTTGCTGTTGATCTTGCCACATGTACTGCTGGACAAGCTACATGTCACCTTGAGTCTTCTGAATACTCTCAAGGTGCGCCTGGATGGTAGCCATGTCATAGGCGTTCCCTGAGGGTGGCTGCAGTTGGGATGTCCCCTCATCCCTCCTTTTAATTCTTCGAGGCTGCCTTGCTTCTTCTGCTTCATGCTCCTGCCCTTGTACATTTGATTCAGCAACGTCTTCTTGTACGGCAGTGGCTCCCCTAGTATACGACTCTCTCGGGTGGTCTAGCTGCCATGCCATCGATTTTTCCCTCAACCTGTCGCCAGGTCCCAATACGGATATAAGGGGTTCTGCGTGATAAGGCAGCTCTAGCTCAAAATCCTTCACACTTGTAGTCAAATAAAGCATTCTTTTATCTTTCATTTTTATGGTGTGCGAACGCGTCAGATAGTTGAGGTCAACACGTTCTGCCTCAATCGCGTCTTGTGCCCCCGAGAGATCATATCCCAACGCTAGTGCAATAGAAGTCACAAACCCACCCATGATAAAGGGTTTTGTGCTCTTGTAGGGTATGGACTTCATATGATCAATCAAAAGAACTCCAAGGTCAATGTACTTCTTGTGGTGCATACCGATCAAGACAATTATATCCTTTTGGGAAATGGAGCCTTGATTATCATACCTCCCTACAATAGTGTTTGCCACGACCTTCTGCACATAGCGCATTAGCGGGTTACATATATCAGCAGTTTTTGATCTACCCACGTAGTAGTCCTCTTTGCCCGTGAATTTCTTCCAGTAATATGCATAGTCCAGAGTGCCGTCTGTCTCTACCAAGCCATCATCTAATTTCATGGCTTCTTTAGGACTAGAGGCGAAGATATCATTCAGCTCAGTGGAAGTGAGGGTGTGCATGTTGCCCATCATGGCAAATCTGAGTGCATCACAACCCCTCACTTTTGTCTTCTCCAGAGTGGCAAAGAATTCTTGGGTCAATGTGGGATATGTAGGTTGGGGTGTGAAAAGAACGCCCCACAACCCAATTGTCTTCAAACCCATTTCCACTATCTCCTTGATTCCAAGATCCTCAATGATCTTCTCGCAACCGTACCTGGAGGCGACGACTCGCCTTGTCATGCACTCAGGGTAAATGAGGTGAGCCTTCTTTTACATGTGTCCTCTTCCATAGGACACTCCCGCCTGTCCTTTGCCTAGGGTTCTTTCTCTGTCTGCCTCCAAAAATGTCACGACATCTTCTCCTTCCGGTTCCAGCTCCACCTCTTCCTCCTCGCTATCTTGGTCTTCCTCCATCGCATAGGATTGCGACCCCGAACTGGTATCGAGGTTGTACCAGTGGGCCGACTGCTCCTCATCTTGCCGCAATTGCCGAGAAGGTTGCGGCTGCACACCAGGCCTTGCCGTCACCTGAGACGTCGAGTGGCGGGGTGGTGTGGGCTTTGGAGGCAACCTGGATGAAGACGGCGCCGCTTTAGATTTTGGATTTCTTCTTGCGGCCTCCGGCTCGATTTCATCTATGAGGTTGTCCATGTCGACCCCCATGGACTCCTCCTCTTCTTCGTCCTCCCCTCGTAGGTAGCGTCTGTGATATGGTGGCTATCAGATGAGCGGGAGTGTGATCCGCTCACCGATTGCGACCGGCGGAGGGAGTGATGGGCGGAAGCGGTGGGTGATGGGGTGTGGGATGGAACGGACACATTGGAGGAGGCATTATTAGAACGCCGCTTCCCTCCGGTGATGATGTTTGTCCCCTTGGCTAAGGCTTTCCCAATCTTATTCATGGTGAGGAAGGAGGTGGACGTGGTGATTTTCAGATTTGGTGGAGAAGGCGGTGTGGATGTGGTTTTGTGGGTGGAATGGAAGGATAGTGATGTACGGATGGTGGTTATATGATTAGTGGTGGATTTGGGTGAGAATGGAAGGGTTTTTGTGGAGGTTTTGTGTAGGGGAGTTGCTGGGTGGAGTGGAGATGGAAATGGAGATGGAGATACGATTGGGAGAGATTGGATGGTGGGAATGGGAGAGGGATGGCCGGTGATCGATTTGGAATGGATTAGGAGTCAAAAGGAGGTGGATTGTGGTGGATTTGGTGGTGAATGGGGGAGCACGGAACCGTTTTCCGCCGCCACGGCCATTTTCTGGAGGTGGAAGATGATGAAATGAGGAGGGGGTCGGCTTTGGACGTTTAAAAGTATTTTTTTTTAACTGGGTTCGGCCACGGTCGTGGCAGGTAGCCACGGTCGTGGCTAGGGTTGGGTAGCACGGCCGTGGCGGGTGCCACGGTCGTGTTGTCGATGAAGAACTCCCCGGTCTGACCTCGCCACGGTCGTGGTGGCCTGCCACGGTCGTGGCCTTGTCCTCACGCCACGGTCGTGGTCGACTTGCCACGGTCGTGGCTGATCTTTGAAACAACCTGTAACTTCGGCCAAATTGCAGCAATAATTCCCACGGCCGTGGCCGTTGCCCACGGTCGTGGCCAGCCTTCTTTAGCATGGCCGTGGCAAGGACCACGGTCGTTGGCAGTCTCCTTCGCCACGGTCGTTGGCAGTCTCCTTCGCCACGGTCGTGGCAGCTCGCCACGTTCGTGGCCGATCTTCAAAACAACCTGTAACTTTGGCCAATTTGGTGCTTTAATTCCCATGGCCGTGGCATAGACCATGGTCATGTTTGGCCGCCTATGCCACAGTCGTGGTCCAGCTCCACGGCCGTGGTGGATTTGTCTCTTCAATTTTCAAACTTCAAAACATGATCTTTTGGTTTCACTTGTTCTATTGCCACAAATATGACTGAATGACCATGATTAACTTCTAGATCCTCTCTCTCTGATGTCTATCACCTGCCATCATCAAAACTCAAACAAAAACTGTAAAGCACAAGTGTGCGTGTGTGTATTTTTGTAAAACAAAACTAAAGTATCAAAAGAAGGGTTGAGAGTCTCAAACCATGTGGGTTGCCTCCCACTAGCGCTAAATTTACCGCCTTCAGCCAGGCTTATTGATTGTTGGACTTTTCACTTCTTTGGGACTTTCAAGAGATCCTTGTAGTAAATCCCTTTCTCATCCTCATCTAAGCATTCATCTTCATCAAATTCTTCTTCTACCATCATGAAAATATCAAAATCTTGGTTGGCCTTGTCCGGGCCGACCTCAACGACATGTTTCAACCTTTTCCCATTGACGGAAAATTCCTTAGTTCCCTCTTTTGCACAAATGATCACTACCCCAGATGGGTACACCTTCTTGACTAGGTAAGGTCCTTCCCATCTCGATCGGAGTTTCCCGGGGAAGAACTTCATTCTAGAATCGTAGAGCCATACCCATTTGCCGGGCTCAAACTCTTTCTTTCTTATGATCTTGTCATGTAGAAACTTGGTTCTTTCCTTATAACTTTTTGACATTTCATATGCTTCATGCCGCATTTCTTCTAGCTCATGCAATTGAAACTTTCTTATCATTCCGACACTCTCTTCATCGAAGTCCATCTTCTTCAAGGCCCAAAGTGCCTTGTGTTGCATCTCAACCGACAAATGGCAACTCTTACCATAGACAAGCTTGAACGGTGTAGTGCCAATCAGGGCTTTGTAAGCAGTTCTATACGACCGTGTAGTGCCTTGTGTTGCATCTCTAGCGGGAGCTTGTGGAGGTGGTTGTGGCTGTTGGGGTGGTGGAGGCCTTTGGTGAGGGGAGTTGGGATTTTGAAGGATGAATTGGGGTTGCGGTTGTTGTTGTGGTGGGGGATGATATTGTGGAGGTGGTTGTTGGTAAGTGTGAGGTGGAGGTGGAGCATATTGATAATTGAGCGGCGCTTGAGGAGGTGGAGGAGCATAGGGGTTTGGTGGGGCTTGGTAAGATGGTGGAACATAAGCACTCGAAGTGTTCCCTAGAAAAACCCCATCATTATTTGGATTTGGCAGTGGTTGAGATGGAAGTCTACCTTCTTCCCTTCTAGCCAAAGAGAGAGAAATTTGGTCCAACCTCTGCTCAAGACGGTTTATAGACTGCCCATGTGCATTGACGTCCTTTTTTACTTCATCCAGGCTCCTTAGCCTTCCTAGTACCTCGTCCTCAAACTTGGAGCTGTAGCGTGGCTTTGGCTGCCCCGGCCCTTGCCCTTCCTCGTTCTGTTGTTTCCAAGAGAAATTTGGGTGGTTCCTCCACTCGGGGGTGTAGGATTGGGACATCAGGCCCTGGTTGTTGCGGCCACCAAAGGAATGTAAAGCGTTGACTTCCTCGTCTACAGTATCCACAGCCATCGCGAGTTGGCTAGAAGAGCCACCCACTTGATTCTTCATCATTCGCATCATATCAGCCATCATTTTCATCATATCAGGGTCGGTGGCATTGCGTGCGGGAGCCACGGAAGAATGGGGAGGGGTGTAGTTCCGGCCGCAATGTCCACCTTTAGTGGAAGCTCGGTGGCGTGAATTCTCGGCGAGATGCTCAAATAGTGGCCATGATTCCTCGGGCGGCTTTGCCATGAATGTGCCCCCGCAAGAAGAATTGACGTTGTTTTGGCTTTGCTCCTCAAGCCCGGTGTAGAAGGCCTGAACTAGCTGCCAAAGATGAACCTCATGATGAGGGCAGTCATGAAGCAGCTTCTGGAACCTCTCCCATGCCTCCTAGAAGGGCTCATTGTCTTTCTGGGCAAACGATGTGATGCATCTTCTCATGTAGGAACTTGGCGATGGGGAAGAGCTTCTTGAGAAACTCGTTCTTCACCTCATTCCAAGTGACCAACTCTGGCCTCGAGACGTACCACTCCTTGGCTTTCTCCTTGAGGGAGAAAGGAAAGAGTGTCCTCCTGATCGAGTCGTCGGTGGTGGCAGGCGTGCGGAAGGTAGAGCACGTTTCAAGGAACGCGTCTATGTGGTGGTAGGGGTTCTCGTTATCCATACCGAAGTATGTAGGGAGAAGCCCCAAGAGTGCCGGCGGGATGGAGAACTGTTGACCTGGCATCTGGTCAACTAGAGTGGCGATGGGGGAGTTGTAGTTCCCCGGAGTGTAGTACTCGTGAAGCGGGCGATGTGGCGGTGGAACCTCCGATGGTGGGTCGTTATCGGCCATCTCAGCCCCTCGGTGTAGATTGCGGCGCGCTTGACGTCTTCTTCTCCCAATCTCAGGGTCGTAAACCACCAAGTCGGTGCAAGTCGAACGCGTGCTGCGCATGCACAGTTGTCACCTGCGCAAATCACAAACAAACAACAAAGAGCCAAGTTAGCGAACCAATATGCAAGAGTAACACAAAGAATAAAGAATAGCAATGGTGAGGGCAAAAGGAAAGTCTAAGCTACGCTATCTAACTAGGCCGAGCGCCTCTATCCCCGGCAACGATGCCAGAAAGCTTGGTGCGCTCCCGCTAGAGGCTTGCAACAAAGTGCAATCCACGAGGTCGGGAGGCACGGGATGAGATGGGATCTCTAGCTTTCGATATTTGTAAGGTCCCAGACTAACTACCTACATCTACTAAGACACTACGCCCGCAAGCGCATGGGGTCGTGTTGTAGTATAGGTGAGGCGGCAAGTACGGGTTCGAACCTCGGAGATAGAGGGGGCGCTAGAGTTGGATGGCGTGAGCTACGTTCCTAGTGCGGAGAGTAAAGTTTTTAGGGTTTTAAGGTTGATTGTTGGCTGATTACACTAAGAGGGCAAGTATGACAAGCGATATGAAACTAAGTTATCAAAAGACTAAACTAGCAATCTAGGTGACAAACTAGCTAAACTAAGGCAAGGGCAAGATGGGATAGACTAAGCAAGAAATTAACAACTAAGGAATTGAATTAACTACTAAACAAGATCAAAGACCTAAATTAACACTAGCTAGCAGAACTAGGCAATTGACTAAATTAACTAAAGCAAATTGAACTACACTAGCATTAACAAGCAGACTAAGCGATTAGGATTTTAAGCAAGATGATTAAGGTGGGT
This sequence comes from Alisma plantago-aquatica, assembly GCA_963693085.1. Lineage (NCBI taxonomy): Eukaryota > Viridiplantae > Streptophyta > Magnoliopsida > Alismatales > Alismataceae > Alisma > Alisma plantago-aquatica. The sequence continues at coordinate 397,726,630 of OY856410.1, forward strand.
GGGCCGTTTGCGAAATGTCACTTTGATTTTAGTTGGGGGAGTTCATTAAACATGCATGGTGCTCAATTCATATCTAGATTACCAAACCAAACAACAAGGGCAATGCCATTAGAACATACCCTATACTACTAGTAGAAGACTAGGGTTAGGTCTAGTTCTAGTGAGATTGGCCAAATCTAGGTTTCTAGGATAAGTGATAGTGGACAATTGAGGGTTGAGGGTAGAGATGGGAGTGGAGATGAAGGGGTTTAACCTCATGCCACTAGCCACTCTAGCCTTTAGAAGGCCCTATGCAATTGCATCACTCTCACTTATACTAGCCACTTAAATCTCACACTCATTTGTAGGGGGAGGGATGTGTATGTGGGAACAAAGGGGGCTAGCTAGGGATCCACTAATTGGACCTAGGAGCCATTCCTAAGATTACCACATACACCCTAATTCCTCCTAGAAATGAAGTGTCATCAAAAATCTCAAAACAAGGAATTCATACAAGAAGCACAAACCACATGCAATAAGATAGGAAAAGAGATGGAAGCAAGAAGTAATCATCATAAACATGAATTGAGTTCATTACAAGAATTTATCCCCCAACATGGCATCAAAGTAACATTTTAATCCCAAACATCCCACCACAAGGGGGCTTAGCTAGACATAGTCATGAAAACAGGAAAAGAAAGGGGTAGAAGAAGGGAAAACGCCATGAAGCTCGATGTAATGGCCTCCTTGTTCACTTCCAAGCAGCTGTGGATGACCTCCCTCCTCAAATGGTGCAGGTGTGCATGAAAATGGCGAAATGAATGGATAGAAACCTAGAGAAACTAGGTTTCTATGGTGGAAATGAGTGGAAAGTGGATGGAAATGGGGTAGATTGCAAGGAAATGGGTGGATTGGAGCAAAGGATGCAATGGCAGCAGCTAGGGTCGGCTAGGAGTGCTCTCCCCCGAGCCCTAGAAGCAACTAGTGCTTATATAGGAGCTTGGGTTAAGTGGGGGCAAAATAGGAAAAACAGTGGAAAGTTATATAGGGTGGGTGATCACCACGGTCGTGGTGGGTGTGCCACGGCCGTGGTGAGGGTAGTGGGGGACGACCATGGGGTGGTGAACACGGTCATGGGGTGAAGAGAGTGGTGAGATGGTGGTGGCCACGGTCGTGGTGGGTAGCATGCACCACGGCCGTGTTGGGTAACATGACCGATTTGGAGGAGTCGGGCTGACCGTGGGGAGGGGCCACATGCGTCTTGATCAGCATCGGCCACGGTCGTGGCAACTTGGCTACGGTCGTGGCTTTCTGGACAACTTCCCTGTTGGAATCTGACTTTTCGCAATTTAATTCTCACGACCGTGGCAAGGTGCCACGGTCGTGTTCTCTTCTACTGACCATGACCATTCTGATGGCCACGGCCGTGGGATTCTGTGGATTTCCCTGTTGCAGCCTGTTGGAATTTGGCAATAAAGCCACGACCGTGGCATTGGGGCCACGGCCGTGGTGAGGCTTGACTTCTTGATTTTGCTTCTTACTTTGTCAATTTCGGATGTCTTTGCTCGGGGATGATTCTTGGCCACTGAAGGTAGGTTGAGGGAGAGTTTGGGGCCTTCTTTGGGTCCCTCCCTCTCTCTCATCCATCTAAGCATGGTCCAAGTACCTGAAAAATAGTGCAAAGAACATCCATAAGCGTATTTGCAATGATACTCATATTGGGGAGAATAACATGTAATTCTAATGCATTTGAATGTGATAAAAGTACAAAATGACACGAGATACAGCCCTAGAATAGGGTTGGATCACCCCACAACCAAGTATTCACAAGACTGTCATGACGCTTCCACTCAGCGTATTCTTTATCAATAGCGGCAGGGGGAACAGAGTCAACATGCCTCGCCTTGTCACGAGACTCCAACACTATATGGACAACATTCATCCATAGAAGATATTTTTCCCATTCAACTTTATAGAGGGGATAGGAGACATCTCGCTGTAGATAGTAGACATCTTGGTATCCACCATGATTTAACAAAACTTTGTGAGGGACTGATATGCATCACAGTGAAAGCTTGAGTGAGGGAGAAATACACGTCACACCACAGAAAGATTTGTTGCTGACGCATCCACAACCTCCAATCAATTTTCCTAATCACACATGGAGGAGATGTGATTAGGAACACCCTCTGGAGGTGATGAGTCCTTCATTTTATGTTTTAGACACCCGCTGGATCAACCGAGAACCCCAAGCAGCAACTACGACACCTGCTGATCTAGCCAGTAGTTGCTATGGATGATCGCAGTAGATGGAAGAACCGATGTGGGATCAGTTGTGTCGTCGGGCTTGGGCGGCTGGACCTACACCAGTGGTAGGGAGGCTAGAACTACTCCAGCGGCAGAGGCGACTAGAAGTCGCTGGCCCAGTGGTCGCATTGGCTACTGCTGTTGCCGGCGGTGGTGGCTGCAGTCCCTGCTACCGGCAGAAGCGGCAGTCGGCGCTGCTCTTGTTGGTGACGCGGCGACTAGAGGAGAGGCGGATCAGATAGATGCTTTGATACCATGTCAATTATTGTAAGGGTTGTGTAGGGCAGCATGAGATAGCTGAGAGCCATCTCCTCTTTATTTATATAAAGGGGAAAATTACATAGAGGTACAACAGTAATAAGAAAATGACAGAAATAAATAATATAGATAATAAAGAGATATGTTAACAATAAATATTGCTACAAGCAACTGGTTGGTGAAATTATGTATCTCACTATTACTCAGCCTAATATCTACTTTGATGTGGGAGTTCTTAGTCAGTTTATGAATTTCCCCAGGCAATGTCACTGGGAGGCAGCATGTCATGTCCTAAAATATTTAAAAAAAAAATCAAGATAGGGATTGTTTTATACAAGAAATGGACATTTTGATGTAAATGGATATTGTAACACTGATTATGCAGGGTGTAAGTCTGACAGGAAATCCACTTATGGTTATTGTACCTTCATAAGAGGTAATCTAGTTACTTGGAGAAGTAAGAAATGAAATTTTGTTGCCAGATCTAGTAGTGCAAAGTTTGAGTACCGTGCAATGGCGCATACTACTTGTGAGTTGTTATGGATTAAATCCATTCTTGCAGACTTTGGATTTCCTATCACTTATGATATCCTATTGTATTTTGATAATATTGATGCTTCTAGTAACTTATCTTTCTTGAGAGGACCAAGGATATTGAAGTCAACTCCCACTTTCTCTGAGATGTTGAACTGAATAAGAAGATTACTACTTTTCTGCCATCACATGGGCAAATAGTAGATATTTTTACTAAGCCTCTCTCTCGCAAGAGAGTTGAGGAATTATGTAGCAAGTTGGGCATGATTGACATCTATGCTCAAACTTGAGGGGGAGTATTTAGATATATTGTTGCCTTTTATTTCAAGTTTTATGTCTTTCTTACTTATGTATCATGTAACATGGGCCTTTGTATAAAAGGCCCATTAGGATTTTTTGTTTGCTTCCCGATACTACCTCCTCCTATTTATAGGAGTGAGTGCTCTCTTTTCATGATATAGAAAGATGGTACACTTCCACATCTTTAATCAAGTTAATGTATTGGATTGGCACACTCTTTTTCTCCAAAATCATCCACAACACTTCCTTGAGTACTCGATCATAAGCCTTTCAAAATCAATAAAAACATATGAAGATCTATTTTGCTTTCTCCATATTTCTCTATAAGCCTCATCATAAGAATAGCATATGTTGTTGATCTCTCAGGCATGAAACCAAATTCGTTGTTTGATATCTACGTTATACATTTTATCCTTTTCTCAATAGTCCCCTCCCAAAGCTTCATAGTATGACTCATCGACTCAATACCTTATAGTTTATGTAGCTCTGAACATCTCATTTGTTCTTGTAGATGGTGACTATAGTACTATTTCTCCACTTATCAAACATCTTATTTGTCTTCATAATCTTATTAAAGAATTTTTTAAACCATATAGTTCCTTCATCCTCCATACTCTTCCATACATCAAATGTGAAGAGGGGGAGTGTTAGATGTTAGATGTTAGACATTATTAGTTAGCAGGTTCATGGGCCTAATTGTTCTGGCCCATTAGGGCCAAGTTCAATTCCTTTACTTGCCTCCTCTATATATAGGAGGGGAATCTATCATCTATCAATAAGAAATACAACACTTCTTATTTTTAACAGAAGCTTTGATTCATATATTCTCAATTCCTAAGTCATGCTTGTAGATGGCTCAATGAAAGTTGTTCAACATCATGGCAGTGTGAATCTATTACCAAAGTTTGAACTTGAGTATGTGCATTTTGTCCCTAACTTTCCATTCAACTTAATGCATGTGCCAAACTTGTTGATGCCTTTAACTGCAATGTAACCTTCGGTAGTAATGGCTTTGTGTTACAAGATTCTCAGAACTTGAAGACAATTGGTTCAGGTTGTAGAGTTGGTGATCTGTACTACTTTGACGATGGTGCACCTCAGTCTGCCTTTGTTTCTTGGTTGCTCCTTCAACTTCATCAACCCTATGGCCACCCATTCCTGGACAAGCTCAAATATCTAAAGCCATATTTATCTAGTTTATAAAGCCTTGCATGTGACTTTTGTCAATTAGGAAAGAAGCATAGATTTCTTTTCTCCACAAAACCTTTTTATGTTCAAAAGTTGTCTTTGATTTGGTTCATAGTGACATTTGTGGCCCATTTCGAACTACAATCTCTAATGGATTTTGCTATTTTGTTGTTTTTGTCGATGATTTCTCAAGTATGACTTGGATATATTTGTTGAAAACTCGTGATGAGATGTTTGGCATTTTTAAAACCTTTTATAAATTGATTTTAAAATAATTTGGTAAATCTACTTAATTTTAAGAACTGACAATGCTTTAGAATATGTCTGTGGCTCCATGACATTTTTTCTCCGAGAATGGGGTTGTCAACCAACGTTCTTTTTCTCACACAACAAAATGGGATTGTTGAGCACAAGAATCAAGGTTCGTTGGATGTTAAGTTACCCAAACCTTATTGGTTTGAAGTTGTTCTCATTGCCTTATCAACCGGAAACCTTCTTTTGTTCTCCAAAACAAGATTCATTTTTCTCTCTTTTTTGGAAGACAAGATTTTTTATCTCCCTTTACGAATTTTTGGTTGTACTAGATTTGTTCATGATTTTGATCCAGAGATAGATAAGCTCAATCCTCGCTCTGTTAAAATAGTTTTTCTTGGCTATTCCACCTTCTAAACATGCTATAAGTGTTATAGTCCAAGTCACCGCCGCATGTATGTCTCGGCCACCGTTACCTTCCACGAGTCTGATATTTTCTTTGCCACAACTTCATCTACATTGTCACCACCTCCAAAAGAATTTGTTGAGCTAGATCTATCTAATCCAATGGAGTCTATATCAGTGGAGTCTTCTCCATTTGATCCTCCCACGGATCATACTATTGAACCAGTAGAGCCTAACGTTCCTCTTGAAAAAAACTCAATTCATGAGTTTACCAATGTCTATCACTGATGCCCAACACAGAATCCTCAACTCCAAGTCCCGCCTCAATGGTTCAATTTTGAGGATTCAACACACCATGTGGTGCTCCCGAAAGGTATGTGTTCTTGTACTTTTCAGATCACTTCTCTTACATGTCATCTTACAAAACTTCCTCACAATACTAAAAACACTTCCCAGCATTTGGACTCCATGCAAATTCCTAAAAACTATCATGAGGCTCTCTGACACCTTGGTTGGAAAGTTGTCATGCTTGAAGAAATGACAACTTTGCATGAGAATGGAACATGGGATCTTGTTCCGCCACCCTCAGGCAAGAACACTATAGGATGTTGTTGGATCTTATTTCTGAAGTCCTATTGTAATGGATCAATTAAATGTCTCAAAGCTCGTCAGATTAAAAAGCTTCACACAGACATATGTCTGTGGACTTCTTTGGGACCTTCTCGCCAGTCACTCGTATTGTCTTTTTTTGACTTGTTATCTCCTTAGCAACTCAACAAGATTGGCTGCTATATCAGCTTGACATGAGAAATGCCTTCCTTCATGGTTAACTGGACGAGGTTTATATACAACAACTTCCGAGATCCACCATCCAGGGGAGTCTTCTCATGTTTGTCATCTCAAGAGGTCCCTCTACGACCTCAAGCGGCCGCCTTGAGTGTGGTTCAACAAGATCAATGGTGTTCTTTCCTCAGGTTTTTGCAAATTTTCCAGTGACCAGAGTCTCTTTTTCTCTAAAATACCATCAAGAATCATCAATTTAACTATCTTTGGATGATACCATCACTAGTACCAGTGCCACTATGGCATTTTAACTCTAAAAGAGTCTCTCAAATCGCCGCAAAGAACCTTGGCCATCTTCTCTATTTTTTGGGTATTGAAGTTTTATGTTCATAGAGTGGCATCTACCTATCACATGAGATATATCTTAGATCTTCTTGTTGATTCTAGAATGCTTGAATGTAAGCCTATATCCTCTTCAATGAACTACCATACCAAAGTCACATCGAGGGTGGTCCCTTCATAATCCCAAACAGTACTGACACATGATTGGGAAATTAATTTACCTAACCATTACCGTCCAGAGAATGCCTTTACAGGCAGTGTGGTAAGTCAATACATGGCTAAACGTCGCCAGAGCCTAGTACAAAGGATTCCATGATATTTGAAAAGTGCCCCAGGAAGGGGTCTAATGTACGGCAGGCCCCACCTTTACGCACTTATGAGCGTAGGCTTCGCCGTGTCATTAGTTAGGCTTTATTGGCATGTTTTATTTTATTATGTCTTTTCTCTTCTTATGGGTTTTTGTAAAGTCATGTGCTTTTAGTCCCACATTGTCTATCGTGTGTTTAGTCTTTCTTTTAGAAGCCTATATAAAGGCTCTATGGGCATCCATGTAGAGACACAATTTATGAATGAGAATTATCATTTTAGTATGTACCTAGTTTATTTTTAAATAGTAGTAGTTTTACATTAAGTGGTATCAGAGCCTAACCCTAAAAGCACTAGGGTTAGGTCCTGCCCAGCTGTCATCCTCCATCCTCCATCTGTCACCCTCCAGTCGTCATCCTATACCTTCACCAAACCCGCCGCCACCGCCACTGCTACCAAACCCTGTCTTCTGCCCTCTCCACCTGCCGCCTCTGTCCGTTCCTACTATGGCTGTCACCCTGACTACGGCTGCCTCTTCTACTGTCACCCCTACTACGGATGTCGCCGTCGCCATCCCTTGCTGCTGCCGCTACCGTCACCAGTTGTTGCTACCGCCGTCATCCACCGTCGTTGCTGCCGCCGCTGGCCACTATTGACATACCACCGCCATTGTTGTTGTCTGCAACAACCGACTGCCCAGGCCACTAGTAAGCAACCTCAAAAAAAATTTTGGGGCTCTCACTCCCGAGCAAGGACTGTTGGCCCCCTGCAACCCCCAGCCAACTCACCACTGAGTCGGATCGGCGGAAGCTGTGGCCGGATCGACGTCCTCCACAAAGACGACAACCTCTTATACACAAAGTAAAGGGTATTCAATATCTACAATTCGGATAAGGTCTTTCCATTGTTATTGTACCTTGTTCTTCTTCTACATTTCTAGTACATTCGCAAAAGGGTCCATAGGGAGTTTTGATTCCTCCACTGCAAAATTTCCAAGTCTTATTTTTGTGAGAGGTTTTTCTTTGTTCAGTGCACTATTTACTTTCATATATCTGTCTACATTTTTTTCTTGAAGTTTTTTTTCGAATTGTACATCTCAGAAACTAAGTTTTCCTTTGGCATAATAATTTTTGGTTGTTTCGTTGCAATTCATTATGTCAGATCATAGGTCTCATAGCCCTGTGTTAGAACCCACTCTGGAAGCAGCCCCTGCGTCTTCCCAAACCTCCTTTAACCTGGATACTCTTGGTCAAACACTCAATTCCATCATGACTGAGCTTCACACAATCCTCCAAACACATACCCTCTAGGCCTGTCATAATCCTGCACCTTATTTGGGATATGGCATGCCACCAAATATAGGGAATGCACCTCGATCCCCATTAGCTCTTACTCTCCAGCAAATCTATGCACCACAACCCCAAGAGATCCCTGACTACCAAAACTTAGGGGACACTGACCATTTCGCTGAACACGACCCTTACTCCCTACATGGCTATGAGGAAAACCACCACTACTACCCACCGTATTACCAGCCTACCAATTATACGCCTCAACCTGCTGCTCCACACACAAACCTTGCACAGAGATACCCCCCTCAACGCAATGCCCCTGACCTCCAATTCGTTCCTGCAAATCATTATCCACATCCTCAATGACCAATGGCTCCACCTTATCATCCCATCCACCCTCCCGTGCCACATCCTCGTCCCCCTAGACATGATGCTTTTCACGCCCCCCATATGGTCCAGCCTTTCCCAAAAATCATTACGGTCACTACCACCCAGGACACCGACCTCAGGATGATATCACCCGCCGAGTTAAGGTAGATGCACCTACTTTTGATGGAAAACTTGACCCTTAGGCTTTTCTCGATTGGATTGCCCATTTGGAAGATTATTTCGACTGGTATAACATGACAGATGCTCAATGGATTAGGTTTTCCAAAATGAAACTCGAAGGGTCTGCCAAGAGGTATTGGTAAGGAATCCAACGTGACATGGAGCGTAGTGGTCAACCTCCTATTCTATTTTGGGATGAGATGAAAACCAAGCTACGTGAATGCTATGTACCCTCCCAATACCAAAGACAACTTCTTTCCAACTGGATGGCCCTTAGCCAAGGGACATCTTCTGTTTAGGAGTACATGGAATGGTTTGAAGATGTTAAAAACTGTTGTGCTCACAATGACTCAGACTGGAAATTAGCCGCTCGCTTTGTGCATCGTCTACACCCCGATATTAAGCGAGAAATGGAATTGCAACAATATGAATCCTTAGACGATGCTTTTCACCATGCCCAACAGGTTGAGAGTTACCTACAACCCACTTCCCGTGGCCACGACTCTGTGTTTGTCGTTGTTGATTATTTTTTGAAGATGGCCCATTTCATTGCCTGTAGTAAGACTTTTGATGCCTCTCATATCGCCTGCCTTTTCTTTAATGAGGTAGTCAGACTACATGGACTTCCTTCCTCCATAGTCTCCGACCGTGATGAAAGTTTGTTAGCTACTTTTGGAAGACTTTGTGGAAAATCTTTGGTACCAACCTCAAATTCTCTTCTGCCTTTCACCCTCAAACTGATGGTCAAACTGAGGTGGTTAACATGAGCTTGGAAAACCTTCTACGATGTCTTGTTGGTGAGTGCCTAGGTAACTAGGACTTATTGCTACCTACTGCTGAATTTGCTTACAACAGTTCTGTAAATCGATCCACAAGAAAGAGTCCTTTTGAAGTTGTTAATGGATAGAAACCCCTCCATCCTATAGATCTTGTACCTATGACCACTAATGACCGCACTTCCCACAATGTTGAGACCTTTGCCCGGTACATTCATGATTTGCATGTCGAGATTTGCCAAAAACTTACTTTGTCTTATGAAAACTATAAGCTATCTGTAGATGCACATCGCAAGTTTCAAGAATATCATGTGGGAGATTATGTGTTAGTATGTGTGTGCCCTGAACGCTACCCCAAAAATTCTTTCAAGAAGCTTCATGCCAGAGCGTCAGGACCTTTGCAAATACTTAGTCGACAGGTACCCAATGCCTATGTACTAGATTTGCCAGTAGATTGGGGCATTAGTGCAATATTCAATGTGGAGGATATTTCTCCTTACCGTGGTACATTCGAGCCCCCTCCACCACCACCAGCAGCTTCTTCAGACCATCATTGTGCTTCACCTCCATTAGCAGCGTTACTGCCTCTACCTCCCCTTCCTCAGCAGCCACCTGAGCACATTGACACCGTCTCAGACGACCATACCGTCCTCATCAGCCAGGGCATTTTACATTGTTTCTTGGTTCTTTGGAGAGGTCGTTCATCAACAGACACCACATGGATCACTGAGTATGAGTTTCTCCGCGTTGATGCAGATCTTCTGGAGCTCTACCTCATTGCTGACTCGACAAAGTCGAGTCTTTTACAGCTGAGGGGAGTTGATGTAGGACAGGCCCCACCTTTACACACTTATGAGTGTAGGCACCACCGTGTCATTAGTTAGGCTTTATTGGCATGTTTTATTTTATTATGTCTTTTCTCTTCTTATGGGTTTTTGTAAAGTCATGTGGTTTTAGTCCCACATTGGCTATCGTGTGTTTAGTCTTTCTTTTAGAAGCCTATATAAAGGCTCTATGGGCATCCATGTAGAGACATAGTTTATGAATGAGAATTATCATTTTAGTCATTACCTAGTTTATTTTTAAATAATAGTAGTTTTACATTAAGGTCTTCTCTACAAAAGGCCTCCTCTAGATATTTCCTTAACTTGTTATGCTAATGCCAATTAGGCAGAGGACATCAATGATAGGAGATCCACATCTGGTTATTGTGATTCTCAAAAATCATCACATCAGTTGGTGAAGTAAGAAACAATCAGTTGTTGCTAGTTCTAGCATTGAAGTAGAGTATAGAGCTATAGCCCATGCTTGTTGTGAGATCTAATGAGCGACATCAATTCTCCATGAACTCGACACTACCATATCATCTCCAGTAGTCCTTAATTGTGATAATTAAGCTGCAATCCATATGGAAAACAACCATTGCTTCATGAGTGTATCAAACACATAGAGGTTGACAACTTGGGAAAATTGATATGATGGGGAATTTCTCTTTGCGTAGACTTTTTCTTATGTATAGAAGGCAGCCCCCCTCTCCTATAAATAGGGTATAGAGGAAGCATACAGACACAAGACAAACCCTAATGGACCAATACACAAATGGGCCATATTACAAATAGACTAAAAAACTCAAGTAAATAGACTCTCTAACACTCCCCCTCAAGTAAGAGCTTGGTTGAATCCCAAGTCAGCTTGCAAATAGACAAACAGACTAAACATAAAAAATCCCATTCAAAAATTTATCTCCCTCAATGTTACAATAAATCACTCAAGCACTCAAATACTCCCCCTCAAGCAGATAATCCAAAAGCAATTAGCAGGAGTTTCTTGATCAAAATGAAGTAGCATCTAGAGCAGTTTAAACAGTAACTGGTAGGCATCATAGATTTCATCGTAGTCGCTATTGTCAAGAAACATACCAGAGAGTGCTGGAACATAGGAAGTAAAAGTCAATGTGCATACAAGGCATGGACAAAAAAGGAGTCAACATGCACAAGGCACGAACAAGCCAGATAGTGATGGAACACAGTAGCAGAAAATAGATGGCGTAGCTAGATAAAAGACCATTGTTCCTGAAGCAGAAAGAAGCAAAAAGACTCCAAGATGAACAATAATAGCTGAAAAGCATGAAGCTCCATCATACACATGTAAGTCACCAAAGGTACTATCAACATATCATCATATAATTTCCATCTTAGTAGCAGATGTCACAATCCAGAATCACAGTCCTCAGAGGGTGTTGGGTAACAACAACAACAATAGTAGACATGTGCAAGGCACATAGAAAGGGTCAACTACAAACAGAGCACAGACAGCAGATAGTGCAAATGCAAAAATAAAGCAAGTAAATGTGCTTCTCATAGAACAAGTAGCAAGAATGATGTCGCCAGATAGAAAAGCAATCAACCAATAGTATCAGTGAAGCAAAAAACTCCACAGCAGCAATAATAGCAGTACAAAGCTCCACATAACAAAAAAAGCAACAAAAAACTAGCATTGTGGCATACAAATCACAAAAACATGATTTACTTAAGCAGAAGCATTCGTTAACAGTGGATTAACAAAAATCACTGAAAATTAAAACCTTTTTGCAAATAGATCCAATTCTAGGAAACTCTTATCAACAAGAACCAAAGTATTACATATACATTCTGGTCCACAAGTACATGCCATGTACCATATCCTCTCGAGGATTACATACATCAATTGCTCTGTTAATTCTACACATGAGCAACACAAAACCTCGAGGCATTCAAGCCAAGATATCAAATCGATTATAAAAACACTAAGTACTGTCTCCTAGGACCTGAGAGTACAGAGATGATGCGACAATTTTGAGTCACATTTATAGACCTGTTTCATATGTGTTTTATGCTTTTATTAGTCATTTTTATGGTTAATGTGGCATAATTCATTCACTTTGGTCTTTGCTATTATTTTATGTCAAATCCCCTTTAATTCATCGTTTTGAGCATTAATTGTCAAAATATTATTATTTGTGTGAATTTATGTGATCTTGTGTTTGAATTTCAGGACAAACGAGTATTTGCTTCCGTCGATACCATCGACATGATCACAGGTTGCTAGCCGAAAGGAACAGCAAAGCGTCGATACTATCGACATGGATGTCGATGGTATCGAGATACCAGCAGGTTGCTGGCGAGAAAGCGGTCGATAGTATCGACACCAAGTCGATACCATCGACGTCAGGAGGCTATAGTGTCAGAAACTTGCAAAAACCGACGCCTAAAGGAAGTCGATACCATCGACCCACGTCGATGGTATCGAGATGATGTCGGGTGCGACAAAGGAAGGGTTTGCAGCCGGCCGCTACTACAGTGGGTCGATACCATCGACTCACGTCGATGGTATCAACACCGTAGGATATGAGTTGGCTTCCTAATGATCTCAATCGGACGGCTACGGTTAATTATCGACCTAATGACCGAGATATACCTAATGACGGCCGCCTAGACGTTGGTGAGGATCTCATGAGCCATTGCACGAGTACCGAGGAGCAGTAGAGAGGAGAACGGAGGCTAGAAGCTCATATGAGTTGATTCAGATGCCGCAGAAGACAGATTTCACCACCGAAAGGCGGGAGAGCATGTGTTCTACACAAAGGATCAACCGGTTCTTCTCCGTTCAGGGGTTTCACCTCTCAATTCACGTTTTTCACATGATTTCCCCTATCTCTACCTTGTACTTGTTTGAGATGAATATGCGGGGCTAATCCCCTTCGTCTTTAGGACCGGGAGTAGCCCAGGAATTCCTTATATGACAGTTTTATAATAGTGATTCATATTTTATCTCTTAAATCCGTGGTATAATTTTGTTTTCTCGATGTATTGTTATGCTTGATCACCATAATAATAACCTAATGCCCTTAATCACTTTGAAAGAAGGATTAACGGCTGAAAAGAGACGGAATTCACATTAATCAATAAATCCCTTGAACAAGGTGGTGTAAAATTAATGGTGGAAATAGAGAGATCGTTCATAATGCACCTAGTTTAGGGTACAGGTTACTACGACGGTGGAACCGACCTAGACTTAGGTAGTGAATTGCACCACAACAGTGGGCAATTCTGTTTTCAGGCCACTGCCCGGATAGAGAGATAAAATTGAGAAATTATATAAAATCTAATACAATGAAAACCCGTGATGAAACCGCAATCCTAAAGATACCCTTTTGAATTGATTAAATTAACATTTAATCGATCGTTTGTTTTGTTTTATTTATATTTTCTTTTAATTTCAACAAAAACTCTCAATTTGTTATTAGTCTTAGCTGATCGCAAATAGTTAGTAGGAGTCTCCAACAATTCCCAGTATCCCTGTGTTCGACTCGGGCCTCACAAAGGTCTGTACTACTCGACGCGTTCACTTGCGTTTCAGCGCACAGTAAAATTGCGTCAAGTTTTTGGCGTCGTTGCTGGGGATACGACGAGTTGTTGGCACTTTGAGTGCTACGAGCGGCCATTCTAGGCCACTTTTTTTTTATTATCTTGAAACAACTTCAAATATTTCTAAATTGTTCGATAATTTTTATACTCGTCATAACACTGTACTGAACTCGAGTTTTCTTATTTCAGGTACTGTGTATGGTGCAGACGCGTAGTACTGACTACGCAGGTCGCACACCAGAGGTTCCACTGACGGGACCGGAAGACAAGGACGGTTATAATCAAAACCATCTAGAGGATACTGATTCTGAACCCGAACAAGAAAAGATGGATGAGCCACAGACAATATGGGAGAAGATTAAGGCTTCTTCCTCGTCCGCGTCGAAATGGCCAATAAAGATGCAGGGGGTTAATATTCCGACATATAAGATCGATCTTGCATTGATCAATTTGGTTAAGTCAAACAAATTTCATGGGCTTAAGAATGAAGACCCAGTTACGCATATCAGCCAATTTGTGGAAAACTGCGACATGGTCAAGATTGACAAATTCCCGCAGGATGTACTCTACTTAAAATTGTTCCCGAGTTCTCTGGAAGGAGCTGCACGAGAGTGGTTGCACAATCTCGACGACGAATATGTGGAATCATGGGACCATATGGTCGAGGTATTTTTTAAAAGGTTCTTTCCGCCTGAGAAGACCAACGATTTGATAAGAAAGATCCACAACTTCACTCAACAAGAAGGCGAGACTTATTCTGAGACCTGGGAGAGGTTTCAGGTCATGCTGAGATGGTGCCCGCATCACGGGCTGGATAAAGAAACACAAGTAAAGATCTTCTATTTTGCTCTCTCCGAGCACGATAGGAGCAACCTTGATTCAGCTGGGTCAGGATTCTTTTTGAACAACACGGACACCAGGTGTTGGGAGATATTAAAAAACATGGCAAGGAAACAGTCTTGGGGCGAAAGGGATGCACCAGAACAAGTCAAAGTTGTAGGTGAGTCCAGGGCCATCAAGGAGCTGAATGACAAGCTAGATCTTCTAGCTAAGAAATTTCTAGCCAAAGAGGATGCATCATTTGATGAGGAAGCCCAAGTCAAATTCATGCAACAATAGGGCTATAGAAGCAATGATTATGCTTGGAGGAGGGACAAGAAGTTCTCATGGAAGGACCCAAATAACTTCCTACAAGATCCTGATGCAAAGACACAACCTAGAGTTGAAGATAAAAGCACCGAGTTGCTTAGTCAAATGGTGCACCAAAATCAGGAAATGATGAGCATGTTCAGCAAGAAACTGCAATCCCAGGGAGATATTTTGACCAAGTTTGGGCAAACAATGCAAAGCCATGGAGCCCAAATGAGGGCTCTAGAGACGACTGTTACCCAGATTTCAAATGAAGTGGCGGCCATCAAGCACGTCAATCAACAGAAACAGGTCGGGAACGCAGATGTGGTCCAAGCACATCATCAAGTTAAATACATGTCTGTGATCAATGAGGAAGAACCCAGGGAGGCAGAGACAAAGGATCAAAGAAAAATGAGGTTTGATATGGAGGCGACACCGGCAATACTATATCCTCGCACTTATTATGGATTGCAAGGCGGAAACACTCTTTTCAGGAAATCCCGCCAAGAGCCCATGATGGTTGCGTCCCCGCCTAGGCAAGAAGAGCAAGTGAAGGTTGTTTGTCAAGGTGCGGATACATCTATTGCGAGAGAGGAGCCACAGCAAGTTATACATGTTGATGATGTTCCGATAAAGTCCACGCCATAGGGAGTCATTGAAGCAAGCTTAGGAGAGCTGGCCCCGAAAAGTTCATATGTGCCACCTCATAAGCGTGTTAACGCGGCAGTTGTGTCAAGTCTGGACATATCAAAGCCGAAGAAGGATCACAGGCATTATAGAAAATTCTTGGAGATATTCAGAAAACTGCATATCAACATTCCATTGGTAGAAATGATTGACAAGGTTCCCACCTATGGGAGATTTATTAAAGAAATAATCAACAAAAAGAGGCGGATTAAAGATACTGATGTATGTCGGATGAATGAAGTGGTGAGCTCAATCATCCATGGGATCTTACCACAGAAGAAGAAAGATCCGGGGAGTTTTTATATTCCATGTTCAATAGGTGATCGACACTTCCCACGAGCTCAGTGTGATTCGGGAGCGAGTATAAATCTCATGCCGATGTCCACATTTAAGAAGCTCGGGTTGAAGGAACTGAAGAAATCAGCGGCGACGATTGAATTGGCGGATGGGTCCATGGTGAAGCCATATGGAGTGTGTGAAGATGTACTCGTCAAGGTGGAAAAGTTCATCTTTCTGGTGGATTTCATCATTATGGATATGCCACAGCTTCAACAGTGTGAGATGTTATTGGGTCGGCCATTTCAAGAAACGGCCGATGTGGTCACTGCACTTGGGAGAGGTACGCTGACATTGGGGATTGGCTAAGATCGAGTGGAGTTCAAGCTGCCACACGATCCTTTGGGCACCTTTTCCAAAATACCAAGTTGATGTGTTTTCAAGTCATCTAGCCTAAGACGTTAAATAAGGGTGCTTGTTGGGAGGCAACCCAACCATTGGTACCTTAGTTTAGTTCATTTACATTCGTAGTTTAATTTGTTTTTACTTAGTTTTTAGTATAAAAAAGATACCGTGATCGGTTTGGTTCTTGTGCAGGCTGAGGCAGAGTCGATACCATCGACACACTGGTCGATGGTATCGACCCTGGTACAGGTTGGCGGCTACCCAAATCGCACTGCGTCGATACTATTGACGGCCTCGTCGATAGTATCGACCCACCAATAGGTTGCTCGCCAAGACAAGGTCGATGGTATCGACATGCCAGTCGATACCATCGAGATCTCTGGAGATTTTCAGAAGAAATCGACTCAGTGAAGTTGATACCATCGACGGGCCTGTCGATGGTATCGACACTTTCTCACACAGCAGGCGGCGGCCGGGCCTCGCGAGGATTTGCCCTAATCAGAGGGTCGATACTATCGACCCGTGTCGATAGTATCGACGTGTCAGCAATCCGGTCCCCACAAATCCAACCATCGACAACCGTCGATACTAGCGGCGAGACGGATCGCGCTACTTGAGTCGATACCATCGACTCGTGTCGATGGTATCGACGGGCATACAGTAGCGCCGGCAACATCTATTTAAGAGGAGGATTGACGTCAGATGACATCACAACCTATGCCGCCACCACCACCGCCCTCACAGCCAAGCGAGGATGCCTATTCCATGTAGGGCATGTACACTATGCTGCAAGACATCCATCAAACGCAACAGCAGAACATGAAAATGTATACCGGTATTCAAGACACCACAAACCGGATACTGGATAATCAAAGGGCGATGTTCGAGAATGAGCGCCTCCTCCTTGACAACCAACAACAGATACATGATCGGTTGTATCGGTTGGAGATGCAGTAGGAGCCCTTCTACGACCACTATTGGAGCCAAAATTATTTTGGAGGTTATCCACAACCTCCACCCAGGGCCCAGTTTGATCCAAGCTTCCAGGGGGAGTATCCTTCTTGGGATCCTACGGCTCCACAGTACCCGCCTCCACCACAAGAGTAAACTGGTATCACTGTTCCAACCTTTGAGTTTGTTTTTGACTATGAGGCCATAGTTGAATTCAAGCTTGGGGGGGTAGTTGGAACAGTTCTATCTTTCATTTTCTCTATTGTTAGTTTTATTGCTTTTATTTCCTGTCATTTGCTTTCTGCAATCTTAGTTGTTTTAGGATCCACAATCTATCTATTGTAATCGTGGATGTCTTTAATGTTGAGTCATCTCAGTTGCATGTGCATGGGAAGGAAGGGAAATTTTAAAAAATTTTGAGTGTTCACAAGCTTGAATGTGTTAACCTTGATCACTTAGCTTAGAAAATGATTGGTTTTGTCAACTTTAAAACAGAACTTCACAACTGTGTATCCCTAATGATTTATGAAAGTGGACGGAAAATGGTTGTTTGAGCCTAAACTGACCAAATGGTAATGAGACTCTAATTGGATGTAAGAGAGAGAAACCTCTTAACTACTACACAGGTCAGTAAGGAGGGACATATAATTTTTTCAAAGGTTCAGTCAACTAGTCTTGTGATCTGTCCACCTCATTGTTTTTCACAATCCACCAAGATTTGGAAGTAAAGTACGGTTTTAACTCTTTTGATTGCATGGCATGTAGATAGGACTTGCATTGCAACCACCTTCACATGTTTGCATATATAATAAAAAATGAAAAAAAAAAGATTAGAATAGTTACACATGCACATTACCCTTAGGTGCATGTCATGTAGTTGCATTCATAACTTTTATGCATAAAGTATGTCATATACCTCATTTATTCTTTAATGGTGAATTAAAATGTTCTATACCTTCCAAATAGTGCAAATATTTGAGCTATGCAGAAAAGATAAGCCCGATAAGTATTCTTGTCAATCATGGATATAAGGGTTTGTGAAAGAAAGAAAAAATCTGAAATTGAAAAAAAAGAGGTTATTCAGAAGCAACAAGAATAAGAAGGAGAAAGGAACATAATCTCACATGTATTGCAAGATAAGTGAGTACATGATGTAGCTTAATTAGATATCCATCTCATTTTGAGACGGATGGTTAGTGCATGCATCATTCCACCTAATCTTAAGCATTAGGGCATTTCTCATGTGCATTTTCATCATTTAGGGCATTTTTGTTTTATGCATGTTGCAATCGTATGATACTTCCACTTCTTCCATGAGCCACCCATTTCATCCACCCGTTGCTCGGATTGGTAGGCCACCGTGAATTTCTCCTCACTAATGAATATCAGGAGAACTGCTTCCATGTAGATGGTAGTTAGGGCGAGCAACGTAGTTTAGAAGATCACAAGATGCACTAAGTATGGACTGGCGAATTCTATTATGTTAACTGCCTTATGTGATGGTGTTCATCAGTTTTGAGGTCAATATCTTTTATGGATGATTACTGTCGCCTTCAGGGTAATTATCATTCTGTGGTTAGCGAGGGCCGGTATGTGAATGTCCGGTGGGAGTCATATGGGATGTCTGTTGTGATGCTCTGTTCTTTAGTTGACTCTGGCAATTCTATTCTAAGGATTAGTTGCTTGAGGGCGAGCAAAGTTCAAGCTTAGGGGAGTTTGATGCGACGATTTTGAGTCGCATTTATAGACCTGTTTCATATGTGTTTTATGCTTTTATTAGTCATTTTTATGGTTAATGTGGCATAATTCATTCACTTTGGTCTTTGCTATTATTTTATGTCAAATCCCCTTTAATTCATTGTTTTGAGCATTAATTGTCAAAATATTATTATTTGTGTGAATTTATGTGATCTTGTGTTTGAATTTCAGGACAAATGAGTATTTGCTTCCGTCGATACCATCGACGGAAGTCGATACCATCGACATGATCACAGGTTGCCAGCCAAAAGGAGCAGCAAAGCATCGATACTATCAACATGGATGTCGATGGTATCGAGATACCAACAAGTTGCTGGCGAGAAAGCGGTCGATAGTATCGACACCAAGTCGATACCATCGACGTCAAGAGGCTACAGTGTCGGAAACTTGCAAAAACCGACGCCTAAAGGAAGTCGATACCATCGACCCGCGTCGATGGTATCGAGATGATGTCGGGCGCGACAAAGGAAGGGTTTGCAGCCGGCCGCTACTATAGTGGGTCAATACCATCGACTCGCGTCGATGGTATCGACACCGTAGGATATGAGTTGGCTTCCTAATGATCTCAATCGGACGGCTACGGTTAATTATCAACCTAATGACCAAGATATACCTAATGACGGACACCCAGACGTTGGTGAGGATCTCATGAGCCATTGCATGAGTACCGAGGAGCAGTAGAGAGGAGAACGGAGGCTAGAAGCTCATACCAGTTGATTCAGACGTCGCAGAAGACGGATTTCACCACTGAAAGGCGGGAGAGCACGTGTTCTACGCAAAGGATCAACCGGTTCTTCTCCGTTCAGGGGTTTCACCTCTCAATTCACGTTTTTCACATGATTTCCCCTATCTCTACCTTGTACTTGTTTGAGATGAACATGCGGGGCTAATCCCCTTCGTCTTTAGGACCGGGAGTAGCCCGGGAATTCATTGTATGACAGTTTTATAATAGTGATTCATATTTTATCTCTTAAATCTGTGGTATAATTTCGTTTTCTCGATGTATTGTTATGCTTGATCACCATAATAATAACCTAATGCCCTTAATCACTTTGAAAGAAGGATTAACGGCTGAAAAGAGACGGAATTCACATTAATCGATAAATCCCTTGAACAAGGTGGTGTAAAATTAATGGTGGAAACTGAGAGATCGTTCATAATGCACCTAGTTTAGGGTATAGGTTACTATGACAGTGGAACCGACCTAGACTTAGGTAGTGAATTGCACCACGACAGTGGGCAATTCTGTTTTCAGGCCACTGCCCGGATAGAGAGATAAAATTGAGAAATTATATAAAATCTAATACAATGAAAACCCGCGGTGAAACTGCAATCCTAAAGATACCCTTTTGAATTGATTAAATTAACATTTAATCGATAGTTTGTTTTGTTTTATTTCTATTTTCTTTTAATTTAAACAACAACTCTCAATTTGTTATTAGGCTTAGCTGATCGCAAATAGTTAGTAGGAGTCTCCAACAATTCCCAGTATCCCTGTGTTTGACTCGGGCCTCACAAAGGTCTGTACTACTCGACGCGTTCACTTGCGTTTTAGCGCACAGTAAAATTGCGTCAAGAGACGACACATATGACTCATATCTACAAGACATGACAGTCAGTATCTCCACCTGAGATGTTAATGTTGTCCCTGATGCTGCTGCCCTTTTTCTTACTGTATGATTTCTACCTCTTCGTCTGCGTCCACCTAAAAATGTTGGATCCCACGGGGGTGAGACAATTGAAAATTGTCCCAGCGAGAGATATAACTCTCCACCAGAAACATTATTATTGTAGTTTAATAGAATAAAATTGAGCAGAGGATAAGCAGTTTAGAATATTATCATCTTTTAAAGCATTGCAACTATCTATGATAGAGTAGTAAATCATCTATTCTCTTTATAAGGAATAGGAAAAATAGGTATATCATTTATCCATCATACTATATCAACATCTCAAGCTTATCCTATGATACTCATTATCATGGTATGTCATTCATGAATCATTCTCATTTCTATCTGTTGGCCTCATCCAATCTAATAACCAGATATTGAATTGTATCAATCATGTGAGTATACATCATCATATTCTATTCAGGCATTGGACTATGCCAATCTTGTGCAACCATTCTAGGCATTGGACTATGCCAATCCTGTGTAAACATTCTAGGCATTGGACTATGCCAATCCTGTGTAACCATTCCAGGCATTGGACTATACCAATCTTGTGCAAACATTCCAGGCATTGGACTCTTACCAATCATGTGATATTATTCCAAGTATTGGATTATACCAATCCTGTGTAAACATTCCAGGCATTAGACTCTTACCAATCATGTGATATCATTCCAGGTATTGGATTATGACCAATCCTGTGATATTATTCCAGGTATTGGGTTATTACCAATCTTGTGCAATTAATCTAGGTATTGGGTTATGACCAATCATGTGACATTATTCCAGGTATTGGGTTATATCCAATCCTGTGACATTATTCCAGGTATTGAGTTATGACAAATCATGTGATATTATTCTAGGTATTGGGTTATGACCAATCCTCTGATATTATTCCAGGTATTGGGTTATGACCAATCATGTGATATTATTCCAGGTATTGAGTTGTGACCAATCTTGTGATATTATTCTAGGTATTGGGTTATGACCAATCCTGTGATATTATTCCAGGTATTGGGTTATGACCAATCCTGTGATATTATTCCAGGTATTGGGTTATGACCAATCATGTAATATTATTCCAGGTATTGGGTTATGACCAATCCTGTGATATTATTCTAGGTATTGAACTATGTCAATCCTGTGCATCTATTCCAGGCATTGGACTATTCCAATCATGTGCATCATCACTGAATACCACATCACCTTTACTAGGTATTAAACCTTGGTCAAGCCATCATACTTATTCACATCCTTTATGTAATTAAATTATTCCTCATATCTCCCTTAAGCTTATTCAAAACACTATAGCCCTTGTTTGGATATAAACATGAAGCATATATGATCAAGATTTCATTATTATTATTGTATCCATTAATTATTATTATTATGTTACTAAGTTTCCATTGTTTATTATCATTTCTTTCATGAGACTTTATAACATCTTGTTACCTTTCACTAGGCAACAACTACTCTCATGGCTCACAATGCCATTAAACATTTTGTCACCTCTCACTAGTCAATAACTACTCTCATGGATCACAAGGCCCATTACACATCTTGTCACCTCTCACTAGGCAACAACTACTCTCATGGCTCACAAGGCCATTAAACATCTTGTCACATCTCACTAGGCAACAACTACTCTCATGGCTCACAAGGCCATTAAACATCTTATCACCTCTCACTAGGCAACAACTACTCTCATGGCTCACAAGGCCATTAAACATCTTGTCACCTCTCACTAGGAAACAACTATTCTCATGGCTCACAAGGCCCATTACACATCTTGTTACCTCTCACTAGGCAACAACTACTCTCATGTCTCACAAGGCCATTAAACATCTTGTCACCTCTCACTAGGCAACAACTACTCCCATGGCTCACAAGGCCATTAAAAATCTTGTCACCTCTCACTAGGCAACAACTATTCTCATTATTTATCATTAAATGATTATCAACACAAGGTATGAGTTTCTCTCTCATCCTTACCAGAGTATAAATACATCATACTTTATTAACTTGGCTTAACCCTTTCTTAAGGTATGTTAGCCTACACTTATTAAAGTGTATTAGGCTCATTACATCTCAATGTAATAATTGACATGGCACATTTCACGTGTTATTCTCCCAAGTATATTGGATTTAGGGCACATCAAGGTGTATCAACTTTGAGGTATTTGATGTGATATCTATCATGTCTTGATGTATCACTTCCCTCATCACTTTGACTTACTTAAGTTCATCAGCTTATCTTGTATTAGGATATTTCCCATCCTAATACTTTATGCATTTGTTCATCACATCATCATGTAATGTATTGGTCATAAGTCACTCATTTGAATTATTCAACCATTAACAATAATATGGACTCATGTCGAGTTAAAGCATTATTGATATAAGATTATCCATTATCAACCACTTTAGGTGTTTCACCTACCAATACATTATTCACTACTCCATTATTAGGAATAGGGTTCCCCTCTTTATCAATTAGGGTTTCACATAACATCACCCTATATTAGGATTTCACATAACATCATCCTATATCAGGGTTCCACATACCTTTACCCTATATTAGGATTAGGTTTTCATATTAGGGTTTCCAATAACACTACATAGCATTACCCTGGAATGAAATCTCACATCTTATCACTGCATTAGGGTTTCACATGGAATCACCCTAGATTATGGTTTCACATAACATCACCCTATATTAGGGTTCCACATACCTTCACCCTATATTAGGATTAGGTTTTCATATTAGGGTTTCCTATAACATTACATAGCATTACCCTGGAATGAAATCTCACATCAGACCACTGCATTAGGGTTTCACATGGCATCACCCTAGATTAGGGTTTCACATAACATCACCCTATATTAGGGTTTCACATGACATCACCCTTTATTAGGGTTTTACAAAGCACCCTCTTAAATTAGGGTTTTTCATTATGTTACCCTGAATTGGGATTTCTCATAACATCACCCTAGATTAGGGTTACACCATTGCCCTAGATTAGGGTTTCACCTAACATTGCCCTAAATTAGGGTTAGAGATCATCAAACTTCTTAATTAGGGTTTCATGATCTCATCCTCATGGATCAAACCCTAATTATATATTTTATTCATATTGAAAGTATTGAGGATTAATTACTACATGATTATTGTACATGTATGAATTCCTCTCTCTCTCATCCTTTCTAGGATGCTGATTACTTCAAGCTCGATTAGATTAGGTCAACCTTTCATTCAAGTACACACATTTAAGGTTAGCATAGTGTATTGAGATATTGCTTCCATAAACATTAAAGGTTAACACTCAAAAGATACTAATCACCTAAGTACTTGAGAGGTACAACCATTGTAATGATCTTTAATAAACATCATTAATAATCAGGGGGTTAATTGTACTTGCATAGTTTAAATCAATTATATTGGTATGTATGCCCAGAGAGCCAATCATGGGATGATTGGTGGGATACATTAAGATTTATTTGATAAACATCAAAGTCAAGCTTCCAATTCTTTCTGGTTTAGTCATATGAGATAGTGATAGAACAGATTGAATGTCTAGAGAATGACATTACTCAATGATGTATGCCTTCAGGTTCAGGACCTGAACGATGAGATCATACGGATGCTAAGAGTTTGTACATTCTCATTATATCCCTAGTCGGATGTCATTATGGAAGGTAGATAGACAACAATGACACACAAGACTAGATTGTAGTGTTGGTTGATGACAGAATCTCATTAGTTATGATATAGAGATATCAAACCAAACACATAGGTACTTGTTAGAGAACAAGTGTACCGAACAGACCCACCGTGAGTTTGACACATGGAACCATGACATGGTAGTCACAGTCAGTACTCACAGTGATGGTGGTGAGTGTGATTCTTTGACCTGAAATCACTACACTCAACACATGTCGTTGGGCACACTTTGACATCATCAAACGTAGTCCTGAAATATGGGTTGTTATAAAGGTGATGATTGGGTGGCTTTGACACATGGGGCTTTTGAGGGGTGAGTAATAGATATGGGATTTGTCCCTCCTGAGGGAGTTTGATATCCAAGGCCACTTGATGAGTAGGATTGAGATAGGTGTGCGCACACATGTGTGAATCAGTATGTGATATTGATGTCATACATATCTCGTTCAATCTACTCTGAGATCAAGAAAGTGAATGAACGTTGACAGGATGACTGTTCCATGCCTCGAGTTCATTCAGGATATCAATGACAAAGGAATTATGCATTCACTGTAACACCATTCATGGATTGTAGGATTGAAAGTTGTTCTCCAACTTTCTTTTTCACTTGGGTAGCACTGATGTGTGACTAGGCACCGCTCTTTGCTTGTGAAGTCATAAGTGTTATGGACTTTCACTGCCAACGTGAAATGGACCTGCAGGGTCACACACATAGGATTTAACCTAGAAGAGGAGTTTTGTCCACAAATAATGTTTAGATTGATTACTAAAGGAGTTTAGTAGTTCAATTAAACACTCAATCAATTGATATCTCAATGTCATAATGTTCAAGGAGTTGGATACATTGATTGGAGTATCAGATTGATTGAAATCACAATTGACTGATTCTGCACAATCTGCACTCCCAACCGATCGGCTCATGTGATGAACCGATCGGCTGAGCTTGGTGAACTGGTCGGCTCAAGTGTTGAGTCGATCGGCTCATGGACAGGGTGAAATGATTGCTTCAAGTGTTGAAACGATCGATTCAACTGGTGCAACCAAGCAAGTTGGGAAAGTAGGATTGGTGAGAAATTTCCTTTCGTTTCACTTGCCCAATTTGATTGGGAAAAGGATTGGTATTTGATACCAATTAGAAAAAAAAAGAGGGAAAGTCGACAGGGAACTGATCAGGACCACGAACCGATCGGTTCAGAAAGTGAACCGATCGTTTCATGGGTCCCAACCGATCGGTTGAGTGTCAACCGACCGGCTCAGATCCCCAACCGACCGTTTCAGAAATGAAACGATCAGTTCAGGTTGCGAGTTGGTTGTTTTGTGGAAAATCGCGAACCCTTCTACTCCTACTTTTAGTCCCGCATTGCCCGGGATGGAGAACCCTGTCCCATGACCCTCCTATATATAGGGGTATTAGGGGCTTCTTAAAGTACATCTCCGTGCAAACCAGTTGCTCTGCAAAGTTGTCGTTCTCTCTGATTTTAGTAATTGAGAGAGCCCGAGCAAGTGCTACCTGATAAGGGAGGCACAACAAGGGAAAGATAATTGCAGTTGCGACTGGTGGTAGGGGAGTGTGTTGGCGGCTAGTACACTGACAGGAGGGTGTGACTCCTTCCAATTCCTTGTGCGACAAGGAGATTGGAGTTCCAGGTGGTCCGTGTGGACTACTTCAGAGGCGAGAGGTTTCTGTCGCTCAGAGGACAACTGTCAATCCCGACAGTCCCAGTGATACTAGGAGTAGTCAGTCCCGGTGCGACCAGGAGATGCACAGACACCGTCCAAGACCGGAGGTGAAGATCGCGCAAGCCGTGAGGTGAAGATCGCGCAAGCCGTGAGGTATTGTCGCCGAGCAAGCCTCGGGCCAAGGTATGATTCCACAAACCATCCTTTCCTATTGTATAGACGTTGACGTGTTTCCTTGTTTCAGGTTTGGGGAGGAAAATTTTTGTTTCCGCTGCCTTCTCTGCCTCCCCTAAAACCCAACAGTGGTATCAGAGCCACGTCAACTGCTCTATACTTTAGGATTATCGATATGATCGATTTTGATTTGTCGCCTTTATTTATTGCATACGATGCGAATAATATTGGCTTTATGCATGTCCAATCCTAAATCCACAAATCCCTATTTACGTATATGATATGTATTATAAATGCACTCGATACGCGTCGCCCTTAAACGAGTTTTGTGGTGGATGTATAGCATGGTTATGGCCAATAAACCCTATCTGTGTATGGTTGTATGTGGTTGCTTGCATCTCGGTCTGCGCACCGATCTTCCTTCTCCTATTCCTGATGTAACTCAAAATAATTCGAGATTTCTTTCCTACCTTTGCTCCCCTCGAATGTAACTTGAGGTTTCTCCTTTTACAATGTAAAATAGGATAGTTTTTATTTCCTGTTATGTCAAAGAACGGCGGACATCCTGACGACAGCTGAGACGATCGATTCAAGGCATGAACCGATCGGTTGACGTTCCAAATGATCGGTTCAAGGAGTGAGCCGATCGGTTGATGACCGGTTCGAGGAGCGAGACGAGCGGGTGGTGGCCATGATGAGATGCATGACGACCAGGCGAACTGATCGGTTGGAGGAGCCAACCGATCGGCAAGTGGCACCCAGCCGACCAGCCTGATGGCGAGCTGATCAGTCATGGGATGAGTTAATCTACTCGGAAGGCAAAGCACAGAGTTCATCTTGTACAGGTTGCATGTGATGTAGACCTAGATGACCGTGATTCCTCTTGGCTCAAGGAATCACATTAGGATGGCCATAATCATCGCTTTTATCGTTTTGCATGTTTTCTGTGGGATATAGCATGTATATGATACGTACTACGTATTGTGGTGATTGGATATGTATATGTATATAAAAACCAAATCCCTCATTAAATATTAAGTTTTAGATGCCTTCCAAATGTGACACACGTGAAAAGCTTGATCGACCAAGTGTGGGCACGCCCTAGCGTGGTGCACCGTCTATCTCGTGGAAGCGTGAAGGATGAATGTGTGGGTCTGCCCTAGCAGGGTGCATATTCATCATGTTTGCTTTGGGTCAGACTTAATAAGGTGATCTAGATGGGATCTAGTACCTTGAGGCATGGAGATGATCATGGCAAAGAGTTGCATATGACATCTTATCAAGAGTTGCATATGATGCAATTGGCAAGAGTTTCCTACCTGAGAGATCTATGTTGTGGGTGACAGCCCTAGCTGGTCCATGGCTTAGAGGATTTCAGGATCTTGCCCACTAGAAGGTTGTACGCTGCAATCTTCCGAATTGATGGTGAGGGCTATCAATTTGAAGTAAAATAGTGGGAGCAATAATTAATTAAAGGCCTAATTTTATCATCAACTTTTCAAATCAATCAAACAAGTCAAAAAGAGTTTTGGACTAAAATTGCATATATTTCCTTTTGTTAAATAAATGGTTAATCAACAAATCACTTTATTTGCGATCGGTCTTTGAGACCAACAAATTAAATGGGAGTAATTCCACGACTGGTTAGGATGATGAGAAGTATTCTCAATCAAAGAGAGAAAGCTCTAAGTCCTAGTTATACCAGATCCAGATGAACTCGATCCCACCACATCAATGGCTGAAAGTATGCTTATGGAAGCATACCGAGGATGACATTGATAAGGAGTGCTTGATGTTGTGTTCTCTGAACTATGAGTTGCAGAGACAACATGAGACATATGATGTCTCAAGGACACTGTCCTAGTATGTCATGATAGAAGGACATCCAGTAGGTATTGACGCACTCAATATGATTGGGTATGTGGAAAACCTGACTAAGAAAGATTCCCTCTGAGCTAAGAGTTGGCTATTGGTATGATACTGCAAATGTTGTGAGAATCATACAATTCATGGTAAGCTACAACATGAACAACTTTGACAAGCGTTGACAGAGTTGTTGGACATGTTAAGGATAGTAGAGGCAAAGATGAAGAAAGACAAACCATAATCTTTGATGTGATCAAAGAAAAGGTAATTCTTAAGGGCAAGGATAAGGGCAAAGCAAAGAAGTGTTCTGATGCTAGCCAGCAATCCAAGCCGTCTTCAGCCTCAAGGCACATGGGGAAAGGGTGTATGAGGGAATTTCCCTCTATATCTGGAAGAACAAAAGAATATGAAGATGGAGATCTCCATCTAAGGTATCATGAAATGAACCACTTCTTTATCTAAGGTTTATGATACCAAGATATGGATATGTCATATATGATATGCAATATCCACAAAGAAGTGATGGCCTTTGTGAAAGGACCAAGAAAGGAGTACCCATCATTGGAACAAGTGTTGCTGCCATAGATAGGAGTACCTTTCAGTTTATTTCAGCCTAAAGGGCACGAAATAGAGTTGAGAACTGTTATTTCATATATTCCAATAGATAGAAACACTTTATTTTTGCATATTGTATGACAATGATGTGTACGTGACACAACCTATTAGGTTTATGAATCCACTAATGCAAATGAAGTCTATAAGTTACAATGGACTAATCAATGTGATTGATTGAGTACAAGCAACTCAAAATTGGATCTTTACTTTGATGATATAGTCAAAGGGTTTGACTGATATGTCAAAAAAAAAGAAGGGATCTGTGATTTAGTGGGAGCGTGTTCACATTCCACATGTTGATGTGAAATGGAAATGTTCTAAAATGGAAATACAAAAGTGGAAATTATCTTTAAGGAAGATAGAGATGTTTCCTATGAGATCTATAGAGATAGTTCTCGAAAACCTCTTGACCTGAAGAGATAAAGCATACATTGGCAATCGGCACTGAAGGGTTCAATGTACACAGATTCAGTGGGAGAAAACTTGTCCATGTTATATGGAGTTAGTATCCCAAGGCCAAGTGTCCAATTCTTATGAAGAATGGGAACACTAAGAATAGATATGGATATATCATGTATGTAATCATCCCATCATCTTGCATGTATGGACATGGCAAGAACAAAATGCATTCATCATCTTGTATGTAGGACATGACAATATGATGTGCTCATCCTGATAACTCGTATGTGAGACATGACGAGTGGATGTCTGTCTACTTCCAGTAAGGGTTACTGGAATACCATGAGAACTTGATAAGTACTTGAGAAGTACTAGTTCTATGGAGATAAGGAAGAGTTCAATGTAAAGATTTACATTGATGCAAACTTCCGAAAGGACAGAAAATAAATTGCAAAATATATACAGGATGTATAAAAGTGAAAGTTTGTTGATAATTGGAAGTGTTCCAATAAAACCATTTTAAAAGGAAATGCCGAGTATATATGTGGATCTGGAAGTTCATGAGATGAACTCATAGATATTCTGCTCATTGATGACAAGTATCGAATCCTTGATCATGCAATGTGGCTAAATGTTAGCAAAGGAATACTAGATCGCATATTATGGAAACTCCATCTCATACGTGTGATGTACAGTGAAGAGATGAGAGACATGCAATTTATACTGACTTTGGCAAGGTGTTGCCATCACTCACTATGTTTGCACTAGAGCACAGTAACATGTGGGACATGTTTGAAGATCACTATGAATATGATTCAAGGGTGATTGGCTCGCAGTGCAAGTGGGAGTCTGTTGGTATATATGCCCTGAGAGCCAATCATGGGATGATTGGTGGGATACATTAACATTGATTTGATAAACATCAAAGGCAAGCTTCCAATTCTTTCTGGTTCAGTCATATGAGATAGTGATAGAACATATTGAATGTCTAGAGAATGACAGTACTCAATGATGTATGCCTTCAGGTTCAGGACCTGAATGATGAGATCATACGGATGCTAAGAGTTTTTACATTCTCATTATGACGTCCCTAGTCGGATGTCATTGTGGAAGGTAGATAGACAACAATGACACACAAGACTATATTGTGGTGTTGGTTGATGACAGAATCTCATTAGTCATGATATAGAGATATCAAACCAAACACATAGGTACTTGTTAGAGAACAAGTGTACCGGACAGACCCACCATGAGTTTAACACATGGAATCATGAAATGGTAGTCACATTCAGTACTCACAGTGATGGTGGTGAGTGTGATTCTTTGACTTGAAATCACTACACTCAACACATGTCGTTGGGCACACTTTGACATCATCAAACGCAGCCCTGAAATATGGGTTGTTATAAAGGTGATGATTTGGTGGCTTTGACACATGGGGCTTTTGAGGGGTGAGTGATAGATATGGGATTTGTCCCTCCTGAGGGAGTTTGATATCCAAGGCCACTTGATGAGTAGGATTGAGATAGGTGTGTGCACGCATGTGTGAATCAGTATGTGATATTGATGTCATACATATCTCGTTCAATCTACTCTGAGATTAAGAAAGTGAATGAACGTTGACAGGATGACTGTTCCATGCCTTGGGTTCATTCGGGATATCAGTGACAAAGGAATTATACATTCACTGTAACACCATTCACGGATTGTAGGATTGAAAGTTGTTCTCCAACTTTCTTTTTCACTTGGGTAGCACTGATGTGTGACTAGGCACCACTCTTTTCTTGTGAAGTCATAAGTGTTATGGACTTTCACTGCCAACGTGAAATGGACCTGCAGGGTCACACACAAAGGATTTAACCTGGAAGAGGAGTTTTGTCCACAAACAATGTTTATATTGATTAATAAAGGAGTTTAGTAGTTCAATTAAACACTCAATCAATTGATAGCTCAATGTCATAATGTTCAAGGTGTTGGACACATTGATTGGAGTATCAGATTGATTGAAATTGCAATTGACTAATTCTGCACAATCTGCACTCCCAACCGATCGGCTCATGTGATGAACCGATCGGCTGAGCATGGTGAACCGGTCGGCTCAAGTGTTGAGTCGATCGGCTCATGGATAGGGTGAAATGATTGCTTCAAGTGTTGAAACGATTGATTCAACTAGTGCAACCGAGCAAGTTGGGAAAGTAGGATTGGTGAGAATTTTCCTTTTGTTTCACTTGCCCAATTTGATTGGGAAAAGGATTGGTATTTGATACCAATTAGAAACAAAAGAGGGAAAGTCGATCGGGAACTGATCAGGACCACGAACCGATCGGTTCAGAAAGTGAACCGACCGTTTCATGGGTCCCAACCGATCGGTTGAGTGTCAACCGACCGGCTCAGATCCCCAACCGACCGTTTTAGAAATGAAACGATAGGTTCAGGTTGCAAGTTGGTTGTTTTGTGGAAAATTCCGAACCCTTCTACTCCTGCTTTTAGTCCCGCATTTCCTGGGATAGAGAACCCTGTCCCATGAACCTCCTATATATAGGGGTATTGGGGGCTTCTCAAAGTACAACTCAGTGCAAACCAGTTGCTCTGCAAAGTTGTCGTTCTCTCTGGTTTTGGTAATTGAGAGAGCTCGAGCAAGTGCTACCCGATAAGGGAGGCACAACAAGGGAAAGACAACTGCAGTTGCGACTGGTGGCAGGAGTGTGTGTTGGCGACTAGTACGCTGACAGGAGGGTGCGACTCCTTCCAATTCCTTGTGCGACAAGGAGATTAGAGTTCCAGGTGGTCCGTGTGGACTACTTCAGAGGCGGGAGGTTTCTGCCGCTCAGAGGACAAAATGTCAATCCAGACAGTCCCTGTTAGACCAGGAGTAGTCAGTCCCGATGCGACCAGGAGCTGCACAGACACCATCCAAGACCGGAGGTGAAGACCGCACAAGCCGTGAGGTATTGTCGCCGAGCAAGCCTCGGGACAAGGTATGATTCCACAAACCATCCTTTCCTATTGTATAGACGTTGACGCGTTTCCTTGTTCCGGGTTTGGGGAGGAATTTTTTTGTTTCCGCAGCCTTCTCTGCCTCCCCTAAAACCCAACAAATTAGACCTTCAAATGGTCTTGAGGTATTAGACCCTCAAACGGTCTTGATGTACTTTGACCTTTAAACGGTCTTGACCTTCTTAAACCTCAAACGGTTTTGAGACCATTTGAATTAAATATCAATTAACTCCAAACGGTTCAAAACTGAATAGCCTTCAAACGGTCTGAGACCAAATGGTCCTCAAATGGTCTAAGACTGTTTGGTCTCATTCATCTTGAAACCATTTATCCTTAAATCAGGGTTTCTTAATCAATCAATTTAGGGTTTCCATTCATTAAACCATCCAATACTAAGACCATTGAAGGTAGATCAACTTGAAACCCTTGGATATTCATCCATTCATAACTCCTCTTGACCTCAAATAGTCTTGAGACCATTTTACCTCAAATGGTCTTGAGACCATTTGACCTCAAACGGTCTTGAGACTGTTTGCCCTCAAACGGTCTTGAGACCGTTTGAGCCATTCAACATCCAAATTGACTCAATCAATTTAGGGTTTCAACCATTCAATCCAATTAGGTTTGGTAATCAATGGATCACCCATCCTTGAATCCATTAAATTTAAATCAATTTGAGCCATTGGATCTCCATCATTCACATCAGCAATTAACCCCATATGGTTTTGGAGTTCAATTTAAACAATCGATTTTGAGATCCATTACCCATTCGATTTTGAACTCAATTATCCATTCGATCTTGAGGTCAATTACCCATTCGGTTTTGAGATAAATTACCCATTTGGTTTTGAATTAAGTTGCCCATTCGGTCTTGGGTTCAATTACCCATTCGGTCTTGAGTTCATTTACCCATTCGGTCTTGAACTCAATCACCCATTCGGTTTTGAAGTAAATTGCCCATTCGGTTTTGAAACCGAATCAACTCAATTGATTTTGAAAACCGTTTGTCTATTCCTTTGTTGAGGTGTGTGCTTAAGATGCCATCATCATCTTCAAGCTTGAAACCTTCAAAATCAGTTGTGATTCATATGGTAATTTCAACAACTAATCAAAAGGAAATCGAGAAGGAAGAAATGTTCAACATATAATGAATAATTTGCAAGCAATAATGACATTTAAGGGTTCAAGTTATATAACCCACCTTCAAAATTGAATCCAAGCTTCAAGCTTCACGCCTTCAATGGTGAATGAAGCTTTCTCAACCTCCCAAGGCTCATCCTCAAGTCTTTGAGTGAAAAGAATGACCAAGGTTGAAGATTGAATGGAGAAAAGAAGAAATTAAGCATTGAATTTTGATTTCCACCATGAAATCAAGGTTGAAGATGACTATGGAGCTTACCTACAGGTTTTGGCACATCCTCCTATTGCTCCTAAGCTCCCTTGTGTTCAACCAAAGCAAGGAAAGGAAAGGGGATCGAAAAAGTCTTTCATGTGGGTTGAAAATAGGATGTTTATAAGGGATTTTCAATGAGAGAGAAAGTGATATAAAAATCCTTTAACTCCCAAAATGGATGCCACATACTCCCATGAATCCCTTGTATGCGAAGCTATAATCTCCTCATTCGAATTCCTCTTCATTATCCATGAATTAAAATAAAGCAAATTAAGCACCTTAACCATAATAATAATAATATCCAAAATTGAGTGGATATTACTTTTTCTTTAACTAATGTGAGTGGGCTCTCCACTCACTTTAGATATTTCGTGGCCTTTATAAGTCACACGGACATACACACTTACAAATCCAACCATCTCATTTTTGGTTGAAGGGCACTTCCATTAATATATTTATTTTTGCATTAAATTGAATTAGGGTTTCAATTATGCTTAAATCTTGATTATTTTAATATCAAGATTCTCTCTCCTCCAAAGAGATTCAAATGAGACGCTCCTCTGATTTTCTTGTCTCTAATTGATACCAAAAAACATTAGGGACTCTCTAGAGGTGGTATTTTGCATATTGAACCCTAGGTTTTGGGTAAATTACACATTACACCAAAACTAGGTTTTAATGCACAAATAGTGCTCAACAAGCTCTTTCTTGGTGCTCAGGCTACCACAAGTCATACCTCTGTATCATTATCATTTTTATGATGCTTCAAAAGTTGAGTAACATTTTACCATGTAACATTTGCAAGTTATCCCCTCAACTTGGGTAATTTGCACTTTAGTCCAAAACAAGCAAATATTATTTCAACATTATTCAAACAAGTTTAAACTTGGAATTTGGGCTTTCCACCAGCTTCCACCTTGCTTCATTTTTCTCTATAATTATGCTAGAACACAAGAGGCATATTCAATCATGTGACATATTGCAATATAACCCCTTAACTTGGGTAAATTTCACATTGGTCCAAAACAAAGGAACATAAGTGTGTCACATGATAACAAAGCACCTTAGAAGATTATATTAAAGTCCTAAGCAACTTATTTAGCCAAAACAAATAGGGTTACCTCATAACCCAGGTCAAGGATGTTACAAGCATGAACAATCCTCATAATAATAGAAGGATCCACATAGAAGCAAAAGGAGCACCACATAGTAGTAGAAGGATCCATATAGTAAATATAGCATGAAGATCCATAAAACAACAAAACGGAAGTCTACTTCTCCCTCCTCATTTCTTCCCTCTACTCATCATCCTTTATTCTCCCCTCATGCCAACCACAAAAAGATACAAGAGAGTAGTTGGGATGGAGAGTCAAAAAAATGGTAGAGGTAGGGTTTATGGAGGTAAATATGTGAAGGAGGTAACTGACAACTCGATTCAATATGCGATATGACCCGATTACATAGATCTAGATAGAAAAATAAATGAATCTTTTAACGACCCGAAAAGGAGATTTGTTCGGCCCTTGGACAAGGTCAAAAATCCATAGGATCCAATTATCAGTATGTTCAATATGTATATAGGGGTAGTACAAGTACTGAGGAGGTAGGCAAAAGGTATAAAAGGTTGGGAAGGATAGGGGGTAAAAAACAAAAGACAAATTAAAATGTTGAAAAAGAAGAAAATTGTTGTTGGTAAGGATAAAGGGACTCACCTTGTATAGATACCTACACCATGTAATAGAATCATTGTAGATAGTGAAGCAAGCCAAGAAGTTGCAATAGTATCAAGTGACATGCTGTGTCGATGAAGAGACGTGTCGTGTCGCACATCGTAGATGCAACAACAGAAGTCAGTGTTGGCAAGAAGCAGGCGACACACCATATCGGTTGACAGGATTTAGGGTAGAATCTCAGGGAAAAGTGCAAGTGGCATGCCATGTCTTTTAGGCGACACTTCGTGGCATAGTGCAGCCAACACGCTGTGTCATCGGGAAAATTTTGTGAATGAAGTCGCGAACAAAGCAGACGTCGCCTACACGCTGTGTCAAGAAGAGACACCGTGTTAGAGGTGGACAGGAGTAGAGAAAACCCAGAGACAACAACAAAAGAGGGGAAAATCCTTCCAGATCTCCACCATAGCAATATAGGAATGATGTGTCCCCAATATCAGCAAGAAAGGGACATCTTTATCCAAGATGATCTCAATGGCGGTGGCATGGATTAGATTGGCGGCAGAGTAGATAATGGTGGTGTAGATCTATGATGATGGCGGCGAATAGGATAGTGGAAGCTCCATTAGCAAGCAATATTGATAGAGGCACTGTGACCCTTGTAGATCTGGTATCAGGAACTTCAAAGTGGATGCTTTTGTTGTTGAAGATGGAGATGGCTCCAAAAAAAAGTAGGGTAAGAAATCCATAAGGGCAGCCATAGTCACAAATTTGGCATTCGGCAATCATTCGGCAAGGATGAAAAATTTGGCATTCAGGAATTATGCGGGAAATTTGGATAAAAGTCAGTAAGAATTTGGTATAAGTTCGGTCAACTATTCGGGAAAAATTCAGATATAATACATACACATATATAATGTATATCACATGATACACATTGATCCAATGACAACATCCCAATAACCAAGTCAAATAACATGTTTTCAATCTAAAAAAGGAATTATAAGATATTACATGAAGACAACTATGATGATAAGAGTCCTGAATATGATAAAAGTAATTGGCCACATGATCATATAGGAACTGGCCACAAAAATAACTGAGGAACTAGATGTCACCAAAATATTTAGAATGCAAGGTTATTCTTCGTCATCTAAATCTAAATCATCATTTATCTCTAAATGATCACCAAAACTGGCATCAATATCATCTTCATCTAGTCCTTCATCTTCAACATCTCCATGTGCATCCTCAATGTTAACCACAAATGCATCAATTTTGTCAAGATCAATGGTCTTGGTATCTACAACTTCCTCTGCCTTGGAAGTTTTCATCAAATGCATGTTCATCCTTACAAATACCAAAATTTCCAACCTTTTTGGATCAAGCTTGTTCCTCTTTTTTGTATGCGCTGTATCAAAGGCACTCCAACTCCTTTCACATGCGGATGCACTACAAGGTTGGCTTAATATACGAATAGCCACCTTCTGCAAAATCTTAAGCTTGCCTCCATACATGTCCCACCACATCCCTGTGAATTCAAAATATCATACATTAATATAGTAGAAACATATAGTGCTAAATTTGAACTGAGAATTGATACTTACTAGGATGTGTGTCCTACAAAGTTGCGATGGCTAGTGAATCAAATATCTCAGGATTCATAGCATGATAGTCACATAGTTCTTGGGTTACTAGAATAATATCATCTGCATCAGTGACCAATCTTTGAACCACCTTTGAGACCCCCCTTCTTACCTCAGCATCCATCGTCACTCTCTTTTCATAATGTAGTTTTGGGTTGAGATAACCAGTAGCAACATGAACATTATTATGCAAGTTCTTTGCCCACATTTCATCAATAATCTTCCAGAAAATAGAATATTGAACATGATCTCCATCAAACATACCTTTTATTACTTCTTTTACTCTGTTCATGGCCTCATAGATATATCCATTGGTAGATCCATCACCATCTTCCATCCTAAGAACCTTCATAAGAGGCTCCGTTACTTGCATTAAACCAACAACAGAATTCTAAAAGTCATTGTCTTGAATGATTTCCTGTACATCAATACCATCCTCCAATTTTGATTGAGGTAAAGCCCTCCAATCAGAAGATGCCACCATAAAGCACAAACCCTACTCTACATTCAACAAAGATTGTACGCATAGAAAATGAGTGGCGAATTGTGTGGTACCAGGTTTCTTCAGCTCTCTTCCCTCACTATGCTTCCTCATCAAATCAAGAATGTGTTGATACTTATACATGAACTTCACAATTCTCCTAGCATTCTCCATGATAGGGTTGATAGTATCCAACTTATCAAAGTCCTGGAACATCAAATTAATACAATGTGTTGCACAAATAACTTTGAATATTGTTGGGTACTTCATTTCTAACAATGTTGTTGCACCGAGAAAGTTAAGAGCATTGTCAGAAACAAACTAGACAACATTAGAGGGCATATTTCTTCAATTGCAGAGGAGACAAAATCACATATATATTGTGCATCCTTTTTGCATCCAACAGTGCAAATTGATTTCAAGAACATGACACCCTTTGGAGAAGCAGTCATGAGATTTATATGTGAACAACTTATAGCATCCTTCCATCCATCAGACATCAAAGTGAAACCAAAAAATGACCAACTTTCCTCGATGGACTTGATATAATCATCAAAATCACCTCTCAGTTCCTCCAATAACCTAGTCCTTGTTGTTTCACTATTAGGTGGCACATACCCAGCACCGCACCTAGCAATAGATGCACATGCCTCCTTAAATTCAGGAGTCCTCAATATAATGAAAGCGAGATTATTGGCAACAAAACACTTCATTATAGCTTTATCAGCCAATTTCCTCTCCTCCTTCGTCAGATCATGCAGCGTTTGTTACTTTTGGATATCACCCTGTAATCTGTCCACATCAATGTAACTCATATTGCTTTGTGTGGCAAGACAAGCGGTTGATGTGTTTGAGCTAGAAGAAGAGTATGTTGTCCAAAACTGAGAGAGATTTTGCTTCTTGGCCTTGTTTTGGATCTCATCAATAGATTTTAAAGCAGAATCTTGCACATTATCAGGAACTGAAGCACATGGATTGATATCTTTCCTAGTTATTTTCCCAAGATGATATTTAATGTGTGTGATCCCAACATGAAATTCTAATTGGCAGTATTTACATTTTACTTTAGACCCTAATTGTTCAGTATGTTCACATAATGGATCCTTTCCACGCGGCATTGTTCAAGCTCAAATATCACATTCTGACCTCACAATATTAAAATAGAATTAACAAAAGCAAGCCAAACAATTACATATTGATATTTTGGGAGCAATAAAACATGTATATATTTGTGCAATATTTCACGTTAGATTAGTGTTTTACACAGATTTTTGCTATATACCGCACACCCAAATCAATTTGACAAAAAAAATCACAGGGTTAAGTTACTACATAAGACATTGACACAAGCTCATGAATAAACATTCAACACAATAGTAAACGAATTTGATAGTAACAAAAAACAAATGAAGAAGAAGAAGAAGATAAAACAGTAAACACAAGTTACACAACACTAATGTGACATCAGTAAGCAAATTTAATAGTAATTGACAACATGAAGAAGTAACAGACTAGAAGCAATTTTAAACGGTATATTGATCAAATGCAGAAAGAAAGAAAGAATGGAGCTTTAGTGTATTCTCTTACACCTAGACTGGTTCTGGAAAAAGAATGTCAGAGTTTCATTATTGGGGTATCTTGGAGGCATTTTCCAGTGGACTCAGACGGCCATGGTGGTCATTGATAACTTGATATAGACACCTACTTATACAATATATAGTGTGTGCCTCTGAAACAACGACAACAGCTCACACATATTGCCCGCTTATAGGAAATATGTTGTGAGATCAGTGGGATTCAAGAAGTCTACACCCAAACCACCCTTGAAGTTGCTTTTAATTGGATATGCCTCCCTCTACTCCTATTGT
Source organism: Alisma plantago-aquatica (assembly GCA_963693085.1). NCBI lineage: Eukaryota > Viridiplantae > Streptophyta > Magnoliopsida > Alismatales > Alismataceae > Alisma > Alisma plantago-aquatica. Next base: position 397,765,695 of record OY856410.1, read on the forward strand.
TTTGTATATATAATTGGATGTCCCCCTATTATATGGCAAGAGAAAAGTTGTTGCAGGCTGTGTCAGGCAAAATAAAAAAGAACAGAATTAACAAAGGAACATAGTAGTTGTTCGTCCCTGAGATTGATAGTTATGAGTTATGAAATTGTTGTGTTGTATTAGTTTTTATATGGTAACTACTGGGATCTCAGATGAACTCATCCAAACTCGATCTCATAGTCCAAAAAGAAAGTAAATTTGAGCTAAATAGCTCTATTGTAAAAAACAAAGTAGTTGATCGGAGTTGAACAATAAGAAAGGAATACCTGGTTTGGCTCTTGCTTCTTGTCGGCTGGCGGCTGTCACTCTTGTTGGTTGCTTCTGCTGGCCGGTGGTCTCCACCTCTTGTTGGCTGGTGGTCGCTTCTTACTGGCCAGTGTCCGCTGCTTGCAGCCCGCCTGCCGCTAGTCGTTGCTTGCTCCAATCCCTGGAGCGGCCGACGTAGCTTTCTCCTGTCCCTACAGCGGCCGGTGTCGTTATTATAGGAGGCCTAGGGGCAGGCGTTGGCTTGGCCCTCATCAGCCACACGACGTCAGGGTGACGAAGAGGGCACCCAAGAGGAACACGGCGTGAGGATTAGGATCGAGAGTTACACGGGTGGATGGTTCGACCGTGAAAACAGAGCCCTAAGTGGGCTTGCAAGTATGCCGCATGAGGATTAGGATCGGGAGTTACACAGGTGGAGGGTTCAGCCGTCAAAACAGAGCCATAAGTGGGTTGTCAAGTATCCATCTATTAGGTCGGATTTTTCATAAAAAATAAGAAATTATTCACCAATTTACGTTAGATTCGTGTTTTATACGGGCATGACGAATTAGTCACGGATTAAACGTTTTATTTGGGAACGGTTTGGGTTTCTTACATAATTCGGGCATCACATTCGTCCAGTATGAAATTCATGTACTATTAGCAAATTATTCAAGAATTCAATGAATTATGTGAAACTACAGGCAGCCAAGCAACGCCTAGCGGCGACGACCTCCCATAAATGGAGGCTTCTCTTTTTGCGCTCTCTCTCTCTCTCTCTATCAGGGTCGGGAGCAGCACAAGTAAGCTCATTCTGATACCATGTGGAAAAATGATATGGAGAATTACTCTTGTGTAGGGTTTTTCTTCTTAATAGAAGGGCAGCTCCCTTTTCCTATAATAAGATAAGGGGGAAGCATACATAACACAAGACAAACGCTAATGCTCCGATACACAATTGGGCCCATATTATAAATAGACTAAACAACTTAAGTAAATAGACTCTCTAATAACTGCTACTTTGTACACACTTAGATCCGTGCCAAAAAGATTGTCACTCCATATGTAAGGATTAGAGAACTGATTGTCTACATCTTCACCAAGCGACCACCTTCCTCCAACTACATGTGTAGCAAGCTAGAAATGCATGATGTATATGTTGGTATGTATGCCCTGAGAGCCAATCATGGGATGATTGGTGGGATACATTAAGATTGATTTGATAAAGATCAAAGGCAAGCTTCCAATTCTTTCTGGTTCAGTCATATGAGATTATGATAGAACAGATTGAATGTTTAGATAATGACAATACTCAATGACGTATGCTTTCAGGTTCAGGACCTGAACGATGAGATCATGCGCATGCTAAGAGTTTTTACAATCTTATTATGTCCCTAGTCAGATGTCATTGTGGAAGGTAGATAGACAAAAATGACACACAAGACTAGATTGTGGTGTTGGTTGATGACAGAATCTCATTAGTCATGATATAGAGATATCAAACCAAACACATAGGTACTTGTTAGAGAACAAGTTTATCGGACAGACCCACTGTGAGTTTGACACATGGAACCATGACATGGTATTCACAGTCAGTTCTCACAGTGATGGTGGTGAGTGTGATTCTTTGACCTAAAATCACTACACTCAACACATGTCATTGGGTACACTTTGACATCATCAAACGCAGTCCTGAAACATGGGTTGTTATAAAGGTGATGATTGGGTGGCTTTGACACATGGGGCTTTTGAGGGGTGAGTGATAGATATGGGATTTGTCTCTCCTGAGGGAGTCTGATATCCATGGCCACTTGATGAGTAGGATTGAGATAGGCGTGCACACGCATGTGTGAATCAGTATGCAATATTGATATCATACATATCTCCTCCAATCTACTCTGAGATCAAGAAAGTGAATGAGCGTTGACAGGATGACTGTTCCATGCCTTGAGTTCATTCGGGATATCAGTGACAAAGGAATTATACATTCGCTGTAACACCATTCACGAATTGTAGGATTGAAAGTTGTTCTCCAACTTTCTATTTCACTTGGGTAGCACTGATGTGTGACTAGGCACCGCTCTTTGCTTGTGAAGTCGTAAGTGTTATGGACTTTCACTGCCAATGTGAAATGGACCTGCAGGGTCACACACATAGGATTTAACCTGGAAGAGGAGTTTATCCACAAACGATGTTTCTATTGATTACTAAAGGAGTTTAGTAGTTCAATTAAATACTCAATCAATTGATAGCTCAGTATAATAGTGTTCAAGGTGTTGGACCGATTGATTAGAGTATCAGATTGATTGAAACTGCAATTGACTGATTTTGCATAGTCTGCTACCCCAACCGATTGGCTCATGGGATGAACCGATCGGCTCAGGTTGGTGAACCGATCGACTCAACTGGTGAGACGATCGACTCATGTGTCATGAAATGACCGGCTCAATTGTTGAACCGGTCGATTCGTGGACCAACTGAGATTGTTTGGAAAGTCAGAAGACTATTTTGCATATACAATTTGTTTCACTTGTACAAATTCGATTTGGACAATGATTAATATTTGATTAGTTGGAAACAAATATAAAAGTCAAATTGAGTTGGACCAGGACCACAAACCGATCAGCTCAGAAGTGAACCGATCGGCTCAGGTACTCCAACCGATCGGTTGAGGTGTGAACCGATCAGCTCAACTGTCCAACCGACCGTTGCATGCATGAAACGATAGGTTCAGCTGGCGTAGTTGGTTGTTTTGTGGAAAATCTCGAATACTTCTACTCCTGCTTTAATCTCGCATTGCCTGTGGTAGAGAACCCTATCCCATGATCAGTGGCGGAGCCACTAAGCGGCACCGGTAGGCACAGGCCCTACTTATGGTCGAACAAATACACAAATTTAATGATATGTCAATTACTAATCACAGGTTAGCTGAAAGGTCGGAATGTTTCGTGCCCTACCTCATTTTTTAGAATGTCTCCTGCCATACTTCTTGATCGAAAATAAGGTATCACTTCACCGATTTCCAGCAAAAACGTTTCATTACTTTTCAATAATCTTTACTTTAGTCGTTTCATTGCTTAAATATTTCAATTATCTTTTTAAAGGCAGACCGTTTTCATTATATATTGGATTCAAACCATCTGCCCAAATCATACACCTCTTAAGGTTATATGCATAATTCTTTGTAATGGCTCTCTCTCCATTAACATCTTTGGCGTTATTTCTTTAAATAAGAGGTCAAATAGCCATGCGACCAATATGAAGTGTCATTATCTTATACGAAATTTGCTATTCTTTTAGGCAAGCAACAACAAACTCCGGTTTGTTTGCTGTTGACCGACAAGGAATGAAATAAGAAAGATAATGCCAACATATTTTGCTAACAATGACTACATTAATTCAAACATTGGGTCATGATACCAATCAAATTTTCTACAACTTTTTGTTCCTAATTAACTTCACAATTCTTGGGCAATCATATTTTTTGACTTCTTCATTTCCTTGTTAGGAAAGGAAACATGATGAATACTATACATACAAACATAACGTGAACAATTCTCACAAGTGCAACGTTTCACATGTGCTATTTTTTAATGCTCTACTATGATCAACGTTTATTCATAATCTATACAACATATTGACTTTGTATAATAATTAGAATATCACATTATGTACTCAAGTTTAAACCTGTAGTGCTGCAACCACTTAACCTATCATGACGTAGATTTTTTTGAAAAGAAACTACATCACAAATTACATGAAACTGACGTATTTGATTGGAGTCATTTCCTTTTCAGAAATTGTCCACGTAAATTTCAACATTGAAAATATAAGTTACGATGTTGGGTTGATGTCATGTATATCAAGTTTCGATTTCTTTATTGACCTACGATTGACAACTCTCCTATATCCTTTTTAGGCATATATTCCATTGATTTAATCATGATTCCATATGTATCCAACTTTGTTGTAATATTATAAGTTTTAAGAAAAATTGCATAGACACATTCTATGGTGCCCTACCTTGAGAAAATTTCTGGCTTCACCGTTGCCCATGACCCTCCTATATATATAGGGGTATTGGGGGCTTCTCAGAAGCAACAACTCAGAATACCAGTTGCTCTACAAAGTTGTCGTTCTCTCTGGTTGTGGTAACCGAGAGAGTCCGAGCAAGTGCTACCCAATAAGGGAGGCACAATAAGGGAAAGACAACTGTAGAAAGGCAACTGGTTGTAGGAGATTGTGTCCATGACTAGTACGCTGACAGGAGGGTGTGACTCCTTCTGATTCTTTGTGGGACAAGGAGATCAGAGTTCCAGGTTGTGATGACCTTGATTTTAGGATTTTCATACCAGATATACTATTTGAAACTCACAATTGTTCCTAGTTGGTGAATCCCAAGTAAGGATGACTTATATTTTACCATGGATTATTTTTGACCCAAAAAATAAGATTGTAATGCCACTAAAGGGTTCAGAATAGATATCAAGGCCATTTACGCATATAGAGATGATTAACACTAGTTAATAGTCAATTTTGAGACTATATGGAGTTAGGTATCCAAAAAAATACACATGGATTTATATCATTGAACAATGGAACCTAGGATGCATCTAGTACATACTAAGTAAGTTGAAATTGTGTTTATGATGTTAGAGGTGAATTGATGCATACTTTGAGTTCAATATCCCTACACATATATCACTTCGAAGTATCTTGAACAAAGAGAAAAATCGAAATTTGAGCATCAAAAGTGTATCTAAGGTGGAATACACTATTGGACTTTGGGACAATTTTAATTGGGTCAAAACCCTTTCGCGTGGAGGTTATTAAGGTCTGAAATCAACAAGGAGTTTAGTATATCATTATTCAAAACCTAGGTAGCAGTAACTTTTGATCTTTTTTTTGGGTGTTTTAGTCACATAGCTATTGATACGAATTGGTTGTGTGGCCTTTCCCAACCATGCAGTGCAACGGATCCCCTCTTTGGAAGGATGCAGTTGGGAATCCAATGAGACTGATCGTCATTAACCTCCTGATTATTCAGAGGCAACAAATCTGACCCAGTCTTTTGACGTCCATGTACACAATGGATCCAGGCATAAGACTAGATGTTGAGTTGTTTCCGATTCTTTGAGATGAACCCAGAGACCTCATCAGAAGCTTTCTGGTGGCCTACAGGGAGAGAGAGACCCCCAATCAGCCTATGCTAGTCTTCTCCCTCTCTACGGCGGACTGGAGTTCTTTGCGGAGATTCACTATTGTAGCTAGCCGCCCTGACTCCAGAAGCCCCAAGAAGGTAATGAAGGACAAAGGAGAGAAAATCCCCAGGTTGATCCCCCTTGCTCCAACTATTCACCGACGAACCTTGATGATTGGGAGCAGTGAATCTCGTAGGAGCGACAGAGGTAGTCAGAAATCTTCTCGCTACACCATGAGGTTGTTGGATGCCATGGGGTGTCATGAGGTACTTGCAGGATCATACATTTCTTCCTCATCAGAGTCCATACCTCGCAGCAACACACATAGGAGCAGGAGAAGAGGGATCCAAGCATCCAGTCTATGCAATCAGGGGACAAGAAGGAGATGTGAGGGCCAAACCTATGGTGTCCCATCTGTTGCTCATTCACAATCTTGCTGGAGCAAACCATGGCGGTGGCATGGACTCAACCTGGAGCAGCAGGGGAAGCGCGGTCTCTCTCGTGCACGCGATGCGGGGATCATGAGGAAAGACGGAGGAGGACGAACCTATGAGTCGTGAGTGACCAAGTCTGAGAGCAGACAATGAGGTCCATTATCGTCAGTCCAGCGTGCAGGAGGCCGATCTCGGCGGAGGAGGTAATCGTCCGGCGGAAGCGACTGGGAGAAGGAGAAAAGGGAGAGCAAGCCCACGTCGGATGACCGAATCATGGCGGATTTCCTATTCTGTCGAGTGAAGGAGACTGAAGTTCGACGCACCTCCAATACCCAACGCTGGCTTCCCTCCTTATCCGTTCCCACGACGGCGCCGCAGCAATGAGGATGCAACGTCGTTGGTGGTGTTTCAGTGATCATCGAAGCCGTCTTTACAGATGAGTTGACGGAGCTTTACGTAGGAGTGCCAGGAGGTCAGCGGCGCCATCTTCGGATGGAAAGGGGGCAACGAGACCCTTACCGCTTCCTTGTAGTGCGGCTGACGCCGGCTTAGAAGGGGACTGTTGTGCGATGCAGATCACACGCGAAGAGAAGGAGGTCGGTCGGGTCTTTAGTCAATGAACCAAGCGGTTCAATCCAGTAGCCTACCAACTCAGATCTCAGCCAAGCAAGGACCGCATGCTTCCTAGTGGGCTATGTGGCGTCATCTAGGAGCGCAGGTCAGGGAATCCCACGGCTAAGAAAATCCAAAAAAGGTAAATCCACTCTAAAATTCCAGAATATGTCTATATCTTGTATAATACATAGAAAATAGCTCCAGTGTCCTATAAATGCCCCAAAAATACCCCCAGATTCAGAAAAATATCCTCTACATTTCTAGACCTTAGATTATGCTTTTAAAGAACAAATAATGATGATAATAATTTAAAGTATAATGCTCCTTTTTGCAATTCGTTAAATGAAATAAATTATATCCAGTTGATATTAATTCTCCTAAAAATTCTTCTAGATTCCTAATGATGATTGAAATCCATATTTGAACTCTAAATGGAATAATATTCATAATAATAGGTCTTTTTCTAGCGAAGACTAGTTATATGCCTTTTAACTCATATTAATTTCAGAAAATAGATAAAGCATCAGGAAAATATGAAATTTGGAACAGATCCTTATAATGATATCCTGGTCAGTAGAAAAATATCAAACACATGTTTAGATCAGTTTGAACCTAGGTTTGGCCTAAACCCTAATTTGGACCTAAAATACCAAGAATATGATGTACCTATATTAATGATGATTAATTTCTTTAAATCAGGTCATGGATAAAGTTCTAGATGATCATGGATATGATTATAAATCTCTGAACTCAGGTACGTGGGATTTATTAAGTATAAGACTAGTTTTCTGGTTGCCTATGATATGCAATATCTTGAATGCTCGTATTTGGATATGATTGCTTGGTTGAACTAGTATGAGTTATACTTCGCCAAATCTAATAGAACATAAATGAGTATGATGGGTTGTATCTACTAGAGCACATAGCCTGGTGTGGATGTATGTTGCCTAACATGGATGTATGATTCCTTGGCCCATGTTAGATGTATGATGATACTATATTTCCCACACTAGATGTAAGTCAAGTGCAAGTATGTGTAGTACAACCGCATCAAAGTAAAAGCAATAAAATGAATGTTTACCTGATTATCACCTTAAATAATGTTTTCTTTTACTCTTTCTTTCTCAAGTTATTTCAATTATGCAAACATATTAGTATGTATCTTTCTACCCACGTACACAACACCTTGTGTGTTGATTCGTTGTTTCACGTATGTTTTAGGTTCAGAGATAGCATGGAATAAAAGACATGGAGTGAGCAGTTGTACATGTTGTACCTATTGTCTAAGATCATAGTTAGCGTACATGTTTAGACTTTTGTAAAAATTCTCTTTCAATATATAATTGTAAATCATGTTGTAATAATGTACATGTTGAATGTTGAGAATGTTATGGATGTATGTTCATGTATGCGAATTATGCTTCCGCATCGCTCTCTGATATGATTGGATGATGTTTCTGGATTCTGACATCTCATTCCCAATAGGGTTTGGAGAAATCAAAATCCGGGGACGTCATACAGGTGGTCCGTGTGGACTACTTCAGAGGTGGGAGACTTCTACCGCTCAGAGGACAACTGTCAATCCCGACAGTCCCAGTGAGACCAGGAGTTGCACAGACACCGTCCAAGACTGGAGGTGAAGACCGCGCAAGCCACGAGGTAACGTTGCCGAGCAAGCCTCAGGACAAGGTACGCCTCTACAAACCATCCTTCCTATTGTATAAACATCGATGTGATTCCTTTATTCTGGGTTTGGGAGAAGAACATTTTTATTTCCACTGCCTTCTCTATCTCCCCTAAAACCCAACAGTGGTATCAGAGCCATGTCAACTGCTCTATACTTTAGGATTATCGATATGATTGATTTTGGTTTGTCGCCTTTATTTATTGCATATGATGCAAATAAAATTGGCTTTATGCATGTCCAATCCTAAATCCACAAATCCCAATATACATATATGATATGTAATATGAATGCACTCGATACACGTCGCCCTTAAATGAGTTTTGTGGTGGATGTATAGCATGGTTATGGCCAATAAACCCTATATATGTGTGCTTGGTTGTATTTGGTTGCTTGCATCTCGGTCTGCGCACCAATTCCCTACCTCCTTTTTCCTGATGTAACTCGAGATAACTCGAGATTTCTTTCCTACCTTTGCTCCCCCCGAATGTAACTCGGGGTTTCCCAATTTAAATGTAAATAGGATAGAACTTTTATTTCCTGTTATGTCAAAGAACGGAGGACAATCTGACGACGACTGAGACGATCGGTTCAAGGCGTGAACTGATCGGTTGGCGATCCAGATGATCGGCTTGAGGAGCGAGATGAGCGAGTGGCGACCTGAGGAGATGCACGATGATGGTGGCATCCAGACGACCGGACAGGGCGAGCCGGTCATTCATGTGATGAGTTGATCAACTCGGACGGCTATAGCACTTCATCATGGATAGGTTTCATGTGATATAGACCTAGAGAACCGTGATTCCTCTTGGCTCGAGGAATTACATTAGGATGGCCATAATCATCGCTTTTATCATTTTGCATGTTTTCTGTGGGATATAGCATGTATATGATACATACTATGTATTGTGGTGATTGAATATGTGTATGTACCTATAAAACCAAATCCCTCATCTAAATGTTAAGTCTTATATGCCTTCCATTAGAGACACATGAAAAACTCGATCGACCAAGCGTAGGTTATGCCAAAGCGTGGTGTGACGTCCATCTAGTGGAAGTGTGAAGGGTAGACATGTAGGTTCTTCCAAAGAAGGGTGCATGTTTACCGTGTCGGCTTTTGGGTTAGACTTAACTGGTTATTCTTAGAGCGTCTAAGCCCAAAGACACGGAATGTTCATGGCAAGTTGTTGCACATGTTCATTCATCAAGAGTTGCATATGATGTAATTGGCATGATGGCCTACCTAAATAGTCAAGATTGTGGGCGATCAGCCAAAGCTGACTCATGACTTGATGAAATATAGATCTTGACCCACTAGAAGATTGTACATTGCAATCTTCTGAATTGATGGTGAGGGCTATCAATTTGAACAAAAATAGTGGGAGCGATATTTAATTAAAGTCATAATTATATCATCAACCTTTCAAATCAATCAAATAAGTCAAAATTGAGTTTTGGACTAAATTGCATATATTTCCTTTTGTAGTTCAAATGACAACAAACAACAATCACTTTTCATTGTGATCGGTCCTTGAAAAGGACAAGCTGAATGGGACTAACTTCCACAACTGGTTTAGGACATTGAGAATTGTTCTCACTCAAGAGCAAAAGCTCTATGTCCTGGATACTCCAGTTCCAGAGGAACCTGCTCCTACCGCACCAAAGGCAGAAAGGGATGCTTATAAGAAGCATTCTGATGATGCCATTAATGCAAAGTGCTTGATGTTGTGCTCCATGAACCATGAGTTGCAGAGACAACATGAGAACATGGGTGTCATTGAGATGATTCAGCATCTCAAGAACATGTATGAAGATCAAGCATGATAAGAGAGATATGATGTCTCCAGGGTGCTATTCAAGTGTGTCATGACAGAAGGAGATCTAGTTGGTCCTCACACGCTAAAAATGATTGGGTATGTGGAGAACCTGACAAGACTGGGATTTCCCCTGAGCCAAGAGTTGGCTACTGACATGATACTACAATCGTTGCCAGAATCCTAAAGTCAGTTTGTGATGAACTACAACATGAACAACTTTGACAAACCGTTGATAGAGTTGTTGGGCATGTTGAGGACAGCCGAGGCACAGATGAAGAAGGACAAGCCTAAGTCTGTGATTTTGATCAACGGAAAGAAAGGCAAGTCCAAGGGCAAGCGCAAAGGCAAAGCTAAGAAGGGTTCTGATGCTAGCCACAGCCCAAGACGTCTTCAACTCTCAAGGCCAAGGGAGGTGTGACCAAGAGAGGCAATTGCCACCATTGTCAAAAGCTAGGACATTGAAAAAGGAATTGTCCACTCTATTTGGAAGAACTAAAGAAGAAGAAGGCGACAGACGTCTCCACCTGAAGGTGTCGTAAAATAAATTTATAACACTTTTTGAGGTATATGATACCAAGATATAAAGTGTAAAACACCCAATAAATGGGGCAAGTGTTTCCGCCATAGATAGGAGTACTTAAAATGGTACCTAAAAGTTATTGATAACTCAAACAATCAAATTAGCATAAATCATGAGAAATTCATTTCTAGTTTCCATATGATGGATAAGCTAGACTCTTTTGGTTAAAGAACTAGTAAGAGACATGAATCTCTTAGACATGATTAATCAATCTTCACTAGTGGTAGTGGGAGAATGATTATCCTATTAGGTATAATACATGTGATGTATTTACATACCTATTAGAGTTAATGTTAGTACTTCAAACAGTGTTTAGAGAAATACCAATATGAATATCTTGAAGTATTCAAGAATATCATAGATGAAGTGCAAATTTGGTAAAGTGCTAATTCTTGATGAGATCAATGAATGAAATACTTGAACCAAATCTTTGAGATCCTTATGAGTGATTATGATAGTGTATCATAGTGAACTCATGATTAAGGCATGGTGATGTCTAAATCAACAAGGAGTCATACTCTAAGGAGTTAGAGGATGATTATCAAATAACTAATTTCTTCTTAAATAAAGAATACCCCACACTAATAAAGGATATTAAGAATCACAAGGAGTTGTGAGTTCTTATATTCTTGATAGAGACACCTCAATTATCTATGTGATGAGTTGGTTATGAGATGAATCAACTATCCACAAGAATATGAGGAACCAGATTTTGAGTTATGGTTTATGACCATTACATCCTAAATGACTTCCATGTGAACCATAAGGAATGACCTTGATGGTAGAACCCATTGGGATGAAATCCATAAGTGCAAATGAGTCTTAAGCGTTAAGACACATGGATAACATTTTGAGAAGGATGATGCTTGTTAATTGCAACTTAATGACTCAGAGATTTGGCATATGGATACTAAAATCGCATTCCTAAGAGGAATAAGACAAGGATGTGTATGTGACACAACCTATAAGGTTTATGAATCCATTAATGCAAATGAAGTCTATAAGTTACAATGGACTAATCAATATGATTGATTGAGAACAAGCAACTCAGAACTGTGATCTTTCCTTTGATAATATAGTCAAAGGGTTTGACTGATATGACAAAGATAAAGAGGGGATCTGTGATTTAGTGGGAGCGTATTTGCATTTCACATGTAGATGTGAAATGGAAATGTTCTAGAATGGAAATCCAAAGTGGAAATTATCTTTAAGGAAGATAGAGAAATTTCTTATGTGATAGGAATAGAGATCTATAGAGATAGTTATTGAAAACCTCTTGACCTGAAAAGAGAGAGCATACATTGGCAATCTATACTCAAGGGTTCAGTATGCACAGATTCAGTGGGAGAAAACTTATCCATGTTACATGGAGTTAGTATCCCAGAGCCAAGTGTCCAATTCTTATGAAGAATGAAACACTAAGAATAGATTAGGATCTATCATGTATGTAAACATCCCATTATCTTGCATGTATGGACATAGAAAAATAAAGTGCATTCATCATCTTGTATGTAGGACATGACAATATGATGTGCTCATCCTGATAACTCGTATGTGGGACATGTCGAGTGGATGTCTGTCTAATTCCAGTAAGGGTTACTAGAATACCATAAGAACTTGATAAGTACTTGAGAAGTACTAGTTCTATGGAAATAAGAAAGGGTTCACTGTAAAAAGTTACACTAATGCGAACTTCCAAAAAGGACAGAAAATTAATCGCAAAAATATATATGGGATATATAAAAGTGAATGTTTGTTGATGAATGGAAACGTTCCAATAAAGTCATTTAAAAGGAAAGGTTGAGTATCTGTGTGTTAGAGAACATTAGTGGATACTATACAGATCTGGAAGTTCATGAGATGAACTTATAGCTATTCCGGTCATTGATGACAAATAAGGAGTACTTGGTCATGCAATGTGGCTAAAGGTTAGCAAAAGGAATACTAGATCGCATATTACGGCAACTCCATCTCATACATGTGATGTATAGCGAAGAGATGAGAGACATGCAGTTAATACCGACTTTGGCAAGGTGTTTCCATAATTCACTATGTTAGCACTAGAGCAAAGTAACATGTGGGACATGTTTGAAGTTCACTATGAATATGATTCAAGGGTGATTGGCTCGCAGTACAAGTGGAAGTCTGTTGGTATGTATGCCCTGAGAGCCAATCATGGGATGATTGGTGGGATACATTAAGATTGATTTGATAAAGATCAAAGGCAAGCTTCCAATTCTTTCTGGTTCAGTCATATGAGATAATGATATAACAGATTGAATGTCTAGAGAATGACAATACTCAATGCCATATGCTTTCATGTTCATGACATGAACGATGAGATCATACAGATGCTAAGAGTTTGTACATTTTTATTATGTCCCTAGTCGAATGTCATTGTGGTAGGTAGATAGACAGCAATGACACACAAGACTAGATTTTGGTGTTGGTTGATGACATAATTTCGTTAGTCATGATATGGAGATATCAAACCAAACACATAGGTACTTGTTAGAGAACAAGTTTATCGGACAGACCCACCATGAGTTTGACACATGGAACCATGACATGGTAGTCACAGTCAGTTCTCACGGTGATGGTGGTGAGTGTGATTCTTTAACCTGAAATCACTAAACTCAACACATGTCGTTGGGTACACTTTGACATCATCAAACGCAGTCCTGAAACATGGGTTGTTATAAAGCTGATGATTGGGTGGCTTTGACACATGGGGCTTTTGAGGGGTGAGTGATAGATATTGGATTTATCCCTCCTGAGAGAGTTTGATATCCATGGCCACTTGATGAGTAGGATTGAGATAGGCATGCACACGCATGTGTAAATTAGTATGCAATATTGATATCATACATATCTCCTCCAATCTACTCTGAGATCAAGAGAGTGAATGAACATTGACAGGATGACTGTTCCATGCCTTGAGTTCATTTGGGATATCAGTGACAAAGGAATTATACATTCGCTGTAACACCATTCATGGATTGTAGGATTGAAAGTTGTTCTCCAACTTTCTATTTCACTTGGGTAGCACTGATGTGTGACTAGGCACCGCTCTTTGCTTGTGAAGTCGTAAGTGTTATGGACTTTCACTACCAACGTGAAATGGACCTGCAGGGTCACACACATAGGATTTAACCTAGAAGAGGAGTTTATCCACAAATGATGTTTAGATTGATTACTAAATGAGTTTAGTAGTTCAATTAAACACTCAATCAATTGATAGCTCAGTATCATAGTGTTCAAGGTGTTGGACCAATTGATTAGAGTATCAGATTGATTGAAACTACAATTGACTGATTTTACATAGTCTGCTGCCCCAACCGATCAGCTCATGGGATGAACCAATCGGCTCAGGTTGGTGAACCGATCGGCTCAACTGGTGAGACGATCGACTCATGTGTCATGAAACGATCGGCTCAATTGTTGAACCGGTCGATTCGTGGACCAACCGAGATCGTTTGGAAAGTTAGAAGACTATTTTGTAAATACAATTTGTTTCACTTGTACAAATTCGATTTGGATAAGGATTAATATTTGATTAGTTGGAAACAAATATGAAAGTCAATTTGAGTTGGACCAGGACCACAAACCGATCGGCTCAGAAGTGAACCGATCAGCTCAGGTGCTCCAACCGATCGGTTGAGGTGTGAACCAATCGTCTCAGCTCTCCAACTGACCGTTTCATGCATGAAACGATCGGTTCAGATGGCGCAGTTGGTTGTTTTGTGGAAAATCTCGAACCCTTCTACTCCTGCTTAAATTCCACATTGCCCGGGGTAGAGAACCTTATCCCATGACCCTCTTATATATATGGGTATTGGGGGCTTCTCAGAAGCAACAACTCAGAACACCAGTTGCTCTGCAAAGTTGTCGTTCTCTCTGGTTGTGGTAACCGAGAGAGCCCGAGCAAGTGCTACCCGATAAGGGAGGAACAACAAGGGAAAGACAATTGTAGAAAGGAAACTAGCTGCAGGAGAGTGTGTTAGTGACTAGTACGCCGATAGGAGGGTGCGACTCCTTCCGATTCCTTATGGGACAAGGAGATCAGAGTTTCATGTGGTCCGTGTGGACTACTTCAGAGGCGGGAGACTTCTGCTGCTTGGAGGACAACTATCAATACCGACAGTCCCGGTGAGACCAGGAGCTGCACAGACATCGTATAAGACCGGAGGTGAAGACCACGCAAGCTGCGAGGTAACGTCGTCGAGCAAGCCTCGGGACAAGGTAACCATCCTTCCTTTTGTATAGACGTTGACGCAATTCCTTTATTCTGGGTTTGGGAGAAGAAAATTTTTGTTTCTGCTGCCTTCTCTGTCTCCCCTAAAACCCAACAGTATAATCTCCAAATTTAGGGGGAGCACTAGTGTAATAAGTAATTCCATCCTATTTACTTAAATTAAGACTAATGGGCATCTACTTTATCCCATTATCATCAGTCTAGCTTATCATATTATGTTCCTCAATGTATATTGCACCTTGAGTAAGATCTATATATAGGACTAATTCTACTCTTATTGTTCACAAGATTTCTCTCCAAGTGTCTTATAGCATGTATGTATGTATGTATGTATGTATGTATGCATATACATATATTGTCATGTCCAACGTCGTGTCTATGTCCTATGTTTTCAAAAGTTCTCATCTCTCATGTCTGTATTCATGTCCATGCTTCTTAGGTGGCAAGCATAGATGAGCCAATACTACCTAGGTGGATTACTGCAATATGGGTGGAGGACAAGGTAGTTAGTGGGTTACCAATCTTGTAGTATGATTTGAGTCAGGTGGACAGAGGACAGAGTTGGCTGAGACTTCAGCGGTGAATCTCTAAATTGTTGTGGCGTAGAGCGGGCACTTTATTCTTCAATAGTTAGGGTTCCCAATTGAAGCTCTAGAATTTGCATTGATTCTGACTAGCATGGTTTGACAGAGTTTGAACCAGGTGAGTAGTGGAGCCACATTTTTGCCTTAAGGGGTACACATGCTTAGAGTGGTAAACATATTATGTATGACCAAATTTGATGCAGTAGTAGTAGATACATTCGGAGTGTGACCTTCATCCACAGTTGTGCCTCGTGTTGCCGCAACGATTTGCATGTGCCACATAAGGCTCTATTTGAATAGTGTGGGACGACGACATGTTAGATTGAGTAAAGCGTGTATATAATTATCAAGGCTCCTGCCTAGGTGGGCATGGGCCCCCTAGGCTCAAGGTGGGTCATCTTAAACTGGGCGCCTAGGTTTTCCTATGACTGAAGTGGATGCCTAAGGTTTTTTGGCCAAAATTTAGACACTTAAAGACCAAATTAGTATGGATTAGGTCAGTATTTGATCAAATTAGATCAAGTTTAATTATTAGATCAAGTTAAGTTAATTAGGTCTGTTTTAGGCCAAGTCAGTTCTCATTTCGGTAGATTAGGTCTGATATGGGGGAAATAGGTCCGGATTGGGGAAAACATATCTTATTTGGAGAAATTAGCACTGATTTTGTCAAATTAGGGTTCATTTAGGTTAATGTAGGATAAACTAGGGGAAATTAGGTTTGATTAGGTCATGTATGCCTAAATAGGTTTGACTTAGGTTCAGACTAGAGCAAACTAAGTTCAATTAAGTTCAAATTTAGATCGTGTTAGGTCAAATTAAGGTTGAATAGGTCTAGCTTAGGTCATGACAAGTGTGGTGCAGGTGAAGTTATGATTGATTAAGCTTAAGAATAACCAACATAAATGTATGTAATGCATATATTAGTAAAATATTACTAATAGTATATATTTGAATGCTATATATATATATGAAAAATCATTACTATATATGTAACAGATAAACAAATATGAAGAACACCTGGGAAATGCCTAGGGTCCCGCCTAGGCACCTAGCATCCTAGGCTCCCCTAGGGTGGGTCCGGTGGGAAGAACCACCTAGCTGCCTAGACAAGTATGTGCCAGATTTGTGACGGCACATATGTGCCTTTTAATAGAAATTGACATACAATGACGTAATCAGGGTGGAGAATGTTTGGGAAATGACCCAAGATGATGGAATCATGTTCTTTGGTGACTTTTGTAGATGTAGTGGGTGAGGAAAAGTTTAGTTGATTTTCTAGGGCCTTCATTGAGTCATAGTCAAAATTCATTGTTTGATCACCTTGTTGCTCAGAAAATGACTTATCTATAATGTTGTATAATTGAAGACAATTCTCCTAATTATAATAATGATTCATCCCATCCCACATGGTTTTGTCACTGTGGTAGAACATATACTTCACATGGACTTGGGATTCATGTTCCCCCTATGTTAGCGGAAAACATGAATGTTCCCCATCTCCCATGATTCATCTTCTAATTTGGCTGGCATATCATCCTCGATGAATTTAGGTTGCTACATGATTCGAGGAATGTTCCTACATCATTAAGGAGAAAATTGTTGGTGTTCTATTTAATCATATATGCAGGCATATCGTCATATATAATAGTGGATGCAGCGGGGCTTTATTCTTAGCCATTACAGTAGGTATGTGTACCGAACTATAGCACGATATAGGAAGAGGGCTAGATATACATGCACGATAGGAAAAGACCAAAAGAGAAGAGTTGCTACTCAAATATACAACATGCCAGGAGTAGATCACATGAATGTAGCACTCTGATATAAAGGTTGAAACATACCCCCCAATTTAATTAACAATGCACTTAACTATGCGGTTTATGGGATCTTCATGGAGAGGAATAAGAAGAAATGCTTAGCCCTTTTGTTTCTGTTGTTTATATACTTTAACTGGGGTCTTTTGCTTCCTCTATGATTCTTGTTACATGATGTTAAAACAAGAAAACATGACAGAGAAGAATAAGACAGAGGGTAACTGAATCATTCTTCGGCATCGAGAGTTGAGGGTTTGGTCAAGGCTGCTATGGGCAGCGACTTGGGCCAATTGTTGTTATTTGCAGCAAGGCCTCATGTAAGTGGTCGTTGCATGCAACTGTTGATGTTGCCCCAGTAAGGCCTATTGCGTGTGTCGATTGTTGCGCCCAGGGTTATCAATAATATGTATGAACATGTGAACTCGATCCCTTCGATCCGAAATAATTTAATTTCAAGTTCTCGTATTCTCAATAAAGGTTGGTTCAAAGTTCAGATAAACCAATATTTGAATCCAAATCAGTTTTGGGTTCTAATTTTCACAATTCAGGTCGAATCCTTATTTGGAAAAATTTGGGTATGGGTCAGTTCCAAGTCAGACTATTAGGAAAAATCTAGGTTTTATGAGAATAGAATTTTGACATACCTAGCTTATACATTCTATAGACAAATGTGATTCAGTTTTGGGTTAGTTCGATGGAAATTGGGTCTGAGTCATTTTTGGGTTCTAAATTTAACAATCTGGGTCAGTTCTAAATTGGACAGGGTAATTGAAATTCTGGTTTGGGTCAGTTATGGGTGTGACTGTCAAAAAATATGGTCAATCTTTTCAACCCGGAACCGACCTAAACCTAAAATTTTACGGCCCTATCTACGCATGTGGTTGTTGTTGCCCTGTTAGTAGTTGTTGCACAGGGACCTCTTGCCTTATAGCAGTTGTTGAGAATCCTTATAGGGGTCATTGGGGAAAGAGAGACAGTGTGATGGCTAAGAGTGGGTAGGTTAAATTAGGTTCCTAGGTTAGGTTAGATCAGGTTCCTAGAGTAACTTACTCTGATACCAAACTATTAGGAGATAATTCTCATTAGTTAACAAAAGAGGCTACATGTTCTCCTATACACATTATATGGAGGTACAGATATACTTAAGTGGTAAATGGATCCTCACTACTTATATTTCAATTAGAATGAAGAAGAAAAACACATATAGGGGCCTAGGCCCCAAATACTGAAATACTAACAATTATTGTGTAAATGATCATAATAGGTTGCTCTTGTGTATGATAGGAATAGCAAATACCCATATTTGATACATGATGTATGTATATAAGCATTGGAAGGGTTTGATACATAATGTATATAGATAAGCATTGGAAGGGGTGAAATAATCTGCAATTTAGGAAACAAAAACTAGGTCGCATATGTTATGTGTACACTATGTATTTGTCGTAGATATTAATTGCAATATAAAATATTATACTACATATATTAGAGCCACTATTGGTATTACTAGAATCTTATATCAATATTAAGATCTTAAACATGCCTTGATTATGTTTATAGATAGTTTGCATGATAATTTTGGGATGACCAATAAAAATATGTATACATATGTCTATACAACCACAATTGGATTTTTATATCTATGTTTATAACCAAAAAGTATGTATACATAGAAGAAAATACTCATGATATCAATACATGATATAAGTTAATAAGACGGAAAACCCAATCTTATGGTGGACTTGAAGAATTCAATTTACATCCTTTTTATTTTGTGAGATATCATACAAAATACTTATATGGTAGACACAATTTCTACCAATACATATCAAGTAATATATATCATTTTGATGGTTGTGTTAGAGGACTGAAATTTGAAAAAAAATGAAAAACATTATCTAAATGGTGAACGGATTATGTTTCGTGTAAGAAGTTCTTACAATAATGCCAAATAAATATAGAAAACTTTTTGCGCCCAACTGTGGAGCATATTTTCCCTTTTTCATAATACAAACATCAACAACTTTTGTACATAAGAGTTTCACGGTAGAACCATAAGGTTGTGTTTGGTACGTGGTGCAAAAATTGATGGGGATGGGGATGAGGACGATTATGGGGATGGTGATGGTGATGGGAAATTGTTAATGTGTATTGTTCGGTAACATATGCATGGTGATAAGGATAGGAATGGGAAAAAGCTAAAAAAATGTTGTTCGTTACATCGTTATAGGAATGGGGAGGGAAAATTCTTTATAATAAAACACCCTATACAAGTAAGAACCATATTTATTACAACGTTTTTTTGCATGTGTCTAAATAAGTAGTGGAGACTTGAAAGAAACCCCTTTCACCATGATTCACCATTCTTTGCCATGGGGACAAAAATAGACCAAATTTCACCATAGATTCACCATGATTCCCTATCACCATGGCAAACAAATAACATTTTTTGTTTCACCAACATTCTCCTCCCTATGATTCTCCATGTAACATACGCACCGTAAGGGACCATTCAATTGGTTACCCCAAAAGCTACACAGAGGTTGCACATTCATGAGCAGGATACTATAGAGAACACAGTGTATGACGTCAAGTTTAAAATTGTGAACAAGTGTATTCGTTGTTATATTGATATGTACACCACTTTCCTATATATAGAAAAGGAGACAATTACAAAGAAGCACGCGGAAGCGGACTTAATCTTAATGGGCCATGGGCAAACATACTCATTTACATAATAGAGTGATTAACCTAGTAACTAAATAGGCTAGTACTTTCTAACACTCTCCCTCGAGCTGGAGCATGGGTGAACTCATGCCCAAGCTTGGAGTTACATGACTCGATTAAACGATAAAAGATAGAAATGATAAATGAAAGATAGAATTGTCACTCCCATAAAAAAATTGTTACTCCCCCTTAAACAATACTTCCTAACTAAAAAGATATGATGACGCCTATTTGAGATGTGTTATGCGGGATGGAAAAGGCTCGAGCTTTTTGGAGAAGGTCTTCCTTTTGAAGTGCATCTGGAATGAAGAATCACTGAAGCAGACAATGATAAATACCATGACTACGCCATCTTCACTGGGAAGGAATGTGTTTGTGGAATAAGCACACATCAACACATCCCATGTACACAATGTGACACGAACGTGGAGACATCAATGTTAATGTAGCAGTAGTGGTGTCTTCAAATCGTCTGATAAGTGTAGCCAATTGGAATTAGCGCAGAAGACTACAAGCGTACATAAAACATGTTGGACAAGGTGTTGAAGTGTCGCCTCAACACGTACAAGTAGAAGATGCAACTCAGAGAGGACGTGACGAAGTAGCTCCAGAAAGATAACTCTGGACGAATCCTTACCGGTGAATTAAAAAATGGCCGCCTGGCCGCTTGAGCGGCCGCTTAAGCGGGCAGCAAAGCCCATCCGCCTAATATCGCCCTTAAGCGCCCGCTTGAGCGGGTTTTCAAAAAACACCCACTTTTTTCCCGCTTCACCCATTTTTTTTCCCGCTTTTTACCCGTTTTTTCCTATTTTTTGAAAAAAATGTTGTTGTAAGCATGTAATGTTAATTAATTATATAATTCAAGTAGTATTGAGTATAATATATGAATCTTGTATACATTAAATGTTCTATGATATACCTAGTCCTACTTTAGAATGCAAACTTTGTATGTAAGTTGTATATAATAGGGTACTGCTGTAATATATCCAAATAAATATCATATTACTCTATTATACTTCTAATGGTTTTACTGATTAAACTGGTATTCTTGCAGATTTCGTTCATTAGTAATTGATACTACTGGTTAGTATTACTGATTTCCTTAGAAATATATTTTTATATACACATACATGTAATTTTGTATATAAATATATAAGAGTTTAAGCATCCGCTTTTTTAAAAATCGCCCGCTTAAGTGCCTGCCTGCCGCTTGAACAGCTACAAGGTCCCATCTGCACGCCTTCCGCTTCCCGTTTTTTAATACATTGATCCTTACAGATACAAAATGCACAGGCTAGAAGAGAACAAGCTTTGAAGAAATCTGAAGAAGCCACCATATGTCTCACCATTAACACCAGAGGGAACAAGTGGCCGAAATTAGCCGCAACAGCTGTTGTCCTGTCTCATGAGAACGCAACGAGAATGATCAACTAAAGAGTCATCAACACCGAAGGGAATAAGAGAACGAAATTATCCGCAACAACTCTTGTCCTGACATACATAATGCAGTACGAATGTGAAAGGTTTGGTGTCAATACTGCAACTGTGAGATTCTTCAATGTTGTCTAAAAGTGGAGAACAGATGTGCGATGTGTTGAAGAATTAAGCTCCATGAAGATAGCCTGGAATATATCATCTTATCTCATATCTCATATCTCTCTCCTCATATGCTCTCTCTCTCATGTTCTTCTCATACCCTTCTCTCTATCTCTCTCTCCTCTATCCCCCCCCGGCACACCAAATACGACGAGAGTGAGTAGATGGTGTGGAGAAAGGAAATATGACCCCCTCCCACATGTGGAAGACGTACACATGATGGATGGGAGGGTGGGGAACGGAAAAGGTAAAGCGAGAGGTGTAGTATGTCGAGAAGAACAAAACAGAAATGCTACCCGAATGGAAACTAGCTAGAAAGAGGAGGAGCACTATCGGAATGAAACTCAGTAGGAAAATGAATGGCACTACCAGAATGGATCTCGGTAGTAAAACTGATAACCAGAATCAATATGCAAAACAACACGATTATAAGATCCGAATAGAGAAATTAAATGGATCTTTTCTTGACCGAAAAAAGACATTTGTCTGACCCTTAAGCCGACAAATGTGGGGGTGCAGGGGCAGAGCCCCTACAAAAAGAAACATTTAGGCTAGGTCAAAAATAATAGGATCTGAGTATCATCAAGAATTAGAGGAGAGATAGACCTTTGGAGGATGCCATAACTAGAATTGGAAGTAGTCTGACTACTTTTGACACACCGTGTTTGTGTCTTGACACGTCGTGTAACTTGTTAGTCGAAGGTGACAAATTCCCAGCAACACGTTGTGTCGGAGATGCAACACGGCGTGTCGAATGTCGGAGGCGTAAAACAGATCTTCATCAACATGCCGTGTTCGAAGATGACACGCCGTGTTGGATGTCAGAGACGTATAAGTGGCTTTTGTCAACACGTTGTGTTTGAAGATGACACCCCGTGTATGTTGCAATATGTGTCGTTGGGAATATTTCTAGAATGCAACACGATGTGTTGGTTGAACAACATGTCATGTCAGTTGCAATCTAGACAGTTCTTTACACCTCAGGAAGAATTTTGAGCACAACAAGCCGTGTTGGTTGCGGTGGCTGGTACACCACCTGGATGGAAATTTGCGCCGTCCAGGAGATCACAACTTCAGGAAGTAGCACCGAGGGGTGACGAGAATTAGCGTCGTAACTTGTGACCATAAATCATGTGGATTTGAGGTAGCAACAGTCTTTTACTAGACCAAGGACATATCTAGACAATAGCCATAAAGGGGATGACGGCGGCTCCACCACGAAAAGATTTGGACAGTAATTAGTTGTCCAGGGAACAAGGATTGAGGAAGACGGCGGCTCCCTTGCTGCTATGTCTTTCTTTGTTGTTGTGACGGAGGAGGGGCTTGATAGACGAAGAATGTGCCGTGGTCGACGATGCTTGATGACGGCTAGGATGAACACTGTCGGAAGATAACTGGGAGGACAACTTTGGGGAAGAGACGAGGGATAGATTTGAACGGGAATTAGCACCGTTTCAGAGACTTGAATAGATTAAAAAGGATAAATGGATGAGAATGATGGCGTCTGCGCATAGATAAAGATCTATGTGAAAGGGGAAGATAATGCGAGCATGGTGGCCGGAAAGTGCCTGGCGGGCGGCCGGCCTAAGCCATGGAGACGACGGTTTCCCGTAGGCGGGCACTCTCTTTGTGGCTCTCTCTAGGAAGGAGAGGCGACAGCTAGGGCAGCGTGAGCTCGGAGAGAGGAAAAGACAAGCAGGGGCGGCAGCTAGGGTTAGATCCCCAGGGCACGCTCTGATACCATGTGAACAAGTGTATTCGTTGTTATATTGATATGCACTCCCCTATCCTATATATAGGAAATGAGGCAATTACAAGGAAGCACACGGAAGCGGACTAAACCCTAATGGGCCATGGGCCAACAGGCTCATGTACATAATAGATTGATTAACCTATTAACTAAATAGGTTAATACTTTCTAACAAAAATTATATCAATAGAATTAAGAGAAATGCCCTCCACAAGAAGAGAGAAGGAATGATGCATTTTAGAACAGCAATTTTATGCTTGAGATGATCAGGGCTAGAAGAAACAATAAGGCATGACTGTGATAGTATACTTGCGGCCTTAAACGTCTGTATATGACTGTAATAACTCTTAGGCACAAATTAACTAAAGATTGAATCTTCAAAGGATCTTCTGGGAGTTGATTCTATGCATAGACAGCATTCATAGTTCTGTGGACATAACTGAGACGTGAGAAAAGTGAAAATAAAATATGTACACCCGAACTAAGAAGATCTGGGAGTATGTCTGATTTACTGGTCCCTTGCGAACCATCTTCACCTTTCAATCTTGCCAATGATCCGGTACGCATCATCTAGCCTGTTCGCTCTTTCATATATTCCAGATGTTACAAGATGCAATTCTTTCTTATTGATATTTGGATTGGAGGCTAAATTCTCGAATAATGCTTCCATGCTTTTAAAATCGCGCCTGGCTCCCAACAGACTAAGCATTTGGAAATGTACATTGTCCGCAAATACGCAGCCTTCTTCTTGCATGTCGCGATAAACAGCTTCTGCCTTGCTGATATCTTGCAGCTTGCCATAGGCATTCAGAGCCATCCCAATCACTTCTGAATCAGGATAGTATCCAGCAATCCTCATCTTCTCAAACACCTCCACGACATTTCCATGTTTTTTATTGCGAGCAAAGAGCTCCATCATTGATTTGAAAACAGCAATGTCCTTCAAATCGCCAGCATCAAATGCTTGCCGGAACAAGTACGTGGCCTCCTCCACACGCCCAGCATTGGCGAGGATGGAGACTGCTATCTCCTTGGGCACCCCACCATCCTCATCTGGATGTCTGAGGTCATGGAGCAACCGCTTGGCGTGGGCAACAAGACCTGCCTTCTCATATGCCGTGATCATCGTCTGGTAAAGAACCTGATCAATCTCAGCTCCTGAGGTTCTAATCTTCTGAAAGAGCTTGGCAGCTCGATCAAGCCTCCCAGCCTTTCCCCATATGGAAATGATTGTCGAATACGTGATGGCATTGGGTTGGATACCCCTACGCTGCATCTCCTGGATGAGATTCCCAGCTTTCTCATGCTCAAGGGATTTACCGTAGATGCTTATCATTGTGTTGTAAGTGACAACGTTCTGCTCGACATTCTTGCGCTGCATGAGACGGAAGAGGTGTATAGCCTCCCCGAAGAGTTCAGCCTCACCATAGACCCGTAAGAGAGTATTATAGCTAACAGCACTAGGGTCAACACCTAGTTTGGTCATGCTCCAGAAGAGGCGGTCGGCCTCCCTGGCCATGCCCATCTGCCCATAGACGTCGATCATGATGTTGCAAGTGGTAAGGTCGAGAGGGACCCGACGCTCCCTCATCTCCGAGAAGAGGGACAGTGCTTCAACGTACCTTTGGTTCTCAACATAGGCCGTGAGGAGGGTGGAGTAGCTGACGGTATCAGGGGCAACACCAGCGGAATCCGCAGCATCAGCCGCTGCAACCATTTCATCGAGCAGTTGGCGGGCTTCACGGAGAAGGCCTGCCTTACCGTAGACATTGATCATGGAGTTGTATGCAACGAGGTCGGGTGCAATGCCAGATCGACAGAGCCGGGTGAAAAGTGATATGGCCTTGGAATGGTCCCCAAGCTTGCGAGCAAGCTCGATGAGGCTGCTGTAGAGGATAAGGTCAGGGCGGACGCCATCCCGCTCCATGCGATGAAGCCACGAAAGGGCAGCGTCCAGATGGCCAGCCTTGCCGAGTGCGGATATGACGGTGGCGTAGGTGTAGCGGTCTGGGGATAAACCATGGCGGCTGAGCATCTCGTCTACGAGACCGGCAGCTAGAGCCCACTGCCCCGCACGGAGGGCGTTGCGTAGGACCACGTTGTACGCGAAGACCGAAGGTGGGTAGGAGGCCGCGCCGAGCATCCAGTCAAGGAGGGCCAGGGAGCGCCGCCAGTCGAGCTCGCGAGAGAGGAGGGAAACCATGAAACGTGGAGATAGACGGTGCTGTTGCTGGTCGCCGCTTCCGGCGTAGGGAGACATGACAACATGGAGCTGCTCGGTAGTGGCAGTTTCACTGAGGGAGGAGAGGAGAGCCTTCATGTCAATTTCTCGGTCGATGTAGACTTGCCGTTCCCGCCGCCGCGGCCGCTGATGTTGAAGGGTAGAGGATTTGTCGTGTCTGGTCCATACGTCTCTGCCGCTGCCGGCAGAAGCGGTGGCGGCACAGAATACAGAAGGATACAGGAGAAAAGGGCGGCGTCGGCTGGTTTTGTTACCGAAGTCCGGAGTCCCCGCCCCATATGGCGCCAAGAACAGCTTTACGCCCAGCATTGTTGCTTGCTTCTATATACGACGGTGAGGCCCTTCTTCCACTGAGCCAGGTCGACTGGTCGACGGTTTAAACTCCAAGCGGATAACGAACGAGTACGTTTTATTTCCGGAGTCCAATTTCCTCACCTGATATTGGTAGTTTGTTATCTCCGCCGAAGTTCGAACAATCAAGGGTCGGATTCAATTTCCAGGTCTGCGTATGACGGGTGATTTTTCTTATAAACTGATCATAATATATCATACTAGGAATAGAGAATGCACACACATCAATAGTATGAAAAAGAAATCAACTATATAAATCATAAAGTGGTCTCCATGTAATATATGATAATAAAAAAATGACTTGACTCCACTGAGAGTACCAGGGGAGTGGCACCCCTATAAAATTACAACCCATAGTCATAAAGCATAAGATTGTTGAGATTTGTGAGATTTGTCAAAAATAAATGAGTGATATCTCTAATATGACAAACCACGAACTAAAACAATGCATTAATAAGTACCAGCTAAAAGAACTGCAGCACCAAATGAGGATTGAGTTGCATAAGGCTCAACGAGCCATCGTGTACTCGTGCAATGACCAGCATCATCTTTAACAAAGTTGATCAACCTAATGGTGTCGGGCCTTCATCGTCCTACCGATGGCGAAGACTTGAGAGGTCGTCTTGACCTTGAGAGCAAAGGAAAGACATAATTTTGAGAAGAAAAAGAATGATGATCATGAAGATAAGCTAATATATACATTAGAGATAATTTTCTTATGATAATTTTTTTTAATCGGAAAAAAAGGGTTCCTTTCCTATGAAATATACCGGATGATGCAAGCAATAAGAGTGTTGCAATGAATCCTAAGGCTATTGTCAATGCAAGATTTTATATGGAACAATGTGGTAAGTGAGTGTTCATTTTTAATGTTATCCAAGATTTTATAGAAATGTGGCCATATTCTTTTTGAAAAATCACAATCATAAAAAGCATGCTCAATATCATCCAAA
This sequence comes from Alisma plantago-aquatica, assembly GCA_963693085.1. Taxonomy (NCBI): domain Eukaryota; kingdom Viridiplantae; phylum Streptophyta; class Magnoliopsida; order Alismatales; family Alismataceae; genus Alisma; species Alisma plantago-aquatica. Next base: position 397,792,583 of record OY856410.1, read on the forward strand.
GAATGGTGACATAACGAACATATAGAGGGACCATAGCAGCCTTGTATGTGACAATTATCACTTAAGAGAAGTTTGTTGTGTCCTATGAGCCATGGAAGGATGTGGGTTTTTGGATGAGACTTAATATGCCAAAAGAATTTCCCAGAGTGGGAGATGTGTCATGGATGAATTAAGAACATATAGGCTTTTTAACATTATAAACCTCATCCCAATGCTAATGAATTTTAGTCAAAGTGTGTGTTCATGTAGGATTTTGTATTAAGTTAGGAACCAAGTCTCGTAATGTAACATACTGAATTCTGGGCATTTTGCCTTTTGGTCCTCTTTTTCATCTTTTCCTTTCATTCCTATCTTCTTTAGCCTTTCTGTGTAATTTGTGGAGAATATGATGGTTTAATGAGCATTGTTCACCTTTTATTTCAATATTTGAGTTTTATGCACAAATACCTCAGTGAAAGCTTAATAATGGGTTTAATATGCAAAATATCCACTTGAGTGATAAAAAGAATAAAAAAATTCTTCCTAGAACTTTCTAGTACTTTTTAGAATATGAAAAAGAAAGAAAATCCCGAAATATAAATAAAGAAGATGATAAATGCAATAATTGGGGATAATATGGAATATTTTGGATAAAAGAAGATAATGAGGAATATATTGTTCCAAAAATCCTAAATAGAAATCCAAGAAGATAATTTAGATATCAATTTCGTTTTCTTGACTTAAAAGTTGCTTAATGACCAAGTATCATCTAATTTGGATAATAAATAAATATATAATGCCTTTAATACAAGAAAAAGGAAATATGCCAATAAAGTGAAATAAAATACTTAATGCACTAAAAATAGAAAACTAACTCCAAATTCGTATTCTAAACACAAAAATAATCCTTTGGGCAAATTTACATTTAATTTGGTCAATGTTTAATATTTTATTTTATTCAAGAGAGAGAAAATAATTTAAAGACCAAAAATATTAAATATATGTTGATAAAAATTAATTAATCTCAAAAACGTGTTCCTAACGTTTATTATTACTTGTATACCAAGTTTCATATTTTTATAAGGTTTCTAGATGTCTCTAATAAATTAAAAGGATAAAATAAGTAATAAAATTTAAATGAATTAAATAAAATAATAACGTCTTCAAAAAATATAATAATGTCAAATTCATGTTCTACATGTTAAAATAGACCTTTGGATGAATTTTGAATCAATTTGGAAAATATTTGATGAGAAGATAAATTAAGGAGAGAGAAAGTGTACAAAACTTTCAAATCATTATTTAAAATAATAAAAAATTTCAACAAATGGAAAAAATAGCAAATTCGTATCTAACATACTTAATATGAATTATGGGTGAAGTTTTGTAATTTTTGGATAATCCTAATGTCATTAATAAAGGAGGAAAGAGAAAATAAGTTTATAACTATTTAACTGATTAAAATTTATCAAAATGTAAAACTAATTCCATATTTGGATTCTACGCATCAAAATCAGTCGGAATATAAAATTTGGTAATTTTTGAATAACGATTGATTCTCCAAACGAAGAGAGAGAAAAACATTTAAATGAATAAGTCTTTTTAGTCGATTTTGAATAGGAATATCGTGATGATCTTTGACCGTTGGATCTCGATCGGAGGGTCCGTGGATTGTCTTCTTTGTTGGCCCAATTTGGCAACAGGTTGCTTGACTGCCAAGTTTTCAAATCTATATATCCGGAGATATACTCGATGGATTTTGATTATTTTTGGTTCTATGAGTCCCTCGTGAGATTCCGCACAGTTATATTCCAAAAAATTTATGTTTGGACGAATATTCGAGAAACGCCCAATGTTTACGCCACCTCTCTCTACCCCCATCTAGCTAAACCCTAGTGTAGGTCATCTTGCCTATATATATCTATGCCCCTAGGACCGCCATTACCTTAGCAACTCACCTGTGCCTTCGATTTTGGGTTTCGTCGTCGTTTTGACCCCTGCCGAGCAGCCGAAGTCCCTGACCTTGCGGCCCTTGCTTCTCCATATACACACAATCTTCGTCCAAATTAAATGTATGGTTGAGTTCGTTTTGTCTTTAGCTTTCGTTTGCATATCTGAACGTCGATTTTCGTCAGTATAGCGGTTTTACCTAATTCTTCCACGAGTGGCAGCTCGTTGCTATTTCCAGGTGGCGTGGGTGAAGGGAAGGAGATGACCTCCAGTGATTTTCCATTTTACCCCCGATACTTTCCTTCTTTTCTCTCTATTCTCACGGGGGTTATTACGGTCTTTTACTTTTTCTCTTGTTTGCTTTGACCGGAAGTTGACCAGGCTAGCTGGGCACCATGCGAGCGCGGGGCCGGCTTCCCATTGGGTTGGGCCAGCAGCAAGCGGGCCCCACTCCCCTCTCTCGCCCTCTCACTCTTTGTGTGGGGTGTTATGCCTACGTGGTAGTTGTCAATTGGTCTATTTTTGAAAAATCGTATCTTTTTACTCGATTGTCCAAATTTAAAACTAAAATATATTTTGGAATCGGGAGAACGTAAACTATCTAACAAAATGTTTTCGTAGTTTGATTCTGATGTTTTCAAATATATATTTTTAAAGATGATTTAAATACTCTAAAATATGGAAAATTGTCTAAAAAGTCAGTATCTCGAAAATATACAAAACTATATGTTATTTTGATCAGAAGAACGTAAATAAGACAGTAGTGAGGTTTTCAGAGTCTAATTCGGTCGTTTGTGGAAAAAGTCAATGGTTTTGAGGTTTTAAGCCTTTAATGAAATACATAGATCTAATACATGGATATAATGATGAAATTAGGGCAAGTGGATCTGATCTCATGTAAAAGTTATGAAAAGTGGTTTTATGGCTCTAATGATAAGGTATGTGCTTAATACACTTCAGTTGGGAATTATTTGTTCCTTAACCTATGCTTTCCATAATGAGGCTTATTTGCACCTTGTATTCTTTTCTCTTGAATCTATTGCTATACTTGCCTCATAATCATTTTAGAATATTGTTCTTGGGTCTTGGTACCCCTTTTCCATGTTCTATTTGAATGATGCTATTACTTGCCATTATTACTAGCATGTTGATTTTATTAGACTAATTAACTAGTGTAGTGGTACTTGTATGTACAACCACCCATAGTTGGGGAATGTGTTATTTCTCCCCTGGGGAATGTGATACTCTCCCCCACATATGAAATATGTGTAGGTGACTGGGAATGTGTTATTCTCCCCTCACCCTTTGGTTGAGGGACCGGTAGGTGCCTCAACCCTACATAGTTAAGACAGTCAATATTAATCATACATGCAATGTTGTTGTTTTACTATATTTATGGCAAGCATCTATTGAAATATTCTTTTATATATATGGCCTCATTCTCTTGATGTCTCATCTTTTGGTGATTCCCTAGCCTTTTTACTTATTACATTTATCTTTCCACCTTTAGTATAGTTTAGTGACACATACTTGTTTTTCCTTCCCTCTTGCTGGGTGCTTTCCCAACCACCCAGATGTGGAGCAAGGTGATGGATATGGCATGAAGATCTTAGCGTTTCCATGGAGTAGCTGATGGATATGTTGCTTGGAGACAAAAGTGGAGTAGTCTAGACTTCCCTCTATCTAGATCCTAGTTGTGTATGATGATGTAACCCAAAAAGAGAGATTTTGATGTATCTTGTACAATCTTTTATGAAATTGAATATAGTCAGAAATTTTTTATTCCGCTGCTTTCCAAATTGGATTTTGCTTACCATTGTTATTAGTAGAGAGGTGGATTTATTTCACTTCTTTACAACATGGTATCAGAGCCCATGGTAGTCGGAAATCTGGCTATTTCAGTTTTGTCTCTCTAGTTAGAACCTTAGACTTACATAGTTCCTTTAGGTGACATGGTTACCCTAGATTTGATCTACATTGAAAGGTTGACTTAGAACCCTATAGTTTCACCTTAGAGACTTGATGAATAAAACTCTAATATGCTCATAATTAAAATATGCATAACTTGATGTTGCTTAGGTTTTGCCTTTAGGCAGCTATTAGGGCATGAAGTTGAAGCAAAGGTGTCTAGAAAGGATCACGGTTTCGGGGGCTGGCAATATTTTCCTTTGCACCACTAGCTTGGCTTATGAGGACTCTCGTGCCCATATGATACTGGCATGGCCTGAGCTAATATGAATTTCCCAAAATAGTTTGCTTTTAGGCAATAGTGACCTTAGATTATATGATGTATATCTTTGGGAATCCTAAGTTGTCTTGTTTGAGGATATATACCAAGATGGGTTCCTTATGGCCCTTATAACCACATGCTTGGATAATTTTATTCTTTGAACCTAGACCTTAGAGTTTGGGTGTTTTGGGAATATATCAAAGTGCACAGTGGGAGCATGATGGATCTTGATAATGGTTTAGTTAGACTTATCCTTTAACCCTAGTGTAGTAGGTTGAGCCCTTTAAGGGGTGGAGTATGCTTAGGTTGGATGTTCGAGTGGTTAGATTTCGAGGACGAAATCCTATTTAGGGGGATGGAACCCTATAAAGTCTTAAAGTGTATCTAACCTATCTTTAGAAACCCTAACCTCATACTTAGGTGGTTAGTGTGCTTGGATCTTTGGTCGTGACCAAATATAGTTATAACCTAACATTCTTGTTTACATATTAATGAACATATAATTATCATCTAAGGAATAATGCATGTGCCTGAACCCTAATGTACATCCAAGGCACATAATATGAATATCAATGCTAATTGTCAATAAGTAAGATGTTAATAATGTCATGAACCAATAAACCCTAATGATATGATGAGTAAGGTTATAATTCGTAATTAATGCATGCTAAGGATGAATAAGTGAAATATAATGGTCATGTTGACCTAAACCCAAAGTTTAACCTTAATATATACATCTTTAATACCTTTCATGGTACATTAATGATGTTAAGTGTCATAATTAGTTAACATACCTTGGTACACATAAATGATATATATATAATCATCTAATCATATATTAATCAAGTCATCAATATAAAATGCAAGTTACCTTGTTATCTAATACACATGTGATTAGTCATTTAATGTGAATCAATTCATTGATAAGTAATATGTCTCACCTTGATCATTAAAATACATGTAAAGGCTTCAATGTGAATATGAAGTAATTGGATTCACATAAGTGTGCAAAAATCAATAATATAAATGAATAAATATGAGGAATGAATAATGGTGACATTAATGTGAGAAATAAAGATAATGGGACATTGTGACAACATTAATATGAATATAAGTGACTAACGTGACATTAATTGGAATAATTATATGTTAACTACAAATTGAAGAGAATGTCCTATTTCATATAAAATAATTTGTTATAAATTAATATGGTGATAATATAAGGATGATGAAGTCTAAGTTCAAAATATTAATGATAATGATCAAATATAATAATGAATGTTGAGATAATTGAGTGAGCCCTAATTGTGATAAAATTCTTAGTAAGAAAAATGAGATACATATATAATGTTTCATGTATGATAATGAAATATAATTCTTTTTGGCAACTAAGTGAATGCGATATGACATAATTAATATTAATATAATGATGACAATGTGATACCATAATGAATATAATGTTAATGAGCCAAAAATGTAAATAATGTTAAATCCCATAAAAGATATCTTAATAGTGAAATCCTAGGTGATCCTTGAGAACCCAACCTATGTTGAGCTGTATGTGAAGTTTCTGAACCCTTAGGTGTAGTTGAAGTATAAGTTTTGGTGGAAGTTGTGTGGTTGGGGGAACAACCTAAAATTTTGTGATGTGAGGTTGCACACTCACCCTTCCCAAATTGCTAGTGATTTCGGGGATGAAATCCTCTTTAAGGGTTGGAGTGTTGTAACATACTCAATTCTAGGCATTTTGCCTTTTGGCCCTCTTTTTCATCTTTTCCTTTCATTCCTATCTTCTTTGGCCTTTCTTTGTAATTTGTGGAGAATATGATGTTTTAATGAGCATTGTTCACCTTTTATTTCAATATTTGAGTTTTATGCACAAATACATCAGTGAAAGCTTAATAATGGGTTTAATATGCAAAATATATACTTGAGTGATAAAAAGAATAAATAAATTCATCCTATAACTTTCTAGTGCTTTTTATAATATGAAAAAGAAAGAAAATCCTGAAATATAAATAACGGAGATGATAAATGCAATAATTGGGGATAATATGGAATATTTTGGATAAAAGAAGATAATGAGGAATATATTGTTCCAAAAATCCTAAATAGAAACCCAAGAAGATAATTTGGATATCAATTTTGTTTTCTTGACTTAAAAGTTGCTTAATGGCCAAGTATCATCTAATTTGGATAATAAATAAATATATATTGCCTTTAATACAAGAAAATAGGAAATATGCCAATAAAGTGAAGTAAAATATTTAATGCACTCAAAATAGAAAAATAACTCCAAATTCGTATTCTAAACATAAAAATAATCCTTTGGGCAAATTTGCATTTAATTTGGTCAATGTTTAATATTTTATTTTATTTAGGAGAGAGAAAATTATTTAAAGACCAAAAATATTAAATATATGTTGATAAAAATTAATTAATCTCATAAAAGTGTTCCTAACGTTTATTATTACTTTTATACCAAGTTTCATATTTTTTAGAAGGTTTCTAGATGTCTCTAATAAATTAAAAGGATAAAATAAGTGATAAAATTTAAATGAATTAAATAAAATAATAAATTATTCAAAAAATATAATAATGCCAAATTCGTGTTCTACATGTTAAAATAGACATTTGGATGAATTTTGAATCAATTTGGAAAATATTTGATGAGAAGATAAATTAAGGAGAGAGAAAGTATACAAAACTTTCAAATCATTATTTAAAATAATAAACAATTTCAACAAATGGAAATAATAGCAAATTCTTATTTAACATACTTAATATGAGTTATGGGTGCAGTTTTGTAATTTTTGGATAATCCTAATATCGTTAATAAAGGAGGAAAGAGAAAATAAGTTTATAATTATTTAACCAATTAAAAATTTTCAAAATGCAAAACTAATTCCATATTTGCATTCTACACATCAAAATCAGTCGGAATATAAAATTTGGTAATTTGTGGATAACGTTTGATCCTCCAAACGAAGAGAGAGAAAAATATTTACATGAATAAGCTTTTTTAGTCGATTTTGAATAGGAATATCGCGATGATCTTTGACCGTTAGATCTTGATCGGAGAGTCCGTGGATTGTCTTCTTCGTTGGCCCGATTTGGCAATAGGTTGCTTGACTGCCAAGTTTTCAAATCCAAATATCCTGAGATATACTCGATGGATTTTGATAATTTTTGGTTCTATGAGTCCCTAGTGAGATTCCGCACAGTCATATTCCAAATATTTTACGTTTGGATGAATATTCGAGAAACGCCCAATGCTTGCGCCACCTCTCTCTACCCCCATCTAGTTAAACCCTAGCATAGGTCATCTTGCCTATATATATCTATGCCCCTAGGACCGCCATCACCTTAGCAACTCACCCGTGCCTTCGATTTTGAGTTTCATCGTCATTTTGACCCCCGCCGAGCAGCCGAAGTCCCTGATCTTGCGGCCCTTGCTTCTCTATGTACACACAATCTTCATCCAAATTAAAGGTATGGTTGAGTTCATTTTGTCGTTGGCTTTCATTTGCATATCTGAACGTCAATTTTCATCAAGTATAGCGGTTTTACCTAATTCTTCCACGAGCGGCAGCTCGTTGCTGTTTCCAGGTCGCATGGGTGAAGGGAAGGAGATGACCTCCGGTGATTTACCATTTTACCCACGATACTTTCCTTCTTTTCTCTCTATTCTCGCGGGGGTTATTACGGTCTTTTACTTTTTCTCTTGTTTGCTTTGACCGGAAGTTGACCAGGCTAGCTGGGCACCATGTGAGCACGGGGCCGACTTCCCATTGGGCCGGGCCAGAAGCAAGCGGGCCCCACTCCCCTCTCTCGCCCTCTCACTCTCTGTGCGGGGTGTTATGCCTACGTGGCAGTTGTCGATTGGTCTATTTTTAAAAAACCATATCTTTTTACTCGATTATCCAAATTTAAAACTAAAATATGTTTTGGAATCGGGAGAACATAAACTATCTAATAAAAATGTTTTCGTGGTTTGATTCTGATGTTTTCGAATATGTGTTTTTAAGGATGATTTAAATTACTCTAAAATATGGAAAATAGCCTAAAAAGTCAGTATCTTGAAAATATACAAACCTATATGTTATTTTTATCAGAAGAACGTAAATAACACAGTAGTGAGATTTTCAGAGTCTAATTTGATCGTTTGTGGAAAAGTCGATGGTTTTGAGGTTTTAAGCCTTTAATGAATATACATAGATCTAATACATGGATATAATGATGAAATTAGGGCAAGTGGATCTGATCTCGTGTAAAGGTTATGAAAAGTGGTTTTATGGCTCTAATGATAAGATATGTTCTTAATACACTTCCGTTGGGAATTATTTGTTCCTTAACCTATGATTTCCATAATGAGGCTTATTTGCATCTTGTATTCTTTTCTCTTGAATCTATTGATATACTTGCCTCATAATCATTTTGGAATATTGTTCTTGGGTCTTGGTACCCCTTTGCCATATTCTATTTGAATGATGCTATTACTTGCCATTGTTACTAGCATGTTGAGTTTATTAGACTAATTAACTAGTGTAGTGGTACTTGTATGTACAACCACCCATAGTTGGGGAATGTGTTATTTCTCCACTGGGGAATGTGATACTCTCCCCCACACATGAAATATGTGTAGGTGACTGGGAATGTGTTATTCTCCCCTCACCCTTTGGTTGAAGGTCCGGTAGGTGCCTCAACCCTACATAGTTAAGATAGTCAATATTAATCATACATGCAATGTTGTTGTTTTACTATGTTTATGGCAAGCATCTATTGAAATATTCTTTTATATATATATGGCCTCATTCTCTTGATGTCTCATATTTTGGTGATTCCCTAGCCTGTTTTACTTATTCCATTTATCTTGCCACCTTTAGTATAGTTTAGTGACACATACTTGTTTTTCCTTCCCTCTTGTTGAGTGCTTTCCCAACCACCCAGATGTGGAGCAAGGTGATGGATATGGCATGAAGATCTTAGCGTTGACATGGACTAGCTTATGGATATGTTGCTTGGAGACAAAAGTGGAATAGTCTAGACTTCCCTCTATCTAGATCCTAGTTGTGTATGATGATGTAACCTGAAAAGGGAGATTTTGATGTATCTTGTACAATCTTTTATGAAATTGAATATAGTCAGAAAATTTTTATTCCGCTGCTTTCCAAATTGGATTTTTCTTACCATTGTTATTAGTAGAGAGGTGGATTTATTTCACTTCTTTACACGTAAGAAGGGATGCAGCTAGAAATTTGTCTTTGGGAGGGAGTGCAAATTTACTTTAAGTTTGTGTGTCCAAACATACAATAAGGATCATGTTGATATGTGCATAAAAGCATGATATGTACTTAGTTACTTAAGGGTATGACATCTTCACAAAGTGAATGTTACATAGTTGATTATTAATTGGATGATTACATGAATGACGATGATAACTATTTAAAAACTCATGCATGATATGGTTTATTTTAGACTATATATTCATCTTCCTTCCTCTATCCTATACGAGTTTTAGAAATTAGTTTGAACGGTTGGAGGATCTATGTTCATACTATTAGGTTTGATACAATATGTAGCTTTTAGGTATGTGGATTATGGATCAAAAAATGGTTAAATGGATCAATGCACATCTTTTAGGAGTTATTAAGGCATTCCTATCTAAATGATTCTTCTTTCAGTGTGGGTTCATGAAAGATACACCAAGCATTTCATTTTCGCATTTCTTTTGCTTATTCGACTCACTCATGGGTATGGCCATCATTGTTGAAGAATAAATTATTTTTTGCAAAGAATTTTTTTATGATGCTAATTGGTCAAAATAGTAATAAGGAATGACCCTTGTCTCAAAAGTAAAAAGGATTCTATTGACTCGATTCCACTAAATATTGTTTCAAAACACAAAGAAAGATACACACAAGGGTTATTATAAATGATAATGAACACTATGTATCTACTATTAGAGGTCTTTATAGTTGATGTGGATATTATCGCACAGGCAAATTCACTAGGGGTGAAATCCCTAGAGTTTACCTAGCCTACATGTAACAGTCACCACCCATAAGAGGATAGATCTTATTGTAGTACATTTTAGGATCAAACTCAAAGGACAACATATTTAAGAACCAAATGATCAAAGTGACCAAGCAAGGACAAGGATTCATCACAAGATTGGGTTGGTTTAGTTAACTAAGGTTGCAAGAATGAAAAGAGCTAGATTAAGATTCTAGATATCAATAGATGGTAACATTGGGTTGGAATTGGGTTTCACCACCACTACTCGAACAAGCATGCATTCAAATCCAAACATGCATGAAGAGATAATTAGAGTTATTCAAGTTTTCCCTTTCGGCACTAGAAACTTGCATGAGCGGATTTCCCCATAAGCTCGATGTCTTGTTACTTATAAATCATATATCCACTAATATAGACACTTTTGATACAACCCTATTTTAGGGTGTCATCTTGTGTCTTTTTGTATCTCAAACACATAGTAGAATGCAAGTTAAATCCCCCAATATGCATATTATTGTCAAATGCACTTATAAACATTGTTTGCATGCTTTTCAGGTACTTGGACCATGATTTGGATGGATGAGAGAGAAGGAAGGAATTTTAGGGTTCCTCCACCCATGGAGGGGTCCAAAGAAGACCCCAAAGCTCCCTCAACCTACCTATAATGGCCAAGGGTCGACATCAAGCAAAGAAGTCCATTGATCATGAAATTTCAAAGTGAATTTGCCACTGAACACCCCAGCACGGTCGTGGTGCCAAGGAACGGACATGTTGGACAATGCCAAAGTTACATAGTCAACATCAAATTTGTAAAGCTACAACAATATTGTCACCACGGTCGTGCTACCCAGCACGACCATTCTATGAAGCCCCCAAAACAGTTGTTCTGTCCAGCACGGCCGTGCTGCCAAAGATGAGAATGGACATGCTGGATAGAACGACTTCCATTTCACCTCCCCCACCATGGTTGTGCTACCCAACACAGTCATTCTACATAGTCCTCACCACGACCGTGCTGCCCAACACGGCCGTTGTGAGACCCCTAACCTTGCTTAAAGTTTTGAACAAGCTTAATTATCATACTTTAATACTTAGAACCCTAATATAAACATATTATATGCTTTGAAATCATAATACAAGCTCAAGTTTCAAATTTTGTCCAATTTGGACACTCTTTGAGCAAATAATGCAATTTTATGTACAATTTGGACTTTTCTATCATTTACTCAATTGGGGGATTTTCTTTGCAATTTGTCACATACATTATGTCCCTTAGATGTTATCTTATCATTCTTGAGGGGATCCTAGTTGAGCCATGGTTTAAAGGTGTTTTCCTCTAGGGTATTTTAGGGTTTACCCCTTCATGGATGAGCTACCTTTAGTAGCTATCAACTAATGAATTATTTGATTGGCTTGGAAATTCAACAAAGGAGAGCAAATCAGGTCTATATGGATGGTGGGGGAGCTGCTTGTGTGTGTGCTTGTATATTCTTAATAGTTTAAGGCCATGGACACTTGGAAAGATATTAGAACTTAAACTTTTTCTTTTTCTTTATCTTAAAGTTTCATATACTTATCCCTAAGCACCCAAACAAGCAATTTTCTCTCCACCACTTCCCTCCTCCTTCTACCAACCTCATTCCCCTTCTATGCTTCTATGAATTTCCTATCCAAGGAAGAAGAAAGTGGGGATCTTCTTGGGAAAAAAGCTCAAGGGTTGCAATTGACTTCCTTTTAGGGTTTAAAAAGCTTCCTTCTAGTGATCTTGATCTAAAAGAGTAAGAATCCCCTTCTTTCCTCTATTTATTTCTTTGTCATCCTTCCTCCTACCTTTCTCCAGGTCAAAACCTTGTTGTTCCATGATAGAAATTTCTCTAAAGCTCTAAAACCTTACCTTTCTTGCTCCTTATGCTTAGGGTTTGCTCATTTGATGAAGAAAGGTGCTAGATGGACGAGTTCATAGCTTATGCTTGGATTTCCTACCCTACCTACTCATGTTTTCTTCTATTTGGGAGTTTATCTTCTAATTAGAGGTAATTTTTATAACTTGCTCTACGTTTATTGCTTACCATAAGCTTGCTAGCTCATGTTCTTGCTTTTAAATGATGATCCATGCACTAAAAAGCTATGCTTGACTTGGATTTCAATTTTTATAATGTTCCCTATTCTGATTTCAGTTCTAGATGAACCTGTGATCATGTGTACATTATTCCTAAGGTACAATATGACTTGGATTAGGTTGGTTTGACAACTGAGGGTGCTAAACACCTATCAACCATGGGTTAATTTTAAGGTTTAAAGTTGATTTCTTCTATAAACACATGACTCAATGGTGGTATCATTGCAACAACCGATGGTGTTGTCTTCATGACAAATGATGGTGGTGACCAAGGGTGTTAACTGACGTTCACCCTTTAGGTTAGGCGTTGACCTAAATAGAAGCTTAGTGATTAACAACTAAGTACCCTAATGATGATATCAATGAATGATGATATTAGTTTCATATTTGATGGTGATTAATGAATATAGTGCTAATCTAACAACCTATGGTGACTTAATGGTCACTACTGGTGGTGGATCAGGTCTCTACAACCTATAATGAGTTAAGCATGTAGATGTAGGATCAATTAAGCCTTAAGCCAATGGTTTCTTGGGTCATTTGATGCAACGGTTGGACCTATACTCCAATTGATGGTTTTAATATATGAACTTCACCCAATGGCTAAGATCTAATGATTCTTCATCCAATAAATTGGAATTATTCCTAATGTAATATGTTGGTCCCAATAAAGTGATTTATATGGTCTCCTTTATGAGATCAACTTAAGAAGCTCATTTATTGATGGCTTGTTTTAAATAAACAATCGCTTGTGGGTTTTACCCTACTCTCAACGGAAATTTTTATGTTGTTAATCAAGGGATGTCTAGGGTAAAATGGTGACTCTTTATAGAGAACAACTCAATGAATTCATAGGTGATTTGTTTAAGATGTTTACTTATGTAAACTACCAATGGCTTTACCTTTTCAACATTTAATGGTTAGAAGTTGATGCCTCAATATTCCCATTGTTTTGGGTGAAGTGCGCAGTGTAATGTTATGATTTTGATTATGAGAATTTGATGATTTCATGCCTTAAACTTGTAGTCTTACCCCTTCCCTCGTATTATTATGATTTATAATCACCATAATGAATTAATGGGTAACCCTAATGAGGTATAGCTTTTTATACCTAGCTTTAATATAACTCAATGATGGTAATTGGGTATGAATAGTCCTTGAAGGACTAATACAATCACGGAGTATTCTCTTATTATTGTTGAAACCCTAGTATGCTATAACCTGATGGTTACACCTTGATTTTTGTGTGGGTTCATACTTGAGAATAATATGGAATGTGATGGTGATGCTTCACCTTATGCATCCATGATCCAATGGGGATGTTGTGAGTTAGGGTTTGGGTATGAGTGCTAATTAGTAACATTAATATAATTTATCTTGTTGAACCTAACTCTAATACAAATAGATAAATATGAGTATTCATGTTTAACCTTCTTATACGATGGCATGATGGTGAAATAACCTCCTTAATACGATCATAACATTAATGTGTTAATTGATGGTTATCATAGCCACATGGTTGATACTTTCTTATGCTAAACATGTGCATTATGAATATGATGAGGGTTAATCATATCTAGATTCCTTGCATGTTGATGTAATAAAGGAATATTCTTAATGCTAATATAACCCTTCTATGATGGTTTATGAATATCTCCTAGCTCATTAATGTAATATTGTGTTGATCTGGTGTATTATATGTAAGTGATGTTGTTGAGCCTTGCTATAAGGCATGGAATGATAATGATGATCTTGCAGGGAATAGTATGATGGTCTTAATGACCTTTGGGCATGGTTGAGCCCTGAATGCGGTGTAATCCTCTTGTGTTGATAAGGGTTGATACCATGTGATATTGTGAAAAGGATTTATTTCTTGTGATAGTATGATGACTAGTGTGGCCTCATAAATGACAAGTGAATAGTAGTACCATGTGATGATGAAATGAGAAATTATGTTCACACATTTTATATCTTTTGAATTTGTGATACTTATATGCTTGCTAGAAGTGAATTAGGGTTTGTATGTCCACTTTTTTTATGCAACCTTAATTCACCCAATTGGCATAACTAATCAAATGAAACTCTAATCATGTAGTGCCCTGTGCCTTAGAGACATCTTCAGTGTCAGAACTTGTTGGATGGTGAAATGAGTATTCCTAAGGGAAACTCAGAGTGCATACTGTTGAGTATGTGGGGGTGGCAAGTTGAGGTTATATCATTGTCATCCACAATGTAGGTTATGGAGGATGTCTATGGTCATGCCTCAGACGTTTGATGTGATTGAGTACAACTGTGGTTGTACCTCAGATTAGAGGGTTTTGTATACCCTGGTTTCTAGTGTCGTGACATGTACTAAGGGCAGACTAGTGGTTAGTAGCTTGACTATATGTCACTATAGTGGCACTTTGACTTATATGCCACTGCATTTTTACTCGTACTGATCGAGGGGAAGAGATCTTAGGATACCAACACTCCTAGATCTTGTACGGAACCGAATAGCCCTTCGTAGGGGTCGGTTGGACTTTGGATGGTACGATTCAAATTCCCCAGGACATAATAAAAGATGTAATACAGCCGTGTAGCATATCTATCCAGGGTTATACACGACGTTTCACATTGGGTGATAACCCTTGTTTGTTATCTTTACACAAAGATGATGCTTAGTGAAATTAAGAGATAGTAGATATACTTAGGTTGTGGATATGCTTAAGATTGTAGATGCATACATACAATAGCTATGTTTATGTTGATAACTATACTGCTAGATGCGTACATACAATAGCTATGCTTATGTTGATAACTATACTTCTACTGCTGATTATAATCATGATGCTAGTTATCTCATGTTGTTAGTTATGTTTAGCATGCAAGCCATGCCTTTGTAACTAGAGATGCATATACGGCTAATCATGATTATCTTGATAGTTGTGCTTATGTTGTAGCTCTTCTTATGATGTTGATATGTTCAACCTGTTAGACATGCTGATGTTGTTAGCTATGCATATGATACTAGACTTATTCATGATGTTAGAGATGCTCATGCTGCTAGACTCCTTATATTGTTAATAGGGATATGAGAATAGTATGGCTGATGAAGATAGTTATTATCTGCTCCTTTATGTATTTTGTTAATCATCAGTGTTGTTGAGCTTATTTGTTTTATATGATTAAACTTCTTAAACTATCTCATTACCTAAAAATGTTGGAATCAATAAAGTTGTTGGAGGTTATATCTCTTGTTGGGACATGAGTCTCACCCTTGTGGTTCACCACATTTTTTTTAGGTAATCGGAAGTGATGAAAATAAACATGTTGCAGTAAAGAGGAGCTATAGTAATGAATCTTTGAGAAAGTTGATTAGATGTCTAGTGTGTCCTTGAGTCGTCCCTGTACTCTCAGGTATGGGCAGGAAAAGTTTGTATACGTTGTTTCAAACTTGTTTGTGTGGCATATACAAATATTGTTGTCTGGTGTATATATGTTGTGGCTGAGGCAATAGAACATTTTTTTCAAATTATTGTCATAGTATGGTAACAAGAAAGATATTGGGCTCTTATGCAAATGTTTTTGAACGAGTGTTGATGTTGAAATTGGTTTTAATTTACCCATATTTTTTGGGTATGTGGTTAATTGGTGATCGATTGTGTTTTATGTTTTGAGTAATCTCATTTAGTGTAATGGGTTCTCACAAGTTGGTATCAGAGATTTAGGTTCACTAAGTCTATAGGGACACTAGGACTTAGGATTAGGAATAATCTTTAAGTAAGGAATATGACATAAAAACATGATGCATACTGCCTAATCTCAATACTTGGGTGCCCTGACCAGGTATTTAATTATTGAAGAAAAGGTAAGTATGAAACTTTTAGATTGATATATTTTTTATTACTCTGATCAAGTAGTCATTTTGAAACAATCTAAAGAGCATAATGAATCAGAAATCATGGTGCAGATAACTCAATATTACCTTAAGAGAAGATGAGAATTACATCATTAACTATCAAAACTTGAATTTTTGGTAACTATAAGAGAAAGACACGATAACATGAAATCTAAATCCAAATACAAAAAAGCAAAAGAGGAGTTCTTGAATATGTGATTCAAGAAGATAATAAAGTAAAAGACAGATAAGTCTGTTCTTATAAAGTGATTCAAGGTATGAAATTCACATAAGATAGAGAGAATTCCTATGTTACATATAAAATGAGAAGATGAATGGGAACAATGGCAAAGGAATAAGGTGGAACCTGAGTTAATCTTAGATCAACCTATGTATGTAAGAAAATTTTAATGTAAAATCAGCATAGCATGTGAAAGAAATTAAGGGAGGGGATCTTTGTTTAATGAAGAAAATTTGGAATATGA
Source organism: Alisma plantago-aquatica (assembly GCA_963693085.1). Taxonomy (NCBI): domain Eukaryota; kingdom Viridiplantae; phylum Streptophyta; class Magnoliopsida; order Alismatales; family Alismataceae; genus Alisma; species Alisma plantago-aquatica. Next base: position 397,809,244 of record OY856410.1, read on the forward strand.
TGATTTACCTCTGGATAAGTGGTTGAAAAACATAATAAAACAAGAGAACATATGCAAGTGTGATAAATAGTCATCAAGGAAGGAGTAATGAGATATGTTAATCATGATGATTCCTATGTTAATGGCAAGGAACCCTAAATGAAAAAGGTAAAATGATACATAAGAAGTTGTAACCTGCATAATGAAAATTGAATTGGTTACCTTTTTCTAGTGACCCTTGAACAATTCTACTATGATGTGGGAAGTGTGTTTCCCTTTGTGTCTTTCCTTTCTAGGGAACAACTTTCAAGTGGATCATTGCCACTTTGTATGTGTGGATTCATTGTAAACATGAGGGTGGATAGATTATTATAGCATAAGGTTGCTTGGACTATGGTTCCAATATCATAAAGTTTGTGATGAATTTACTTTTGAGTCTTCCAATAATTAGGAAGACTTCTCTTATATGTCTTGATATTTGTTATGTTGGTAAAAGTGGATGAGATAAGGATGTGAGTTCCTTATAGCACATGAGGTGGATACCAAGGTAATGAATCCTAGTATCCAATATGTATCAACAGTATGGGAAGTATGTGAAGGTTGGAGATGTTTATTAAATGAATAGTCCAAGTATTCCTCTCCCATAGAGAGAGAGAGAGAGAGAGAGAGAGAATGAACAGTCCAAGTATTCCTCTCCCAGAGAGAGAGAGAGAGAATTGATGATGACCCTATAAATGTTGTTTGGAAAGAAAAACAAAAGTGATTCTATAATGTTGTGTATGATTCAGTGATAGCTGGGCAAGACCACTATCAAGGATAGATGGTTTGTTGATCAATAGACATGTGCTACTGTGTCCCTTTAATATAAACCTAGGATCAAATATCAATAGGGTAAGAATTAGAGTGGATGACACAAGTTACATGACCATGATGAGTTTAGGATTATGTCCTTTAGAGTAACCAATGTACCAATAGAATTTATGAATAGGAGAACTAGAGTGTTCAGGTCATGTCTTACAAGTTGTAGCAAGCTTTGAATGATGAAATCTCAATGTATTTCAAAGATGGTCATTAAGATGGTTAACATCTTTGCTAAACCTTAAGATTGTGAAGCAACTATACTTATGTGTGACAATTCTAGCAAGAGTGAGTTGGGGGTTGACTAGAGTATCCTCTTGGAGTTATGATACCTATGTGAAGTATGTTATGTGAATCCTGATAAGATGAATACAATGTCATTGCTCCACCCCTAACAAGGTCAATCAGGAAGTTATATTTGTTAATAATTACATATAAGTGTATGATTCTTCAACCAAAGAAATGGTCAGTCCACCATTGAGATGATTGGAGAATCCTCTAAAAAAATATTCCTCATAGTTCTTGAAAATTAGGGGATGCCTACATGGTTGATTAAGTTGTTAGTTACAACAACCATTAAAGGAGCATAGAGATGAAACCTTGTAAAGTTACATATGCCAAGAGATACATAATGTTCTATGTTTGATAAGAGACATCGAGTATGACTTTAGAGTAATGTGTTGATACAATAGATAAAATTTCAGGATGATAGCTAGAATTTAAAGTTGAAAGTCACTATTAGATTTGTACAGGTGGCACAACAAGTTTCTATGTTCCATATTTGCAAATGTCTTCTTATGTGGGGGGTTTTGTGTTGACCCAAGATAAGATAGGTATGAATTGAAAGAGAAGAGCATGACCTCTATAAGAGTGATGTTACATTACCATAATATGGAAGTAACCATGTGTAACATTGAGGATGACGTGCATGAGAAGTGTCCATCTATGTGTACCTTGGATTTTGGGGGCGAAATCCATGCTAGGGGTTTATGGTTGTGAGACCCCTAACCTTGCTTAAAGTTTTAAACAAGCTTAATTATCATAATTGAATGCTTAGAACCCTAATATAACCTTTTTATATGCTTTGAAATCATAATACAAGCTTAAGTTTCAAATTTGGTCCAATTTGAACAATGTTTGAACAAGTTATGCAATTTTATATACATTTTGGACTTTTCAGCCATTTACCCAATTGAGGGATTTTATTTGAAATTTGTCACATACATTATGTCCCTTAGATGTTATCTTATCATTATTGAGTACTTTTAGCCATGGGGATCCTAGTTGAGCCATGGTTTGAAGGTGTTTTCCTCAAGGGTATTTTAGGGTTTAACCCTTCATGGATGAGCTACCCTTAGTAGCTACCAACTAATGAATTATTTGATTGGCTTGAAAAATCGACAAAGGAGAGCTAAGTAGGTATATGTGGATGGTGGGGGAGCTGCTTGTGTGTGTTCTTGTATATTCTTAATAGTTTAAGGCCATGGACACTTGGAAAGATACTAGAACTTCAACTTTTTCTTTTTCTTTATCTTAAAGTTTCATATACATATCCCTAAGCACCCAAATGAGCCATTTTCTCTCCACCACTTCCTTCCTTTTAAAAACCTCATTCTCCTTCTGTGCTGCTATAAATTTCCTGTCCATGGAAGAATAAAGTAGGGATCTTCTTGGGAAAAAAGCTCTAGGGTTGCAATTGACTTCCTTTTAGGGTTTAAAAAGCTTCCTTCTAGTTATCTTGACCTAAAAGAGTAAGAATCCCCTTCTTTCCTCTGTTTATTTATTTTTTAACCTTCCTCCTATCCTTTTCTAGGTCGTAACCTTTATGTTCCATGGTATAAATTTCTCTAAAGCTCTAAAACCTTACCTTTCTTGCTCCTTATGCTTAGGGTTTGCTCATTTGATGAAGAAAGGTGCTAGATGGACAACTTCATAGCTTATGCTTAGATTTCCTACCCTACCTGCTCATATTTTCTTCTGTTTGGGAGTTTATATTCTAATTAGAGGCAAGTTTTATAACTTGCTCCATGTTTATTGCTTACCATAAGCTTTCTAACTCATGTTCTTGCTTTTAAATGATGATCCATACACTAAAAAGCTATGCTTGACTTGGATTTTGATTTTTATAATTTTCCATGTTATGATTTCAGTTCTATATGAACCCGTGATCATGTGTACGTTATTCCTAAGGTATAATATGACTTGGATCAGGTTGGTTTGACAATCTATGGTGCTAAACACCTATCAACTAATGGTCAATTTTAGGGTTTAAAGCTGATTTCTTCTATAAACACATGACTCAATGGTGGTACCATTGCAACAACCGATGGTGTTGTCTTCATAAAAACTGATGGTGGTGACCAAGGGTGTCAACTAACGTTCACACCTTGGGTTATGTGTTGGCCTAACTAGAATCTTAGTTATTAATAACTAACTACCCTAATGATGCTATTAATCAATGGTGATATTAGTTTGATATTCGATGGTGATTAATGAATATAGTGTTGATCTAACAACCTATGGTGACTTAATGGTCACTACTAATGGTGGATCAGGTTTCTACAACCTATGATGAGTTAATCATGTATATGTAGCATCCATTAAGCCTTAAACCAATGGTTTCTTGGGTCATTTGATGCAATGGTTGGACCTATACTCCAATTGATGATTTTAATATATGAACTTTACCAAATGGTTAAGATCTAATGATTCTTTGTCCAATAAATTGGAATGATGCCTAATGTATGTTGGTCCTAATAAAGTGATTTATATGGTCTCCTTTATGAGATCAACTTAAGAATCTCATTTATTGACGACTTGTTTTAAAGAAACAATCGCTTGTGGGTTTTACCCTACTCTCAATGGTAATTTTTATGTTGTTAATCAAGGGATGTCTAGGGTAAAATGGTGAATCTTTCTAGAGAACAACTCAATGACTTCATAGGTGTTTTGTTCGATATGTTTACTTATGTAAACTACCAATGGATTTCCCTTTTCAACATTTAATGGTTAGAAGTTGATGCCTCAATATTCCCATTGTTTTGGGTGAACTGTGTAGTGTAATGTCATGATTCTAATGATGAGAATTTGATGATTTAATGCCTTAAACTTGTAGTCTTACCCTTGCCATCATATTATTATGATTTATAATCACCATAATGAATTAATGGGTAACCCTAATGAGGTATATCTTGTTATACCTAGCTTTAATATAACTAAATGATGGTAATTGGGTATGAATAGTCCTTGAATGACTAATACAATCATGGAGTACTCTCTTATAGTTGTTGAAACCCTAGTATGCTATAACATGATGGTTACACCTTGATTTATGTGTTGGCTTATACTTGAGAATAGTATGGAATGTGATGGTGATGCTTCCCCTTATGCATCCATGATCCAATGGGGATGTTGTTAGTTAGGGTTTGGGTAATGGTGCTGATTAGTAACATTAATATAATTTATCTTGTTGAACCTAACTATAATGCAAATAGATAAAGATGAGTATTCATGTTTAACCTTCTTATATGATGACATGATGGTGAAATAACCTCTATAATATGATCATAACCTTAATGTGTTAATTGATGGTTAAAATAGCCACATGGTTGGTACTTTCTTATGCTAAACATGTGCATTATGAGTATGATGAGGGTCAATCATATCTAGATTCCTTGCATGTTGATGTAATAAAGGAATATTTGTAATGCTAATATAACCCTTCTATGATGGTTTATGAATATCTCCTAGCTCATTAATGCAATATTGTGTTGATCTGGTGTATTATATGTAAGTGATGTTGTTGAGCCTTGCTATAAGGCATGGAATGATAATGATGATCTTGTAGGGAATAGTATGATGGTCTTAATGACCTTTGGGCATGGTTGAGCCCTGAATGAGGTGTAATCCTCTTGTGTTGATAAGGGTTGATACCCTGTGATATTGTGAAAAGGATTTATTTCTTGTGATAGTATGATGACTAGTGTGGTCTCATGAATGGTAAGTAAATAGTACCATGTGATGATGAAATGAGATTATGTTCACAGGTTTTAAATCTTTTGAATTTGTGATATGTATATGCTTGCTAGAAGTGAATTAGAGTTTGTATGTACACTTGTTTGATGCAGCCTTAATTCACCCAATTGGCATAACTAATCAAATGAAATTCTAATCATGTAGTGCCCTGTGCCATAGAGCCATCTTCAATGTCAGAACTTGCTGGATGGTGAAATGAGTATTCCTACTCCCAAGGTAATTAGAACCCAAGGAACACGATTTTTAACTTAGATTTCACTTTTGGGGTTCCCTTTAATGAGTTATGGCACAATTAATATTTGTGGTTAGTAATATCACATTATTACTTAGGTTATCATATTATTTCACTATTATCATTATTGCTCATCCATTTATGTTCGATAGCTTAATATTATTACCAAAGGAATTATGTGTGATTACTTGCACACAATTTTATATAATTCATTATTATCTCATGTGACATATTTTATGTGTTTATTATTAGCTTAAGACTAATGTGAGAACATTAGGTTACATTAGGGTGATTTATGTGTGCATTAGCTCATTAGAGTTATACTAAACATCTTTTAGGTCTAACCTCAACCTTGGATGGCTATGTCCAAAAGGTCAAAGTTCTAGGGTAGGGTCCAAGATCTGGTACGTTACACATAATAAAACAAAATCAACTTTAAACCCTCAAACCCTAGACTCTGCTTTAGGAACATAGCTAACATTAGCCTAGCTCTAGTGCCCTCTCTACCCCTAAGGATCGACCCTAATCTTACCACTATCCTATACTACAACATGCCCCCATGCGCTTGTAGGTACGTGTGATTAGTTGAGCCAATGCATTGGACTGGGTCCATATACAAATTTTGAGAGATCTGTGTGTTTACCCTTAGGGTTGCATCTAGTCACCTTTGGTTGGCTAGTGTGTGGCATTGAGAAGATTGCACCAAGCTTTCTACCTCCATTGTCGGGGATAGAGGCGCTTGGCCTAGCTAGTTAGTGTAGTAGCTTTTCCTACCACCCTCACCATTTCTATTCTTTATTCTTTGTTTACTTTTGCATATTGTCTTTCTAACTTGGCTTTTGTTGCTTGTTTGTGTGTTGTGCAGGTGACAGTTGTACATGCACAATACACATTTGACTTGTACCAACTTGGTGTTATACGACCCAAGATAGGCAGAAGGAGATGCCAAAGCTGACACAAGCAACACTGAGAAACCAAGATGGGTGACCATGAAGCTCAAATCCCTCCTGGGGATATACCACCACAACCCAACTGCCCTCTCCATGAATACTTCACCTCGAGGAACTACAACTCCCTAATTGCCATCCTAGTAGACCAAATGTCAGGTCAACAATTCTCCATTCCACCTGCACTTCTTGGACTCCTTCCTACTTACTATGGGATGGAGAATGAGAACCCCTACTACCATATCAATGCCTACATTGAAACTTGCTCCATGTTCTACACACCCACTGCCACCGATGACTCAATATGTAGAACCCTATCCCCCTTCTTTCTGAAAGAAAAAGCCAAGGAGTGCTACATCTCCAAGCTTGAGTTGGTGACATGGAATGCGATGAAGAATGAGTTTCTTAAGAAGATCTTCTCGATTGCCAAGCCAACCCAGATGCGAAGATGTATCACTGCCTTCTCACAAAAAGAAAATGAACCCTTCCATGAGGTGTGGGAAAGGTTCCAAAAGCTCCTGTGTGACTGCCCCCATCATGAGGTACCTTTGTGGAAGGCATTCTACACCGGGATAGCAGAGTTGAGCCAAACCAATGTTGATTTGTCATGTAGAGGCACCTTCATGGCAAAGCCCCCCGAGGAGTCATGGCCCTTATTCGAGCACCTTGCTAAGAATTCTCGCCATCAGGCTTCAACTAAAGGGGAACATTGTGACCAGAACTACATCCCTCCACCTCCTCCCATAGTTCCATCCCGGATTGTAGCCAACCCTGACATGATGAAAATGATGGCGGATATGATGAATATGATGAAGAACCAAGCTGGTGGTTCTTCTAGCCAATCCACTATGACGGTTGATGCTGAGGAAGAAGAAGTGCACTCTTTGCATGCCTTTGGAAACCGAAACAACCAAGGCCCAATGTCCAACTCCTATACTCTCAAGTGGAGGAATCACCCAAACTTCTCATAGAAACAACAAAATGAGGAAGGGTAAAGGAAGCCAAGGCAACACCAAGGGCCCAAGTATAGCTGTAAGTTTGCGGAAGAAGTCTAAGGAAGGCTAAGGAACCTTGATGAAGTGAAGAAAGAGGTTTCCTCGCAAGGACAAAACATTAGCTGCCTTGAACAAAGGCTTGATCAAATCTCCCTTTCACTAGCCCATCGTGAAAATGGGAGGCTCCCATCTCAACCCATGGCCAACCCAAACAATGATGGCAGTTATGTGAGCACTACTCAAGGTGCTTATGTCCTACCACAAGGCCAAGTACCCCCACTTCACCAGTACCAATGAACACCACATCCATATTATCCTCCACTTCAACAACCCCCTTACAACTACCAATATCCTTCACCTCACTCATATCAAACAATCCCCTCCACAATATCACCCCCATCCATCACAATAACCACAATCCCAGCCACAATTTATCCTCCAAAACCCGAATCCACCACACTCAAGGCCCCACCACCACCTCAACAACCACAAACACCTCCACACACTTTCTCTCCCACTACCAATGAGCATGTAAAGGCAATAACAATTTGAGGAGTGGTAGGACCTTGGAGCAGCCACATGGTACTTCTGTTGATATCACAACCAGTGATGACATGGTTGATATTGTGATCAGGGATGTTGATACTGAGATTTAGGCTAATGACACCATGATACTGATGGTTGATACCATTATACCGAGAGTTGATACCGTGATTCCAGTAATACCGCTTGATGATACTATTGACTTGAGTCAGTTGGGAGCACAACTCCCTCCATTACCCGATGCACTTGAAGAGCTATCCACCAAAAAAAGGAAGAAGAAACATATTGAGGACATCATGGAGACCTTTAAATAGGTCAAGATCAACATTCCTTTGCTTGATGTGATCAAGCAAATTCTATATTACGCTATGTCCTTGAAAGACTTGTGCACATTCAAGAGGAAGACGATAGGAAGGACACTGAGGAAGGTCAAGCTCACTGAGCAAGTGAGCTCAATTCTACAACACACTGTGCCAAGGAAGAGAAAAGATCCTAGTGACCCCATCATCTCATGCTACATTGGATCACATCACATAGACCAAGCTCTTCTTGACTTGGGTTCTAGCATAAATATGCCTTATGATGTGTTTCCTGAATTACAAATGGGACAATTGGGTCCCTCTCACTGTACTTTGCAGTTGGCCGATAGATCTGTGAAAATGCCTAGATGACGTGTTGATGATGGTGTTGGTCAAACTTGATGATGAGACCTCAACATTCTTTCCTGCTAATTTTATTGTCTTGGACATGGAAAAAGACTCAAGGAAAGTTCCTATCATCTTGGGGAGACCCTTCTTGGCCGCAACTGATGTAGTGATCCATGTGAGGACCGACACCATGTATGTGACTTTCATGCACATGAAGATCCGATTGAGCATTTTCAAGTCTTCTGCTAAAGCCAAAGTGATAGGTGTTGTAAAAGAGGATTGTTATCTGATTGAGTGTCTTGATGAGATAGTAGAAGAGTGTCTACATGCATGGATTCAAACCGCCACACAAGGTAGAGGTCTAGAGCCCAGTGTGGAATTTCTTGATGATGATGATGAGGATGAGGAAGAAGAGTTGGCCTTAGTAGCTGCAAGTGAAGACCTCCCGTCTTTTTCTGAACCATTGAAGAATTCCCTTGAAGAGTCTCCCATTCTTGAGCTCAAGTCTCTTCCCGAAGGGTTGAAATATGATTTCTTAGGTTCCAATGACATTCTCCCGGTGATCATTTCTTCTATTCTTTCTCCAGAGTAAGAGGATGCATTGACGACAGTTTTAAAGAAGAACATTTAGGCCATCGGATGGTCCATATCTAATTTGAGGGGTATTGACCTTTTTATTTGTGTCCATAGAATCTACCTTGAGGATGATGCTAGACCAACCCATCAAATGCAAAGACGATTGAATCCCAAGTTGAAAGAGGTTATAGAAAAAGAGGTTGTGAAGCTACTTGATGCCAGAATCATATATCCCATTTCTGATAGCCCATGGGTGAGTCCCATCCAAGTTGTACCCGATAAGGGTGGAATCATAGTTGTCGAGAATGAAGATGGGGAATTTATTCCCGTAAGAGAGCAATCCAAATGGGGGATGTGTGTGTATTACAGAAAATTGAATGAAAAACCAATAAAGATCATCACCCTCTTCCATTCCTTGATCAGATCTTAGAGTGATTAGCTGGACAGATTTTCTATTATTTTCTTGATGGGTACTTTGAGTACATCCAAATAGTTGTTCACCCCGTTGATCAAGAGAAGATGATGTTCACTTGTCCAAGTGGAATTTTGCTTATAGGAGGATGCATTTTGGGTTGTGCAATGCGCCTTCGACATTTCAAAGATGTGTAACATCCATCTGTGCTGATATGCTTGATTCATTGCTTGAAGTCTTCATGGATGACTTTTTTGTGTTTGGTAAGACATTTGATGAGTGTTTGCTTCACCTAGCAGTTGTTCTAGAAAGGTGTGTCAAGGTCCTTTTGGTACTATCTTGGGAGAAAAGCTACTTCATGGTGCCCGAAGGCATTGTTTTGGGTCATCGAGTTTCCAAAGCCAGAATTGAAGTTGATAAGGCCAAAGTGGGCCTGATTTCCACTCTCACTATTCCTTCCACCGTAAGACATGTACGATCTTTCTTGGGGCATGCATGTTTCTATCGTTGCTTCATTAGAGACTTTAGCAAAATCTTGAGGCCACTTTTTCATTTACTTGAAAAGGATGTGGAATTCCATTTTGATGATAAGTGTATTGAAGCTTTCAACCACTTGAAGAACAAGCTCGTCTCTGCTCCTATCATGTAGCCCCCGAATTTCTTATTGCCATTTGAGATCATGACTGATGCATCAGACATGGCAGTGGGGGTTGTGTTGGACCAAAGGATTGGCCATATTCCACACACCATTTACTATGCAAGCAAGACTCTTGATGAAGCTCAAAGGAAGTACACTACCACATAAAAACGTTGCTTGCCGTGATTTTTGCTCTTGACAAGTTTCACTCTTATCTCTTGCAAAAAAAGGTGGTGGTTTATACGGATCATGTGGCCTTGAAGTACCTTATGACAAAGAAAGATTCTAATCCAAGACTGATCTGATGGATTCTGTTGCTCTAAGAGTTTGATCTAGAGACTGTGGAAAAAAGGGGAGTAGAAAATTCTACAACCAATCATCTCTCCCGCATTGAAGCATCGTATGATGATAGGAACCGCATCAAAGAAACAATCCCACATGAGCAACTCTTCTTACTTTCATCCACACAAAGACCATGGTATAAGCACATAACTAACTTCTTAGCTAGTGGAAGGATACCGAGTACTTGGACAGGGGAGGATAGCAAGAGACTATTTGCTATGGTGAAGAACTATGCTTGGGATGACCCACACCTTTTCAAATTTTGTCCCGACCAACTCATTAGAAGATGTGTTCTGAAAAGTGACCAGTAAGAGATCCTAGCCATGTGCTACTCTAGTGCATGCAGAGGACATTTTAGTGGAAAACGTACAACCGCCAAGATTCTTCAAAGTGGATTTTATTGGTCAACTTTGTTCAAAGATGCTCATGAGTTTTGTAAATGATGTTTGAAGTGCCAAAAAGTGGGCACTATCTCAAAGAGGGACATGATTCCTCTATCACATTCTCATGGTTGAGGTGTTTGATGTGTGGGGAATTGATTTCATGGGTCTGTTTCCTCCCTCCTTTGGATATGTGTACATCTTGGTGGTCGTCGATTATGTATCAAAATGGATTGAAGCTATTGCTACTAGAACCAGTGATCATAAGGTGGTGTGTGATTTTTTGAAGTCAAATATATTTAGCCGGGTTGGTGTGCCAAGAGCCATGATTAGTGATGGAGGAAGTCAATTCATCCATCGCACATCTGAAGGGTTGATAAAAAGACATGGAGTAAATCATCGTGTGGTACTCCTTACCACCCTCAAATGTGTGGTCAAGTTGAGTTAGCTAATCGAGAGATAAAGCTCATTCTTGAGAAGACAGCGAGGTTGGACCGCAAGGATTGGTCTTTACGCCTCAATGAGACTTTGTGGGCATATATGAATGCATATAAAACCCTGATTGGCACCACACCATTTAAGCTTGTTTATGGAAAAAGTTGTCATCTACCGGTGGAAATGCAACACAAGGCTTTGTGGGCTTTGAAAGCCATGAATATGGATGGATACACTTCCGTATTGAAAAGAAAGTTGCAATTGCATGAGCTTGAGGAGATGAGGCATGAAGCCTATGAATTGTCCAAAATCTACAATGAAAGAAGTTTCTTCACAACAAGCTGATCAAGAAGAAGGATTTTGTGCTCAGGCAATGGGTATGGTTGTACAACTCTAGGATGAAGTTATTTGCTAGAAAAATTCAGTCTAGATGGGAAGGACCTTATCTCATCAAGAATTTATATCCATCCAGAGTTGTTGTGATAAGTGAGAAGGATGTAGAAAGAGAGTTTACCGTGAATGGACAAATATTGAAACCAGTGGTTGAAGTAGGTCCTAATAGAGCCAATCAAAGTTTTGATATTGTGATGTTAGTTGAGGAACACCGACTTGATGAAGAGATGTGCATGAATGCACATGAGAGGGATATTTACTACAAAGATGCTTTGAAAATTCTGCGAGGATGATCAAGTTCAAGAATCAATAAGGCTGACTAAAGGCATACAATTTAGCGCTATTGGGAGGCAACCCACCTAGGTTTGGAAACTTTGTCACCCAATCTTCAATTTTTGATACTTTAAAATTTTTTACATGATTCCACGAACACACACACGCACACTTGTGCTTGATAGTTTTGTTTTAGTTTTGATGATATGACAGGTGAGGCACGTGAAAGTTGAGATATGAGGCACATTTTAGTGAAAAATGATTGATATAACATCAAGTGGATCAATTAAAATGATTGGATTATGAATGATGGAATGATTTGATGATTTCAGAATACTTTTGAACTTAGAGGACCCAACACGACCATGCTAGCATGGAACGTTCGTGCTGGCTCGTGTTTCAACAAGGAAAACTTAAGTTTTGGGCATGGGTAGCATGACTGTGCTGGCAAACACAACCGTGCTGGCCAACACGACCATGTTGGAATCCCGCCAAAGCGGCCGTGCTGGCCAACACGACCATGTTGGCATCCCGCCAAAGCGGCCGTGCTGGCCCAGGCCCAACACTTAAGTTGTCCAATTTCACCTAAGCTAGCACGATCCAGAACGACCATTCTGCGCAAGGAGGCGACTCCGAATAACCCCCAAATCACCTCCTCTTGCTCCCAAACTCCATATTTGAGTTCCCTTTGGCCCCCAATCACCTTCCCCTACCTCAAGCTCCAATTTCCACCCTCCATTACAATCTATTTCTCCATCTCCAAGAAGATTTCACACCTACAACCCAAAAGTGCATTTCTTGCTCATTTTCCACCAAAAATCCTTACAAAAATGAAGAGCGCGGGCAAAACAATCAAGAAAGGGGTAGAGAAGACCATGAATATCCTCGCTGGAGGCAAAAGCTGCACCAAGCTGGCCTCCAATGTCACTCTTCCATCCCACAATGCTTCGTAACTACCTAAATCCGTTTCACAATCACTCAGACGGTCGACATCAACAAGCACCTCCATACACTGATCATCCTCAAGTAGCCACACGTTGGATCCAAGCTACAACAACCCCGATGAGGAGGAGGAGGAGGAAGAAGAAGAGATGGAGAACATCATCGACTCAGTGGATATTGATGCACCAACCTGAGAGAGGAGGGACAAGAAGGCTACTACTGTGTCATATTCACAACTACCTCCATGCCCGAATCCAGCGAGACACTCCACTTCGTTAGCACAACCACACGCCACTCAACAGCCCATTAGGTGCCAGTTGTTGATTGAGGAAGAAGATGAAGATACACCCATTCAGATGGTGCCCTTGAACTTGGACACAAGTTCAGGGTCACACACATATGAGGAGGAGGAGGTAGATGACACTGAAAGTGAGGAGATGGAAGATGAGCCAGTGGACTTCTTGTCCAAGCTAGAGGAGGATATGATGAAGTGGGTTGGGAAATAGCCCGAGGAAGTTGCATATGGGAGAGGCACATCAAGGCGAGTGTTCACAAGGCCCCTTCACCCTGAGTGCACTACTAGGAGGGTGATTCCCACAAGGTATGCTTGCCCCAACACCATGCAAGCCCTAGGGATGCATCTTATTGCCAATGATTTCTTAGAATCACATGGATTGTATCGCTTGTTGACCACTGTGGAAGAAACATACTTAGAGAAAACTCATGATTTTTTTGGATCTTTAGAGAAGGTGCAATATCAAGGGGAGGATGCAATCTGCTTTAGGCACAATGACTCCACTCATGTACTAAAGGCCTCCAACCTCAACAAGATTTTCGCACCAACACCAGAGATATCTCAAAAGTTTGATGGGGGAAAGTTTGACAAAAGTGGGAAATGCAACTCTTCTAAGATGTGGGAAATGTTGGCTAAGTTGGAAATTAATATACCCTTTGTTTTGAAGATGACAAAAATTTCATTCTTGTGGATCTAACGTGCAACTTGAGCATTTCAGGGTTCAAAGGAATAAGGAAATCCTACCCAGTGAGAAGATGAAATAATGCAAATTGAAGATCAAATGTGCTTAATTGTATAAAATGTTCATGTAAATACTTGTACAAAAATATAATGTATAAGAACTTAGACATCATGTAAATCAAGTGTTAGATCTTCCCTACCCACTTATAACCCTTAGATAGGTTTCCCCCCAAAGTTAGAGTCACCAACACACATTGAAACACACACTTAGTATGTGATTCAAAAGTCTAGAACAGGGGTACCCTCAGTCAAAGAACTTGTCAATCGAGACACTCTCAATCGAAGTTCTTGTCGACTGAGAACTACCTCAGTCGAAATTGTGAGCACGATTCAACAACTTACACAATTGTGCTCTAAATTAGTCTTCATTCGAAAATAACCTCGACCGAGTAAGAAATGGTCTAAAGCTTGTGACTGTTAGATTGAGTGGTTGTTAGTTGGGAATTGAAAATATACATTGCAACACTTTTGCCTTAAACCCAGGCTTGATCAAAGAAAACCTCGACCGAGACACAGTTCAGTCGACCAAATTGTCGACCGAGCAGGGTTTTGGATTGTTCTTTTCAGACACGAATAAATTAGCAATTACTAGCCAACTAATGTACACCTAATGACTAGTTAAGTACTAATAACACTCTAGACAATCACTTGTAAACCATTCCTATAAATAGGAGAGGCCTTAGGACACCCAAAACATCACTTGCATACACAATACCTAAGCTACACTTGAGCATTCACTATTGAGAGCAACAAAGCTAGAATTCACTTGCCATCTTCATCCTTGTGCTCTAGAGTTTTGTCCTATAGTTACAATCTCCTAGCCACCACATATATCCACGTCCATCCTAAGTGGATAGGAGATCTAAATGATTAATATAGGATCAAAGCATTGTACTTCATTGGATAAGTATTTGCTTCCTTCCAATCTATTTCTTATATATTGTATTTTGTTCTCCTTGACTACTCCTAGGGTTGGAGGTTGTTGAAAGGAGGTTTCTTGGTGCTACTTCAACAAAGTGAAGGCTTCTCCAATGTGTGCTTGAGATTACTACAAGAATGCTACTTCAGAGGAGGTTGGAGCTACTTCTAGGTGAAGGCTATCTCTAGGTGGTGGAGCTACTTCAAGGTGGTGAAGGCTGCTCCAAGGATTGCTCGTGGTTACTTCAAGAAGGTTGCTTCAAGGGGGTTGAGGCTACTTCAAGGTGAAGGCTACTTTTAGTGGAAAGTGATTGTATTTATGTAACATCCTTGTGAGGTAATAAAATTAATCACTTTCAAAATCCCAATTGGAAACAATTTGGTAGTGCACTGACTACCTTTGATTTCAAAGGTAGGAACCACTATACATCCAAGTGTCTTCCTTGTTTACCCTTCCTTCTTTGGTTGAGTGCCTTAATTGTTTTAATTAACTTTAAATTATACAAAAATCTCTATTCACCCCCTCTAGATCTTTCAATTGGTATTAGAGCAGGTCTTCAAGGAGCCCTAACAGGTCTTGAAGAATGGGGGATGGTGTACTTCACAACCTCAACCTTGAAGGAACCAACATAAGCCGACCACCACCATTTGATGGAACAAACTACACTTATTGGATGAGAAGGATGCAATTTTACTTCCAAGGAATAGGCTTGGACCATTGGAGGATGGTATCTACACCCTACATACTTCCAGTGACGGAATATGCAACATGGGATCTAAATACGGTAAAACAAGTTCAATTAAATGCAAAGGCGGTAAGCATTTTATATTGTTCTATTTCTGTAAGTGAATTTAATAGAATATCTTACTGTGAGAATGCTTATGAAATATGGCATAAACTTTCAATTACACATGAAGGTACAATGCAAGTAAAGAATACTAAGATTAATATGCTTAAACAAAAGTTTGAACAATTCTAAATGTTATCTAATGAGACTATTAGTGAAATGTATGCAAGATTCTCTTCTATTGTTAACATCTTAAATGCCTTAGGTAAATATAAAAGTGAGGAAGATAAAGTCTCTAAGATCCTTAGGTCCTTACCTCCGAAATACAAGCCAAAGGTGACAGCCATTGAAGAAGCCAATGACCTTACCACTTTGAAGATGGAGCAACTCATCGGGAATCTAGAAACTCATGAGGTAACTCTTGAATAAGAAGAAAGATTGGAAGCTGAACACAAGAAGGATAAAAGGAAGGACATTGATTTTAGGGCATCAACTAAAGTAAGCAATGAGGCAAGTGGAGAATATAGTGAAGAAGAGGCACTCTTTGTAAATGGTAAGCAATATAGAAGGTTTAAAACTAACAAAAATTCTTTTGTTTATTCATTTTCTTCCCTTAGGTGATTTAAATGTGGTAAGAAGGGACATTTAAAAAATGAGTGTCCCAAAGTCAAGAAGGGAAAGAAATCTTCTCTCAAGAAAAAAGAAAAAGCCTACAAAGCAGCTTGGGATGACTCAAGTGATGATAGAAAAAGTGAGGAGGAAGTGGAATGTCTCATGACTAAAGAAGACATGGTAAGATGTTTCATTGCAACAACAAATGAAGAAGAAAATGAGGTAAATCTTCTTGATTTATCTAAAGAAGAGTTAGTCACTAGTATTGAAGAACTACATGATAAATATGTTGATTGTAAAAGGAAATAAAAAAGGCTTACAAAAACCAATGAAGATTTGTATGATAAATTGAATGATCTTACTTTTGAAAAGGAAAGTATTATGTCTGAAAAGGCTACTTTGAAATCTTCTATTAATGGTTGCAATATTAAGTTGCTTACTCTAAAAACTAACAATAATTTTCTTTGCCAAGAAAAGGTTGAATTGCTTGCTAAAATGAATGATCTTCAAACTTGACCTATTTTATGCACTCATTTGGATTCTGATGCTATTATTAAAGAAAAAGATAGTTTGTTATCTAATTTAGATCAAGCAAAGTTAGACATTAAAAAGATAATGGATGAAATTGCTAAGACGTAAAAGGATATTAGTAGCTTGAAAAATAAAGACATTCTTGATAAAATCCTAAAGGACTCATCTAGACAAATTAGGAGAAGAGGCCTAGGTTATGTGCCCAAAGATAATTCCTATCAAAAACCTAGAATTAAAAGGACACAAGTACCCAAGACTAAAGTCATGTATGTGCCTAAAGACAATCTATCTAAGAAGAGAAACAAATTGATTCTATTTGTTGTCATTACTATTTACGTCTTGGATATTATTTATTCTCTTACTCATACAATAAAAAGGATGTTGACTTCGTTTGGGTTCCAAAACCCCAACGTAAAAATGTTGGTCATAATAAGTTGAGGTTTGACCTAAGCTTCACTTTGAAATTTATAATGTCTTATCTCAATTGAATTAAGCCTGAACTTATATATCTTTGTATATTTTGTGTGCTTAATTGTGATATCCAAAAATAATGGAATGATATGTTTACATTAGAAATGTTGGATTTATTGAAATTGCACAAAACTTTATCTCGGTCGAAAAAATTATCGACCAAGAACTCTTCCGGCCGAATAAAAGATCGACCGATGGTATTTTTGTTAACATTGTTGTACTGGAAAATCTTTCCGATCGACAAATAGCTCGACTAAAAATTCTTCCAGTCGAAAAAATGTTTGATTGAAGATAGTTCTGTCAGAACTGTTTATTGAAAACAAAATTATTCAACTGCAATTAAATTTGGTGACCCAAATCTGTACTAAACTCCTAATATTAAATTGTTCCAAATAGTTGAAATGTTTATAGTAATGCTCCTAACCAAATGGACCACTATATGGGACCAAAACTTTCATACTTTGTAGGTTTGGATGGTCTATTAAAGATACTCTAAAATGTGCAGATTTTCACACACTTAGAGAAAAGGTAAAATTATTGTTCACATGTGAAGAAAATTTCAAAGGTAAAACTATTGGCATAAGTGATGTTGGTAAAAAATTTAAATATGCTATGTGTCAAAGAACTACATCATAAGTGCTATAACAATGGTTATGACTCATGGAAAAACATCAAAGTTATTGATAAAGGAAATTGTAAACTTCTTAACACTATGGACATAAATTGCAAAAATAAATTGGTCATGGCTTAAAAAGATTATCCACAGAAGAAAATTGCTTTGAATCATTACCTAAATTTTTGTGATAGATCTGAAGTTTGACAAAGAAAAGTTAGACAAAATTGATCTTGTCACAAAATGACTCTATTTTGAAATAATCAAAATGAAGAATCTAAGGTTTATAAGTATACATGTTGATTATACACAGCAAATCTTAGTCATATCCTAAAAGATTTAATCATTGGACAAATGAGCCTACTAAAAACAACGAATAAAATTCAACTCCTAGACCTAAAAGCAAAATATTGGAACTATATGGGTATGATTAGGATTTATTGAGAAGAAATAGATTTAGATATGATTTATGAATAATTGGCTAAGACTTGAGATCATCAAATGGATGTAAAAATGCATAAGGTTGTTTGGTCATGTATGCTAATAAAAGAAAATGTTACCTATTGGTTCATTCTAAGAATAAAGCTACATTAATTGGAAATCTGTAGAAATGCCTCTGGGTCGAAAAGGAGTTGGACTGAGGGGTGCCCTGGTCGAAGTCATGGTCGACCGAAAATAAGCCTGATAAAAATGCTTATTTGTAAATCAAATCATTTACTTGCACCCAACATTGGTATATTAAATATGTAAAGTTGCTTATCATATTAAATACTTATAATAAGAGAAATTTTTGAAATAACATTGATAATGCAAGAAACAAGATCGCTTACAAAAATTGACTCACAATCTTACTTCATCAACTGAATTGAAATACCTTAGTGTCATTTTTTATGAGATTAAGGGGGAGCTCACAAAAATTCTTGAATATAATGCACATCTTGCTCTGAATTGAATTCTCTACACCAATTAGGGCTTAACATCCCTTGTATTTGGTTAGAGATACATTTATTGATTCTACTATGAGCCTAAAGGAATCTCATATCATTTTAGGGCTTGACATCCCTTGCAAATGGTTGAAAAATCAATAACATTCATTGATCCCACCATGAGCCTAAAGGAATCTCATATCATTTCAGAGCTAAACATCCCTTGCAAATGATTGAGAAATTAATCTTGGTTTTTAAATTGTGGCTAAATTTGCTTTTTTTAGGCAAACAATTAAGGGGGAGTAATCAATTAAGGAGGAGTCTTATTGACTTACACATATGATTATATGGTTATATTTTAAAAATGATAAAGGGTGAAAATAAAATAAAGCAAAATCAAGTAAAATCAAGTAAAATCTTATCATAAGTCTTAATGATCTATTGTCTAATTAATTGGTGCTACATTGCCTCAAGAGATGGATATCATGTTCTATATATCTTTCGGTATATCAGGACACATTTTATGAGATCAATGACTCTATTCACCTCAGGTACATCACAGGTATGAAACTCATTTATTTTCAAATATTTTTCTTATATTTTAGAAATGTTTGTCATCTTCAAAAAGGGGGAGATTGTTGGCTAAATTGGACATTAATATACCCTTTGTTTTGATAATGACAAACATTTCATTCTTGTGGATCTAACGTGCTACTTGAGTATTTCAGGGTTCAAAGGAATAAGGAAATCTTACCAAGGGGGAAGATGAAGATAAATGCAAATTGAAGATCACATGCGCTTAATTGTATAAAATGTTCATGTAAACACATGCATAAAAATATAATGTACAAGTACTTAGACATCGTGTAAATCAAGCGTTAGATCTTCCCTATCCACTTATAACCCTTAGATAGGTTTCCCCTCAAAGTTAGAGTCACCAACACACATTGAAACTGATACGAACCGTTTGAAGAAAACATGATTTACTAAAACGGAAGCGTTCGTTAGCAGAAGATTACTGAAAATCACTAAAAATAAAAACCATTTACAAAGAGATCCAAACACATGGAAAACTATTTGAACAAGAACCATTGTATTTTATTTACATCCTGGTTCATAAGTACATATCATGTACCATCCCTTCTCGAGGGTTACAAACATCAACTACTCTGTTAAAACTATACACAGGAAGCGTAAACACCTCGAGGCATTAAGACAAAATCTCATATTGATTCATTAAAGTTCAAAATACTAACTCTGAGGACCTGAGAGTACAGAGACGACACATAAGACTTCTATCTACAAGACACGACAGACAATACATTCAACCTGAGCTGTCACTGCTGTCCTTGCTGCTGCTGATGTTCTTCCTCTGTAGGATGCTCTCAAACTCCTCCGTGCTCGCCTACCTAAAAAAATGTTGAATCCCACGGGGGTGAGACAATTGAAAATTGCCCCAGCGAGAGATATAACTCTCCGCCAAAAACATTATTATTGCAGTTTAATAATATAAAACTGAGAAGAGGATAAGTAGTTTAGATCAATCTCATTTTTTAAAGTATTGCAACTGTCTATGATAGAATAGTAAATCATCTATTCTGTTTATAAGGAATAGGAAGAGCATGTATATCATTTATCTATCATATCATTTCAACATCTCAAGCTTTTCCTTATTATCCTAATATGTCACCCATGATTCATTCTTGTTTCCATCTATTGGCCTTAGCCAATCTGCTAAATAGATATTGAATTATACCAGACATAAGAGTATACATCATCATATTTTATCAAGGCATTGGACTATGCCAATCCTTTGGTTATAGGCTTCATACCTTCGCCAGGTATTGGACCATGCCAATCCTGATTTCACAGCCAGACATTGGACTCTACCAATCCTGATTACATAGCCAAGCATTGGACTCTAATCAATCCTGATTACACAGCCATGCATTGGACTCTAACCAATCCTGATTACACAGCCGGGCATTGGACTCTAACCAATCCTGATTACAGGCTTCATGCCTCTGCCAGGTATTAAACTTTAACCAATCCTGATTACACAGCCAGGCATTGAATTCTAACCAATCCTGATTACACAGCTAGGCATTGGACTCTAACCAATCCTAATTACAGGCTTCAGGCCTCTGCCAGGTATTGGACTTTAACCAATCCTGATTACACAGCCAGGCATTGGACTCTAACCAATCCTGATTACACAACCAAGCATTGGACTGTAACCAATCCTGATTACAGGCTTCATGCCTCTGCCAGGTATTGGACTTTAACCAATCCTGATTACACAACCAGGCATTGGACTCTAACTAATCATGATTACATAGCTAGGCATTGGACTCTAACCAATCCTGATTACAGGCTTCATGCCTCTACCAGGTATTGGACTTTAACGAATCCTGATTACACAGCCAGGCATTGGACTCTAACCAATCCTAATTACACAGCCATACATTGGACTCTAACAATCCAGATTATAGGCTTCATGCCTCTGCCAGGTATTGGACATTAACCAATCCTGATTACACAGCCAGACATTGGACTCTAACCAATCCTGATTACACAACTAGGCATTGGACTCTAAGCAATCCTGATTACAAGCTTCATGCCTCTGCCAGGTATTGGACTTTAACCAATCCTGATTATACAGCCAGGTACCACATCCTTTTACTAGCATTAAACTTTGGCTATGCCATCATACTTAATCACATTCTTTATGTAATACAAGTATTCCTCTCTTCCCCTTTCAGCATATTCAAAAACATGTATGATCATGATTTCATTATTATTATTGTATCCTTTTGTTATTATTATCATATTACTGAGTTTCCATTTCTTGGTTTATTATTAACATTATCATCTCTTACAAGAGACCTTTATAATCATATTGGTACCTCTTACTAGGCAACAACTTTCTCATATGGCTCTCAAGGTCCATTAAAACATATTTAATGTAACAATTAGGATAACACTCTTCATATGTTATTCATCCAAGTATGTTGGATTTGTGATGCATCAAAGGGTATCACTCTTAAAGAGCTGGATGTGATATCTATGAGGTCTTGAAGTATTACTTCCCTCATCACTTTTAACTTTACATAAGTTTATCATCTTATATTGTATTAAGGTATTTTCCCATCTTAATACTTTTATCCACTAACCTATCACCTTTATCATAAAGTGCATAGGTCATAGAACACACGTAAGAATTGTCTGACTATCTTCAATGATATGGACTCATCTCATATTAAAGCACTGCTTGGTATAAGGTTGCCTATAATCAAGCACTTTAGGTATTTCCCTCATCCGGATATTAGTCACTATTCCATTATTAGGAGTAGGGTTTCACATACCATCACCCTTCATTAGGGTTAGGGTTTATCATGACATTATCTGAAATTAGGGTTAAAGCTTCTTATTCTATATCACATAGGAATTCTCATTCCCTTACCCAAAATTAAGGGTAGGGTTTCTCATTTCATTACCGAGATTTGGGGTTTCATCTATTAGAATCTGTAGTTAGGATTTCACATACTTTCATCCCACAGTCATACTGACCAGCACGGCCGTGCTGCCCCTAGGCAACACCCTGTATTAGGGTTTCTTATAACATCACCCTATATTAGGGTTCTTATATCTTTCCCCCAAATTAGGGTCTCATGTACCTTTACCCAAAATTAGGGTTTCATGAAGCATCCCCTTGAATTAGGATTTTTCATTATGTTTCCTTGAATTAGGATTCCTGATGTCCTTACCCTAGATTAGGGTTACTCCATTACCCTATATTAGGGTTAAGGTTTACTATTCACATCAATTAGTATTTCTCATATCCCAATTCATCTCAATCAGGATTTCCCCATCAATTAGGGTTTTCCCATCAATTAGGTTAGTTCAACCCTTCATTAGAGTACATACACCTTTGATTATCATAGTGTACGTATTGACATTCATAAGCATCAAAGGATGAGTACTCTAATTACAATAATTATTTAAGTACCCTAAAGGTACTTCCATTGTAATCAACATTAGTATACTTTTCAACCAGTCATGGGGTTATTGGTCTTTTCATAATTTGAACTAATTGAACCATTAAATGGTCTTGATCAAATAGCCCTCAATTGGTTTTGATCAATAAACCTTCAATTAGTTTCGACCATCTAATTCTTCATTGGGTTTAGGACCAATTTGGACCTCCATTCGGTTTTGATCATGACCTTTAAACGGTCTTGGGGTCACACCCTCAAACGGTCTTGGGGTTAGACCTTCAAACAGTCTTGGCCCTTAGTCCCTTAAACGGTCTTGAAACCATTTCCTTTCAAACGGTCAACTATCTCAAACAGTCAACGATCCTTAATGGTTTTGATTGTATTGATCCTCTTAAACAATTTTGATCAAATGGACCCCAAACGGTCTTGATCCAATTGAACCCCAAACGATCTGAGACCGTTTGATCCCAAACGGTCTCAAGACCGTTTGGACTCAAATGGTCTCAAGATCGTTTGGTCCAAAGCATCTTGAAACTGAGATGATCAACTAGGGTTCCATTCACTCAAATCAATTAGGGATTTACTTCATTGAATCCATCATCAATTGAACTATTAATTATTCATCAGTTGGTAACCATTGGATCTTCAACCATCCAATAATACTCAACCATAGACCTCCAAACGGTCTTGAGACCGTTTGGTTGACCTCCAAATGGTCTGGGACCATTTGATCACAAACGGTCTTGAGACCATTTGAGTCCAAACGGTCTTGAGACTGTTTGGTCTCAAACGATCTTGAGACCATTTGGTCTCAAGTCCTTTGAAACTGTTTGCTTTAGATATTATTGAGATGTGTGCTTAGGATGATGTCATCATCATCAAGATATGATCCTTCATAATTTTTTGTAATTCTCATAGTGGTTCCATTGATTTGATCAAATGAATTTCAATAAGAACAAAATGATCAACAATTGATGAAGAATTGAATGCAATAATAATATTAAGGATTTAAGTTATAAAAACCACCTCCAAAGAAGCTTAAAAGCTTCAAACTCCACATCTTAAAATGGTGAAAGCAACTCCTTCAACTATCCAAAGCTCATCCTCAAGTCTTTGAGTGAAAAGAATGGCCAGGGTTGAAGTTTGAAGGGAGAAAAGAAGAAACCAAGCATTGATTTGTAATTTCCACCATGAAATCAAGGTGAAAGAGGACCATGGAGCTTACCAACAGGTTGAGGATCATCCTCCTCCTGCTCCTAAGCTCCCTTGGTCGTTTTGCAAGCAAAGAGTGAAAGTGGTTTCGAAATAACCCTTTCAAGTTATGGATATGTGAGTATATATGTGTATTATTGAATTTCTTTTTAAGAGAGAGAATGTAGGGGATAATTCCTCCATTTCCTTACCACTTGCCCCCTATTTTTCCTTACATACGAAGCCTCTTTCCTTGCCTTTCATTCCCTTCAATTATCCATGATTTAAAGGAAAAGCAATTAAGCACCTTAATCATATAATAATAATATCCATAAGTTTGTGGATATTACTTTTTCCTTTAACTAATGTGAGTGGGCTCTCCACCCACTTAGATATTTTTGAGTGCCTTTTCAAGGCTCAAAGACGTCCACTATTAAGCAAATTCAACCATCTCATTTTTGGTTGAAGGCACTTCAATTAATATTTTTATTTTTGCATTAAATTGAATTAGGGTTCCAATTATGCTTAAATCTTGATTATTTTAATATCAAGATTCTTTCTCTTCAAAAATGATTCAAATGAGGTGTCCCTCTCATTTTTTTTCTCTACATGATGCCAAAAAACATGAGGGACCCTGTAGCATATTGAACCCTGGGTTTTGGGTAAATTGCACATTACACCAAAACTAGGTTTTAATGCACAAACATTGCTTAATAAGCTCTGTCTTGGTACTCAGGCTACCACAAGCCATACCACAACATCATTCTCATTATTATGATGCTTCAACATTTGCGGAACATTTTATCATATACAATTTGCAAGTTAACCCCTCAAATTGGATAAATTGCACTTTAGTCCAAAATAAGCAAACATTGCTTCAACATTATTCAAAAAGGACTAAAATTGAAACATAAGTTTCTCTTGAGCCTTAATTACTTTTCACAAAATAAAATTGAGGATCTAATTAACTTGCTTAAGCAAAACTCCCAGGGTTAAGGCATAACCCAGGTCAGGGATATTATAATTATAAACCCCTAACAAGGATTTCGTCCCCGAAATCCCAGATAAAGGGAAGCAGATATTATTAATTTATCATCTCATAAAGTCTTCACATAACATCTCAATGTCATGAAGATAGCATTGAACTTTGATGGATACAAAGTTCTTCCACACAGCTTATTATAGAAGATATGACCTATTGTGCCATCTAACTAGCTGACACAACACTAGGCTTTCTTACTACTTGTACTAACTATCTCATTAGTTGTACATTATCTAATCATAAGGGAAGGTTATTTGTTAATTTTAAGAATTTATCATAAAGGTATATTTAGATGTTGTGTATAAGTTGCTTTTATAGATTTAGATAGAGGTTATTTGTCAAATTAATTTGATAAGCTTTTCTCGCAATAATTTTTACAATTATTCCTTAAAATAGTTCATCCTCATCAATGTTATGTTTATGCAAGGCATAAACTCCTAACATATGATGTCCATGCTACATTAGGTATATGAACTCATTTCATAGTTAATTATTCCACGAAATCATCATAAAATAATCTGATATTTCTCAGATATCAGAATCTCTTACCTTGGTATCTATCATATGTGTTGAAAACACATCACATCCTCATCTTCCTTTCATCATGAGACATTACTTGTTACATTTATCTTTATCTTAAAACCCAAGTTCAAGACAAACTGATACTTTTCTAAGTATCCATCAAAGGAACACTTTAATTTATGTACATCAAGTGTCATAAGACCCACTTGATTGCCATGTCCCAGATAGGAAAGAGCATAAGAAAACACATTCTTCTTATCACCCCGTCATCACCTAGGGTTGTTTATTAAAGAGAAGAGATTATCAATTACATGAACCTTCAACTTGTTCATGAGTCAATCATTCTTGTCTCATCTTGGTTCCTTGCCATCGGCATAATAAATTATAAGGATAATTACATGTCACCACATCTTAGTATTATCATCATTATGTTTACTAGATTTGGGTATTAAAACCTTTGGTTCATCACTGATTATTGTTACCTCCCATCAGGTAACTATTACCTCTAGGTCTGAGGACCGGGGTATACATTATACTAAACATCTTCTTTTGTTTATAAGTTGATTTATAATTAAATCAAATTCCTCCGTATATCAATTAGAATGTGGTATAAATATCCATGCCACATCTCCCACTTCATTAGGATCTTTTTAGATTGTTTTTGAATGATTACTTGATCAGGGTAATTAGAAAGATAACAATCGAGGTATGTCATACGTACCTGGCCTTCAATAAATGAATACCTGGCTAGGGTATTCAAGAACTGAAATTAAGTAGTATGCATTTATTTTATTTTATGTTTTTATCTCTTTAAATATCTCAAATTTCCTCTGAGTTTCTTTTATCTCTCTTCCCTTCCTTAATGAAGAGAGAGAAATTCTAACATTTCAAAAAGAATATTGAATTGAATACACATTTCCATCTTTTTATCTCTTCTCTTTGTCCTTAAAGGACTGACTCAAGAAAGCTTATTAATAACTACCTTACTCATAATCAGTAGGAAAGAGAAGAAAAAGGAAAGGTAATTCAGAATGAACATTTTATCCGGTATGTTACCTTTACGGGTTATCTATTATCTTATCCGCTGGGTCACCTCATTACTTTCTACTTGGTCATTGCCACCTCAGATGTCCTTTCTATCCACATCTATAGCAAGCTCAGAGCCTTTTTGGTGACTACTGCATTGGTGCACTATATTGTGGTTGAGTCGGTACTACTAAAATTTTTGATTGTTTAGTACCACCAATCCACTGTTCCTGTGACTGTGTAGACTTCCTTTTAAGGTATGTATCATGTTTCTTTGTCATAGACCTTTCTATCCTCTGATTTGATTCTACAAATGTAGCGAACCTTTCTCTACTTTCTAATGCAGATGTCAGGATGGACATCTCAGCATTCAATCCCTTCTCAAAATGTCAGATCTTTTCCTCCTCAGTAGCATCCAATTGAGGACAAAATCATAAAAGTTCCATAAACTTAACCTCATATTCATTTATCGACATGGCTCCCTATCGAATCTTCTCAAACTGTGAGATCTTTTCATCTAAGTATGTCTTTGGAAAATACTTATTGATGAATTCTCGATGAAATTCCTCCCAATTAACCTCTTCATCATTCCTTTTTATTTCTTCTATAGCCCACCAGTGTCCAGCACTACCCTTCAAAAGGTACACAACATGTTTGACCTTGTCGACATCTGGAATACTAAGGATCTTAAAAGCCTTTTCTAACTCAGTGAGCCAGAGATCAACATATGCTGTGTCAGATTTCCCATCATATTCTATGGCTCCTACACGACGTAGTCGTTCAAAAGTTTTACCAGACCCATATCCCTCATTGGGAAATGGTGCCCTAGGTGCCAGTGCTGGCATCCGGTATGTTATATGCATCACTGTAGTCATGATTTGCCCAAAAAGAGTATGAAAATTTGGGTTTCTCATCATGACTTCATCAACATGGGGATTCTCAGGCACTGTTTCTTCTCTTGCCTGGCCCTTGGCACCTTTTACTAGTGTAGCAATATTGCTCTCAGCAACGTGTCCCTCATGTCCTCCAGACATCTTTGTGTTATATATCTTCTTCTACATAAGCAGAAGGCACTATAAGATACACTGGGGTACACTTAGAACAGTCTCGACACCTTAGTCCTATGTCTCTGTAGACTCAGTTAACCTAGAGCTCTGATACCACTAAATTGATACAAACCGTTCGAAGAAAACATGATTTACTTAAACAGAAGCGTTCGTTAGCAGCAGATTACTGAAAATCACTAAAAATTAAAATCATTTACAAAGAGATCCAAACACAAGGAAAACTCTTTGAACAAGAACCAATCTATTTTATTTACATCCTGGTTCATAAGTACATATCTTGTACCATACCTTCTAGAGGTTTACAAACATCAACAACTCTATTAAAACTATACACATGCAGTATAAAAACCTCGAGGCATTAAGACAAAATCTTATATTGATTCATTAAAGTTCAAACTACTAACTCCGAGGACCTGAGAGTACAGAGACGACACATAGGACTTCTATCTACAAGACACGACAGACAGTACACTCAACCTGAGCTGTCACTACTATCCTTGTTGTTGCTGATGTTCTTCCTCTGCAGGATGTTCTCAAACTCCTCTGTTCTCGCCTACCTAAAAAAATGTTGAATCCCACGGGGGTGAGACAATTGAAAATTTCCCCAGCGAGAGATATAACTCTTCGCCAAAAACATTATTATTGCAGTTTAATAATAAAAAACTGAGCAGAGGATAAGCAATTTAGATCATTCTCATCTTTTAAAGTATTGCAACTGTCTATGATAGAATAGTAAATCATCTATTCTCTTTATAAGGAATAGGAAGAACATGTATATCATTTATCTATCATATTATTTCAACATCTCAAGCTTTTCTTTATTATCTTGATATGTCACCCATGATTCATTCTTGTTTTCATCTGTTGGCCTTAGCCAATCTACTAAACATATATTGCATTATACCAGACATAAGAGTATACATCATCATATTCTATCTAGGCATTGGACTATGCCAATCCTTTGGTTATAGGCTTCATACCTTTGCCAGGTATTGGACCATGCCAATCCTGATTTCACAGCCAGGCATTGGACTCTACCACTCCTGATTACACAACCAGACATTAGACTCTAACCAATCCTGATTACACAACCAGACATTGGACTCTAACCAATCCTGATTACACAGCCAGACATTGGACTCTAACCAATCTTGATTACAGGCTTCATGCCTCTGCCTGGTATTGGACTTTAACCAATCCTGATTACACAGCCAGGCATTGGACTCTAACCAATCCTAATTACACAGCCAGGAATTAGACTCTAACCAATCTTGATTACAGGCTTCATGCCTCTGCCAGGTATTGGACTTTAACAAATCCTGATTACACAGCCAGACATTGGACTCTAAATCCTGATTACACATCCAGGGATTGGACTCTAAGCAATCCTGATTACAGGCTTCATGCCTCTACCAGGTATTGGACTTTAACCAATCCTAATTACACAACTAGACATTGGACTCTAACCAATCCTGATTACACAGCTAGGCATTGGAATCTATCCAATCCTGATTACAGGCTTCATGCCTCTGCCAGGTATTGGACTTTAACCAATCCTGATTACAAAGCCAAGAATTGGACTTTAACCAATCCTGATAACACAACCATGCATTGGACTCTAACCAATCCTGATTACAGGTTTCATGCCTCTGCTAGGAATTGGACTTTAACTAATCCTGATTACATAGCCATGCATTGGACTCTAACCAATCTTGATTACACAGCCAGACATTGGACTCTAACCAATCCTGATTATAGGCTTCATGCCTCTGCCAGGTATTGGACTTTAACCAATTTGGATTACACAGCCAGACATTGGACTCTAACCAATCCTTATTACACAGCCAGACATTGGACTCTAACCAATCCTGATTACAGGCTTCATGCCTCTGCCAGGTATTGGACTTTAACCAATCCTGATTACACAGCCAGGTACCACATCCTTTTACTAGCATTAAACTTTGGCTATGCCATCATACTTAATCACATTCTTTATGTAATACAAGTATTCCTCTCTTCCCCTTTCCACATATTCAAAAACATGTATGATCATGATTTCATTACTATTATTGTATCCTTTTGTTATTATTATCATATTACTGAGTTTCCATTTCTTGGTTTATTATGAACATTATCATCTCTTACAAAAGACCTTTATAATCATCTTGGTACCTCTTGCTAGGCAAAAAATTACTCATATGGCTCTCAAGGCCCATTAAAACATCTTTAATGTAACAATTAGGATAACACTCTTCATATGTTATTCATCCAAGTATGTTGGATTTGAGATGCATCAAGGGGTATCACTCTTAAAGAGCTGGATGTGATATCTATGAGGTCTTGAAGTATTACTTCCCTCATTACTTTTTATTTTACTTAAGTTTATCAACTTATATTGTATTAAGGTATTTTCCCATCTTAATACTTTTATCCACTAACCTATCACCTTTATCATAAAGTGCATAGGTCATAGAACACATGTAAGAATTGTCCGACTATCTTCAATGATATGGACTCATCTCAGATTAAAGCACTGCTTTCTATAAGGATGCCTATAATCAACCACTTTAGGTATTTCCCTCATCCAGATATTAGCCACTATTCCATTATTAGGAGTAGGGTTTTGTATACCATCACCCTTCATTAGGGTTAGGGTTTATCATGGCATTATCCGAAATTAGGGTTAAAGCTTCTTATTGTATATCACATAGGAATTCTCATTCCCTTACCCAAAATTAAGGGTAGGGTTTCTCATTTCATTACTAAGATTTGGGGTTTCATATATTACAATCTACAGTTAGGATTTCACATACTTTCATCCCACGGCCGTACTGACCAACACGACCGTGTTTCCCCTAGGAAACACCATGTATTAGGGTTTCTTATAACATCACCCTATATTAGGGTTCTTATATCTTTCCCCCAAATTAGGGTTTCATGTACCTTTACCTGAAATTAGGGTTTCATGAAGCATCCCCTTGAATTAGGGTTTTTCATTATGTTTCCTTGAATTAGGATTCCTCATGTCCTTTCCCTAGATTAGGGTTACTCCATTACCCTATATTAGGGTTAAGGTTTACTATTCACATCAATTAGAATTTCTCATATCCCAATTCATCTCAATCAATATTTCCCCATCAATTAGGGTTTTCCCATCAATTAGGTTAGTTCAACCCTTCATTAGAGTACATACACCTACGATTATCATAGTGTACTTATTTGCATTCATAAGCATCAAAGGATGAGTACTCTAATTACATTAATTAT
Source organism: Alisma plantago-aquatica (assembly GCA_963693085.1). Lineage (NCBI taxonomy): Eukaryota > Viridiplantae > Streptophyta > Magnoliopsida > Alismatales > Alismataceae > Alisma > Alisma plantago-aquatica. Next base: position 397,839,878 of record OY856410.1, read on the forward strand.
TTAAGTACCCTAAAGGTACTTCCATTGTAATCAACATTAGTATACTTTTCAACCACTCATGGGGTTATTGGTATTTTCATAATTTGAACTAATTGAACCTTTAAATGTTCTTGATCAAATACCCCTCAATTGGTTTTGATCAATCAACCTTCAATTAGTTTCAGACCATCTAATTCTTCATTGGGTTTAGGACCAATTTGGACCTCCATTCGGTTTTGATCATGACCTTTAAACGGTCTTGGGGTCACACCCTCAAAGGGTCTTGGGGTTAGACCTTCAAACGGTCTTGGCCCTTAGTCCCTTAAACGATCTTGAAACCATTTCCTTTCAAATGGTCAACTATATCAAACAATCAACGATCCTAAATGGTTTTGATTGTATTGAACCTCTTAAATGGTTTTGATCAAATGGACCCCAAATGGTCTTGATCCAATTGAACCCGAAACGGTCTGAGACCGTTTGATCCCAAACAGTCTCCAGACCATTTGGTCCAAAACATCTTGAAACCGAGAGGATCAACTAGGGTTCCATTCACTCAAATCAATTAGGGATTTACTTCATTGAATCCATCATCAATTGAACTATTAATTATTCATCAATTGGTAACCATTGGATCTTCAACCATCCAATCATCACTAGTACATAACCTTCCTTTAGTGTCAGTTATTTAAGGCCTTTAGCGTCAGTTTTAATGTGACACCTATGTGGGCGTTGCTAAAAGGCAAACTGTTAGGCGTCGGTTTTCAAACCGATGCCACAACCCTTCGTGCGCCACTGAAAATGCGCCAACAAGGGGGTATAGGCGTCGGTTATTAGTTTTGAAACCGACACCATAAACCTTCACACTATAGAAAGGGCACCATTTAGGGAACAATCAACGTCGGTTTTTTATTGATAACCGACGCCATATCATCTGCTGCCACGGCCGTGGTGTCTGGTCACATTAGGCATCGATTTTAGCTATTATCCGACGTTGTAAGCATGTGTCGTCGGTTTTTTCAAATAACCGATGCCTATTGTATGTATTTTTTTTTAATCCGACTGCAGGCCTGTTTTGGCTGGTCGCAGGATGAGAAACCTACAGTTCAGTTATGAACTGCAGGTTTTATGACATCCATTGATATCAGCCAACAACAATCCACAAACCTGAAAAATTAACAACATTAATTTTCACTCATTTAGCAACCTACAGTTCCATTCGATTTTCACACATGTAGAAACATTCATGTAGCAATCTACAGTTCCATTCATTTTCACATTCACACATGTAGAAACATGGTGGTAGAAACCAGCAGTTTCATTCATTTTCACATTCACACATGTAGAAACATTCAGACATGTAGAAACATTCACAAATATTACAATTCAGAAATTCATTTACAAAATATCATTCTTTAGTCATTATTCGCTATCAACATCCCAATTATATTTTAAAAACCCCACTACTTGTATGGCTTTGGCCCATTCTTCTCTTACATCATTTAATTCTTCCATCGTATAGGGAGCATGTACATCTAGTAAGGCCTTTCCTGTAGTGTGGTCAGTTTTATACACCTGAAAAGAGAATGATGTATATATATAATTAATAATATATAAATAAGATTGATATATTTCATATTATCTAATGAGACTATATATAATACCTCAGGAATGGTATTGATGTCCAATGCGACATATTTGATAATCATGTGCATAAATTGCATCACATAGTATGCACATGCCCATCCGTTGTCTTGTGTAGAACACTATAAATTGAAACATACAAAATATTAAAAAATACAACTAATTCAACACTGTTCACATAAATAATATATACATTGCAGTCGGAAACTTACTTCAACGTTCTTCCAAATTATTGGCTGGTTCTTTTTCCTGGGGACCTTTCCTCCAGCCTTTTTGAACTCATCTAAACCCCTACATGTTAATGTAACACAATACATTGCATAATTAAATAGTAATGTAATAACATATGTTAATGGATATGAAAATGAAATATTTCTCACCAGAATAATGCCATTTTCATTGTGTGTCCATATTTTGAATTCAATTTAGTCCCCTTAGGATTTAGATAATAGACAGTGAATGTCTCGGGGACAATAACTAGTAACTCCTAATGAATACCACTAGAGGTAAAAAAGTTAAAAATTAATAACACAAAATCCACAATAAAAATGTAATTTTCTTAAGTCCAAATTATAAGCAAAGAAAACTTACTCCACATTGAATGGAGCTATTATCACCGTCTTGTTATTTTGAGAAAAATTTGTAAAAGCATCACAACAATATTGTTGAATTGACGAAGGGTCTTTAGCTACTAGACTAATCAAAGATGGAATAAAAAATCCTACATGGTTGAATGAAAAATCTGCACATATCTTGTCTAAGTAGCTGCAAAACATGTATTACATATGCATTAATATATAAGAAACTAGTTCACCAGATCCTACACAAGGTATATGGATGTATAAAGAAGATCTCACCTTATCCATAGCTCTATCACAGATGTATTCATCCAATCATATTGAAACAACTCCAAAATATCTTGTATAAATAGTTTGCTTTCGTATGATTGACCTGCAAAATCCGCATCTATAGAAACAGTTATAGGGCAATTTATATCATGTTCGCCTAACCATATTGCCATACCCCTACAATTAGGACCTAACGGGACAAGTAGGTCCTGTGGAACCCAACTTGGTAATGTAGGAGGTGGAGGTGGAGGCCTAGATGCTCTGGGTGTCTTCTTTTTAACCTGTATATATATATATATATAATTTCAGATCAATTGACATCATATACACACACTAACAATTTAATGTAATGTAAATTTACCATACAGTTTCAGTATAGAGGACCTCCACTTTTGGCCACAATATCACTCCGCCTTCTGCCTCACCAAGTGTTTCACAATCTGGGTGGGCATATGGCAATGGAAGATCCATCCAATCCTGGAATATACATAGAAGGCTCACACGAACCCAACCAGCTGGTAATGGAGACCCATGAAACATTTCCCCTGGTATGGATGGGTAAGTCGACGCCTCTGCAATGACATATTCTTTACTTTTTAGACGGCATGGCTTCAACCCCTACAAATTTGTGTAAAGAATGTTATATACATATATACATATCATCTTGAAAAGACTAGTTACTATGTCATAAAAATACTTACAGCGGATGTGCTAGGTGGTGGGTCTATAGGATTACTCCCAACCTCTACAGTAGGAGTAGAGCAGGATGCCATAGGTATTGTCTGCTGAGTGGTAGTCAGAGATGCATGCCACTTGCTCATTGCTTCATGGAGTTTCTTATCAACTGCTTCCTTGATTCTCTTATCAACTACTTCATTGACTCTCCTATCAACTATCTTATCTACCTATACATGGATAAAAGAAACATTAGCTTCTGATTATTGAATTCTCATTTACAGTAACATTCTAAAGAAAGAATAGGTTACATCTTCTTGTGAAATTCCCTCTTTTGAGACATGTTTGCGCTGGGATGGCCCAAAGAACGCTTTGATGCCCACACCAGCGCCTACAACCCTGACACGTCCAGGATGCTCTGGGTTACCCAGAGCAAGTGTCAATTCATCCCTTGTGCCCTCAGGGATGAACTTGCCTTGTTTCCTCAGCTCGTGTAGATCCCGCTAATCACCAAAACAAAAATTCGTAATTAAGTAAACACCACAAATAATCAATATTCGAACGATTGCTCTAAGAGTTGTATTTTACCATTTTTGTAGCCGCCTCAGAAGTTGCGGGCTTCCTTATTTCTCCCTTCTTATTTTGCCTCCCAACTATCCAGACATCATGGCGAGGCAGAGGTGTGATACCTATAGTAGAGGACTCCTGAGTAGCAGCAGAATGAGCAGTAGACTCAGCCTATAGTCTTTGGCGAATGCCTGCATACCCCTTTGGACTCATTGTGTGGTCATGCACATTCAGTGCACACCTTGCTCTTTGCGCCTCACTGAGGGCCTAGTTAGTATGCACATTAATGATTTGGTTAGTAACACTAAATGTTAATCTTGAATAGGTGAATACAACATATATTAATTAAATTGGGAGTGACGCCTAATACCTTGAATTCATCAGTTTTTCTTGAAGCAACAAACGCGTCCCATTCTTCTTGGTCCAGGAAGTTCCACTGTTCAGTGGTTGTCTTCTTCCTCTTGTCACCTTCTTTTATGTATTCTCGGGTGAGATTTGTCCTATAGTTCCTTAGGACTCTCCCCCAGCGTTACATCACGCATTTATGATGCAACTTTTCATCCAATTCAAATATACTCTACAAAATAGAATTGCTATTAACTAGTATCCAAAAAATTAGTAATCTACAAAATAGAATTGCAAATTAATGATAAATCACGCATAAATCCTTCCATATTACGTCTTTCTTCCCCTAAGGAACTTTATGCCAAGAATCTATCTTACAACCGCAATGGCTACGAGTAACATACCCAAGATATGAAACAAATGAATTGTGATTCACTCCAATTGCATTTCCTGCATTATCAAAATCCACAACAAGTTTAGGTTCATTGCCCCTTTGTGCTATTAACTTCTTCATCATAGTGATGCCCCTTCTCTTGTCAACTTTTTGGTGCTGCTCATCAAGTGCCTCAAGTGCTTCATAGGGTACATGTGCATCATCAACCTAAAATTTGACAAAATAAACACACTTACATGATATAACTATAAATGGACATATAGATATAAATATATGATATATTTTTAAAACTTACATTGTGAGGCAGCGCATTGATGTCCTCACCCTCACGGTAATCATCAACACGGTCATCAGGAGAATGCTCAGCCATCTAAAAGTTCACATTCACATTGTAAAGTTCAAATTGTAAAGTAATTCACATTGTAAAGCTCACATTGTAAAGTTCACATTCACATTGTAAAGTAATTCACATTGTAAAGTTATTCACATTGTAAAATTCACATTGTAAAGTTCACATTCACATTGTAAAGTAATTCACATTGTAAAGTTCACATTCAGAAAAATAAAACATATAAAAAACTATAAACATGCCTCTAATATTGCAATTTTTATCAATTAACAATCCTTCATTGTGATCTCCGCGCACATACAAGTCATCATTAGCTTCAATGTTTGCTGGTGTTGGCAACCCAAATGAGAATGGACTGGAGTCATCATACTTATCATAGTACTCTTCTTCATCTATAGGATCTTCAATGAACTATCTTTTACCATGAAGAACAACCGACCATTTATCATTTGCAGGATCATCGATATAAAATACTTGTTTCGCATGTGATGCCAATATGAATGGTTCACCCTTATCACCAATCTTTTCAAAGTTCACTGAAGTGAAACCCAATTCATCCACTATAACTCCTTTGGTGTTATCAACCCAATTACATTTGAAGAGTGGAATTCTGAAATCTATGTAGTCAAACTCCCATATGTCTTCAATGACACTGTAATATGACATTTTAGCTTCACGTGGACTCTTATCCTTTGCACTTGCAAAAAACATAGTCGACGCTTGAAGGGTGACCCCACTGTTTTGGATGACACTCTTATCATCTTGGCACTTTGTGTAATATGTGAATCCATTAATGTCATACCCTTCATAAGACATAACATTCAATTTTGGTTTAAAGGCGAGGCATTTGATAGTTTCAGTAATATCATCTGGTGTTTGAGATAGTTGATGTAAGACTTTATCTTCAAACGACTTCATAAATGTCTTGTTATGCAAGCCACATTGTATTGGCTCGAGGATATTGTCTCTTGATGAAATTGGTATGTTCCTTGATATAAACACTCACTTCGTCCATGTTGTGTAAAATATACAAGTGACCTTGTTCCAACTGCTCACGACTGATTACTTTCACCCATGATCCCAAAATTCCTTTGCCAAATTGCTCCTCAATATTCTTGTCATTACCAGGAGTGTCATTACCACTGAGAAAGTCATTGCAAAAATCCATAACCTCTCTCGCCACATAACCCTAAATAATACTCCCTTCAGACCGATAATGGTTTCGAACATCACTTTTAAAAATGCTCATGTATCGTTCAAAGGGATACATCCAATGCAAGAAAATTAGTCCAAACATTTTCACTTCCCTAGTCAAGTGGACAACAAGATGTATCATGATATCAAAGAACGAAGGAGGGAAATACATCTCAAGCTGACATAGGGTAACAACCACTTCTCTTTGCAAATTATCAAGAGTATCAGGGTCAATAACTTTGTTGCACAGACTGTTGAAAAAGAAACAAAGTCTGGTGATTGCAAACCTTACATGCTTCGACAATATAGATCGAATTGCCACATGCAATATTTGTTGCATTAGAGTGTGACAATCATGAGATTTAAGACCTATCAAATTCAGATCTTTCATTGATACCAATCTACAGATGTTGGATGAGTAACCCTATGGAACCTTTACATTTACCAAACATTCACAAAAAGCTTTCTTCTCCTTTCTAGATAATATGTAATAAGTGGGAGGTAAGTATGTTCTCCGATTTCCCATTTCACTTAATTCTGTTAATTATGACCTTATTCCCATTTCACGTAGGTCCAGTCTAGATTTTATCCCATCTTTAGTCTTACCTGGTATATTCAACAAAGTACCAATGACACTATCACAGACATTTTTCTCAATGTGCATGACATCGATACAATGCCTGAATGTCAAAGAACTCCAATAAGTAAGATCCTAAAATATTGACTTCTTCTTGAATAAAGATTTGTCACTTCATGTGGCCATAGTACATTGTGATCTCTTACCAAATTCATCGACAAAGTCTTTTACTCTTTCATAAACAACCTCCCCTGGTATAGGTTTAAGTGCACTCTGTTCCTCATTCAATCCATTGAATGCTTTGCGCTTCCTACAATACAAATGGAATTTTGTAAGAAACCTTCGATGGATGAGATATACAGTCTTACCGCCATGTTTTAGTCTTGTTGAATCAGTGTTCTCTTTACATATATGACACACTTTAGCTCCTTTGACACTATATCCAGACGAATTCCCATATGCTAGAAAGTCATTAATAGTGCAAAACAACATAGCATGCAAATGAAATTTCTCTCTTCATGAACCATCATAGGTCATCACACCTTCACCTCAGAGTTTCTTTAAGTCATCAATCAGAGGTTCAAGATAAACATCGATATCGTTTCCAGGTTATTTAGGGCCCGATATCAACAAGGACAACATTACGTACTTATTTTTCATACACATCCAGGGAGGAAGATTGTATATAACAAGCATGACTGGCTAAGTGATATGTTGGCTGCTCAATGTCCCGTACAGATTCATCCCATCTGTACGAAGCCCAAGTCTTAGATTCTTGTCTTCTTCACCAAATTTGGGGTACAATAGATCAATCTTCTTCCACGGTGGGGAATCAGACGCATGTCATAGGAACCCATCATTATTTTTCTTAACATCTGCATGCCACCTCAAATTCTTCGCATCTATCGGATTTGCAAACAAGCGTTGAAACCGTGATATTATAGGTAGATACCACATCACCTTGGTAGGAGAACCAATTTTGGACTCCCCCGAAGTTGTCAATTTATACCGTGACACACCACATTTTAGACAATCTTTCAAATCCACACAGTCCTTTTGAAATAATACACAATCATTCAGGCATGCATGTATCTTCTTGGCCTCCATTCCCATTGGGCACAACAATTTCTTTACCTGGTATGTTGAGATTGGCAGCTCATTTCCTTCAGGAAGCATTTCTTTCAACAAAGACAACAATAACGTGAAGCTTTTGTCGCTCCATCTATTGTTAGCTTTCAGCTTATACAATCTCAACACAGTGCTAAGCTTTGTAAACTTAGTACAACCTGTGTATAACGGTATCTCAGCATCATGCACAATGTTTCTAAACATGGGAGGTGGATCGGTGTGCTCCACCCTAAAACTATCCAACATCACATCAACGATGTCTACTGGAACTGGTTCATTCACATCTACGTCATCGGAGGAAATTTCTTCTTCCACACAAGCACTGCTATCGACATCTACTAGTTTCGGGTTTGAAATCTCTCCATGCTAGTGCCATTATGTATAGCCTTGTACAATCCCGTTGCACATGACATGACTTTTGATTTCGTCACCAGTGTTGACTTTCAAGTTGTTACCGCAATGCCTACATGGACAGTAGAACCTATCTCCAGGTTGTTTCCTATGTTCCACGACAAATCTAATAAACTGGTCACGACCAGAAATAAACTTTGGGGTGCAGCGATTGTGAATGGACATCCATGATCTATCCATTCTATGATTAAAGAGAAAACAAGTATATATTACAACAAGATTAGGGTCTAGGGTTAACAGATTAGAGTTTATGCATGGTTAAAACTTTAGGCCAACAAATACATGTGATGTCATTCTTATATATAATAAATGTGTACCACCTATCCCATTCTTGAACACCTAATCTCACTAGTAAGTGTATAATGTGTATTGGGTTTTCAAGAAAATTTCGGCAGCATTTCACCGCTATTCTCCAAATACATATGTACTTAGAGAACAAATGGGGAAATGCTACTAAAATTTTCTTGAAAACCTAATACACATTATACACTTACATCCTAAGTGAGATTAGTTGTTCAAGAATAGTCCCTAATTGGGGACTATCCAATATTTACTCCTAATGAGTAAATCTTGGACGGGTTTCTAGGACAACAAATACATGTATGTTGTCATCTTATACCTACAAACCTAATTTCATCATTCATATCCTAAGTTTTGTGTAACATCATTAATCATGCTTGTTAGTAAATACTAAACCGTGAATAAACCTTGATTCCATATATCAAAGATTTGAATCAGGGGTCAATCTTGAAGTTTTAACTAGAGCTTCATATATCAACATACATACTAGGTCATATTTCAAGTCAAGTTTTAGGCATTTAATCACCTTATGGCGCATACATGATTCAAAAGATATTGGGGTGCACAAAGAATAATATATGTTACTGATTTAGGAGTTTACATAATCATTTAGAAGACCCACATGTGAGTTAATTTTGACATTCAACATCAATGTATATTTAACACGCATGTTTCAAGGGTTCAAAGCACATAATCAAATCAAATTAGGATGCTAGAATGGACAAGTTTTAATCTTATTTCAACATGCATCAAAATTTATTGAATTAGGTCAAGCATGAGAATTAGACAAGTTAAAACAGTACATTATTACTAATCAGTAGATAAATGAATAAAAACTAGTAGATAATAAATACAAATCAATAGATAAGTAAATACAAATGAGTAGATACAAATCAGTAGATAAGTAAATACTAATCAGTTGATGGAAATTAGTAAAATCAATATATGTAACCTACTTAGCAGTAGGGGAAGCAGAAGCTAGCTCCGGTGACCTCAGGCTCAAGCTCCGACGGTGCAGCAGCTCCTCCGATGACCTCAGGCTCGAGCTCCGATGGTGTGAGGAGCAGGGGCAGAGGCTTGATCGGGCGGCGGTGGCTTGACCACGGCCGTGCGACAGGTGATAGAAGGGCAGGAGTATGACCGGCGGGAAAGGGCACCAGGAGCAGGAGCAGGAGTAGGATGGCGCCGGGAGCAGGAGTAGGAGAAGGAGCAGTGGCGGTAGTAGGCGGCGGTGGTTGAAAGTGGTGGCGGTGCACGCGGAAGCAGGTGACGGCGGCAGGAGCACAGCAAGCAAGTGACGACGACGGTGGCAGGAGAATCACAAATCGCCAGCCATATGTTCTTGGCAATGAAACAGAGAGACATGGGAGAGTCTGGCTTGAGCGGGTGGTGTTAAGTTAACAATGGGCGTCGATTATATAAAAAACTGACACCTAAATGGAATAAGTGTCGATTGCCACTAAAAACCGACGTTCAATTGGACAAACTTTACCCTAATTTTTTTGCGGGAACCATTATCAGCGTCGGTTACACCACGAAAACCGACGCCCATATTGGAACTTTGCATGCAATTTTTGGTTTCTTTAGGCGTCAATTATTAGGTAAAACACCGACGCTGTATGTGACACTTTGGGGGCAATTTTGTTCGCTCGAAAAATTGGATTTCGCGGGCTATTTTAGGCGTCGGTTTCTTTTCTTTAGCCGATGCTGAATTAAAAGCGATACCCATGTCTGACGGGTCTTCAAACATAGATGTCGGATTTCTTAAATCGCCGACATTGAAGGTGTACAACATCGGTTTCTGTAAATAACTGACACGTCTAAAAGCGGCATTGATCATTGTTTCTGTAGTAGTGCATACTCAACCATAGACCTCCAAATGGTCTGGGACCATTTGATCCCAAGACCGTTTGGTGTCAAACGATCTTGAGACCGTTTGGTCTCAAATCCTTTGAAACCATTTGCTTTAGATATTATTGAGATGTGTGCTTAGGATGATGTCATCATCATTAAGCTACAATCCTTCATAATTTTCTGTAATTCTCATAGTGGTTCCATTGATTTGATCAAATGAATTTCAATAAGAACAAAATGATCAACAATTGATGAAGAATTGAATGCAATAATAATATTAAGGATTTAAGTTATAAAACACGCCTCCAAAGAAGCTTCAAAGATTCAAACTCCACGTCTTCAATGGTGAAAGCAACTCCTTCAACTATCCAAAGCTCGTCCTCAAGTCTTTGAGTGAAAAGAATGGCTAGGGTTGAAGTTTGAAGGGAGAAAAGAAGAAATCAAGCATTGATTTGTAATTTCCACCATGAAATCAAGGTGAAAGAGGACCATGGAGCTTACCTACAGGTTGGGGATCGTCCTCCTCCTTCTCCTAAGCTCCCTTGGTCTTTTTGCAAGCAAAGAGTGAAAGTGGTTTCAAAATAACCCTTTCAAGTTATGGATATGTGAGTATATATGTGTATTAATGAATTTCTTTTTAAGAGAGAGAATGTAGGGGATAATTCCTCCATTTCCTTACCACTTGCCCCCTCTTTTTCCTTACAATGAATCCTCCTTCCTTACCTTTCATTCCCTTCAATTATCCATGATTTAAAGGAAAATAAATTAAGCACCTTAATCATATAATAATAATATCCATAGTTAGTGGATATTACTTTTTCCTTTAACTAATGTGAGTGGGCTCTCCACTCAATTAGATAATTTTGAGTGCCTTTGCAAGGATCAAGGATGTCGACTCTTATGCAAATTCAACCATATCATTTTTGGTTGAAGGCACTTCAATTAATATTTTTATTTTTGCATTAAATTGAATTAGGGTTCCAATTATGCTTAAATCTTGATTATTTTAATATCAAGAATCTTTCTCTTCAAAAATGATTCAAATAAGGTGTCCCTCTCATTTTTTTTCTATACATGATGCCAAAAAACATGAGGGACCATGTAGCATTGGTATTTTGCATATTGAACCCTGGGTTTTGGGTAAATTGCACATTACACCAAAACTAGGTTTTAATGCACAAACATTGCTTAACAAGTTTTGTCTTGGTACTCAGGCTTCCACAAGCCATACAACAACATCATTCTCATTCTTATGATGCTTCAACATTTGAGGAACATTTTATCATATACAATTTGCAAGTTAACCCCTCAAATTGGATAAATTGCACTTTAGTCCAAAATAAGCAAACATTGCTTCAACATTATTCAAAAAGGACTAAAATTGAAACATAAGTTCCTCTTGAGCCTTAATTACTTTTTACAAAATAAAATTGAGGATCTAATTAACTTGCTTAAGCAAAACTCCCAGGGTTAAGGCATAATCCATGTCAGGGATATTACAAAAACACACACTTAGTATGTGATTCAAAAGTCTAGAATAGGGACACCCTCGGCTGAAGAACTTGTCGACTGAGACACTCTCAGTCAAAGTTCTTATCGACTGAGAACTACCTTGGTAGAAATTCTGAGCATTGTTCAACAACGTACACAATTGTGCTTTAAATTAATCTTCAGTCAAAAATAACCTCGACAGAGTAAGCGACGATCTAAAGCTTACGACCGTTAGACTGAGTGGTTGGTAGTTGGGAGTTGAAAATAGATGTTGCAACACTTTTGCCTTAAACCCATGCTTGGTCGAAGAAAATATCGACCGAGACACAGTTCGATCAACCAAATTGTTGACCGAGTAGGATTTTGGATTGTTCTTTTTAGGCACGAATAAATTAGCAATTGCTAGCCAACTAATGTACACCTAACTGCTAGTTAAGCACTAAAAACACTTTAGACACTCCATACAACGTCCCTAGTGACTTTCAAACCATTCTTATAAATATAAGAGGCCTTAGGACACCAAAAACATCACTTTCATACACAATACCTAAGCTACACTTGAGCATTCACTATTGAGAGCAACAAAGCTAGAATTCACTTGCCATCTTCATCCTTGTGCTCTTGAGTTATGTCCTATAGTTACAATATCCTAGCCACCACATATAGACATGTCCATCCTATGTGGATAGGATATCTAAACGCTTGATATAAGATTAAAGCATTGTACTTCATTGGATAAGTATTTTATTCCTTCCAATCTATTTCTTCTATATTGTATTTTGTTCTCCTTGACCACTCCTAGGGTTGGAGGTTGTTGAAAGGAGGTTGCTTGGTGCTACTTCAACAAAGTGAAGGATTCTCCAAGGTTTTCTTGGGATTTCTTCAAGAAGACTGCTTCAGAGGAATTTGGAGCTACTTCTAGACGAAGGCTATCTCAAGGTGGTGGAGCTACTTCAAGGTGGTGAATGCTGCTCCAAGGATTGCTCGTGGTTACTTCAAGAAGGTTGCTTCAAGGGTGTTGAGGATACTTCAAGGTGAAGGCTACTTCGAGTGGAAGGTGATTGTATTTTATGTAACATCCTTGTGAGGTAATAAAATAAATTGCTTTCAAAATCCCAATTGGAAACAATTGGGTAGTGGTCTGACTATCTTTGATTTCAAAGGTAGGAACCACTCTACATCCAAGTGCCTTCCTTGTTTCCCCCTCCTTCTTTGGTTGAGTGCCTTAATTGTTTTAATTAACTTTAAATTATCCAAAAATCTCTATTCACCCCCCTCTAGATCTTTTAGAAAACATTGACTGGTTAAAGCTCCTTTGCAGCGGGAAAGTAAAAAACAAGTAAGATTTTCAATCCCGCTTTGAGATATATTCAGAAAGTCCTTGCCAACTCTATCTTTGGCCGATATGACAACCAAGGATACTATTCCCAAAAAGACTTGTTTGTGATGTCAGTAATGGTGAGTCGTGGTTATGTGAATCTGGGGATGATGTGATTGATCACTTAAAAACAATTCCCTCCAAGATCAAGCTTCCCTTCATAATGGGAGGGATTGTGACCACCATAGAAAAAGCACTTGATTATGATTTCTAGAACTTCACAAAGGCATAAGGGGCCAAGTTGATTGATTTGAACTATCTTGCAAGGTATCAGATGATTTCCATAAGAGACAAGAAGATCATTTACAACATGAACCACGGGTACCCTTACCTCACTCTAGTGATACCTTACCATTCTTCTATTGTTCTAGAGGATATTAGGCCATTAGAAAATTGCCAGCACAGATTTCTAGTTGGGAAGGCACATTACCTATAGAGGACTATAGAGATGTGATAGCAAACTTACGAGAGGGTACAAGAGAGACAAATGTTCCAGAGCAGCAACACATCCTTGAGCAGCCACGTCACAGAAGACAGAGACATGAGGACTTTGATGCACAACCACCTCCAACAAATGCATACGACATGTCAGCCATTCATGCACAATTGGAGGCGATTCAAAAGACACAGCATGACAAGTGGTTAGATCAACAACAGATGCATCATCAGATCAACCACATGTAGTAGTCCAGCATGCGCAGGTGCAGAGAAACCCCCCAATGGGGGGGGGAGGATTTCTAGGGAGGACTATCTGGATACCAGGAGACATATTCGCCTCCACACGTGGACTACTGGGGCCACTATTACCAGCACCCATCTCCACAGGCTGACCCACCACAGGATCCCACACCACCACAACAATGACGTCTACCCTATCACTCTAAGCGTTAGTTTCATGTTTAGGACAACATGATTCAAAAGTTTGGGGTGGTAAGGCAGTATGCCCCCTTTCTTAGCTTATTTTGTTGATGTCTATCTCACCTAATCTCTGTTTGTTTGACATTACTCTTTCTAGTATAGATCTCCTTTTTCTTGCATCCATGCATACATGTAGTTCAATTTCATGCATTTTTACGTAATTTTTCAATTTTTTGCTCTTTTTGCTCTACTAGGTCATGCATTGCATTTCCATGTAGATTTTGGCAATTTATTGCATTTTAACTAGGTTTTTCTACTTTATGTTTTAATTTTCCCTAAATGTAGGTTTAGATGTGATTGAATGTAAATTGGCACCATTTTTGCCAATTTTTCTCAAACTTGAATGTTCTTTCCTAAAAGCATGTTTTAACTTAATCTCCACTTTTTGAAATGAAAATTTTGGTTTTTGACAAATGCATGCCACTTTCTTAGAGTTTATTTCTACACGGTCTTAATTGTTGACTTTTTACATGTGCATCACCTTTCTCAAGTTTGTGAATGTTTTGGTTGAATGGTGAATGGAGCAAACTATGAATTCTTAGAGCCTATGGAATTGCATGATATAAATGTGAATCTCATGTTGTTCACTCTTGTGGTGTGATATCATTTATTGATCATGAAGTTTCAAGGTGAACTTGCCACTGAAGACCCCAGCATGACTGTGGTGCTAAGGAACGGTCATGCTGGACAATGCCAAAGTTATAGAGTCAACATCAAATTTGCAAAGCTACAACAACACTGTCACCACGGTCATGCTACCCAACATGACTGTTCTACAAAGCCCCCAAAATGGTCGTGCTGCCAAAGATGAGAACATGCATGCTGGCTAGAAAGACCTCCATTTCACCCCCACCACGGTTGTGATACCCAACACATTTGTTCTACCTAGTCCTCACCACGACCGTGCTGCCCAACATGGCCATGCTACTAGCCTTAATTTCACCAAAATTCCTCTGACATTTTCCACTTCCTAAAATGGCTATTCCTAACCACAATGATCATTCCAACTCTCACCCACCATGGTCGTGCTTCCCAACACGGTCGTGCTACCACCTAAACCCTTGCTTTTTATGCACTATTTTTCCAACTATGCCCCTACTTACCCTAGTGCTTCCACCGCCACCAATATATACATGGGTGGTGGCCGTAATACTAGGTTAGCTTCCATTACTCCCTCCTACCTACTCTAGAGCATTCATTGCCTCCTTCCTTGCAGTCAATTCATCCATCCACCATTTTCACCTCATTTCCACCATAGAAACCTAGTTTTCTAGGTTTTCTACCATAATCCCCTTCATTTCCATGACCTTCACCCACCTTGGAGGAGGGAGATCATTTTAAAGCAGCAAGGAGGTGAAGAATAAGAAACTACTTCAAGCTCCATGGACTCCTATCCCTTTCTTCTAATTTCTTTTCTCTTTTGTTTGAGCATGTCTAGCTAAGCCCCCAGTGGTGGGATTCTTGGAGGTTAAAATGTGACTTTGATACCATGTTGGGGGGGGGGGTGGGGATAACTTGTATTGAACATAATTTCATTCTATGATGATTGCCTCTTGCTTCTATCTCATTTCCCATTATCTTGCACGTGGTTTGTGCTTTTAAACATAAATTGCTTGTTTTGTGATGCTTGATGACACTTAGCTTCTAGAGGAAAATGGAATGTATGTGACAAAATTAGGAATGGATCCTAGGTCTAATTAGTGGATCCCTAGATAGCCCCCTTTGTTCCTACATACATCTCCCTTTTCTACAAGTAGGTGTGAGATCTATGTAGCTAGTGTAAGTGTGATTAGTGCAATTTCCTAGAGTTTCCTAAAGGCTTGATGGAAAGTAACATGAGGTGAAACACCCTCATCTCTACTCCCATTCCTACCCTTGGATCTTAATTTCCCTAATACCACTTACCCTAGAAACCTAAACTTGCCAAGTCCTGTTAGAATTACACCTAGCCCTAGTTCTCCAAGTAGTAGTATAGGGTATATTCTAATAGCACTTGCCTTGTTGTTTGGTTTGGTAATCCAAATTGAAATATGAGATTTGCATGCTATGTTAACCTTACCCCAATTAATATCAAGTTGCATTCCTAAACGACCCACCTATCCATCTAATTGCTTAAAATCCACTTTTTCCACCTTAGATTGTTAATTCTAGCCTAGTCAATTGCCTTTGTTAATTCTTAGCTAATTGCTTAGTTATTGATAGTTAGTTCTTGCTCAAGTAGTTAGGGTTCCTTTGAGCTTACTTTTGTTAATTTAGCCAACTAGTGATAACTTAGTCTCTTGCTTGTCTTATTGCTTAGCTTGCTTCTTAGTTGATTATTTTCCTTACTAGTGTAGTGTAACTCTTTGCTCTAAGCTTAGTTGCTCGTCTTGCCTAGTTTCTCAGTCTTAACCTACTTAGGGTAATATAGGTTTGTTGTTAATCTAGTTTCTTTCTTGATTGTTCTTACCTGCCATCCTAGCATAATTAAACAAAACCAACTTTAAACTCTCAAACCCTAGACTCTACTTTAGGAACATAGCTAACATTAGCCTAGCTCTAGTACCCCCTCTATCCCTGAGGATCGACCCTAATGTTACCACTAGTTTATACTACAACATGACCCTATGTGCTTGTATATACGTGTGATTAGTTGAGCCAATGCATTGTACTAGACCCATATACAAATTTTGAGAGATCCATGTGTTTTCCCTTAGGGTTGCATCTAGTCACCTTTAGTTGACTAGTGTGTGGCCTTGAAAAGATCGCACCAACTTCCCATCAGAAGTTCTCATCAAGGCATCCATCAAAGATAATCAATATTCTAATCTCAAACTTTGAAGTTATGATTGTATACAATTATAATAAATAACAAAAAGTGGGTGATCAATCTACAAGACATGTGTTAAACGATTAGAAATGCATTAAATGAGTTCATACAAGAATTGGAATAAGAATGAAATTGTAAGAAATGGGTAGTGGGGCTAGTCTACTCACCCCAGTGAAAGGACTACTCTCTCCACATGGCAATATTAATATCACTCATAGAGGAAGAGGACATGGTCATGGTCATCACAGTAGTAGAAGTAGCTCAGTTTGGTGTGCGACACAAACTTCCTTCTTTTTCTCTTTTCTAGGTATTAACCCTGACGTGCGGTTGAAGTAGGTGGTTCAACAATAGCTCGATGAAGAGGTTGATTTCCCTAGTGAGGGAGGTTGATTAATGTTGAATTTCTAAAGGAAGAGGTCGATGGATCGTTGTTGTTGTCCTGGAGGTTGATGGCTCTTTTGTTGGAGAGATTCATGGCTCTAGGTAGCAACAAGACAATTAATCGCTCTCACTATAGAGGTTTATAACTCTGGATATGACCATGTTGATCTATCTAGAAATGACTTGGAGTTGAAACACTTTCACTCATTTAGCAACATGAAGTGTGAGAGAGATTTTCTATGGTTGTGTGATGAATATATATAGGCAATGTGGGAAACATCAGGGTTAGTGGTTGTAGGTCCCACCCATCGATGTCATGGCTGTCGAGCAGTGGATATCGACCATTGGTTGTTTACCAATGGATGTGGTGGTTTTGGATGTGAACATTGCAAGTCGAGTGTGGAGCTTCATTATGGATATCGACCTAGAAGGTCGACAAAAAGAGATCGATGGATGTAGGTTGAAACAATCAGTCCTGAAGGTCAATCGACACAGGTTGATTGAATGGATGTCGATCAAGTTGTCATTCTGGAGATTGATTTTTGGTCATTGACCTTGAAGGTCTATGGCATGCTCACACAATGAAGTCAGTAGAGAGAAGGTCAATCTCCATAGCTTGATCATTGATGATGTTTGAAAGTCGATTGGTAGGTCGAATAGTAGGTCAATTTGGCCTTAGACACAAAAATTGTTGATAAATTTGTCTTTGAAGAAGTGCTAAAAAATCCATATGCCTACAGTGGGACCCTAGGAAACTTCTTGTTGTAGAGTGATAAGACTCAAAACATGCAAGGGGATTCACAAAAAGTATCAAATTCCTACAAATTAGCATAAAAACCTAATTAGATCGTGACAAAGATATTTTTAATGAGACTAAGACATTTGAATGCTAGACTAGACTAAAAATGCCATTAGAACTCAAATGAATATGTGTTCATAAATACTATTGAACTTATTGTTACTAATTTTACTTAGTTTTTAATAGACAAGATAGAGATCTTGTTGATGGAAATTCTTCTATGAATATTGATGATTAGTGACATTTGTGTTGTCTATATAGTACTTATAAACATATGAACATTTGTTTATGGAGCTCTACTCCTTGAAGAATGATTGTTCATTCTCAAAAGTCTTTTGAGGGCTAAGTATTAACTCTTCATAATTATCTTTAGTTTCTTACATCATAAGAGGTTTGTTTGAAATTTATTGATAAATCTTAGGAGCATAGTTTTAATGTATTATGTTTTTTGAGAACATACAATAGAGTTTGAAAATAAGAAAAAATGTATTTCTTTTAGTAGGTTTTGAACCTTTGGTATACTAGTTGGAATCCCAAACACAAACAAGTTAATTAGTTCTTCACTTGTGGCTTGTATGTATGAGGACCATCCCTCATATCCAAATTCCAATGATCGTTAAAATAAATCCCCAAACAAAGCTCAACTTAAACTAGCATACGGTAAGAACCAAGTCAATATGAATATAACTTTCCTTACACAAACAAAGCTAGGTTCTCTGATCTCCAAATACAATCGATCATCATAAAGCTCCACTTCACATCATTAAAGAGCTATTGAGTAACACACACATCTTTATTAGGACAAGGTCTGATAGAGAATGAACCAAGATCATTTTCATTCATATATGATATACATATATATCTGTATACATGAAGATACAAACATCTAGTCTATTTTATCTATGATATACATATATATCCGTATACATGAAGATACAAACATCTAGTCTATTCTAATCACAACTTATAAGGATAGGGAAAAGAACATGGTAATATAGTATACACCATTTCGTATCGACTACCCACCCCTTAGTCAAGGAAGTGAGAGTACATAGACACTCAAGACTGGACTATATTATTCTTTATTATGTCTTTATCATGATGTCCTTTCTACAACTCTATTATACCTTAAAATGTCAAGGAAGAAGTACATATAACTCATAAAGAGTCCTAGTGAGAGGATTGCCCCCACTGAGACATATAAACATGTGTTGGAAGCATACCAAAGGAATCACAGTAAACATGAAGGCTATCAATGCTTAGTTTAATTCAAATCATCAACTTAATATCATATCTATGAACAAGCTATGTTTTGTTGTTTGTATGCCCTGAGAGACCATATCTGATGGTTGTAATAGGGATACATTATATGATTTGATTTCTAATAAAGGCAATACCACTTACTACATTTGTTTTAGTATTGATATAATGAATAATGCAATGATGTTCTAAGGATGTTTTGATTTGATCACATATGGTTTGGGCTAAGGACCTGAAAATGAGATATATGTACACTTAAGAGTAATCATTCTTGTTATGTCCCGGTCACCTATTATTGTGGATATTATAGGACAATAATAATACATAAGACTAGTATGTATGTTGAGAGTTGCTATGTCTCTTTAATCATGATATTGAATATCAACTAAAATATATGGGTACTTGTTAGAGAACAAGTTGTACTAGATAGACCCACTTTAATAATGAAGCATGGAAGTTGTATCATGGCAGTCATCGTCATATCTCAATGTGATAATGGTAAATGTGGTCCTTAGACTTTACAGTAATCACATGTCATTTTGTGTAATTTAACACTAACACAACATCAACATGTGTAACGGTAGCCATACAAGTTGTGGTTGGGTATAGTGTAACACTTTTAGATTATTGTGACTGATTAATATGGAATTTATCCATCCATTTGAGTGATAGCCTGACCAATTGATAAGTGAGACTATGAGATACATGACCATTCTTATGTGAGTCAATATATATGATATTTAGCTCACATAATATCTATAGTTTGATTTAGTTCAAGAAACATAGATTGAATGTTAAGAGGATGACAATTCCGTGCTTAGTTTTATTCTAGATATCTATCATAAATGGATTAACAGTCATGGTAACATTTGGTCACTGTATAGGTTGAAGTTGTTCTCAACTTATTCCAATTACTTGGATAACAATGATGTGTTTCTAGACACCAAGCATTGATTGTGAGGTTCTAAACATCTCTACCAATGTTAAATGAAAGTACGAGGTCACACACCTAAGGATGCATAAGGGTCAGTGAAGCTCACAATCAAACGTACAATTAGAAGGGCATTGAATCATGTACATGCTGATTTCCTATATAATCAATCGAATGGGAAAGCCAGTCGGTCAAGTTGATAGTTTGTATCAACTGGTTGATTGATTCTCAATCGATCAACTAATCACCAATTGTGGAAACTAGCTAGACAGTCGACTGGGTATCCTTGTCAGAAATTGGATTGAAGTTGAGAAACAACAATGAATATGTGGGTTGCTCAATTTGGAATCAAGTTGGTTAATTGAAATTAGGCCTAGACTAGCCAGTTGGTCTATCAGATATCCAAGCCAATCAACTGGATGACAAAATGTGTCCTAGTTGGTCGACCTGGTAATGAATCGGGTGCTTGGGATTTAGTTGTATTTCAAATTTGATTTTTTTTTTTAAATTTTTGATTATGTATGGGATTGGATATTTGGCAAATCCAAGCCCATGACTCTTTGATATGAAGGGTTGGACTTCTAAGTGGAGACACAAAACATTGTGCGACAAGTTGTCTGAGAGTTATTCCTCTTAGAGAGAGAAACACTCACCCTAAGGACAATAGTCCACAATAGGAGGAGAAGGAGAGATGTGATGCTTGCACATCAACAACTCTGATTTATTGTAACGAACTGAAATCTTAGATACATTCTCTTTTTGGCCCTTTTCCAAGCTCTTCCTTTTATTTCTATCCTTTTTGGCTTTGATGTTTAATTTTTGGAAATAATAGTGGTTTGGTGAACATCTATTCATTATTTATACCAATAAAAGGGTTTATGCACAAATACCTTAGTGAAAATTTACTTAAGGGTCTAATACGCAATTTTACCACCTATGTGATATATTGATAAAATAGACTCATTCTAGATCATTCCTTAGCCTTTGGTGCAAGGAAGATAAAAAATGATGAATATTAATTCTTTAAACATGTTAATATGACATTGAATTATTTAATATGATAAATAGTGGTAATATTGGATAATGGGCTGAAATTCATAAAAGGAAGACAAATTGGTTAAAGACAACTTAAGATTTGTTTTCCTTCGGCTTGGTTTGGCTTGGAGGTCAAGTTTCATAATTTTAGAATAATAATAACTATATCTCTTTTATTCTGAAAAGAAAAGCTGATTTTCCTTCAAAATATGAAATAAAATACTTAATGACTCTAAAAGTGGAGAATAATCTTATACATAATCTACACATTAAAAACAATCTTTGGGTGATTTTTCATGTAATTTGGATAATCTTTAATATCCATGTGTAGATCAGGAGAGAGAAAATATGTAAAAGCTCAAAATATTAAATAATGTGATAAATAATCTCAAATGATGAAATTAATGGCCAATTCATGTTCTGCATGTTTTGCTTTGCTTAAGGTTAAAGTTTCACATTAATTGAAGATTTCTATATATCTCTAATGCTTTAAGAAAGAGAAAATGTGAATTACTTTAAAAGAATTAAATAAAATATCTAAAATCTTCAAAAGTGAAAACTATTTCCATATTTGTGTTCCTCATGTCCAAAACAGGCAAGGTGCCATATTACATTACAAACGGACATGGTTTTCACCCTTTTTGGAGGAGAGTGGAATACATACATAATTACATCTCCACTTTATTTGAATCTGAATGTGAGTTACAGTTAAATGTCACAAATTATTAGTGGACATGCATGATAGGGACCATTGGATCCCCAATCTAACGACTCACAATCATCTTCAACCCACAACCAAAAAGGAAAACAAATGAGATATTTTTGGTTCAGTAAAATCCGGATTTCTTCCTCGTTTCTTGATAAAATCACACGATTTCTTCACCTTTGGTTTCCTTTTTAGATTCCACATAAACCGAGCCCTAGTTTGTGGATTTTCGTCATGAATTGGGGAAATGGCCATATTGTCTCTAGAGCTTTTCAAAGCTCCCAAGCCATTAAACCCTAAACTACAACCCTACCTATAAATATAACCCCCAAAACCCTCATATCCTCCTACCTGACTCTTCATTTCACCTTATTTGTTTGTTTCTCGCATGTGTGATCATCATGAGCCTTAGTTTGGGTTTAGCCTTGTAGTTGATTGTTCCTCTTCTTCTCATCATCTCGCTCTAATTGATCTATACCACCAGGTTTCCGACACCTTTCTCTACCTTCGGTTTGATCAATGCTCGCGTATAGAAATTTCACCTAAATCTCACCTTAAGCCAGCACCTTTCTACTACTGTTCATGGCACAGGAAGGAGAAGCATTGTCCTGGGTGATTTTTTGATCCTGCCCTCCTCATTTCTTCTTTTCTTGTTTTCCCTCATGAGGGGCGATTCCGTCATTGAGCCCTTGATTTTTGTTCTTTGAGCGGGTCAAATTGAGCCGTTGACCACCGATTTGACTGCCCATGATTGGTCCAGGTCACACAGACTCGACTCTCTCTCCCTTTCTCACTCGGTTTGATGATGTGTCAATTTTTGATTAGTCGGTATTAGAAAAATTGTATCTTTTTATTCTCTTGTACAAATTTAACAAAACAATATGTTTTAGAATCGGAAAAATGTGATCTTTTTGATAAAAATACTTTCAAGGTTTGGTTTTGAGTTTTGTAACAACCCCGCCTACCGGTAACCTCCAATTAAGGGAGAGCAAGAGGTCAGAGCCATTATCCCAATTAATAGGATCAAAGGTTTGACAAATAATCAATAACAATTATCAAATTCTACCAACTAAACTGAAAGGATGTAATAAAATAAAACTTTGCATACCTTTTACAAAAAACTTGGATATCTACTTCTATCCACATCTGGAGTCTATACTAACTAATCCTCCTTTGTACTTTAACTCTTATTTAATTCCACATATCCCACTTTACTGTTTGTCCTTTTCAATCTTGTACCTAAAACATCGACAAATAAAATGCCAGTCAGCATATCGAAATATGCCGATATGTGGGGAACAACCAAAATTTTGCAAATATGGCTAACAATCTAAATATCATAATCAAGTTAATTAACAAGCCAATTTACGCTTTCAATGTGACATTCTCCATTGCTTTTGCCCTAACCCTGGCATACCCATCTTAGGGTTTCTCTTTTGCCATTGACTTAAGGCCACATTCTCAATCCCTATCTTGGTGCCCTTTAGTCATGCAATATCATAGTCCACCTTCTCAATCCCGAGCTTGGTGCCCGGGGTCACCTCTCGTGGTGCCCAGTCTTCCCTCCTGGGATTGACCTTTTTGCATCATCCATCAGGGTGGCATGTAGGTGCGAGAATACACAGTTATTTTACAATTGTGATAATCACAGTGACTTTATAATTTGCAAGTATGAACATCCAACTGATAAGTTGCATTCAATGTGATGAATCATCTGAGAAACTCTTTAGGAAACTAATGCGATTAACCATAATTAACCACATACCTGTAAGGCTGATTTGAGACAGAATAATCCAATCAATCAAGAAATCCAATTAGGCAAGCAAGCACATAATGAGATCCTAAAATATGCATAAAATTTCCTATTATTGACCATGCCATCAAGATCTATTAAACCTAGCTCGCTTCCTAGGGTTTCTAGTCCACTTTTAGGGTTTCCATTACAATTAGGGTTTCATTTCATTTATACTATTTTAAACCCTAATTTTATACAATTGCTCACAAACCTAGTTATCTCATCTATTCTTTACAAATGATATTAAGGTTACCTTTTAACAACATATAATCTTACTTTCAGATTAAAGGCACCATTAACATCAATTAAGTCCATTATGCCTCTTTTACATTAAAACTACCATTTTTATCCTTTTAATTCATGGCAAGACCCTTAGGCCCAATTATCATCTTTGGTTCCTTTCAAATTAGCAACTTATCTCTTTTAAACACTAATTCTACCTTTATTCATTAGAAAAACCCCAATTACCATATTATGGGTGTTCATCCACAATTAAGAAGTTTTATACTTGAATTAGCTTAGAACCATCATATTTCAGCTTAATACATGAATTTAAACAATTAAAGCCATTATGAATCATAATTACTAACATTAGGGTTTTAAGGCCCATTAATGCTCATGGAACCCAAAATTAATCAACTTTTCATGTAAAATGAATTGCAACTCTACTTTAATATTCACTGGGTTAATACTTCCTAAATTAACCCCCTTAACCTCAAAGATTCATCCTTTACCCTCAATTAGGGTTTCTAACCACACTTTTAATCAAATTAAAGTACTTTTGCAAATAGATACGAAATCAGGTTCTCAAACCAAATTTAATGTGTTCCTCGTATTTTTCTAAGCAACTTTCATGTATACATTTTTCTCATTAGAGATTCCTAGCAGATTCTATGATTTTTGCAAAGAAAAGTCATTTTCTTGGATTTTCCAATATATTACGATTTCATTAAAATTCCCTGGTCGTTCGATCCGTGGTCCACTGGACCATGCGGGATCCAACGGCCTAGGATCCGTGCACCTAACTTTAGATTTTAAATCATGAAAGACTATTTTGGCCCTTACCTTCCTTCACAAACGTCGGGGGCATCAAGGTCTTTTCCCCTTCTCTTCTTCTTCCTTGTGCTGAACCTCGCGCGCAGCACAAGGTCGACGCTGCGGTCAATAGTGGCGTTGACCTCGAGCTCCTGCTTCTCCACTCATTAAATTACGCGCCGCCCACCGTCGACAAGTCCTGTCGGACTCGCCTCCACCTCCAATCTACCCGGGCATGCGCCGGTTGCTCGGGTCCAGAAGAATCACCTCCGGTGGTGGTTCAAGTGAAATAGAGATGAAATCTGAGGGAAGGGTAGCACCTCGAGGGCATGGAAAGGGTGAGGGAAGTCGTGCGGAGTCTTTAGAACATGAGGGAGATCTCACAGCGAGATTCTACCCTGTATATATAGGGATGGCCACGAAGGGTGGTTGGCATAAGTCCTGGAGGCTGAGGGATTCTCCCAGGATCGTTGAGTTCATCTTCCCAATCCGAACCTGGTGGGATGATTTCTAAGAGTCCTCATCATCCAGGGAGAGAGAAACTCGGAGGGGAAATAGGCAAATGGGTTGTTTCCTTTCACGGTCTTTCCTAGTCTGTCCCAAGCTAGGAGACGAACGGGAATCCTCGGATCCCGATCCTAAGGCCAGGAATGTGAACGAAATAGGAGCTTGATTTCCCAAATCATGACATGTATATCAAAACCCATTATCCTTCACACTTTAGGATAACTTCAAAATTTCATATCCTGAAATCTGTGCATCTTTCTACAACCAAATTTTAAGGGAAATTTCCTTTTGCCTTTATCTATATGCATGCCAAAAATGAGTCCCAAATTCAAAAGGAAAAGGGATTTTTCTTCAAAAGCAAGTTATTCTTTAATAAGACTTATTTAATTGATATTTCCTCTTTCTTTTTCCATTATCTTATCATCTTGGATTCCTTGGACCTCAAGGAACCCTAAAGGCATGAAAATCCCATCTTGGGGAAATATTCCTTTGCCTTTTATCCTATCCTTTATCCCTTCCTTACTTATTTCTTTATTAAAAGATTTCTTTTTCAGGATTGCTCTTTATCTTTTATTTCCTTTTTCCTCTTTTCATATTTCTTTTATTAGAAATCATATGTAAACGAATTTTACTCAATTGTGGCCATTAATGCCACTTTCTAGATATTTTTAAGTATTTCTTATAAATACTTTGCTTAATATCCATTATCTTATATCTTTTTCTAATATTTGGACTTTTCTTCTTTTCTTCTCTTTTATATCCATTATTGGATTAATATAAATAGTAGGAATCATGAAATTCTTATCCAAAGGAATGTTTGCAAAGAAACCCATCCTTTGAAGCAAAGCATATGACCTTTTCAATTAAGTCCATATTCACAGAATAATTATATTTCAATTATGAAAACATATACAAAATTGAGGTTGTAACATCCTTCCCCTCTTATAGGAATTTTGCCGTCAAAATTCCATCAAGCAAACAAACAATTCAGGATAAAACTTTTCTATGTCCATCATTGGCCCCTATGTGGCTTTACCCTATCCATGGTGCTTGTAAAGAGCCTTCATCATCTCATATTCTTTCATCTGAGTTCTTTATCACCTTGGTATATTGTACCCTCATAGGTGACTCAGGACATTTCAGCCTCTCACAAAGCTGAATAGATTCATGGCTCAGCACATGGCTTGGGTACCTCACATAGTGCTCTAGATCAGAATTGTGGAACACATCATGCATCACGTTATTTTGAAGGGTAAGGATAAACCTAACCATCTCCACCAATCCATCTCAAATGGACCCATATATCGGGGATTCAACTTTCTCAGGTATAGATCAAAGGGGTTAGATTTCACATCACATGCTCTCCCACAGTGAACTGCATGTCAGTCTGCTTTGCATCAGCTCACGACTCATGTCGCCCGTGGGCTCTCTTCCAGCCATTGCACGATCAAAGCGACTTCATCTGCACACACTATGGTCCTTTTCTTGACCTTCACAAGGTCCATTCACAAACATCATCTTAATGAAGTGGTGCCCGACACAACCTCCCTTACAGAGCTTCTTTACATCTCGATACTGGCTATGGTACTTATCATCACATCTTACGGAGGACAAGAAATGTCTCCATGTATCACCGTGAAAAAGCACACATGCTCTCATCAGGCCCTTTATTCTGGATTATACTAACCATTAGTTAAGGGTGATAAACTGTACTATTATCAAGTTCAAATTAAACATACTTCCAACTCATGGAAGTAAATATTTAGGTTATACTCAAGAACTTGCATCATGGTGTAGTTGAACCATCTTCCTCATATGTACTTCAATTCAATCCGTCCCTTGACAATATTCTTTCTTTCTCATGTCATCTAGGTAAGGTGATCTACTATAACCCATATTGCATCTTGACCTTCATTGGTCTAGGGGAGACTTACCACAACATCTATAGTGATCAACTCCCAATCCCCTTTGGGGACTCTTTATCCTCTATATCAACTCATTAGGTTACTAGTGTTCGCCCTTCACTTCCTATCATGCATGGCAACCTACCACATGCAACGTCATCTTAAGCATCCAAAGTACTACTGTGACTTACTATCGTTGTAGTACCACAGTGTATGGTGATCTTAAAATCATGATCTCCTGTTTGTCATGATTCCTCAAGATTGATTCCTGAGAAACACTAAACTACTCTTGTCGAGTTTCATCACTTTTTTTTTCCAAAGAAGTGCATTTGAGGTTCTACAACCATCCTTTTATCACATCAAGTCCTAGGTTGGCTAACCAAACAACGACTAACTTGATCAACATATATCCTTACATCTGAGTGTTAGCCAAACTTATCTCTTTTTCAAACTTAGGGTTAACCTAACAACCTCTTCTAGCCTCTAGCTAAACTAGGCAGCTACATCTTAACCAGAGCATCTATTACCACTTCACATCCTTAGGTAGAAGGTAATGTTGAAGACATACTCCTCCATGTATTTCACTTATCATCTCATATAGGACTCTAAGTTTATCTTCATTAAGAAAACTCTGAGCTCATCCTCTTGGTTATCAAACTCAACCTTGTATAACTCATAGCTCATGATAAAAACATCCTCATAAGATGACTACCTTATTTCTCTTAGCATTTGAAAACCACCCATATATCATTCACTCCACAAGGGTATGTTATCATCTCTGTCCTCATACCTCATAGCAACATTCCAACTCACATCATCTTTATCCTTGGTGTATGACATGCGTACTGTCCTATCTCTCACTCCCATAACAAGAGGAAATAAGCATTTAGCAGCAGTCCAAATACAAAGTTCTTCCCATTCTAAGAGTAGAGATGGTACATCCCATCTTTCTAGTACACCTTCAAATCTAAGTTGAAATGTGCCACTTATATCTCTACATCACAAACATCATGATATACAAAGTTACTTCCATGGAAAACTGGTCTCAAACCTACTTGGGCCACCGCATTCCTTGGTCATATCCTGTAGGTCTATAGGGTGCCTTCACTTTAGGGGTCATCCTTCTTCCCTTATGCATCTAGAGAGTGCCCTACTCATCTGCCATTTGGGTCCCATGAGTTCATGAAGGTGATCAATCTCCTAACCCATGGCCCTCAGACAATGATAACTGTTACCTCCCGACCCTATGGTCATGTGCAACTAGGGAATCAGGCAACTCCTACTTCCATCAGACTTATCCCTACGGACCCTAGGATAGACTTAGGATACTAACATAGTACATGTCCTACTTAGAAACTTACCCAAGTCTCCATCATCTCTCTCTATATACATAGGCTGACTTTCATCCTTTTACAGGGGTCATGGCGACCTACCTTCCTTGGTCAGGCCCCATACTGGTTACCTCCGTGGTAACACATCAACATGCACTTAGAGATGGTTATCTATGGGTCTACAGGTTCATTCTCAAACTATGTACTCTTCACTTAGCTTCTCAAGATCCTATGAGACCTCTTTAGGTTACCAACAAAAATTGGTATACACCCTACAATTAAAAGGGTCCCTCTCCCAAGATGGGAGGAAACTATCTCTTGATAGCAAAAAAGGTCACAAACGTCCTTAGGTTTAGGGTTTAAATCCACATGAGCATGCTTAATCCTAGCAAGCTACTAAGGCACAAGAAGACCACCTACTAAACCATGCTAGGTCACACTTGTTCTCATTCCTCAACATTGGATCAAGATCATACTTTCCCATACCACCAAATTGGCTGTGAGGGATTCATCAAACATACCTTTGACTTAAGGGGTTTCCCCTTTCCTCTAAACATGAGGAGTGTCATGCTCAAACTATGGAAACTCAAATCTCATCATGATCATTGGGTACACCACTTCCCGCTTAGGCCTAGGAATCCTAGGTCCACTTTTTAGATGTCCCACTGCATGCTCAACCTCTTTACCACGAACCAAACATGTACAAGGTATGACATGCACTTCTATTATCCTTTTACTCAAGCAACACCTCCGAGTGGAGTCCTCCTCAAGGACAACCAAAAAGGTATAATGCCTCATAACCTGTTTCTAAGCCTCTTCAGGGTCTAAGAAACTCTTCTTCCTAACCTTAGAAGGTGAACATCTATACCATAGGCTCATAGGTACCAGTAGCCTCACCTTCTCTATAGGTTTTGGTTTCTCCATAGGCAA
The DNA here is from genome assembly GCA_963693085.1 of Alisma plantago-aquatica. NCBI lineage: Eukaryota > Viridiplantae > Streptophyta > Magnoliopsida > Alismatales > Alismataceae > Alisma > Alisma plantago-aquatica. The sequence continues at coordinate 397,869,353 of OY856410.1, forward strand.
CTGAGATATCCTCAGCCTCCAGGGATCATGCATGAGGCAACCACAACCATCCACTTAGGTTGCATCATCCTCAACTCCCCACTGTTCCTCATATCTCAGAGTCTAAGCTTCCAACCTTCTTGCTTGGGTCCTGCTCTCTCTCTCTCTAGAGCTAATCCTACAACCAGTCTCACTACTAGAGGTCCTTTCTCCATGAATATGGATCAAGCTCACAAGCATACCCCTACCTGGGTGAAGCCTATGTCCGAATTATGTTTCCTCAAGATTATCCATAGCTCTTTATACTTATCTCATAAGCTATCCATCATACTCTCCTGGCTAGGGTTTCAACCTACTGCCTGCACTACTGACGTACTTTGGGTGCATGTTATCCCCTACAAGCATAAGATTATAGGGTTTATAGAGGTTCTTCACTAACCTTATCATTGAAAGAGCTATCCTTCTCTCTAACATGCACGACCCTTCCCAGGGTTGGGTCATCAAAGGCACTAGGTCATCCAGCCTCACATGGTTCATAACGTCATGGGCATCCAAAAGCATGTCCACACACCTGGTCTATCATGACATCATGTCATCATGCCATCTCTCTCTCTAACCACCAATTAGGGTTAGGGTTAGCATCATCCTCAGAGGATGTGCCAGGTCTCTACTTTTAATGGAGATCTCTGCCTCCATGACCAACTCTCTCTACTCATCCTCCTGACAAGAAGGTCTAGCCTCATGTCTCTCCTGAGGGCAATGACATCTCATGTCATATGACCTAAGCATGTATCTATTCTTTAGTTTACACTTAATCTATTGAGCTTATGTCCATGACATCTTATTTACATACTTTTCATTAATTTGGTGGAGGATTCCTTAGACCTTATCATCCTTATACATACCTCAACAGGGTGAGGAAAAGAGAGAAAACCCTAATCCTTAAGGTCCTTAATAGAATTTGAGTAGAGAAGGGATGAACAAGATGAGAGAGTCCTAAATGTATCTTATTTCGAGTCAAATCCTAAGACATTGGCCAGGTAGTCACACTAATCCAGGAGTCCTCGTATTCCAACTAGCGGTGCGGAGGAAAATATTGCCATCCCCCAGATGTGATCCTTTTCTAGACACCTTTGTCTTTTGGAAAATCCTCTAATAACTCCCTCAGTTCTATGGAATTTGTAAAATTTTATAATTACTAAAAATTAAATCAGGAACCTACGCTCTGATACCAAATGTAACGACCCCGCCTCCTGGTAACCCCTAATTAAGGGAGACCAAGAGGTCAGAGTCATTATCCCAATTAACAGGATCAAAGGTTCGACAAATAATCAATAACAATTATCAAATTCTACCAACTAAACTGAAAGGATGTAATAAAATAAAACTTTGCATACCTTTTTCAAAAAACTTGGATATCTACTTCTATCCACATCTGGAGTCTATTCTAACTAATCCTCCTTTGTACTTTAACTCTTATTTAATTCCACATATGCCACTTTACTATTTGTCCTTCTCAATCTTGTACCTAAAATGCCGACAAACAAAACGTCAGTCAACATATCAAAATATGTCGGTATGTGGGGAACAACCAAAATTTTGCAAATATGGCTAACAATCTAAATATCATAATCAAGTTAATTAACAAGCCAATTTATGCTTTCAATGTGACATTCTCCACCGCTTTTGCCCTAACCGTGGCATACCCATCTTAGGGTTTCTCTTTTGCCATTGACTTAAGGCCACCTTCTCAATCCCTAGCTTGGTGCCTAGGGTCACCCTTCATGGTTCCTTTTAGTCATGCAATATCATAGGCCACCTTTTCAATCCCGATCTTGGTGCCTAGGGTCACCTCTCTTGGCGCCCATTGGTTTTCCCTCCTGGGCTTGACCTTTTTGCATCATCCATCAGGGTGGCATGTAGGTGCGAGAATACACACTTATTTTACAATTGTGATAATCATAGTGACTTTATAATTTGCAAGTATGAACATCCAACTGATAAGTTGCATTCAATGTGATGAATCATCTGAGAAACTCTTTGGGAAACTAATGTGATTAACCATAATTAACCACATACCTATCAGGCTGATTTGAGACAGAATAATCCAATCAATCAAGAAATCCAATTAGGCAAGCAAGCACATAATGAGATCCTAAAATATGCATACAATTTCTTATTATTGATCATGCCATCAATATCTATTAAACCTAGCTCGCTTCCTAGGGTTTCTAGTCCACTTTTAGGGTTTCCATTGCAATTAGGGTTTCATTTCATTTATACTATTTTAAACCCTAATTTTATACAATTGCTCACAAACCCTAGTTATCTCATCTATTCTTTACAAATGATATTAAGGTTACCTTTTAACAACCTATAACCTTAATTTATATTAAAGGCACCATTAACATCAATTAAGTCCATTATGCCTCTTTTACATTAAAACAACCATTTTTATCCTTTTAATTCATGGCAAGACCCTTAGGCCCAATTATCATCTTTGGTTCCTTTCAAATTAGCAACTTATCTCTTTTAAACACTAATTCTACCTTTATTCATTAGAAAAACCCCAATTACCATATTAAGGGTGTTCATCCACAATTAAGAACTTTTATACTTGAATTAGCTTAGAACCATCATATTTTAGCTTAATACATGAATTTAAACAATTAAAGCCATTATGAATCATAATTACTAACATTAGGGTTTTAAGGCCCATTAATGCTCATGGAACCCTAAATTAATCAACTTTTCATGTAAAATGAATTGCAACTCTACTTTAATATTCAATGGGTTAATACTTTCTAAATTAACCCCCTTAACCTCAAAGATTCATCCTTTACCCTCAATTTGGGTTTCTAACCACACTTTTAATCAAATTAAAGTACTTTTGCAAATAGATATGAAATCAGGTTCTCAAACCAAATTTAATGTGTTCCTCATATTTTTCTAAGAAACTTTTATGTATAAATTTTTCTCATTAGAGCTTCCTAGCATATTCTATGATTTTTCCAAAACAAAAGTCATTTTCCTGGATTTTCCAATATATTACGATTTCATCAAAATTCCTTGGTCGTTCGATCCGTTGTCCGCTGGACCACGGGGGATCCAACGACCTAGGATCCGTGCACCTAACTTTAGATTTTAAATCATGAAAGACTGTTTTGCCCCTTACCTTCCTTCACAAACGTCGGGGGCAGCAAGGTCTTTTCCCCTTCTCTTCTTCTTCCTTACGATGAACTTCACGCACAGCACAAGGTCGACGCTGCAATCAACAACGACACTGACCTCGAGCTCCTGCTTCTTCACTCATGAAACGACATGTCACCCACCGTCGATAGGTCCTATCAGACTCACCTCCACCTCCAATTTCCCCAGGCATGCACCGCTTGCTCGGGTCCTGAAGAATCACCTCTCGTGGTGGTTCAAGTGAAACAGAGATGAAGTCCCAGGGAAGGGTAGCACCTCGAGGGCGGGGAAAGGGTGAGGGAAGTCGTGCGGAGTCTTTAGAACATGAGGGAGATCTCACAGTGAGATTCTACCCTGTATATATAGGGATGGCCACAAACGGTGGTTGGCGGAAGTCCTGGAGGTTGGGGGATTCTCCCACTACTTCCTAAAGATAGCCAAACCCAGGCTCGTTGAGTTTGACTTCCCAATCTGAACCTGGTGGGATGATTTCTAAGAGTCCTCGTCATCTCGGGAGAGAGAAACTCAGAGGGGAAATAGGAAAATGGGATGTTTCCTTTCACAGTCTGTCCCAGTCCGTCCCAAGCTAGGAGACAAATGAGAATCCTCAGATCCCAATCCTAAGGCCAGGAACGCGAGCAAAATAGGATCCTGATTTCCCAAATCGTGACAGGTATAACAAAACCCATTATCCTTCACACTTTAGGATAACTTCAAAATTCCATATCCTGAAATCTGTGCATCTTTCTACAACCAAATTTTAAGGGAAATTTCCTTTTGCCTTTATCTATATGCATGCCAAAATGAGTCCCAAATTCCAAAGGAAAAGGGCTTTTTCTTCAAAAGCAAGTTATTCTTTAATAAGACTTTTTTAATTTATATTTCCTCTTTCTTTTGCCATTATCTTATCATCTTGGATTCCTTGGACCTCAAGGAATCCAAAAGGCACGAAAATCCCATCTTGGGGAAATATTCCTTTGCCTTTTCTCCTATCCTTTACCCCTTCCTTACTTATTTCTTTATTAAAAGATTTATTTTTAAGGATTGCTCTTTATCTTTTATTTCCTTCTTCCTCTTTTCATATTTCTTTTATTAGAAATCATATGTAAACGAATTTTACTCAATTGTGGCCATTAATGCCACTTTATATATATTTCCAAGTATTTTTTATAAATACTTTGCTTAATATCCATTATCTTGTATCTTTTTCTAATATTTGGACTTTTCTTCTTTTCTTCTCTTTTATATCCATTATTGGATTAATATAAATAGTAGGAATCACAAAATTCCTATCCAAAGGAATGTTTGCAAAGAAACCCATCCTTTGAAGCAAAGCATACAACCTTTTCAATTAAGTCCATATTCACATAATCATTATATTTCAATTATGAAAACATATGCAAAATTGAGGTTGTAACACGTTTTGTCAAAAGATGTTTTATACAAAATGATACTAATGAATAAAATTCACCAAAAATATACTTCAATCATCGTAACTCCAAAATTGACAAAATTATATGTTTTCTTAATCAGGAGACCTAATCAGATCAATGGTGATGTTTTCAGAGTCTAAATCAAGGCTTTGTTCAAAGAGTCCAAAACTAGTGTTTTTTTTACATCAATGCATATGATATACCCTAATACATGATTACACATTGAAAATAGGAAAAGTGGATCTTGGACTCAATTAAAGTGGTGAAAGTGAGTAATAGAAGTCAATATGAGAGGTATGTGCAAATCTTACCCTTAAGTTGGGATATTTGTGAACCAACCCTATTTCCCATAATGAGGCTTGAAAATAACCCTATTTCCTTTATTATTGTTTCTCTTGTTCTAATTTCCTCAAAATCAAATTTGATATATTACTTCTTGGGTCTTGGAACCCCATTGCCATGTTGGAACTATTTGATGATTTAATCTTTCCATATTACTATTTCTTGAGCATGATGGTTTTTTTGACTATTTAGCTATAGTAGTGGTACTTATGTACGACCACCCATAGTTTGCTCATGTGTTATTTTTCCCTAGGGAATGTGCTTACTCTCCCCTTGGGGAATGTGTTATTTCTCCCCAATATAAAATATTTGATAGGTGACTGGAAAAGTGATTACTCTCCCCTCATCTATTTGGTTGAGGTCCGGTAGGTGCCTTAACCCTACTTAGTTATTTTAGTCCAATATTAATCATTCATGCAAATTCATTTTTGTTTATTGGTTTTGGTAAGAATCTTTTGTTATATGCCTCATTCTCTTGGCCTTCTCATTTTATGATGAATCTATATCCTTATGTTTCATACTTGTTCTTATCTTTGTTTCTTGTTCATATTGTAGACACATACCTTGTTTCTCTCTCTTATTGGGTGACTTCCCAACCACCCATGTAAAGCGCATGGTGTTGACCAAGATCAAGGAGAGCATAGATTTTGGCATGGACCTAGCTCTTGGAGACGTCATTTTGGAGACAAGACTTGAAGTAGTTTAGACTTCCCTCTATCTTAGATCCTTTTGATGTATCTTACATGTAAACCCTTAATGGGAGATATGATGAAATTTTTTAATCTTTTAAAAAATTGAATATAGTCATTATTTTTATTCTGTTGCTATACACTTTGGTCTTTTGTATCCCATCATATAAAGTTTTGAAAATTTTACACTTATTTCAGCATACCTTTTGAGTATGTTTGGGATGGATGTTTTATTCTTCAAATTTTTATTTAAGGGGTGATTTCACTCTTTTACAACATGGTATTAGAGCCCATGGTAGTTGGAATCTGACTATTTCAATTTTGTCTCCCCAATTAGAAACCTTACCCTACATAGTTCCCCTTTAAGTGACATGTTTTTGATCTATTCAACCCTTGATATGATGAAAGGTTGATGTAGGATACTACTAGTTTCACATTAGAATCATGTTGAATAAATCCCAAAAATATTTACAACTAAAAGATACATAAGTAACCATAGTAACTTGAGGTTGTTTAGATTGGCCTTTAGGTAGCTACTAGGACATGAAGTTGAAAGTGAAGGTGTCTAGAAAGGATCAGGGTTCGAGGACTGGCAAGATTTTCCTCCTCACCACTAGCTTGGTTTACGAGGACTCGTGGATCTGTATGATACCTTCCTGGCTTGAGCTGATACTGATTGTCCGAAATAGCATGCTTTTAGGCAATAGTAACCTTAGACATATATGTTGGATATCTTTGGAAACCTTGACATGTTGACCTTGTGACTTGTCTGAGGATGGATACCAAATATAGTTCCCTTACATTCCTTAGGACCACATGTTTGGTCAGCCTAACCCTAGAGCCTAGGCTTTGAAGTTTTGTGTTTAGTAATCTATCAGAGTGCGCAGTGGAAGCATGATGGATCTTATACATGCTTTAGTTAAACTTGCCCTTTTACCTATAGTTTAGTTTGGCTTGGTAGGTCAAACCTTTTAAGGGGTGGAGAGTAGTTGGCTATTGATGCTTGGGTGGTTAGATTTTGAGGACGAGATCCTTTTTATGGGGATGGAGTCCGCATCACATTGAAATCATACTGCTTAGACTCTAGAAACCCTGACTCCATGATTAAGAGGTTAGTATGCTTAGATATTTATCTTTGATCAAATAAGTTATAGTTGAAACTCCACATGCTTGTTTATATATTAATGAACATATAATGGCCATCTAATAAATAGTTCACATTCTTGAACCCTGATGAATATTCAATGTACATAATATGAGTAACTCACATATTAATCCTAATTGTAGATATACATGATGCTAACCATGTCATGAACCAATAAACCCTAATGTTATGATGAGCAAGATGATTGTAACCTAATCTTGACTTAATGCATGCTAAGAAGGTACACGTCAAGTATAATGATCATTTAACCTAAATTCTTAGTTGTGATCATCTAACCATAATATATACATCCTTAATGCTTTTCATGATATATTACTGACATTAGGTTTCATAATCAGATAACATACTTTGATACACATAAATGATATATAATCACCTAATCATAGATTAATCAAGTCATTAATGTGTAATGCATGTTACCATGTTCTCTAATACATACCTAATTAATGACCTAATCGTGAATTGGTATGTGAAATAATTCATTAATATGTAATATGTTTCACTTGTTCACTAAAATAAAAATAATGACTTCAATACGGTTAAGAAGTAATTGGATTCACATAAATCTACATAATCAATAATAAAAAGTGAATAATTATGAGAAAATGATTAATGATGACATTAATGTGAGTAAGAAAGGTAATGTGACAATGGATAGTTGTTTAATATAGATATAAGCAATTAATGTGACATTATTTGGATTTATTGTAGACTTAATAACAAATTAGATAAAATGTCTTATTTCATGCAAAATAATTTGATATAATTCAATTTAGTGATAATGGAGTCTCGATCCAAATTATTAAGGATAATGATCTAATATATTAATAGACATTGTGATAATTGAGTAAACCCTAATTGTGCTTAAAATTATTAATGATATATATATATATATATATATATATATATATATATATATATTCTTGCATAATAATGAAAATATAACTCTTTTGCCAATAAAGTGATATAATAGGACACAATTGAAAGAATAATAATGATAATGTGATATCCTAATAAATATAATGCTAATAAGTCAAAAGTGTTAATTGTGTTATATCACATAAAAATAAATCTTAATAGTGGAACCTTTAGTGATCCATGAGAACCTAACCTTGAGGAATTGTCTGTGAAGATTCTAAATTCCCAAGTTAAGTTATGGTGGAAGTTTTATGGTTTGTTTAGAGACAAGTTGTTGCACTCTCATCTTTCCTCTTTGCTTGATATTTTGAGGATGAAATCCTTTTTAAGGGGTGGAGTGTTGTAACGAACTAAAATCTTGAATGTATTCTCTTTTTGGCCCTTTTCAATCTTTTCCTTTTATTTCTATCCTTTTTGGCTATGATGTTTAATTTGTGGAAATAATAGTGGTTTGGTGAACATTTTTTACATTATTTATACCAATAAAAAGGTTTATGCACAAATACCCCAATGAAAGTTTACTTAAGGTCTAATATGCAATTTTACCACCTATGTGACATACTGATAAAATAGACTTGTTCTAGATCATTCCTTAGCCTTTTGGTGCAAGGAAGAGAAAAAGGGATGAATATTAATGCTTTAAACATGTTAATATGACATTGAATTAATTAATATGAGAAATAGTGGTCATTATATAATGGTCTAAAATTCATAAAAGGAAGACTAATTGGTTAAAGATAATTGGAGATCATTTTCCTTGTGTTTGGTTTGGCTTGGAGGACAAGTTTCATAATTTTAGAATAAAAATAACTACCTCTCTTTTATTTTGAAAAGAAAAGATGATTTTCCTTCAAAATATGAAATAAAATACTTGATGACTCCAAAAGTGAAGAATAATCTTATATTCGTAATCTGCACAATAAAAATAGTCTTTGGGTGAATTTTCATGTAATTTGGGTAATCTTTAATATCCATATGTAGATTAGGAGAGAGAAAATATGTAAAAGCCCAAAATATTAAATAATGTGAAAATAATCTCAAAAGATAAAATTAATGGTCAATTCATGTTTTAGAAGTTTTGATTTGCTGAAGGTTGAAGTTTCACATTAATTGAATATTTCTGGATGTCTCTAATGCTTTAAGAAATAGAAAATGTGAATTACATTATAATAATTAAATAAAATATCTAAAGTCTTCAAAAGTGAAAACTAATTCCATGTTTGGATGCCTCATGTTCAAAATAGCCTAGGTGCTAAATTTAATTAAAAATGGAGTTGGTTTTCACCGTTTTTGGAGGAGAGAGGAATACATACATAATTACATCTCCACTTTATTTGAATTTGAATGTGATTTCTAGTTAAATGTCACACATGATTAGTGGGCACACATGAGAGGGACTGTTGGATCCCTGATCTAACAACTCACGATTATCTTCAACCCACCACCAAAAAGGAAAGCAGATGGGATATTTTTGGTTCGGTAAAATTTGGATTTCTTCCTCATTTCTTGACCAAATCGTACAATTTCTTCGCATTTGGTTTCCTTTTTAGATTCCACACAAATAGAGCCCTAGTTTGTGGCTCTTCGTCACGAATTGGGAAAATGCCCAAATTATCTCTAGAGCTTCTTGAAGCTCCCAAGCCATTAAGCCCTAAACTACAACCCTACCTATACATATCATCCACAAAACCCTAGTATCCTCCTACTCGACTCTCCGCTTTGCCTTATTTATTTATTGTTCGCGTGTGTGATCATCAAGAGCCTTGGTTTGAGTTTAGCCTTATAGCATATTGTTCCTCTTCTTCTCGTCGTCTTGGCCCAATTGATCTACACCACCAGATTTGCGACACCTTTCTCTACCTTCAGTTTGATCAATGCTCGCATATAACACTTTTTCCCAAATCTTGCCTTGCGCAAGCACCTTGCTACTGTTGTTCATGGCGCAGGAAGGAGAAATAGTCTCCTTGGTGATTCTCTGGTCCTACCCTCCTTATTTTTTCCCCTCGCTAGGGGCGATTCTATCATTTAACCCTTGATTTCTTTGCTTTGAACGGGTCAAATCGAGCCGCTGACTGCCGATTTGGCCACCCATGATTGGGCTAGGTCACGCAGAACCAACTCTCTCCCCCTCTCTCGCTCAGTTTGATGATGTGTCAATTTTGTATTGGTCCATATTAGAAAATCGTATCTTTTTATTCTCTTATCCAAATTTAACAAAATAATGTTTTGGAATAAGAAAAATGTGATCTTTTTGATAAAATACTTTTGAGGTTTCATTTTGAGTTTTGTCAAAAGATGTTTTATAGAAAACAATTTTAATACATAAAATTCACCAAAAATACACTTTAATCATCATAACTCCAAAATTGACAAAATTTTATGTTTTCTTAATCACGAGAACCTAATAAGATCACTGGTGATGTTTTTAGAGTTTAAATCAAGGTTTTGTTCAAAGAGTAGGGTTTTATTTACATTAATGCATATGATATACCCTAATACATGATTACACATTGAAAATAAGAAAAGTGGACCTTGGACTCAATTAAAGTGGTAAAAGTGATTAATAGAATTCAATATGAGAGGTATGTGAAAATCTTACCCTTAAGTTGGGATATTTGTGAACCCACCGTATTTTCCATGATGAGGCTTGCAATGAACCCTATTTCCTTTATTATTGTTTCTCTTATTCTAATTACCTCAAAATCAGATTTGATATATTACATATTGGGCCTTGAACCCCACTGCCATGTTGCAATTGTTTGATGATTTAATCTTGCCATTTTAATATTTCTTGAGCATGATGGTCTATTTGACTATTTAGCTATAGTAGTCGTACTTATGTACAACCATTCATAGTTGGGGCATGTGTTATTTCACCATGGGGAATGTGCTTACTCTCCCCCTGGGGAATGTGTTATTTCTCCCCAATGTAAAATATTTGATAGGTGACTGGGAATGTGATTGCTCTCCCCTCATCTATTTGGTTGAGGTCTGGTAGGTGCCTCAAACCTACTTAGTTAATTTAGTCCAATATTAATCATTCATGCAAATTCATTATTATTTATTGGTTTTGGTAAGAATCTTTTGTTATATGCCTCATTCTCTTGGCCGTCTCATATTATGATGAATCTATATCCTTATGTTTCATAGTTGTTCTTATCTTTGTTTCTTGTTCATATTGTTGACACATACCTTGTTTCTTTATCTTGTTGGGTGACTTCCCAACCACCCAGGTAAAGCACAAAATGTTGAACAAGATCAAGGAGAGCATAACTTTTGACATGGACCTAGTCCCTGGAGATGTTGCTTTGGATACAAGACTTGAAGTAGTTTAGACTTCCCTCTATCTTAGATCATTTTGATGTATCTTACATGTAAACCCTTAATGGGAGATACGAGGGAATTTTTAAATCTTTTAAGAAATTGAATATAGTCATTATTTTTATTCCACTGCTATACACTTTGGTCTTTTATATACCATTATATAAAGATTTGAAAATTTTACACATGTTCCGACATACATTTTGAGTATGTTTGGGATGGATGTTTTATTCTTCAAATTTTTAATAAAGGGGTGATTTCACTCTTTTACAATTTCACTTTCTCATGGGGATCAAGGTAATACATCAAGAGTTCTTACATCTAAATGGATGGCATAGAAGTTGATGCCCTTGGGTAGAAGCTTGAGAATAAGAAGCTTCTTCAAAAAGAAGGCTAGGTGCATATGTGAAAATAAGGTGTCAACAACAACAACCAGTTTAGATCTAGAGTCAAAAGTGTAAGTTTTGCACTGACATAATATGTGTCTAGTTGTTAGACAACTAGTGTGCACTATGGTATGTCTGTTATCCCTTCTATGTCTATATATGGACATTTTATAATTATTACAAATCCTTTGGCTAAGAGTTTTGTTGGGGGGGAATTGTATTTCCGCTTCTTGCCCTCTCACCAAAAACCTATAGTGGTATCAGAATCGATGGTGTGTGCCTTTAATGATGGTTTGGGTTTTGAACTCAAATGATTTGTTGGGCATACATTGTGTAATGTGTATCCATGTAATCATCAATTCTCCTATATGATATGGTATATCTATATTAGACAAACCAATTTGACACCTTTGAAATAATTTTTTAGTGGATGTGGTATGGCAATTAGGTTGTTGTGGTGAATGCTTGTCATTTGGAACATGTAATATGTGGTTTATAATTGTGATCCATAATATTGTAACATGTATATTGCTTGCATGACATAACTTTCTCTCTACATTCTCCATCTAAATCTAATTCTTGTAATTAGAATAGAATGATATATTGACATCAACGAGGGACCACGATGGAGAGGAGGATGTGATAAGAGACCCACACCAACAAGGAAGCTCCTTTGAGGGTTTGTGATAAAGACAAAGCAATGACTCCATCAACAATCAAAGAAATGCCAAAACAAATAACCCCGTCGGGTGACTGGCTTGCTAATCTCTCTATTGGAAAAACCTATAAAAGAATAATTAGGGTTGCAATGGATGTAAATCTCTTGAGATTTTTACAACTCTTATTGGATCAAGATGTTGTACTAGTTGTCATATCTTATTTTATCACTTGTAATGATTGTTGTAATATATGACACATAAAGTTATATGTAATGGTGACTGGATACATATGATTATTATAAAAAAAATCCCCCAATATCATATCAAAGTTTAAGATGACCTTCATTATGCAATATGGAAGAAATCCTCGATCAACTACATGTGGTACGCCAAAGATTGGTGCACCCTATGTCTTGGTCAAGTGTGATAAAATGTAAGTGGGTCTGCCAAAAAGGGTGAATAGATTATTGTATTGGCCTTTGGGTTGGATTGGACTAGGGATCTTTTTTTATTTGAGGGCTCAAGATGTATGTTTATCGTTCATATCAGAAGAAGCTATTACAATATAGTTTTCAGGAAAAGCATGTTTTATAATTACCTTATCGACATAAAGACCAATAGAGTCTTTTGCTAAGGCGTAGGAAAGGTTGTTATTCAGACAAGGGGTGAATATGAAACTCAAAGTATTAACCTAGAGGGGCAGGTCAATTACAATTCTTTAATAACCAGATTCTTATAGGTTATTCAATTGTTTCCATTTTTTACGGCTTGCACCGGTTTAGCACAATCACTTCCCACAATGATAGCTTCAAAGCCTTGCTGGTGCTTCTTCTAAACCAAGTCGTGAAGCCATTTCTTTATCCATGAATCTCAAAGTGAAAATGTTGGAGGATGCTTGTAACATCCCAAGATTTGAGGCCTCAGATAAATTGATCTTATAAAGAATGATTGGACTACCCATATCACCAAGGTGCACCTCCTTTTCTGGGAGCCCATCACTAAATAACTCCATAGTTGAGAGTGCTTAGCTTGGAGTAGTACTAGGATGGGTGACCACTCAGGAAGTTGACCCCGACTTGCGCATGAGTGAGGACAAAGCACACAATTAAGGCTAGTTGTGGTATGTGGGGCCAGTCGTCATTCCTGAAATTCTACTAGAGCCTAGGGCAGTGGGCCCATGAGTTACAAATGGTATTAGAGACAATTCCCCTCCAGTAGGTGGGACCCACATGGCATGTGGCATGCCAGTCTTGAGTCGTGCTGTCTAGGCATGTTGGAAAGGGTTGTCCATGGTTGACGCAGCCACCCTTGCGCTAATATTCCGTGATCAGGAGCTGGGTGTCCATGGGCCATTATGGGTCTGCACTGAAATGGGAAAATATTATGAGGCCATATAGTTGAGCTTTGATGAAGACGTCAAGAGGTTAAGTGGGGGAGATTGTAACATCCCATGATTTTAGGCCTCAAATAAAATGATCTTATAAGGAATGATTGAACTACCCATATCACCAAGGTGCACCTCTTTTTCTGGGAGCCCATCACTAAAAAACTCTATAGTTAAGCGTGTTCAACTTGGGGTAGTACTAGGATGGGTGACCAGTCAGGAAGTTGACCCCATCTTGCGCGTGAGTGAGGATAAAGCACACAGTTAAGGCTAGTGGTGGTCTGTGGGGCCATTCGTCATCCCTAAAACTCTACTAGATCCTAGGGCAGTGTACCTGACAGTTATAAATGGTATCAGAGCCAATTCCCCTCCAGTAGGTGGGGCCCACATGGGCATGTGGCATGCCAGTCTTGAGCCATGTGGTCCAAGCATGTTGGAAAGGGTTGTCCATGGTTGACGTAGCCACCCTTCTGCTGATATTCTATGATCAGGAGCTGGGTGTCCATGGGCCATTATGGGTCTGCACTGAAATGGGGAAATATTATGAGGCCATATAGTTGAGCCTTGATGAGGACGTCAAGAGTCTAAGTGGGGGAGATTGTAACATCCCAGGATTTGAGGTCTCAGATAAAATGATCTTATAAGGAACGATTAGATTACCCATATCACCAAGGTGCACCTTCTTTTTTGGGAGCCCATCACTAAAGAACTCCATAGTTAAGCGTGCTCAGCTTGGAGTAGTACTAGGATGGGTGACCAGTCAGGAAGTTGACTCTGACTTGCATGTGAGTGAAGATAAAGTGCACAACTAAGGCTAGTGGTGGTCTGTGGGGCCAGTCGTCATTCCTGAAACTCTACTAGAGCCTAGGGCAATGGGCCCGAGAGTTACAATGCTTGTACATAAAGTCTCTTCCCCATGTGAACTCTAAAAATTGTTTCCAAACCAGTGGGTTGTCTACAATTCCATGTTGCATCTGAGTTCATTATGATGATTCCCTATTGAGACAGCATCCAAACTATTGCCATCTTCTTTGTTGGTTCTCTAGATCAGAGCTTTAGGTACCCATTGTGCCTTTTGTAGTCATCCTTTAGATCAATAAAGCTTCCCATAAGGATCTATATATTTGGTGTGGTTCCTTCAAGAGTTTTCTTGCTTCGAGCTGTCCAAGCCACCCACATCACAATAGTTGCCTCATTAGCAACCTAAAGATCATGGAGATTGATTAGGTCATGGACCTAGTTGGTGTAAGAAGATGTTGCATCTTGTTGAACTCTTTCCGACAAATTGCTCAGACTCCAAACCTGCTTGGAAAAGTGGCAATGGAATATCACGTTCCCTATACTTTTAGTTTATTCTCTAAAATTGTGCATAGGCCGTCCTTCATGATATGTGGATGCAATAGATGTGTCTTATGATTAGGATCTTCCTAAGAGTTGTCCACATGAAGTGACACGGTGTTCAGGGTCAAGGATTTTCCCAGAGTCTTTTCCATTGAATTTCTTCTTCATTCAATTCATGCTCATGTCCAAACTTGACACAAAGATATGATGGCTTTATAGAGTAAATTCCTTTGGGGTGTGGCTTCCAAATAACCATTTCTTTTGCAGCACTATTCTGTAGTTGTATGGAGAGGATGTTGGTAACGATGTTCGAAGGAAATGTATGGTGAAACTATACTTCATTCCATCTATGGTCCTTCTGTGAAATCAAGTTGCTGACATACTATGGTCCCAGATCAGGAATCGAAGTATATGTGTATGTGTATCCAATCAAGCCTAAGATCCATCTACTATGAAATCTTGGTAAAGCCTTGCCATTCCCCACCCTCCATTTGTAGCCTTTAACAAAGAGAGAACACGATTCATATTCACTTCTCCACGTATAGATAGGATTGGTTCCCCTCCTAGCATGCAAGAAATGATCTCCTAAAATATTTATCTTTTAGAACTTTGCTCATGAAAGAGTTATGATTTGTACATAATTTCCAATTTTTTTTCCAAGAGTGCTTGGTTTAAAAAAAATAATATCCCTGATCCTTGGTCCTCCGATAAACTTTAGAAGACAAATGTCATCCCATTTTGCCCAATATAATTTATGTTCCCTTCCTTGAATCCCCATTAGACCTTGCTATCATTCTGTTAATATCATCAATCAGAACCTCAAAGGGTTAGAAAATACTCATGATATATGTGGGTATGAACTAAATCATGACCTTTATTAGAATCTTCTTTTTGGTTTGTATAAAAATTTCTCCTTCCATCCTTATAGATTCTTCACAATTTTATCTTAATTGTGTTGAAGACCTATTTCTTGGATCTCCTAATCACCATAGGTATATTGAGGTTCTTTGCTTGTGTATCCAACTCCCCTATCCCCATAATATTTCAGACCACCTCTCTTCTAGTAGCATTCTCATTGCACTTGAAAGAAACCTCTGATTTGGATGAATTTTTTATATATCTAGATTCTCTCTCATATTGGTTGATGATGTCAGCTAAATGGGAGTATTTAGTCATGGTTGACCTGGTAAAGAGAATGATGTCACCTATGACAAAAAGGTAAGAAATTTTGGGACCATTTTTGTTTGCATGTATGCCATGTGTGTTGCCTTCATTTGTTGTGTGTAAGAGAGACACTAAAAAAGCCTTGACACAAAAAAGAAAAAAATATATGGGGATATAGGGTCACCTTGGCACAGTCCTCAGGTGGTCTTTTGAGGTCTTGTCCTTTCCCCATTGATGATGATAGAACGAGACATATCAGATAATAACTCCCCCACTTTGAGTGTCCAAGCCTTAAGTAGGCTCATCCTCTCTATAACTTTTGTTCAGTAAATCCCACTCAACTCTGTCATATGTTTTGTCATGTCTAGCTTCAAGTCCATCCATTCCTCCTTTCCTTTCTTGTTATTTTTCATAGTATGAAACATATCATAAGAGATTAGAGTGTTAGCTATTATAAGCCCCCCCTTTAACAAAAGCACTTTGGTTAAGAGAAATCATACTATCTGGGAGATGTTTGATCCTATTAGGCATTACTTTTGTGGCGATCTTGTACAACAAATTGCAAAGTCTAATAGGTAAGAACCCTAATATTCTATAGGATTGTTGACTTTAGGAATCAACAAAATATTTGTCTTGTTTAGGTCAACAATAGATCTTCTACCATACTACCATTTTAGAATAAACCACATAAGATCTTGTTATATGACATTTTAGAGTTTTTGGTAGAAGATTGGTTTCATCCCATCTGGGACACTAATTTAATGAAATACATCTAGTCAAGGATAATCCATATCTCCATATCATCTAGCACAGACCAAGAAAAGGCTCCTCTTCTTTTGGTACAACCCTTTACATGTTATTTGAGACTTGTTCCATTTATGGTTTTGTGGGGGTTGATTTAGTCAAAACTTAGGTGAAGAAGCTAGTAGAAACACCATGGATATATTCTGTCTACGTTCCCCATTGGACATCTTCATCATATAGTCCCTCAATTGTGTTCCTCCTCTTCCTCTGACTGGACTTGTTATGAAAATACTTTGTATTTTTTGTCCCCATTCCCATCTCATTTTCTCATGCCCAGACACATTAGTAGCTTTCTTATTGCCATTGTGTATTTTCAAGATCATTTGCCAGCTCCATATAGTCTTGCATCATTCCATATAATGTCAATCTTCATTGTGCCACATTTACCCTACTTTCAGTTCTCCTGATCTTCTTTTGAATATCCTCAACCTTAGAGGTCGAAGCTGCCAACCTTTTCCCCACAAAATTTGGTCTTCTCATGAATTCCCCCTGTATGTACTCTATCCAAACCTTCTCCACAATATCCTTGCATTCTACATCAAAAATCCATAGAATTCAAGCTTGAATGATCTTTTTTCTTTTGTTTCATTTTGCACCTAGTTCTGTCTGCATACGAAAGTATAAGTGCAGTCTAATTTAGCAATCTTATAATGTCATACTCTAACAATAGTGTACAAGAACTCCATGCATCCTTTTTCACCCACAAACCTTCCCATCACTCTATGACTATAGAATTTGTTGTGAGGCCTCATTTTAGGTGATATGGTTCTCGAGTAATCCATATCAAAAATGTTGTCATCCTATAAGTCTTCTCTAAATCTTCTCAGCTAGATTTTAGGCTTTTGTTGACTGTCATATTTTCTAGAACAATACATAATCTCATTAAAGCACCCACCCATCAACTTTGGAAGATTAGTTCTCTTGTAGATAGTTTTTAACAAATCCCATGTCTCTATCACTGATTTCCGCCCAGACGTAAACCATCACAAAGGAAAACCTCTCAGATTCTAACATCAAGGAAAACTGAGCAAAGATGTGTCTAGAGGAAAATGATTTGATATGCACTATTTCTTCTCCATCAGATTCCAATGCCTCTTGATATTCTAAAACTACTCAAACAAAGGCTAAAATCAAAGCCACATGAACTTCTAGCCTCCTCTTGATTTCTAATGTTAGCCATAATCTCCATGATAAATCCAAGGTTTGACATCTTCCTTCATCATTTATATTAGAGGGAGCCCAAAGTTATAGGGGTGTCCCACCACTGGCAGTTCCAAACAAGCATTTTCATTATTGTTATTGCCAAGACATGCTAGTTGAACACCATTACTACTGGCTACTGCAACTAAATAATCCATATTTTTTCTCTATTCGGATCTGATCAACATCCATCTTTGTAGCATTATCACGTACCCTTCTATTTCTTTTTCCAGCCCTCATGTATAGGGGTGTTGATTGGGTATGCTTACCTATTGTTGACTGGATGAAGTTCTTCTAAAAGTCAGCTTATATGTCTCCTTCATAGCCTTTTTCCTCAGGATACCATGACCCTGACCCTTGAATGCACTCCCCTTTATCTGAGTTTTAGCCTTGGTCTTATATGAATATATATCATTGATTTGAGACCCATTCTGGTTAGACATTGACCCATCAGAGATTCATAAGACAAGGATGGAGGATGTTTAGAAGATGGGGGTGAGTGAAGCACAAAGGGGGGAGGGGTATTAGAGAAAAGGAGATTGGTGAGGGAAGGGTTTTGGGTAGTGGTTGGTGTCCTCAATGGCACCTAGAGACCTGTTCTCGGCTCTAGGCACATGAATAGGTATATGGAGAGGTTTGGATTTGGCATTGGGAAGGGATATCGATCATTGAGATGGTATTGAGTTGGGAGTAGGGTTTTTGGGTGACGATAGGGGCTTTTGAAAGTTGAGGTTTGTGGGTTGGGAGAGAGGTTGGGTGGATTTGATGATTTCGGTGGATGTTTCTATGCTGAATGAGTAGATCCATCATGTGAAATGCCATGCACATAACCTCCATCGTTCTTCTTGCTCAGTTTGGTCACATCTTGTGTATTATGCCGATGAATTTGTAGAGTAGCTTCATGCCTCTAAGTATGCAGGGTAGGGGTACAACAATGAATGGGAGTTGTTGTAGGGTTGTTGTTCTTCCTTCTAGATTTTGAGGGGAGCTTCCTTCTTATACCGGTCTCACCTTCTCCCAATCATTAGAGGAGGGAGTTTATGAACTATCTATGTCCTTCTACCAAGATATGTATTCCTTATCCTTATTATAAATCCTAATGGGGCACCCACCAATGGCACCATCACTAAGAGGGCACCACCACGACACATAACTACTCTCACTTCCCATCTTAAATGAATAGACTCTCACTTTTTCCTTTGTCAATGGTCTCTTTGTGAATTCAAGGCCCCCTTGATGCGTGCTCACACCCAAACATCTCTTCTTTTATAGATTTGCTCCATATTTTCTCAAATGAGGATCTGATCCATGGCCCACATTTCTTGGACCTAGGATATTCATCGTCATATTTTGCACAATCACATACTGAGTATCAGATAAGTTTGCATATGCAACATTACGTAGGTATGTACTTGTAATGGAAATAAATGGATGCTGGTCTTCCTTACTTATCTCTTATCTTCTAGGATTGATTCAGAGGTTTTGTGATATCAATCTCTACCCTTCCCTTACAAAACACGTCCCACCATAGATCGAGTTCCTTGACATAGATCATTGTCTTAGCATTCGATGCCACACTGCAGATCCACTCCATTTTTTAATACCCCATCAACAAGTTTTATATCCTTATCTCGAAAGAACAATGATCGAGAGTCACATCGATAGGAGTATATTTGGCCTTTATTTTTTTCTTCAGAACAAGTAGTATGTTATCAAAATTCTAGGTCCTCTCCTCTAAAATCTTCTCCTTGTCATGCCAGTGGAGGAATTGCACTGAAGAGATTGATTTCTATCTCTCTAAAATCATCCTTTTTCTACAGTACCCATGCACTAAGAAGAGTTCTCTTTAGTGTCAAAAGGTTGTACAACTGCTCCATAACCACCCTACTGAGAACCAGATCCAGATATTCACTTCTTGTGTTGTTGAAGTCGATTACATCTTCCTCTTCTTCATGATGTTTGATTCTTAGGTTTTTGCATCTCTTGATAAGATATTCAACCATCATGGTGGAGTGGAGAGATACTTACAAGGCAAACATAGAAATAATGACACGATGAGGTGGGGGAAAGAGGACTCAAATGTTGGCGACATCTCTCTATACATTAGAAACTCAAGAGGACGGGCAGTCGTGAGAGGATTCTTGACTAGATGATCTAAAAAGGAGTGATCACCTAGAGGCACCAAGATGGCATATACTTCATACGATGATTTATAATAAGGAGTTGTGCAACCATGTATCCAAGGGTTGCATTTAATTGGTAAATATTACATGCTGAAATAGTTAAATTGTAAGCAATCAACTAAAGTTGATTCTTAACTTGATGTAATATGTATCTTGTCTCACTAGAAGATTACTCACTGTAATCTTCTGAACTAATAGTGAGGGAAATTAATTTCATCAAATAGTGGGATCATTATTAATTAAAGCCCAAATTAAATTAGTTTCAAATTAAATGTTGACGTTTGCAAACTTTATAGATCTAATGGAAAACACAAATAAGAATTTCTTGTTGTGATCAGTCCTTGAGAAAGAAAATTTGAATGGAATGACTTTAGTGACTAGTATAGGACACTAAGCATGGTTCTCACTCATGAGTGTAAGCTATATCTCCTAGAAGGACCATATTTAGAGGAACCAACTCCAAATGTGCCTAGAATATTAAGGAAACCTTACCATAATCATATAGATGATGTTATAGATGTCAATTTCCTCATGATATTATACATGAATCATGATCTTCACAAGCAACATTAAAACATGGGAGTTCTATACATGTCCACACATCTCATAAATATGTTCTAAGGACAAGCAAGGAAATAAAGGTATGATGTATCAAAGGACCTTTTTTAAGTGCGACATCACTAAAGGTGATCCTTTTAGGCCACATATACTCAAGTGATTGGGTATGTACAAATCCTAGAGAGACTAGGATTTCCATTACACCAAGAGTTGTCCATTTATGTAATCTTAAAATCCTTGTTAGCATCTTACAACCAATTTTCCATGAAATACATCATAAATAATTTAATTCAACTATTGTCAGAGTTGCTTGGATGTTAAGAAATATTAGAACTCAGATAAAGATAGACAATCCAAAGTTTGTGTTGATGGTAAAAAAGGAAAGAGCAAGTCAAAGGGCAAGGAAAAATCTAATAAGAGTACTAAATCTATCCAAAAGTCTAAGTCTTATGAACCTAAAGCTAAATGAGGTGTAAGTAAGGAAGGCAATTGTCTCCACTATCACTAGTTTGGACATTAGAAAAGAAATTTCCCTCTTTACCTTGAGGTACTAAAGAACAAGAAGGAAGGGATATATATATATCCACCTCAGGTATATATATCATAGTGATAAATTATCTACTTATTTATCTTGGGTATTAGAAATATGAAAGATATAGAAAGAAGTAGACCCTTATTGAAGGGAGAGGTGGATTTATGAATATCTAATGGAACAAGAGTTGCTGCCATATCTATAGGACCTATATCTTTATTTTCCCAGTGGGCTTGTAATTCAGTTAGAGAATTGCTATTATGTACCTACTGTAAATAGAAACATTATTTTTCTATCTAGTTTGGACAAAAATGATTTTGAATTTCCAATAAAGAATGGTCAAACTTCTATTTTCAGAGATGATATATCCTATGATAGTTCCCCAATATCTTATGATCTATATTTATTGGAAATTAAGAGAAGTGTCTACAACATAATTGTTAAGATGTAGAAAATTGACGATTTAAAAAAAATCTTTCACGCTATTGTCTAGGGTCCATAAATTAGAAACACATTTCTAGACTCCATGAAGATGGTTATCTAACACCTTTAGAACTTTAAATAAATAGAGACACGTGAGTCTTGTTTTGTGGGAAAGATGACAAAAGCACCCTTCATTAGTATCACTAGGCGGATAGAGACTTATTAGGAGTCATACATATTGATACGTGTGGACCTTTTAGTTCAAATACTAGAGGAGGATATCAATACTTCATCACATCTACTGATGACTTCAAGAGATATGGATATGTGTATCTTATGAAACAAAAAATAGAATCTCTTGAAAGTTCAAAGAGATCATGAATTGAGTAAAACCAACTTGAAAAGAGTATTAAAGAACTACAAGTTGATCATGGTGAAGAATATTTAAGCCAAGAGTTTGAGGCCCTTTTGAGAGATTCTGGTATTGTATCACAATTGACTCCACCTAGAACACCACAACATAATGGTGTGTGAGAAAGAATGGATCACACCTTGTTGGACATGGTAAGACCAATGATGAATTTAGCTAATCTTCTGACTTCCTTATTGGAGCCGACTCTTGAAATTGCTGAATTTACACTTAACTTCCAAATCTATTTAAAAGACACCATATGAGATATGAAATGGGAAGCATTCCAATATGTCTTTTATGCAAGTTTGACAACGTAAAGCTTATGCTAAGATATATTTTTGTGAAAAGCTTACACCTAGATGGGATATATGTTTTGTTGTTGGAGACATGAGGAAGGTAAGTGTTATTTCTATATCCCATTTGATAAAAAAGTGTTTGTTTCTTGAACAATTGTATTCTTAAAAAGGAATTTATTTCAAAAGGAATTAGTTGGAGGAAAACAAATATTAGAGAAGTTTGAGGACAACAATTTAACATTGAGTCTATGGAGGTAGATGACAAACAAAGAGAATCACAAGCCATTGCGAAATCTCAAATTCCTCATGTAGCACAAAAACCTTGAAGGTCTAGTAGGACATATACAATTCTAGAGAAATTTGGTTTTCTTGCGACTCAATCGAATGATTTGACGGTCATAGATGATGAGCCAAGAACCTACAATGAGGCCACCAAGGGACTAGATTCTAGTAAATTGCTTGACACCATGAGACATAAATGGATTCCATGCATTCCAACAAAGTATAGACTTTTGTGTATGAATATGAAGGGGTAAACCCATAGGGTGCATGTAGGTCTTCAAGAATAAGATCGACATGGATGGTAATGTACAAACTTAAAAAGGACGATTACTTGCAAAAGCTTTTAGAACAGTTAAAATTATTGACTATGATGAAACTTTTTCACCATTTGCAATGGTTAAATATGTTAGGATCATGTTTGACATTGTAGCTTATCATGAATATGAGATTTCAAAAGTAGACGTTAAAACATCTTTCATTAAAGATAATCTCTTAAAGGATGTGTATGTGACACAACCTGAAGGTTTTATCACTCCAAATGAAGCCAATAAAGTTATATAATCTACAAAGATCAATCTAAGTATTGAATCAAGCATCTAGAAGTTGGAATCTTTGCTTTGATGAGACCGTCAAAAAGTTTAGCTTTATCAAAAATGAATATGAACCATGTCTGATAACAAGGTTAGTGGGAGCATAATTGTATTTCTCATATTATATGTGGATGACACATTATTGATGTTAAATGGCATAGCTACTCTACATTTGGTTAATACTTGGTTGGGAAACATCTTCTAGGTGAGGAATCCTATATTCTAGGTATAAAAATATGGATATAGATCTAAAAGGCTTCTTGGCCTAAGACAGAGTACATACATTGACAAGGTACTAAAAAGATTCAACATGCATGATTCTAAGAGAGGTAACTTACCATGTCTCATGTGATAAGTCTCTCTAAATACCAACATCCCAACTCCTTAGAAGAGTGATTACATATGAGTAAGATTTTATATGCATCTTTAATTTGATTTATCATGTATGTAATGTCATGTATACGACCAGATGTCTCAAATGAGTTGAACATGATAAGAAAGTACTCATTAGATCCCAATGAAGGTCACTTGATTGTAGTGAAGAATATCTTAAAGAACTTGAGAAGAACTATGGATCAATTCTTATGTACAAAGGTTAGGAAGGGTTAGTTGTAAAGGGTTACACTGATGTAAGTTTCTAAACCGACAAGGATGATTATCAAACACAATCAAGTTTTGTGTTTTGCCTAAATGGAGGAGATGTAAGCTGGAAGAGTTCAATACAAGAGAAAACAACTAATTCTACAATATAAGCTGAGATATTGATGCATCCAATTCAAAAAAGGAAGCAATATGGATCAAGAAGTTCAATATTGGACTTGGGGTGGTTAGAACCATTGTGAACATGATGTATCTTTACTGTGACAACAATGGAGCCATTGTACATGTTTAGGAACACAGATCACATCATCAATATAGGCACATAGTACAGTGATATCATCTCAAATGAGAGATCATATAGAGATGAAATGTATAGATTTGTATATTACCAACTAAAAACAATGTTGTTGATCCCTTAACAAAAGAACTTTCACAACAGAAGCATGATGGTCATGTTACATCACTTGGAATTTGATTCATGAGTGAATGAATCTGATGCAAGTGGAAGACTGTTGGTGGTATGCCCTGGGAGCCATCATATGACCATTATAAGTATGTGATTTGATTACTATTAAGGAAATTTCACTTATTATGTTTTTTTGATACTGAGATAATGAAAATTGTAATGAAATCCTAAGAATATTTTAACTTGATGACATATAGTTTGGGCTGAGGACTTGAACATGAGATTTCTTGTATGCAAAAGAGTACCCACTCTTGTTATTTCCTTAGTCAATTATCATTGTGGATATTATAGGAAAATAATATTATATAAGACCAATGTGTATGTTGAGCGATGACTATGTCTATGTAGTCATGATATTGGATATCAACTCAGATACATGGGTACTTGTTAGAGAACAAGTTGTACATGACATACCCACTTTTGAGACATGGAATATATGTTATCGAAGTTAAAGTCATATCTCAACATGACAATGATGACTATGATCCTTGGACCTCAAGTCACAACATTAGTTACATGTTGTTATGTGTACTTTTACATTGAACCAACATGACTCTGGATAAGGTCTTCCATAACTATGGTGATTGGGTCCACCATGACTCATGTATTATTGTGAGTGATGTAGATGGAATTAGTAACTCCATTGGAGATATATCCTGGCCACTTAATAAGTGAGACTACAAAATGCATGGGCATGCTCATGTGAGTCAAAATGTTATATTGATCGCACATAATCTCAATAGTATGCTCTAGTTCAAGAAACATGGATTGCATGCTAATCAGATGACAATTTTATACCTTAGTTTCAATCTTGATATCAGTTACAAAGGGGTTATACGATCATGGTAACATTGCTTACTTTATAGGTTGATGTTTTTCTCAACTTAATATCATTACTTTGATAGAAATTATGTGTTTCTAGACACCAATCATTGATTGTGAGATTCTAAAAATCACCATTAATGTAATATGGAACCTATGGGTCACATGCATATGGATGCATAAGGGAATTGAAGTTAGTAATCCATTTATGGTTAGTATGATTCTGAATCATGTACATGATGATTTCCTATCCAATTAATTGATTGGGAAAGCCAAAGGGTCAACTGATGGCTAGATCAACTGGTTGATTGATTTTCAACCGATCTATTGATCACCAATTCTGAAAACTAGCCATTCGGTTGACAGGGTATACATGCATCTATAGTTCACATAGTCCCTTAGGCTTTGATTGTTCATCTCTATCAAGCGATTATGCAAGGCATAAATATGGTTGGTGGCTTCTTTCTCTAGCGATTAATATTAGGTGTTAGCCCCTAGGATTTACTGTTCCTAACTTAACAATGAGATGGATGCACCTTGTGTTAGATATTGCCATATGTTATTCGAATAAAATCCCAACCCTACCATTCAATGGGAAAGGACACGTGTATGTTGATGGTAGAAGGAGTAGGCTACTTCTACTAAAATAAGGAACAAAAAATCAGAACTCAGGTGTTAGTGGGTGCCTCGATAGTTTTGTCATAGATAGGCATTGTTGTGAGGAAAGATTTGACATGTCATAAATTCATAGGGCTTGATAGGTTGATTAGTAATATACCTTAATAGCTTGATCGCAGAAAAGCTTTTCGATGTTGCGGGCACATAGTAATCACTAACTACCTCCAAACAATAATTGGTAGCAATTAACTTATTAATAGTTTTCTCTATTTGGTTCTCTAATCGGTCACTTACATCATGTCTCAACTTTGCATTGTAATCAACATTAGGCCATGTCTAATGTATGTTCCTTTATAAGGTGCGTGAATGTCTAGGCCTTATTTTATTTCCAAATTACAACATTAATGCCTTACTTGAATAGATTATTAATCCCTTTCTTGTTTGCAAAATGAACATGGTCAACCATCAAGCATGCTTTCTTACTAGTTTCTTGAGTGGAGATGGGGTCAAAGTCCAATATAGATATTTTATTTCATTTTCTCAGTTGTGATTGATTGTTCTTTTCCAATCATCAGTAGTACACCCTTTATCAAGCGGTGCGTGAAACGTATTACATATTTTCATTTGGCCAGTCACAATATAGATGGTTGGGCTTCAATCTATTTGAAGACCTAATATGATACAGAAATTCCAATAGCCAAATATAAAAAACCAAGACACTTTTCCAAATACCACAGATGGTTAAGTTTTGTAGCATTTATGTCCTCCAAATTGGCTTTTTGTATTCCTTGGTCAAAGTAATTTTGATAGACAATGAATGTATTGGTGGAATTCATTGACAATATTTCCTCAATTGATAAGTTCATCAAATTGCCATGATTCTTCTTGTTAATATTTTTTCATGGAATATGCTTATCTTCTTCTTTAATAATGTTACACTTTCTATTATGGTCAATTATAATATTTAGCAATATATTGATGACTTTGGATGCTTTCAAAATAATGTAAAGTTATTGAATTTGTTTACTTTAATCACCACGACAACCTTTAGTAGGATATAATTTAATGGACATTGATAGCTTTGTGCTATGGGTGCCAATAATCAAGTAAACATTCTAATTAAGCATGCACATTTAGAAAAATATTTAACTATTAATGTCCCATTTAGTTTTCTTAGAAATGATTACTTAGGGATGTGGGAGGTGTAGGGATGGGAAGGTGTGTGAACATGACGGAATGCTTGTTTTCCCATCTTGTCTTTGGATGCAACTACGATTAAGATTAGCAACAATGCCTAATTTAATATTTTTTATGTACATTTTGAATTGGAGGAATTTTTTTTGGAAAAAATAGAGGAATAGACAAATAGAGACTTATTATTTAAATTAAAATATATAAAACATCATGTATATTATCTATCTATATAAAAATCTACATTGAGCTATAACCTTAGTCATTGTGACTACATGTGGAATCAAGAAAAACATAACAAGAATGAAATGGGAAGAGGAATGAATAACAAGAGAGGAGAACTGGGCAAAAAGCAAGGATGTGGAGATAAAAAAGAAGTAAAAGAGGGGAGAAGAACATCAGGAGAATGATTAACGTATATCTCATGAAGAAGTGAGGACACATGGGTGAAAAACTAAGAATAGAGAAAAAGGAAGAGAGGAGAAGAAGGAAAGGGTGAGATGAATGAAGAACCTAAAATGGACTTGCGTGAAGAAGCATGAGACAAAGTCAGATGGCAGCAAACAAGTCTATTATGACTTCATGTTGAAAAGGAGAAATGAACTAGAAATGAGAGTCGGAGATTCAAACAAAGGTGTCAGGTTGTGCCATGGATTTTATACTATGCAAATACCAGGGGCTATAGTAGAATTTGATAGTCCTAATGAGTTGGGATTCTAGTGATGTTGAAATGCAATACTAACAAAAAAAATCTGCATAAAAATGAGGTATTTTAGTTAATAATGGGATTAGTATCCTATTCCCTCTATAATACCAAAAACTAAATGGATCTTAAAAGCATATCGTGTCTAATAAAGATATGAAAATATAATAATATCACATGAATTTAGGCACTACCAGTAGGTCATAGTATGTTTTAACTATGAATTACCATGGCCTTCAAGCTAGACTTTAGTTCCTTTTGACTTCTATAAGCTTGATTGAAGCTAATCACAGAATCTTGTTGAAATGAAAAATAAGCAATGTCATCCTTCTCTATGTGGGAAGAGCTCCTATAAACCGTGAAATGGTAATGATCTTATTGTTAGGTTGTGAAAAGTTTTGGCCCATACCTAATTGGAATAGGACTTAATAGGAGTTGGTATTTTGTGTTGCAGATCCTAATAGGAGTTGAATTTAAGAAAGAAAGAAGATGGCTCCCTATGTGTGACGTTAATTACTGTTTGGAATTGGACTAAGAGTTGAAATAGGATTCATGGTTGCAACCACATGGCATTGAGGCTTATAAATAGAGTCCCTAGGGGAGGCCATGGAATCATCCCAACTATTGGTGTGTGATCCCACATGTTGTCGATTGTCAGTGCCTTCTATGGTAGAAGATCCAGAGGACAATAACAACTGATGGTGCTCTCTCTTGATGAGAGAGGGTCATAAACTTTGTCTTGAAGCAAAAGTAGCGGCTGACAATCGATGGCGTATTAGTGCACTGATAGTACAACTCTCTCGCGGTGAGAAAGGGTCAGCAACTTTGCCTTGACATGAAGTAGCAACTGACAGTTGGTGGCACATTGGGTACACCAACAGTGCAGCTTTGTCATGGTGAGAGAGGGACAATGAATCTTTCTTGAGGTGAAGTAGCGATTGAAAGTTGGTGGCACATTGGGTGCACCTGTAGTTCAACTCTTTTGTGGATGAAAGAGGACCAACAACTTTACCTCGAGGTAGAGTAGCGGTTGGAAGTTGACAACACAATAGTAGTGTATTGACAATGGCAACGGGTTTGAGTAGTAGTGGATGCACATTAGTTGGTGGCACTTTGTTGGTGT
The DNA here is from genome assembly GCA_963693085.1 of Alisma plantago-aquatica. Classification (NCBI taxonomy): domain Eukaryota; kingdom Viridiplantae; phylum Streptophyta; class Magnoliopsida; order Alismatales; family Alismataceae; genus Alisma; species Alisma plantago-aquatica. Next base: position 397,898,126 of record OY856410.1, read on the forward strand.
TGTGATATCGACATTCACCATGGCAGTGGATCCGAGCAGAGGAAGATGCTCAGTCGATGGCTATGACAATGACAATGATGGCAGTTTGTTCGACCAGTATATGACATGTATCAGTCAACAACACATAGGTGGGGCATCAACCATGGTGGCTGATCCAAGCAGTGGAACACACACATTGATTGATGTCATACTATTGGGATGTGACAATGACAATGGTCTGTCCAATCAGCGGGAGGACGCACATCAACTCTTTCAGGTGGAGAGAGTTATGGTGAAACTTTAGAGTTCTAGTTGGCGGTGCCAACTAGAACAAGTACCACAGATAGAAATGAGGTAGGTGACCATGTCACAAGTGGAGGCGACCCAATTAGTAGTCGTAGTAGCAAAAAACAATCCATAGCAATGACAGTGGTTTTGTGATGAGACAAGTTAAAAAGGAGGGTTTGTACAAATTGAGTGTAATTATGTTCATTCCTTACTTTGGTCTTGAGCGAGGGGGGTCTTTTCAGATTTAGGGTGCACAATGTGAGTTGAAATCTTGGTTACATAGTGCTTGTTGGCCCATATTGCCTAGTGATTTTCCTCTCCTTGTCTTGGGGAGAGTTTTCCACATTAAATATTGCACCTTCAGTATTGTAAAGCATTGTCACTTGCCAACCGCAATTTCTAACAAGTGGTATCAAAGCAAGGTTCAAAGGATGTAGTGGGCGTAGTGAGATGGAGTCTAAGAACAAGAATGTGCAAACTGAAAAGAAATGGTTATAGCATAGCTGCATGTCTGAGGTGCACGATTCTATCTATAAGGGAAAACATGAAGAGGTACATCAAAATGGCTCCCAGTTAGACATGTCTTTCCAAAGCCTTCTTTAGGACAACGTACATGCGAGGAAGAAGGACAATGTAGTGCATGTTCAACTATTACATCTAGAGTGGAGGATCAAGCTTCTAAAGAGGAGTTCCATAAACATGGGGAGAATCATCAAAGAATTTCTGAGCCTTGGTACATAAGGTAAAAAATAGATTCTTCATCCAGGATGGCTTGACTGATTGATTAGGGGGAGCTTACAGTGTTTCATGTGCAGACATGGAGAGAGAAGTGACACAACCAAGATACTTCTTCTCAGTTGCTTGGAATAAAGTGAAGTCATGGCGGGACTTCAACAAGATGGATGAAAATGACATGATGCTGACATGTTTGAGGAGAACAGATCTATCACATATGGTGATGCGGTCCAGAAGTTATTCTAGATGACCGCTGAAGACAAAGTCTCCCTCATGGTTCGGAGGAAGGGATTGTTGGGATACAAAAGGTTCCAGCCCATGCCTAATTGGAATAGGACTTAATAGGAGTTGTTATTTTGTGTTTCCATTCTAATTGGAGTTGAATACAAGAAGGAAAGAAGATGGCTCCCTATATGTGGACTTAATTACTATTTGGAATAAGACTAGGAACTGAAATATGATTCTTAGTTGTAACTATATGTGCATGGATGCCTATAAATAGAGTCCCTGGGGGAGGCCATGGAATCATCCCACTTGTTGGTGTGTGGTCCCACCAGTTGTTGGTTGTTGGTGCCTTCTGTGGTAGAAGATCTAGAGAATAATAACACCTAGTGGTGCTCTCTCTTGGTGATAGACGGTCAACGACTTTGCCTTGAGGTGAAAGTAGCAGCTGAAAATTAGTCGAACATTGGGTGCACTGACAATGCCACTCTTTCATGGTGAGAGAGGTTCATCTGATTTACCTTTAGACAAAGTAGTGGCAAATAGTGAAAAACCACTAGAGGGGGGGTGAATAGGGTTTTATAGATATTTTAAAATAATTTAACTCAAACAACCACAATTGAGATAATAAGAAGGAGACAAGGTGCTTAGAGTCGTTCCAACCTTAGCAAATACTAATACAGTCAATCCACTACCTGGTTGCTTACCCAACTGGGATTTTGAAAGTATTAAATTTTATTACCTCACAAGGATATTACATAAAATTACAATACTTTCTACACCCTTTGGACAACCTTCACCTTGAAGTAGTCTCACCAACCTTGAAGCAGCCTTCCTTGAAGTAACTTCAAGCTCCCCCTTGAAGTAGCCTTCCTCTTGAAGTAGCTTCCTGTTGAGACAGCCTTCTAGAAGTAGTCCAAAGATCTTCTTCTTCACCAAGAAGATCAAACTCTCTCCAATCTGCAGCCTCCAACCCTAGGAGTAGCAAGGAGAGTACAAGAAATAAGAAAGAACAAGAAAGGAAATGGAAATTACAATTACCACTTGAAGCACAAGGCTTGATTTCCTATATCAAGCATTTTGATCTCCTAACCAATGAGTATGGAAGTGTAGGTTTAGTGGATAGGAGATTCTAGCCTATAGAGAACGAATTTGGAGCAAAGGGAATGAGTAGCAAGTACTAGTGTTGCTCAATTGCTCAAAACAGATTGCCAATTGTAAGTATGAAAGCTCAAGTATTGCACAAGTGTGTTTTGGGTGTCCTATGGCTTGTCCTATTTATAGGAATGACCTATGGATGCTTAAGGACGTTCTAGATACTTTCTAGGGGGTTCTTAGTGCTTAGATAGCCATTAGGTAACCATTAGTTGCTTTAACAATGGCTAGTTAATTAACTCTGAAAAGTGCAGACAGAACTCATCTCGGTCGAAGAATTGTCGACTGAGAGTCCTTCTCGGTCGAGGACTTGTCGACCGAGGGAGTGTCTGGGGCAAGTATGTATAACATTCTATTCCAACTCTCAACTACCTTGTCTGCTGTGTCTAACGGCTACCTGGGTCTTTCTCAGTCGAAGAGTTTGTCGACCGAGAGTGTCTCGATCGAGAATTTTGTCGACCGAGATTAACCCTGTTTCAATGTTTTAAACTAAGTACTAAGTGTGTGTATGATTGTGCAGTTTTGACACTATTTTAGAAGATGACCTATCTAAGTGTAGTGATTAGCTAGGGAAGATCTAATGCTTGATTTACATGATATCTAAGTACTTGTACATTATATATCATGCACAAGTTTTTACATTTGATTACAATCATGAATTAAAGCCATTTGAGCATATATATCTTCCAAGTAATTTGTCATCCACCTAATTCCTGCAACACTCAAGTAGCACGTTAGATCCACAAGAATGAAATGTTTGTCATTATCAAAACAAAGGGATTAAATGATGTCTGTTTAGCCAACAATCTCCCCCTTTTTGAAGATGTCAAACATTTCCAAATTATAAATCAACTAGTCTTTAAAATGAGTTGAGTTTCATACCTGAGATTTACTTTGTGATTTTCTTCTCTTGTTTATGAAATGTGTGCTTATTATTCCCAAAGAAGTATGGAACATAAAATCCAATTCTTTAGGGAATATAGCAGCTTTTAATGTAAAGCCAAGAGATTATGAAACTCATGGATTGAGTTTTTTAAAGTTACCATTTTTAAGATTTACATTTATTTCTCCCCCTTTTTCATTTCAAAAAGGTATCCGTTAAAAACGAATGTAGAAGAAAAAAAAACTCCCACTTAATTTGATATCCCTCATAAAAAGATAACCATCAAATCTTTTGAAAAAGATGTCCATTTGGAAGCCAAAAATAACATGATTAAAAATGTTTTCAAGAAGCACAAATATCAAAGAAAACATCCTCTAAGGGAGTGATGAGTAGTTGCTTCCTTATTTTGTTAAATTGGTCTAGTGGAAGTGGTTTTGTGAAAATATCAGCCAATTGATCTTCCGTATCAACATGATGAAGTGATACATGATTTTTAGAGATATGATCCCTTAAAAAGTGATGACAGATTTCAATATGTTTGGCTCGGCTGTGTAAAATGGGATTATGTGCTAAGTTTATAGCGCTTGTGTTGTCACAAAAGATAGGCGTGGATGAAAAAGTAAAGCCATAATCATTTAACACTTGTTGCATATAAAACACCTGAGCACAACAAGATCCGTTTGCCATATATTCAGCTTCAGTTGTAGAGAGGGCAACTGTATTTTGTTTCTTGCTAAACCAAGATACTAAGGCTCTTCCTAACAAGAAACAACTACCACTTGTGATCTTGCGATCAATTCGACAACCAGCACAATCGGCATCAGTATAAGCTTTAAAATCCAAGGATTGTCCTTTAGGATACCATAAACCATAACATGTGGTGCCGGCTAAATATCGAAAAATCCGTTTGACGGCTTGAAAATGGGTTTGCATAGGTTGTGATTGAAATAAAGCACAAAAACCAACTAAAAACATGATGTCCGGTCTAGAAGTGGTTAAGTAAAGCAAACTACCAATCATGGCTCTATATAAGGAGTCATCAATAGGTTCCCCATTTTCATCCTTATCAATTTTAGTGGAGGTAGCCATTGGAGTGGTAGCATGTTTGCACTGGTCCATCCCAAAGCATTTTAAGAGTTCATTTGTATACTTTTCTTGGCTTATAAAAATTTTGGCAGGCGTTTGTTTTATTTGAAAACTAAGAAAGAAAGTTAGTTCACCCATGAGGCTCATTTCGAATTCTTGTTGCATAATATCACTGAATTGTTTGCACAATGATTCATTTGAATCACCAAAGATAATGTCATCAACATATATTTGAACAAATAGAAAATCAGATGCATATGTTTTGAAAAATAAAGTAGAATCTGAATTTCCAATAGAAAAATCATTATCAAATAGATAGTTCTTGAGCCTTTCATACCAATTCCTAGGTGCTTGTTTTAATCTATAAAGTGCTTTCTTAAGTTTGTATACATAGTCACCTTTTTCTGGTATTTCAAAACCAGGTGGTTGGGCAACATATACTTCTTCTTGGATTATTCCATTGAGAAATGCACTTTTTACATCCATTTGGAAAAGTTTGATGTTTTTTTGTGCAGCTATAGCTAGTAGCATTCTAATAGCTTCAAGTATTTCTACTGGTGCATAAGTTTCATCAAAATCTATCCCTTCTTGTTGATTATATCCTTGTGCTACTAACATGGCTTTGTTTCTTACCACTTCCCCTGCTTCATTTAACTTATTCCTAAAAACCCATTTAGTTCCAATAATGGTTTTATCTTGTGGTTTAGGAACTAAGTCCCATACATCATTTTTAGTGAATTGGTTTAATTCTTCTTGCATTGTTATTATCGTCATCTTTGAGAGCTTTAGACACCTTCTTAGGTTCAATTATAGAAACAAATGCCATATTTGCAACATCTTTAAAAGAAGAACGAGTTTTGACTTTATCATTCGGATTTCCAATGATCAATTCTTGAGGATGATCCTTAATGAGTCTAGGAACATATTATGTCTCAACTTGGTGATTATTAGTAGTATTGTTGTTGCTATCATTTGGTATGGATAAATTTTCTAATTGATGAGTGAGATCAATTATTTCAAGATTTTCAGATTGTGGTTCATGAAAAGAAATGTGAATGGATTCCTCAACTTTTCTAGAAATAGTGTTGTAAAGTCTAAATGCTTTGCTAGAGGTGGAATATCCCAAGAAAAAGGCTTTATGTGATTTAGAGTCAAACTTGTCTCTATCCTCTTTTGTGTTTAAGATATAGCATGTTGATCTGAAAGTATGAAAATAGTCAACCCTAGGTTTCTTAGTAAATATGATTTCATATGGTGTTTTCTTCAAATAAGAGTGAACACTTGCTCTATTTAACACATAGCATGCTGTGTTTACCGCTTCAGCCCAAAATGTTTTAGGTGTATTATGTTCGAGCATCATAGTCCGAGCCATTTCTTGTAGTGATCGATTTTTCCTTTCAACTATGCCATTTTGTTGTGGAGTGCGTGGAGCAGAAAAATTGTGAGTGTAGCCTTGAGATGTGCAAAATTCTTCAAATAAATGATTCTCAAATTCTCCACCATGATCACTCCTAATTGTACATATTTTGTATTGTAATAGATTTTCAATCTTGGAACAAAATTTTATAAAAACTTGAATAGTGTCATCTTTGTTTGCGAGAAAGTGTACCCATGTATATCTACTATAATCATCAACAATAACAAAACAATATCTTTTGCCACCAATAGATTGTGTCTGCATAGGTCCAAATAAATCCATATGAATGAGTTCTAGGGTTCTACAGGTTCTAAGTACATTTTTGGGTTTAAAAGAGGTTTTAGTTTGTTTACCCAAAGTACATGGTTCACAATTTTCAATTTGATCAAAAGATAAATTAGGCAAACCACGAACAAGATCATATTTAACTAGCTTTTTGATAACATATGAACTAGCATGGCCCAATTTTCTATGCCATAGTTGTAAAGAATTTTCATTTGCAAGTAAGCATTTTTTAACTACATATTGCATAGAGTTAGGTCTAAGAATATAAAGATTTCCAACTCTTTTTCCTTCATAAACAACATTTGTAGTATTTTCTATTAGTAACTTGCATCAATTTTTGTTGAATAAAACATCATATCCACTATCACATAATTTACTAACACTTATTAAATTATGGTGCAAGCCATGAACAAGTAAAACATTCTTTATTTCAAGATTTGTACCAATATTACCTATTCCAACAATTTTACCTTTACCATTGTCTCCAAAAGACTGTTCCACTTTTCTTTTCCTCAAAAGTTTGAAATGCCTCCTTGTTTCCGGTCATGTATTTGGAACATCCACTGTCAACCACCCAATCCTGCATTAAGATATAGGTTTTGGTACCCATGTGATGGTCCGTTATGGTTAGGTACATTTAATTACAAACTGAACATGTTTTAACAAAGAAAACTGATCAGAACTACATTCGGTCAACAAAAGTTTGACCGACAGGTGTCTCGGTCGACCAATTTGTCGATCGAGAAAGTTGCTATTTTACAGATTAAAACTGAATAGAAGCAGAAGTCTGTTTGGTCGACCGTTTTTTGATCGATTTTAGCTCCGATCGATCATTTCTCGACCGGAATAGTTGCTGTTTCACTAAGATTTCTGCTGTAGATTTTGGTTTGTCATAGGTATTCACTCGGTCGAAATTTTTCTCGACCGAGAGTATCTCGGTCGAACTATCTGTCGACCGAATATGTTTTTGTGTCTTTTAGTAATTTGTTTATATTAGTTTTGAATTTAAAACAATACATGAAGCTATTAGTTTAGTTGAGATAAGATATTTTGATTTTCAAAAATAAGCATTAGATCATATCTCGACTAAATTATATTCAAGTCTTCTAAGTTTGAGGTTTGGGAACTCAAACTAACTCAGAATCCTTCTTCTGATAAGGGCATGAAAAAGAGTAATGTCCAAGACGTAGACAAAAGTGACAAGAAATAGAATCAATTTCATTTCTCTTTCTAGGATTTGAATTTTGTTCTTGGGGACAAACATGATCTTAGTCTTGTATGCTTGAGTTCTTTTGGGTTGATAAAATTTTCCTTTTGGAACATATCCCAATCCTCTTCTTCCATTGTAGCTAGAGGAATTTTTCAGAATATTATCAAGAATGTCATTTCCCTTTAAGCCATTTATTTCTCTTTGTAGCTTAGCAATCTCATCCATCTTTTTATTTATATCTATCCTTGCTTGTTCTAAATCAGATAATAGAGAGTTTCTTTCTTTAACAACATTATCATAATCTATATGATTACATAGAATAGGTTGAGTCTGAAAATTGTTTAGTTTTGCAAGCAAATCAGCCTTTTCTTGGGAAAGAAGATCATGATTCATTTCTAAATCAAGTAGCTTTATATTGTAGTCACCTAAAGATGATTTCAAAGTCAAATTTTCAGAAGCAATATTGTTCTTTTCAGAGGAAAGATCATTTAATTTAGCATATAGATCCTCATTTGTTTTAGTAGCCTTCTTTAGTTTCTTTTTGTAGTCAACATACTTATCATGAGTTTCTTGTAGACTAACAATTAGATCTTCTTTTGGAAAATCAAGAAGGCTTACCTCTTGAGAATCATCATCATCATCTTCTTTTTCCATGAGACACTCTACATTCTCTTTTCCACTTTCACTCTCACTTGATTCATCCCACGCAACTTTATAAGCTTTTTCTCCCTTTTTCTTGGATGATCTTTTCTTTCCTTTCTTTGCTTTAGGACACTCATTTTTTAGATGTCCTTTCTTTCCACATTCAAAGCACCTAGGAGGGGAAGAGGAAGAACCAACAATTTTGTTAGATCTAAATCTTCTATATTTCTTACCATTAACGATTAGAGCTTCTTCTTCCTCTCCATCACTTGTTTCATCAGTTTCTTGTGTGACGATATTTGAAGCTTTGAGAGCTATATCTTTCTTTCTTCCTTTCTAAAGTTCACGCTCTCGTCGTTCCTCTTCCTGCAAGGTTGCCTCATGTGCTTCTAGGTTGCCAATGAGTTGCTCCATCCTTAGTCGAGTGAGATCATTTTCTTCTTCAATGGAAGCCACTTTGCGTTTGTACTTGGGAGGGAGAGATCTAAGAATCTTTGACACTTGGTCTTCCTCACTAATAACTTTGCCTAAATCATTCAAACCATTTACAATAGAAGAGAATTTTGCATACATTTCACTAATAGATTCATTTTGATCCATACAAAATTATTCAAATTTCTGCATAAGCATTCCGATTTTAGAATTCTTAACTTGAATAGTTACTTCATATGTTATAGAAAGTCTATGCCATATCTCATATGCCATTTCACAATTTGATATTCTATTAAACTCACCAACATAAATTGAACAATATAGTATACTTACAGCTTTCACATTCATTTGGGCTGACTTTACCGTATTAGCATCCCAATTTGCATATTCTGTTTAAGGAAGTTCATATGGAGTAGATACCATTCTCCATAAATCCCAGTTGATTCCTTGGAAGTAAAATTGCATCCTCCTCTTCCAGTAGGTGTAGTTAGTGCCATCAAAAGCTGGAGGTCTAGCCATGAGTGTTCCTTCCAAGTTGAGGTTGTTGAGTACCCCGTCACCCATTCTTCAAGACTTTGTTAGAGTTCCTTGAAGCCCTGCTCTGATACCAATTGAAAAACCACTAGAGGGGGGTGAATAGGGTTTTATGGATATTTTAAAATAATTAACTCAAACAACCACAATTGAGATGATAAGAAGGAGACAAGGTGTTTAGAGTGGTTCCAACCTTAGCAAATACTAAGACAGTCAATCCACTACCTGGTTGCTTACCCAACCAAGATTTTAAAAGTATTAAATTTTAATACCTCACAAGGATATTACATAAAATTACAATACTTTCTACACCCTCGACAGCCTTCACCTTGAAGTAGTCTCACCAACCTTGAAGCAGCCTTCCTTGAAGTAACTTCAAGCTCTCCCTTGAAGTAGCCTTCCTCTTGAAGTAGCTTCCTGTTGAGACAGCCTTCTAGAAGTAGTCCAAAGATCTCCTTCTTCGCCAAGAAGATCAAACTCTCTCCAATCCGCAGCCTCCAATCCTAGGAGTAGCAAGGAGAGTACAAGAAATAAGAAAGAACAAGAAAGGAAATGGAAATTACAATTACCACTTGAAGCACAAGGCTTGATTTCCTATATCAAGCATTTTGATCTCCTAACCAATGAGTATGGAAGTGTAGGTTTAGTGGATAGGAGATGCTAGCCTATAGAACATGAATTTGGAGCAAAGGGAATGAGTAGCAAGTACAAGTGTTGCTCAATTTCTCAAAACAGATTGCCAATTGCAAGTATGAAAGCTCAAGTATTGCACAAGTGTGTTTTGGGTGTCATATGGCTTGTCCTATTTATAGGAATGGCCTATGGATGCTTAAGGATGTTCTAGACACTTTCTAGGGGGTTCTTAGTGCTTATCTAGCCGTTAGGTAACCATTAGTTGCTTTAACAACAGATGGTTAATTAACTCTGAAAAGTAAAGACATAACTCATCTCGGTCGATGAATTGTCGACCGAGAGTCCTTCTCGGTCGAGGACTTATCGACCGAGGGACTGTCTAGGGCAAGTGTGTATAACGTTCTATTCCAACTCCCAACTACCTTGTCTGCTGTGTCTAACGGCTACCTGGGTCTTTCTCGGTCGAAGAGTTTGTCGACCGAGAGTGTCTCGGTCGAGAATTTGGTCGACTGAGATTAACCTTGTTTCAATGTTTTAAACTAAGTACTAAGTGTGTGTATGATTGTGCAGTTGTGACACTATTTTAGGAGATGACCTATCTAAGTGTAGTGATTAGCTAGGAAAGATCTAACGCTTGATTTACATGATGTCTAAGTACTTGTACAAGTTTTTACATTTGATTACAATCATGAATTAAAGCCATTTGAGCATATAGATCTTCCAAGTAATTTGTCATCCACCTAATTCCTGCAACACTCAAGTAGCACGTTAGATCCACAAGAATGAAATATTTGTCATTATCAAAACAAAGGGATTAAATGATGTCCATTTAGCCAACAAATAGTTGGTGACACATAGGATGCACCAATAGTGCAACCCTCTCCTGGTGAGAGAGGGTCAAGGACTCTGTCTTAAGGCAAAGTAGCAGCTAACAATTGGTAGCACATTGGGTGTACTGATAGTGCAACTCTCTCATGGATGAGAGAGGGCCAACAAATTTGCTTTGAGGATGAGTAGCAGTTGGCAGTCAACAACACATTAGTAGTACATCAACAATGGTGGTGAGTCTAAGAAGTAGAGGATGCATATCGATTGGTGGCACTTTGTTGGTTCTGTGACATCAACATTGACTATGGAAGTGGATCAAAGCAGAGGAAGTGGAGGATGCACATCAATCAAAAAAACATAGGTGATGCATCAATCACAATGACAATTCGAGCAGCAGAAGATGCACATCAGTTGGTGGATACTATTGGTGACGCGACAACGACAATGGTCAGTCCGATCAACGGAGGACACATATCGACTCTCTCATGTGGAGAGAATTCTGACGGTACGTCAGAGTTCAAGTTGGAGATGCTAACTAGAACGAGTACCACAGACTGGAACAAAGTAGGTGACCTCATCACACGTGGAGGCGACCCAGTCAACGGTCACAATGGCAACAAGAAATCCCCTATAGAGGCAATGGTGTCGTGAGGAGAAGAAGTTAAAAGAGAGTGTTTGTACATATCGAGTGTAATTATATTTATCCGTAACTTTGTTCTTGATCAATGAGGAACTTCTCAGATTTAGGGGTGATTAAATATAGACAGTATGATTTGTAATGTTGGTTAGATAGTGCTTGTTAGTTGGTATTGTCATGTGAATTTTCTCTCCTTACCTTGAAAAGAGTTTTCCACGTTAAATCTTACGCCTTCACTCTTGCAAAACATCGGCACTTGCCTATCACAATTTTTAACAGTCATTGATTAAAAGAATTACATCATGAAAGGGCAACACCTTTGGACAATGTTGGTATTTTTCTTGGTTAAGGTGACTACCCATGTCTTCAATTAGCACAATCCCTACTATCACCTGCAATCAATGATGGAGTAGCCAATGTAGGTAGTATAGATAAAGAGTAATGATATACAACACACAAGAAACACCAATGCTCCCACCCCAGCCTCGAGACCTGCAACAATCATTAAATACAATCGGCTTCTCGTGGTCCCAAAAAGGCACGTTCGCACAATGCTGGATAAAAATAAGGACAATACGAGTAGCCAAAAAGACACCCACGACTATAAAATCCATCCCACCCCCACTCTCCCCTTCCTTTTAGCGTGACCCTATCCCCTTCCAGCCACTTTCACACCATGCCCATTGCTATGCACTACAACCATGACTAGGCTGCCATCTCTCCTTCTGTGTCCGTGCTAGGCTGAAGCCTTTTCGAGCCTGTCATCAGACCCAAGTTGCTCTAGGTCCACCGTCGTACACAGGCTGAAGTCGCACCCATCCACTGCTACGCCATGACCGCCGTCACATCCAGGCCACATCCGACCCAGCCATCACCGCGCCCACATCGTCGCATGCTGCCACACTCACATAGCCTATGGCCCCGCATCATTCTCATGCTCTTACTACCGCCGCACATGCGACCACACAACCGCACCTGCGCCCACGTCATCGTCGATACACCCACAACAAGGCTTCTACAACTCGTTGTGGTGACCACATCGTCGCTGCCCACATCGTCATTGAGCTTACTGGAATACTACTCTGAGGAGGAAGATGGGGAACATGGAGATTGGCTGACCGCCCAGTCATGTAATATGTAGATATCAACATTGTAATGCATATATTTTCTCACTCAGATGTATAAAAATTAGTCATATGTATAACAAAATTACAAAATGTGAGGTTTGTAAGAGTTTTTTCCTTTCCATGTTAATGAAGGTGAGCTTGTATATGTCCATTGTAAATAATGTTCGATTATGTTAAAATTATAAATAAAAGATAATAACGTTGTCATTGTCTTTTATGTTATATTTTTTTAATCATGGAAAGCATAATTGTTGATTTTTTTGGTGATATTATTAATATTAATTAGTATGGTATGTGGAATTACCAACAAAATATGACAGATGTATCACATGTATTTTGATCAAATATGATCACTTATTACATTTTTTTCTACATATTAATTAAATAAAAAATGTAACAAAAATGAATGGGCAATATTATTATAAATATAATACATCTGTTAGTTTATTTTAGGTTTGGTGGTTGACAATTTTTTGTACTATGTTGAACATATTTAAGTATGAATTTTGGACTGAGACATGAAATGTGTAAAATAGAACTGTGGAGATTTGCAAAGAAATAGAGGGAAAACAAAACAAAATTTGAAATTGGAAATGAGTTATTTTTTATTTGTGGGTGGAAAATTAAATATAATTGGTTGGTGATGGTTGGTGGTGGGTGGCTGGGCGGTAATATTGATTTGTTGTAGTAGCGACATACATGCAGCCATGCATCCATGCAGCGCACCAGGAGACTTATGTCTAGAAATTTGTATCACATTGTTCGATACATTTTTTTTAGTATTGTGTAATTATATTTTAGTATAATTTTCAATACATTCAAATATTGATTTTTAACTTATCATCAAAATGTGCGGAAACATAAGTTTGGTCAAATCACATATTGTATACAGTTGTAAAATGGATGAAAAATGTTTCCATAATTTTTTTATGGAATAGGACACATTATGCTAGTTTATTTTGGGTTTTAATTGCACATTTGTAAAATAAATTAAAAAAATACATAAACATAATCAACAACTAACTTTGTAGTTTATTTCGTTAATTAAATGTACCTCTGACTGTATGCATTGCGTCAGTTTCTATTTAGTACTTTTGTTGATGACTTTTGACACTACGTTGAATATTTTCTAGTACTCATTCTGAACTTAGCCGTAAAATATCTACAAACATGCACATGGTCAGATCTACTGGTAAGAAGTGGAAGAAATTAAAAAAAAAAAGAATGTTTTACATTTTTAAATCTATTGTTTTGTTTGTAAGAGTAATATGTGCTATTAGTTGGCTGCAACTACTTTATTGTATGGTTGTTTTAGTGCAGCGGCTGCTTTAATGCAGCACCGCATGCATGCAAAGTGGTGCAGAACGCATTAATAATTCTTTCCATATGAGACCGTGTCATACAGTGCTAAAAGGTATATATAGTGGATATTTTGCGTGTTCCCGATGTAGGAGTGTGAATGTTGGTGAAGATGGTGTGCTATTAATAATTTTCCATAGCTAAACGTGTTATAGAAGTCATAGAATGGTATCCACTAAAATCCTAACTGTGGTGAGTGAGAAGATGTTAACATTTTCCAAGCGTCATGAAGTGATTCATTCGCCTTTTGCTAATAAGTAAAAATCTAGGTTTGCAACACCGCCAGCTTGGAGGGTGCGAAGTATCTAGATATGAATATAGTTTGAAGTTTATATCATGCGTAATATGTTGTGTTTGTGGTATTTCTAACCAACGAACACAATTTTAATCCTAAATTAGTTATCTCTAACAATTCTCTCTCCTTATGTATGGATTGTTATCCATTAGTTATTTGAGTAGCAAAATGGAACATGTGCTAAACACATACAAAGTGGGTGATTCAGTTGAACTTGAGCCGGTCTCGTACGTCCAGAAATCTTATAACCGGGGGCATTCTTGCATGTTGCATCTTGCGTGCAGAAGGGGTACAAATTCGACCTTTTAGAACTTCTTGCATGAGCCCGAGTCTATTTTGCCTGTTGTCCATACCGATTTGCAATATGTATTGCATTTTTTCAAAGTTACATTTTTATTTGTAATATTCCAACATAGCAACCGCTCACATCCATTCGTCAAATAACCACTAGCGGTGTACTAACAATCGTCGTTTGGTCTACGTGACATTTTTTTAACATATATTATAGCATCTTTCCTAAGCTGCGTTTTCTTTTTTGAATATTCCAACTGCCACAGCCTCTTGCATCCTTTCGTCAAACAACCACTCATGGTGCATTAAGACGACGTCCAGTCTTTTTACATACTGGAAAATTTGAAAACATGTTGTTATCTTCTTCTCTTCTTGTTCACTGATGTCGATGTCTTGGAATTGCTGGAAAAATTGAAAACATGTTGTTCGCCTGGAAGTTGTGACTTGTGTGTACTTGCATCACCGTTCCACGTGTCTTGGAATAGTGCTCGCCTCGTTTGCTACCACACCAACCAATATTATCGAAGTGAAAATACTTTTAAAAATAGTATATTCTACAAGCGTCAACCAGTTTGGTAACAACTTCGTATTTTAAATTCTTTATTTTATCCGATACGAATTACATAATGGTCATCTGATTTGAGTGACTTCAGCCATATTCAGGCCTACTTTTAACGCGAAAAGCATGTGCTAATTTGAACTGTAGTTCATTCATTTTGACGATAAAGATGGAGGTTTATATCCTCAGAAGGTAGAACCATTAGGATTGAGCTTGGGCAGAGTTACAGGTGATCTTAAAGGTGAGGGGCATTGCAAACTCTTGCAAGCAATGATCGTCTTCATGCATTGACAATAACAAGGACCTACATGTTGCTAGTAGCATCATGTTGTTATATATTTTTCCATCTGTAGTGCTTTGTGTCACGCTGTTCTTCTAGTTAGAAATCAACGTTCTCTTATTGTTTCACTTGCATACACCAGGAGCCTCTTTAGGAGTCCGAGATCACAGAAAAGGAGGGAGAGAGAGCGGATAAAAGAGTAAAAAATAAGAGTATAGAGCGAGATACCAAGTCAGTGTAGGATAGAAACTCGGGGTTGCTGTTGCAGGTTAAGAGTTTTTTTTTGGTAAAAATAAAATGACCGATACAAATAACAGAAAGATAATACAACAAAAGAATAGATACATCGATAAGGAATGGTGAGAGAGAAGCATATAAGATTAGTTATTATGGATATTTTGATCCTGAGAAAGACCCCATAAAATTTGATGACCCCAAAGTAGAACACATTGTTGGAAAAATGTAGTGAACATGTAATAAGCATGCAATTGCAATTAATATTATCATGTTATCTTAGTCCAATTTAACATATCCAAATAGAAATGACAAAATCAAACATGTGAGGAGAATAGGCAAAATAGCTGACTTAATAACTCTCACCCTATTGTCCAAAATGAGTGTATTACTGAAAGAGATCACCCCTCCAGTATCATATGAAGCACAACGTTTTCCTAGTAGAGTGGATCATGAACAAGTAGAAGGCAATAATTTTGCACAAGTGAAGACAACGAATATCAACACCACTAGGCATGGCTTAGCAAACATCAAGTATTACCACCCAACATATCACAACCACATAATCGAGTAGGCGACAAAAGTTGTCGCTCACGGTAGTGAAGAAATCTCTGCAAGAAACAACAATACATGAAGAGGAAGTATGCACAAAACAATCAACATATAGGGTTTGTTACAAGAGTAATGGTTGTGTGTTTACCAAATTCTGGAAGGGGCCTTATTTATATTCCACCAGAGGAGTCTCATGCTCATATAAAGACTTTTGAGAACTCACAATCACAAGTTCCCTCTTGTACATGTATACAAAAGACAAAGCGACATTCTCCTATTTGATTTATAGAACTATTAGAAAAGTATTATTGTTCCTATAGAACTATAATGAGTAGTTATCCACCTATGAAAAAAGAGTTAAGATAATTCTCAAAAACCACGACCCACATGCTTGTGCCCGAAATGAGGCGAGGTGTGGCATGACATGCATTGTAATCACCATACCCATCCCATGGTGAGCATAAAATCTCAAGTTCTTACAGACATCAAGATCACATACACCCATATATAATATATAGTACTCTTAACTCAGAAGTGGACAACACGGAACTAAACTTCTGTTCCATTTGGGTAAAAAGAAAAACCACTTTATCACCTACCATGATGTACATGTTGTACCTAATTTGGGCTTAATCCATACTATTTTTAACAATACAAAAATGTAGTAAAGACAACAATCCTCCACGAATCCAAAGTGTAGAGTGATTTCCCAATCATGCCTTCATATTGTGTTCTCAATAATGGTGCCTTTTAGCTTTAATTACACTAAAATTATCCGACATTACTACTATAGGAACTACATGAAAATACATTTTGAACATGAACCTTGTGTGTAAGAGTATTTGTTAGTATCAATAACATATAACATCAAACTAAAATAGTTTTGATACCAAGATTGTGCATCCAAATCAAGTATCATGATTGACATTCGATAACAATCAAACTCCATTATTGCAGAACAAAACATCCATCACTTAGTTGGAACCTCCAAAGATTACTATTAGCATCTTGTCCTAGGATTCGACAACATTTAAGTAGGAATCTCTTATGAATTTATAGTTTTGACACTAAAATGATTCTAGGGGATAGACATACATATCCAAAGAGCAACAAGAAAATTACATGATGGCATATAGTACCCAATAGGTTGTTATTATTACCTCACTGAACCAAATTTGGGGATCGTCAGTCAATTATGTTGGGTTGCTACTGCCTACAAACTATTAAGGGGTTCAATCCCATTTTCATCCTAAATTTCTAAACTAAGGTCAAGGATATACCAACTCATTGTATTGTCTAAGACATACTCTATAGAAAAAACACCACTGGACACTAACTCCCTTACATACTCGAGTCTGAGTTGGATGTGTCTACATTTTTTTACTTGAACCTCCTCTTCTTGGCAATAATTTTTGTGTTATCAAAATGAGATAAGATTGTAGGAAGTGACTTATTTATCATAGGTAGGTTAGACATAAATCCATGTAGCCATTTAGCTTCAAATATAGTCACATGTAAAGCACACACTCAACATCAAAGGTGGATTGAGACAATATGATTTGTTTCTTAGACCTCCAGGCAACAATACCTCCTCCCAATAGGTATACATATCCTGAGTCCCCAATAGTCATAAATATCATGGTAATCTAGATTGCATCACTATATCCTTGGATGATAGAGAGATACTTTTCCATAATTCACCCCAAGGGAACAAATTCCATTGATGTACCTCAACAGTGTGTCAAGATCTTCCCAACAGGCTATATCAAGACCATTTGTGTGTTTACTTGCTCACATTATATAGAATGCTTCATTGTGTGTAGTTTATAAGATACATATAACTCCCAATAATATGAGGGTGTTGTGACACATGAATATCACTTTCACCTTTGAACAAAGCTTTAGATGAAACATATTGTAAGGACTCAATCTTTAAGAATAAACCTTTACAAAATTTTATCAGAATATATGTTTACTTCCATGCTTTTCACAGAGTTCACAGAAAGCCTATACATAAGGAGTACAAATATAAGACATACATGGATTGTATCTACTATTCAATCCACAGAGAACGTCTCATCCATGTCTCTTTATGTATTCTTTGTATCACCTATCCATAAATTCTTGCAGGGAATAAAACCAAAAAGGGTCCAAAAGAAAGTTTTGGGTAATAAAAGTTTGTACTGAATCTTTGTTATGGAGATACTTAAAATAAATATAATAAGGGGAAATTTGATACATTTACAAATTAGGTAAGAACTATTTGGTGGGCTAAGTTCAAAAAGTTAAAGAGTTCAAGGATGCAATTTTCTAAGACCAAATTCACAAGAGTATTCAAAATAGAAATATTTGCAAGATTATTCATAAAAACAAGATGTACTCTAGTATATCAATAATTTCAAATACCAAGATATCAAACTTTTTAATATTATCGATTTTTCCATTGGCACGTTCTATCTCATATTTTATCTTCTCTAGGGATATGTGCCTAATGTTCTCCCATCTATGAGAGAGTGACACTTTTACACTTGGGGATAACTAGTACTGGGGGACCTCTATGTTCATTATCCATTATGTAGGGTTGAAGATATGACCTACTAAATCAAGGAGACATATCTCTAGCCAATATTCAATTTTTGTGCCAATGTCAAAATCTAATCTATTAAATATTTAACAATTTAGTGGTAAAATTCAAGAGGAAAGATAGGCTAAAAAGAATAATTTTGGGTTCACTACTTTACTAGATTCCATGCACACAATTTCAACAAGGAAGTATATATTACAACAATTGAAATAGAGAATTCAATACCTCAAACTTCCAAAGTTTGCACAAACCATAATTTAAGTGACTTCATGAATAGGTGATGATAAAGCTATAGATTAGGACATTGTTATTAATTAGCTTGGACTCAATTGTTGTTCAATTTGAATTATTTAGGATTATATTTCCATCTCGCTTACTAATCCATATTATCTCCATCATAATGGTTTCTATATTTCCATCTTAGTTTCATACTAAAGTATATAATTCCTTCCTCCATTTTAGGTTCTCAAATGTTATTCTCTCTCGAATGTAATTCCATTTAGTCACTATAGTCAAGGATGTTCACAAATCAAATATGAATTATCATATACCCTTACTAAGAATATGTCATGTATATTATTTATATACTCATACTTAGATCTTAGATATATACGTTGATATAAGTATGTATTTAGATGAAAGAAACTTGAGTACTTTCTCATTTCATCTATAAATCAAACACCATGTCATTTAAATTATATCGTATAATTATAAGGTCATTCTTGTATACTTATGGGATTACCTTTCTCGTTTATATTCTTTTCCTCATATTCCACTTAATTCAATTAGAAAATTAAAGACAATTATAATTCCTAGACCCATATTTTGTTCTTAAGAAGACATATACATGTATAGTCTGTACCTATGCATTTAGGGGATTGATTAATATGAGACATACATTGTATTATTAGATCATTAGGGATAGGTCAATTCTAAATATTTCTGATACCCACAAATATGGGGTTTGAAATCAACTAGGGCTACTATAGTGTGTACTAATCACCAAAAATCCATTTATTGGTCACATTGATGATTCTATGGAAGTGTTTGATTGATCTAGTAGGAATTAACCAATTAGGGTTTAGTAATTTAACTAATGATCATATTAGTCTAGTCATCCATAATATTATCTATCTTCATGTCCTTTTATATATACGATATTATTAATGTACGTGATCTACTAAATCATAAGTAGGAAGAGGGGAATATGACTTGTTTTGATCTCCTACCGATCTCTGGTTATTAGTAGAGTATGACACCCAACTGATTGAGGAGTCATCCTATTTGTCCATTAGGCTTATCTTGTCTTGACTGAAGACCAAAATAATGTTGAAATGTCTCTAGGATATACAGACTTTGGCATGCACAGTTGGGGTTGAGATATGGTTTCTAGTTGATTTTGAGACATGACTTCTTGGAGCCTCATTGCATGAAACCATAATTCATTTGAGAAGTGACTTGCTTTATGTTGAGGCTCATTGTAACGACCCCACTTCCCAATAACCCCCAATCAAGGGAGACCAAGAGGTTAGAGGCGTTATCCCAAAATTCAGGATCAATGGTTTGACCTTTAATCAAAAATAATTATCAAATTCTACTA
This sequence comes from Alisma plantago-aquatica, assembly GCA_963693085.1. Classification (NCBI taxonomy): domain Eukaryota; kingdom Viridiplantae; phylum Streptophyta; class Magnoliopsida; order Alismatales; family Alismataceae; genus Alisma; species Alisma plantago-aquatica. The sequence goes on from OY856410.1 coordinate 397,917,973, forward strand.
AAACTAAACTGGAGAGCTGGTATTAAATAAAACTTTTGCATACCTTTTTCAAATTTCAGATTTCTAGACTTCTATCCACAGATGGAGTCTATCTATCTAATCATCCTTGAACCAATTATTTGTATCTTCACAATGTTTCAATTTACTGTTTGTTCTTTTCAATGGTTGTACCTAAAATGTCGAAAAACAAAATGTCAGTCAGTATATTTCTATTGGTATGTGGGAACAAACAAAATATCACAAATAGTTTCTAACAACCGTATTATAGCAAATAATTGATTAACAATCCAAATTACGCTTTCAATGTGACTTCTCAAGCACTTTTGTCCTAAACCCTAGATTACCCTCTCTTAGGGTTTTGTCCTTGCAAGGGACATAAGGCCACCTTCTCCATCCTGAGCTTGGTGCCTGGTGTCACCTCTCGAGGTGCCCAATGGTCTTCCTTCCAGGGCTTGACCAACTCAGACCTTCCCTCTGGGGCTTGGTCTTGCAACATACATCAGGGTGGCATGTAGGTTCGAGACAGTCACACTTATAATTAATTGTTATACACAAAGTCACTTTATGCGATTGCAGGAATGAAACAACCAAGCAGTTTAGGTTTCATAGCAATCGAGAATCTTCGTGAAAACACCGTGAAACATAAATCAGTTATTCATAATTTAACAACATACCTGTTTTGCTGATTTAAGATAGAAATATTCCAAGCAAGTAGGAAATCCAAGAAAGCAAGAAAGCACACAACAAGATCCTAAAATAAGCACACAATTTCCTTTTACTACTCATGTTATTAAGATCTGTCCAATCTAACTTGCTCCTTAGGGTTTCTACTTCTTTTTAGGGTTTCACTTGCAATTAGGGTTTTGTTATCACTTTTATCACTACAAACCCTAAAAAAGAAAAACTACTCATAAAACCTAATCACCATATCCTATCTCTCCTAACAGGCTTAGGATCAACATTTATCAACATATTTCCATATATTTTGAATTAAACATAATCATCTCTTCGTTTACCCTAAATTAGGGTTACTAGATACATTATCATATATTCTTGGTTTAAAACCCTAAAACATGCAATTTCTCATCTAGATCAGATTCAAATTTACCATTATCATTCAACAAGTTCTTATTACTTGAATTAACCCATTAATCATCATAGATTCAATCATTAATCTCAATTAGGGTTTCTAACCAAATTTTAATGCACTTTTCATCAACTTAACATACTTTTGTAATTAGGAACGAAATTAGGTTCTCAAATTATTTTTATTAGATTCCTCATATTTTTATGATCAATTTTCATATATTAAGTTTATCCATCAGAGCTTCCTAGCAATTTCTATGAATTCTGCATGGAAAAACATTATCTTGGATTATCTGTTATTTTTAAAAAATTGTCGGTCGTCTGATCCGTGGTCCACTGGACCACGTGAAATCCAATGGTCCACAGAGATGCACCTCACTTGCAATTAAAAGAATCAAAGGACAACATTGCCCTTACCTGGACTGAAGGTGTGGGAGGATACTTTGGTAAAAACATAGCCTATCATCTTCAATCTCACGTCTCGGCCAGCAGAGTCCCGCGAGTCAACTCACTCGTTGACTTCGAACTCCCGACCACCTGTGCACAAACCGAGGGGTTTAGCAGCTTCGTCTACCCCTCACGGACTCGGGGGTACCATCAATTCCTCCTCCGCACCGCTCCTTCCCCACCAAAGATCCTTGGCTCCTCTAACGATAGCGATAGCTAGATGAGGGAGAAGGTCGGGGTCTTTGGCCAAATTGAACGCACCGAAGCTATCACCTCAAAGTTCTGAACACGTGAGAACTATTTGTGGGAGTGTTGGTACCAAGGAGCACCCCCCCTATATATAGGGTCCATCCATGATTCCTGGGATTTTGGGTTTCCCTGGTTTCACCATGAAACCTATGGAAACTTGGGATGATCAGACTCGAGAAGATCTCTCAAGTTCAATGGAACAATTTCCATATGTGCACAACCTTCCAATCTCAACCAAAGTGGGAAACAAAAATCACATGCCCTGCTCCACAGTCCATCGTGACTGGGACTTAGTCCCAACCCTTAGATTTCTGATCAATGGTCCACATTCAATCCGAAAACCCAAATAATCCTAATTTTGTTGTGACATTTAATATGATTCAAAGATTACCCATTTACTTTAGGAAATGTCTAAAAATCACAACTCATTATTCCTTTATCTGTTTTCAACCAAATTTTAAAGGAAGCTTTGAATTGGTATTATCTACTCGTGTACCAAATTTGAAACCCAAATTCTAAAGTAAAAGGGTATTTCCTTCATAAGAAAGTTATCCTTTAATAAAACCAATTCAATTGGTATTTCCTCTTTCTTATGCCATTATATTGTTATTTTGGACTCCTTGGACCTCAAGGAACCCTAAAGGCATGAAATCCCCTCATGGAGGATATTCCCTTGCCTTTTAGAGGTTTCTACCTCTTTCTTTTCTCCTTTTCTTATTTATTCATTTATCATTTGAATTTCCTTTTCCTTTTTCTTGTTATTGGGCCCAACATCCAATAAAGCCCACTAAGCAACCAACAAGGCTATTGTACACGAAATTCATACATTCCAAAACAAATCACATCATTATTTGTTCATATGTCTTTAATAGAAAAAATTGCATTTCTCACCAAAAGAACCCCAAAATTGGGGTTGTAACATCCTTCCCCTCTTATAGGAATTTTCCCTCAAAATTCCGCCAAGCATACAAACCAACAGGATATGACTTTCTTATGTCCATCATGGCTCCCATGTGGCTTCACCCTCTCCATGGTGCTTTGAAAGAACCTTCATCGTCTTATATTCTTACATCTGAGTTCTCTCTCGCCTTGGTATCTCATACCCTTGTTGGTGACTCAGGACATTTTAGCATCTCTCTTGAAGCTTAATAGGTTCATGGATCAGCACATGGCTCGGGTACCTCACATAGTGCTCTAGATCGGACTCATGGAATGTGTCATACATCATATTATCCTAAGGGGTAAGACTAAACATAAACAACTTCACCAATCCATTTCAAATGGACCCATGTATCGAGGACTCAGCTATAGCTCAGAGGGGTCGAGTTTTCATAACACATATTCACCCACAGTGAACCACATGTCAGTCTGCTTTACATCAGCTCACGACTCATGTCACCCCTGGGCTTTCTCAGCCATCGCATGATCAAAGAGACTGTATCCACACACACTATAGTCTCTCTGACCTTCATAAGGTCGTTTCATCGACATCATCTGAATGAAGTGGTGACCGACACAACCTCCCTTACATAGCTTCTTACACCCCAATACTAGCTATGGTGGCTATCATCACAAGCAATCTCTCTTGGGGTAGGAACTGCTCCCATATCTCACCCAAATGAGCACACACTCACTCATCATATCCTCTAGTCTGGATCATACTCTCTTGACTGTCCATCAGTCAGGGGTGATAAGTTGTACTAAACTTCAAGTTGGTGTTGAGTTCTTCATGTACCTACTTCCACCGCATGGAAGTGAACTTGAGGTCATGCCTCAGATATTGAACTCGAATCATGGTGCAACTGAACTATCTCTCTCTCTCTGATATATAGTTCAACTGGATCTGTCACCCTGGCCGTGCTCTCTCTTAAGCAAGGGATTAGGTTACCTTGGCAAGGCAATCTACCATAATCCATATTGCAACCTGACCTCTCGTAGTCCAGGGAAGATCCACCACAACGTCTATGGTGATCTACTCCCATTCCCTCTCGGGGACTCTTTATCATTCAAAGCAACTCACTCGGTTACTGGTGTTCGACCTTCACCTCCTAGCATGCATGGCAACAAGCCACATGCACTGTATATTTCTTCATCTTAGGCATCCAAAGTACTACTGCAACTTTTACTATCTTAGTAGTACCACAGTGTTTGATGAACTTAAAATCATGATCTCCTACATGTCATGATTCCTCAAGGTTGGTTCCTCAGAGACCCTAAAACACTCTAGTCGTGGGTTCCCTCACCTTCCTTTCCTAGGAGGTGTACCCGAGGTTCTTCAACCAACCTTCCACCTCATCAAGCTCTAGAATATCTAACCAAGCAACTGATAACTTGACCAACGGGTCTGGTTGGACTAGAGGGGTATCCCCTATATGTCTCACAAACTTAGGGGTCTCCTAACCACCTCTTCTAGTCCCTCTACTGGCTAAACAAGATAGCTACATCTCGACTAAGAGCATCCATTACCACCTTACATCTTCATGTGCTAAGTAAAGGTGAAGACATACACCTTCATATACTCCACTCAACATCCACATATTAGATTAGGTCTAACTAATTCGAGATCATCATCTTGATTATCATCCTCAACTTGTATAACTCATGAATTCCATATGGCTATTGATAAGAACGTCCTTATATGATGACTACCTTAGTGCTCTTGGTGTTTGTAAACCATCCATGCATTGTACTCTCCACAAAGGTACGCTACTACCTCTATCATCATACATTCCATCAACATTTCAACTCACATCATCTTTATCCTTAGTGTATGGCATGCGTACTGCCCTATCTCTCACCCCCCATAACAATAGGAAATAAGAATTTGGTGGCCGTCCAAACACAGAGTTCTTCCCATTCCAAGAGTAGAGATGGTGCATCACACATTGCCAATACACTCTCCAAACTAAGTTGAAACGTACATCACATGTCTCCACATCATAAACAACTTGATTATGGGTCTACACCCATGGGAATACTTTTCCCATTGCCTTTTGGATCTTAACATATCTCTTTTATGTACAATCCTTAATAATTTCCTCAAGGTCTCTAGGGTGCCGACACTTTTGGGGTGATCCGGCCCTTATGCATCTAAGGAGTGCCTATCGATTTTACCCCTTAGGCCCCATGAACTCATGAAGGTGGCCAACCTCCAAACCCATGGTCCTTGGGTAAAGGTAGTTGTTACCTCCCGACCCTATGGTCTCATGCATCTAGGGAACAAACAACTCCTACTGCCATCGGTCTTATCCCTTCATGACCTTAGTGTTGACTTAGGATTCTATCATAGCACATCTCATTCTTGAATCTTTACCCAAAACTCCATCATCTCTCTGGAAACTCACGGTCAAACTTACATCCTTTCATAGGGATCATGGCGACCTACCTAACTTGGTCATGCCCCGAAAGGTTACCTCTATGGCAACATATCTTCATGCCCCTTAGAGATGGTCACACAAGGTTCTATAGATTTGTGCTCACACCATGCGCTCTCGATGTAGCTCATCAAGATCCTATGAGAGACCTCTTTAGGTTACCTCGAACCTATACAAAAGATGCACTTGACAGAAGGGTCCCTCCCTAGGATGGAGAGAAAACTATCTCTAAAAGGTCACAAACATCTTTTTTTTTAAGGTTTACATTATCATGTGCATGCTTAACCCTATCATGCTACTCATACACATAGCTAGCAAAAGACAACCCACTAAGCCATTCTGAGTTCCTTGGCATGTCATACTTGTTCCTTATTCCTTGAAGTTGGCCAAGTCATACATATATCACCAACATGTGTGAGGGGTTCAACAAACATATATCTTACTCCAAGGGGTTTCACTTTCCTCTAAACATGAGGGGTGCCATGCTCCAATTCGTAGGAACTCAATCATCTTCATGAGCATTAGGTGCACCAGGTACTTCTACTTCCCTTCTTAGATCTAGGAACCCTAGGTTCACTTCTTATGCATCAACTGTCTAACTACATGCCCAACTTTTCAACAACGAACCAAACATGTACAAGGTGTAGCATGCACTTCCTACTATTCTTCCATGTGAACAACACCTTAGGGTCCTACACAAGGACAACCAACTCAATGTGCAACCTCATAACTTGTTACTATACTCCTTCAGGGTCTAAATAACTCTCCTTTCTACCCCTATAAGGTAAGGTAGGCACCTATAACATATGTACATCGGTCCAAGAAGCCTCTTTCTTATTCTAGGGTTTGGTTCCTCTAAAGGCAACCCAGATGCAACAAACTTCCAAAGATCATGCATGAGGAAACCACGTCTATCTGCTTAGGTCATCCATTCTAGGTCATGTCATACCCAACTTCTCACGATTCCTCATGCCTCAAAATCTAAGCTTCCAACCTTCTGTCTCGGTTCTTGCTCTCTCTCTAGAGCTAACCCTACAACCGACCTTGCCACTAAAGGTTTTCTCTCAAGAAGGTGGATCAAGTTCTTAAGGATACATTCATACACCTGCATGGGTGAAATGTATGATCCAAACATATGTCTGGTCAAGATTATCCAAAGCACTACATGCTTATCTCATAATCTATCCAACATGCCCTTCTGGCCTAGGTCTCAACCTACTGCCAACACTGCTGACATTCTCTCCAACATAGGGGCATGCCTCTTCTATGCTCATATATGCTTGGAAGGGTTCTTATATGGTCACCACTATCCTCTAAAATGAAGGAGCTATCCTTCACCCTATCAGGAACAACCCTTCCAAGGTTGGGTCACCCAAAATGGCACCAGGTCAACCAACCTCACATAGCTCATGCTTCTCACGGGTACTCAAAACCAAAAAGCATGTCAACCCACGTATATGGTCGACCATGGTATCTACCTCATCATGTAATCTCTCTCTAACAACCACTTAGGGTTAGGGCTAGCATCATTCTCAGAGGATGCGCCAGGTCTCAACCTCTTCCTGGAGGACTCTGTCTCCAAGGCTAAATCTCTACTCATCCTCCTGACAAGAAGGTCTAACCTCAGGTCTCTCTTGAGGGCATGACAACACATGTCCTGCAACCTAAGCATGTAACTAATCACTAGTTTACGTGTAAACTATTAAACTTATGTCCATGACATTTTATTTACATTCTTTTCATTAATTTGGTGGAGGATTCCTTAATCTTATCATACATACCCTGACCTCAATAGGGTGCGGAAGAGAGAGAAAAACCCTAAATCTTAGAATCCTTAATTGAATTAGGGTTGAGAAGGGATGAAATAGATGAGAGAGTCCTAAAGGTATCTTATTTCGAGTCAAGACCTCAGACTTTGGCCAAGCAGTCACACAGCATCCGGGAGTCCTCGTGACCGACTAGCGGGGCAGAGAAAAATATTGCCAGCCCTCAGACCGTGATCCTTTTCTAGACACCTCCATCATCGGAAAATCCTCTAATAACTCCCTTGGGTTCTATAGAGTTTGTCAAATTTAATAATTATCAAGGATTAAATGAGAAACCATTTGCTATGATACCAAATGTAATGACCCCGCTTCCCAGTAACCCCCAATCAAGGGAGACCAAGAGGTCAGAGGCGTTATCCTAAAATTCAGGATCAATGGGTTGACATTTAATCAAAAATAATTATCAAATTCTACTAAAACTAAACTGAAGAGATGGTATTAAATAAAACTTTTGCATACCTTTTTCAAATTTCAGATTTCTAGACTTCTATCCACAGATGGAGTCTATCTATCTAATCCTCCTTGAATCGATTATTCGTATCTTCACAATGTTTCAATTTACTGTTTGTTCTTTTCAATGATTGTACCTAAAATGCTGACAAACAAAACGTCGGTCAGTATATTGCTATACTGGTATGTGGGGACAAACAAAATATCACAAATATTTTCTAACAACCTTATTATAGCAAATAATTGATTAACAATCCAAATTACGCTTTCAATGTGACTTCTCAACTACTTTTGTCCTAAACCGTGGATTACCCTCTCTTAGGGTTTTGTCCTTGCAAGGGACATAAGGCCACCTTCTCCATCCTGAGCTTGGTGCATGGGGTCACCTCTTGAGGTGCCCAATGGTCTTCCCTCCAGGGCTTGACCATCTCAAACCTTCCCTCCAGGGCTTGGTCTTGCAACATACATCAGGGTGGCATGTAGGTTCGAGATAGTCACAATTATACTTAATTATTATACACATAGTCACTTTATGAGATTGCAAGAATCACTACTACAGAAACAGCCTTTGGCGTCGGTTGTTTAACCCCCCTTGGCGTCGGTTTCTGAGCGACGCCTATGTGGGCGCCGCTAAAGGTCGAACACTTCGGCGTCGGTTTTTTAACCGACGCCTATTTAACATATAGGCGTCGGTCTTTTAGTAGATAACCGACGCCAAAAGGGTTTGCGCCACAGAAAACGGCGTCATCTAGGACACATTCGGCATCGGTTATCTACTAAAAGACCGACGCAGAAAGTGTCCTACATGACGCCGTTTTCTGTGGCGCGAACCCTTTTGGCGTCGGTTTGACACAAACAGCCGACGCCATTTCCAGTACGGCTGTGGCCACATTAGGCGTCGGTGTTTTGCAAAAACTCGACGCTGTAGGTCTTTGCTGACGGTTTTCTGTAAATAACCGACGCCTATATCTATTTTTTTTATATCAGTTTGCAGGCCTGCTGTGGCTGGTCAGCAGGATGAGAACCTGCAGTTCAGTTTTCTGAATTGTAGGTTTACGACATCCATTGATATCAGCCTACAAACAGGCCACAAACCTGCAAAATTCACAAAAAATAATTCACACAAGTAGATACATTCAGACATCAATTCAATTCTCACATTCACACATATAGAAACATTCAAATACATGTATTAACATTCAGAAATATTCATTTACAAAGTATCATTCATTATCGCTATCAACATCCCAATTATATCTTACAGTTGCCACTGCTTGTATGGCTTTTGCCCATTCTTCTCTTATTTCATTTAATGCTTCCATCGTATATGGAGCATGTATATTTTTTAAGCGTTTACCTATTGTGTTGTCAGTTTTAAACACCTGCAAAGAGAATGATGTATATATATAAGTAATAATATAAAAATAAGATTGATAAATTTCATACTAACTAATGAGGCTATATATAATACCTCATGTATGGTATCGATGTCCAATGTGGCATGTCGGATAATCATCTGCATAAATCGCATCACATAGTATGCGCATGCCCAACCATTGTCTTGTGTAGTGCACTATAAATTGAAACATACAAAATAATACAACTAAGCACAATTCACATCAATAATATATACATTGGAGTCGGGAACTTACTTGTACGTTCTGCCAATTTATTGGCTGGTTCTTTTTCCTTGGGACCGTTCCTCCAGCCTTTTTGAATGCATCTAAACCCCTACATATTAATATAACACAGTAAATTGCATAAGTAAATAGTAATGTAATAACATATGTTAACAGATACAAAAATGAAATATTTCTCACCAGAATAATGGCATTCTCATTACGTGTCCAATTTTAGTGTTTAATGTACTTCCCGCGGGATCTAGATAATAAACAGTGAACGTCCCGGGGACAATAACTAGTAATTCCCAATGTCTACCGCTAGAGGTAAAAAGTTAACAATTAATAACTCAAGATGCACAATAAAAATGGAATTTTCTTAAGTCCAAATTATAAATAAAGTAAACTTACTTGACATTGAATGGAGCTATTATTATCGTCTTCTTTTGCTGACAAAAAATTGTAAAAGAATCTATACAGTATTGTGAACATTATCAGGGTCTTTAGCTACCAAACTAATCAATGAAGGAATCAAAAATCCCACATGATCAAATGCAAATTGTTTGCAATGATCTTCGACTAAGTAGCTGCAAAACATGTATTACGTATGCATTAATATATAAGAAACCAGCTCACCGGATCTTACACAAGGTATATGGATGTATAAATAAGATCTCACCTTATCCATGTCTCTATCATTGATGTATTCAACCACTCATACATAAACAACTCAATAATATATTGTATAAATAAAGAGCTATCGTATGATTGTCCTGCATAATCTGCATCTAAAGAAACAATTATAGGGAAATGTATATTATGTGCCCGTAGCCAACATGCCATTCCCCTACAAGCAGGACCTAACGGGTATGTTAGGTCAGTTGGAACCCAACTTGGTAATGCGGGAAGTGGAGGTGGAGGCCTAGGTGCTCCGGTTGTCTTCTTTTTAACCTGTATATATAATTTCAGATCAGTTGACCTCATATATACACATTAACAATTTAAAGTAATGTAAATTTATCTTACAACTTCAGTAGTGTAGACGACATCTGCTTTTGGCCACAATATCACCCCGCCTTCTGCATCAGCAAGTGTATCAATATCCGGGTGTGGATATGGCAATGTAGCTTCTCTCCAATCGGGTAACACACGTATCGGGCTCACACGAACGTAGCCCTGTGGCATTGGAGTCTCGTGAAACATTGCCCCAGGAAGGGACAGGTAAGCCTGCGCCTCTGCAACAACGTAGTCTTGCATTCTTAAGCGGCATGGCTTCAATGCCTACAAATTTACGTAAAGAATATTATACATATATACATATCATCTTGAAAACATAACAACTTGAAAAGACTAACTACAATGTCATAAACAATACTTACAACAGACGTGTTAGGCGGTGGGTCTACAGGATTACTTGTAGTCTGTACATCAGGAGAAGAGTGGGTCGCCATAGGCTGATTGGAAGCCTGAGATGCCTGCCACCGCAGCAATTCTTCCTTGACCTTCTCAGCAACTACATCGTTGACCTTCTTAGCAACTATATCCTCGACTCTCTTATTCTCCTATACATGGATAAAAGAAACATTAGCTTCTTATTATTGAATTTCCTTTTGCAGCAACATTCTAAAACTCTCAATTCAAAAACTCTTGCTCTCCTTTATTCCCTCTATCTTAGAGCATCATTCCTACTCTATTTTGCCACGAAGGTGCTATCCCAAGGTAAAAGGAGGTACCTACCTTGGTGAAGAAGGCTCCCAGGGTACCAAATTTCTCTATTTAGGATTTCTTAAGCTCCTCCTTGGTGATTTTAACCAAAACTAGTAAGTATCCTCCTTTCCTTCCCTATTTTCATGTTGTTAGTCTTCCTTCCACCTTCCTCCAAATCATAACCCTGGTCTTCCATGGTGAAACCCCACCTAGAGCCCTTAAACACCCCATCTCTATGTTCTTTTGTTAGGGTTTTTCACCTCTAAAGTGGAAAAGGTGCTTCTTTCTCGAGATATGATCTTTGTTGGAGAAACCAGCCTCTCTAAGCTTGAAAACCTTACTTATTGGACCTATCCACCTTCCCTAAAGGTTCTTTGGAGGCCTAGGCTTGGATCTAGGACTGACTTGTACTGTTTAGACTCTAAAGTTGAGGTATGATTGCATCCCACATTATTTCTGTATTGAGCAATTTCTAATTCTTCTCTCTAAATGTATGATGTATCCCCTATTCTTCTATGTTGAGCAATTCACCTATGCTTATTCATTCTCTTTGTCCTATGGACATTAGCCTATACACAATTTCTTTTCTTTTGAAAATCATGGTTCATGTGAACTACCTTATTTGATATTAATCATGTGGTCATGGATATTCTTTTGAACTCTTATCTTATGCTAAAGATAGGAGGTGGATCGGTGTGCTCTACCCTACAACTATCCAGCATCGCATCAACGATGTCTGCTGGAACTGGTTCGTTCACATTTACATCATCGAAGGCAATTTCTTCTTCCACCCAAGCACTGCTATCGACATCTACTGGTTTCGATTTTGAAATCTCTCCATGCCAGTGTCATTCTGTATAGCCTTGTACAATCCCGTTGCACATGACATGACTTTTGATTTCCTCACCAGTGTTGACTTTCAAGTTGTTACCGCAATGCCTACATGGACAGTAGAACCTATCTGTAGGTTTTTTCCTATGTTCCTCGGCAAATATAATAAACTGACCAAGACCAGATATAAACTATGGGGTGCAACGATTACGAATGGACATCCATGATCTATCCATTCTATGATCAGAGAAAACAAGTATATATTAGGAAACAAGTATATATTAGGAAAAGATTAGGGTATACACTTACATCCTAAGTGTATAATGTGATGTCATTCTTATATATAATAAATGTGTACCACCTATCCCATCCTTGAACACCTAATCTCACTAGTAAGTGTATAATGTGTATTGCGTTTTCAAGAAAATTTCGGCAGCATTTCCCTGCTGTTCTCTAAGTACATATGTACTTAGAGAACAAACGGGAAAATGCTACCGAAATTTTCTCGAAAACCCAATACACATTATACACTTACATCCTAAGTGAGATTAGGTGTTCAAGAACAGTCCCAAACCGGGGACTATCCAAGATTTACTCCTAATGAGTCAATCTTGGACGGGTTTCTAGGTCAACAAACACATTTGATGTCATTCTTATATATAATAAATGTGTACCACCTATCCCATCCTTGAACACCTAATCTCACTAGTAAGTGTATAATGTGTATTGGGTTTTCAAGAAAATTTCGGCAGCATTTCCCCGCTGTTCTCTAAGTACATATGTACTTAGAGAACAAACGGGGAAATGCTACCGAAATTTTCTCGAAAGCCCAATACACATTATACACTTACATCCTAAGTGAGATTAGGTGTTCAAGAACAGTCCCAAACCGGGGACTATCCAAGATTTACTCCTAATGAGTCAATCTTGGACGGGTTTCTAGGCCAACAAACACATTTGATGTCATTCTTATATATAATAAATGTGTACCACCTATCCCATCCTTGAACACCTAATCTCACTAGTAAGTTTATAATGTGTATTGGGTTTTCAAGAAAATTTCGGCAGCATTTTCCCGCTGTTCTCTAAGTACATATGTACTTAGAGAACAAACGGGGAAATTCTACCGAAATTTTCTCGAAAACTCAATACACATTATACACTTACATCCTAAGTGAGATTAGGTGTTCAAGAACAGTCCCAAACCGGGGACTATTCAAGATTTACTCCTAATGAGTCAATCTTGGACGGGTTTCTAGGCCAACAAACACAATAATAGATATGTGAATCATATCATTAAGAGCATGATTTCTTGTTAGGTCATCATAGGTCATAATAATCCACTGGAATTAATGAGCAAAAAAATGTCTCATAGTGTTAAAATAGACTAGACATCTAATTAAGAACAAACAATAAGACAAAGTTAATTTAGCTCAATTAAATGGAACAGAGTCAAAGGAAAAATTGTAAAATGATTTTCATCGAGTTAATTTAGCTGGCCATTAAATGGAACAGAGTTAAATGGAACAAAGGAACCCTATAAAGATGTTTGAATGAATCTAAACTAATTAATTTGATTAGAAGCTGAAAATAGAGTCAATTAAATGGAATAGAGTCAATTAAATGAAACTAACAAAGTTAATTTAGATCAATTAAATGGAACAGAGTCAATTAAATGGAACAGAGTTAAATGGAACAAAGGAACCCTATAAAGAACCAATTTCACGCCTGGGTAGGTCGGCAGGTACCTGGGCAAACGAGCAGGGCGAGGTCGAGCTGGTCGAGTACGTGGGCGGCGGCGACATCGGCGAGCTCCAGAACCACCGGCACAAGTCAGGCAGGTAGCGGCAGCGACTCCGACGAGCAGGGAGCGGCAGGCGGCGGCGGGCAGGCAGGCAGCGGAGAAAGAGCTGCAGGCAGGCGGCGGCGGACAGGCAGGCGGAGGAGAAGGAGCGGCGACACGTCGGTGAGCAGCAGCACAGGAGAAGGGGGCACGGAGAAGAAGAAGAAGGCAGCAGCAGTGGCGGCGCGGCGGCGCTGTCGTGGAGAAGAAGGAGCAGAGAAAAAGGGAAATCGGCGGCGACAGCAGAGAAAAAGGGCAATCGGCTCGCAATGAAACAGAAGAAAGGGGAAGAGTCGGGCATCGCGGGATATTAAGTTCCCAAATAGCGTCGGTTGTTTAAAACAACCGACGCTAAAGATGTTTAGGCGTCGGTTGTTTTAAACAACCGATGTCCAATTGGACGATATTTTCACGAAATTATTTGGCGGGAACCACTTTCAGCGTCGGTTATAAAAGGATAACCGACGCTGCAAGTGACACTTTTCGCGCAAATTTCCATCGCACATACGCGCCGGTTTTTTATCTACATAACCGACGCTGAAAGTGACACTATTTTTTTTGCTCGAAAATTGGATTTCGCGGGCGACTTTAAGCGTCGGTTTTTTATAAACAACCGACGATGTATTCAAAGTGGTACCCGTGTCTGGCTGGTCTTCGAATATAGACATCAGTTTGCCTAAATAACCGACGTCTAATATTATAGGTGTCAGTTTTCCTAAAGAACCGACGCCCAGAAAAGCGACACTGAATGTTGTTTCTGTAGTAGTGAATGAAACAAACAAGCAATTTAGGTTTGATAGCAATCGAGAATCTTCATGAAAACACCATGAAACATAAATCGGTTATTCATAATTTAACCACATACCTGTTTTGCTGATTTGAGATAGAAATATTCCAGGCAAGTAGGAAATCCAAGAAAGCAAGCAAGCACACAACAAGATCCTGAAATAATCATACAATTTCCTTTTACTACTCATGTTATCAAGATCTATCCAATCTAACTTGCTCCTTAGGGTTTCTACTTCTTTTTAGGGTTTCACTTGCAATTAGGGTTTTGCTACCACTTTTATAACTACAAACCCTAAATAAGTAAAACTACTCATAAACCCTAATCATCATATCCTATATCTCCTAACAGGCTTAGGATAAACATTTATTAACATATTTCCATATATTTTGAATTAAACATAATCATCTCTTTTTTTACCCTAAATTAGGGTTTCTAGATACATTATCATATATTCTTGGTTTAAAACCCTAAAACATGCAATTTCTCATCTAGATCAGATTTGAATCTACCATTATCATTCAACAAGTTCTTATTACTCAAATTAACCCATTAAGCATCATAGATTCAATCATTAATTTCAATTACGGTTTCTAACTAAATTTTAATGCACTTTTCATCAACTTAACATACTTTTGTAATTAGGAACGAAATCAGGTTCTCAAACTATTTTTATCAAGTTCCTCATATTTTTCTGATCAATCTTCATATATTAAGTTTATCCATCAGAGCTTCCTAGCAATTTCTACAAATTTTGCAAGGAAAAACATTATCTTGGATTATCTGTTATTTTTAGAAAATTGTCGGCCGTCCGATCTGTAGTCCACTGGACAATGCAAAATCCATTGGTCCATAGAGACACACGCCTCACTTGTGATTAAAATAACTAAAGGACAACATTTCCCTTACCTCAACTGAAGGTGCGGGAGGGTACTTTGGTAAAAACACAGCCTATCGTCTTCAACCTCACGTCTCGGCCAGCAGAGTCCCGCGAGTCAACTCACTCGTTGACTTTGAACTCCCCACCACCTGGGTACAAACTGAGGGGTCCAGTAGCTTCATCTACCCCTCACGGACTGGGGGGGTACCTTCAATTCCTCCTCTGCACCGCTCCTTCCCCGCCAATGATCCTTGGCTCCTTTGACGACAATGACAACTAGACGAGGGAGAAGGTTGGGGTCTTTGGCCAAATAGAATGCACCGGAGCAATCGCCTCAGAGTTCTGAACACGCGAGAACTATTTGTTGGAGTTCTGGTGCCACAGAGAACCCCCCCTATATATAGGGTCCGTCCATGATTCCTGGGATTTGGGGTTTCCCTGGTTTCACCACAAAACCTATGGAAGCCTGGGATGATCAGACTCGGGAAGATCTCCCGAGTTCAATGGAACAATTTCCATCTGCGCACAACCTTCCAATCTCAACCAAAGTGGGAAACAAAATCACATCCCCTGCTCCACAGTCTATCGTGACTGGGACTTAGTCCCAACCCTCAGATTTCTGATCAACAGTCCAGATTCAATACGAAAATCCAGACAATCCTAATTTTGTTGTGACATTTAATATGATTCAAAGATTACCCATTTACTTTAGGAAACTTCTAAAAATCACAACTCATTATTCCTTTATCCGTTTTCAACCAAATTTTAAAGGAAGCTTTGAATCGGTATTATCTACTCGTGTACCAAATTTGAAACCCAAATTCCAAAGGAAAAGGGTATTTCCTTCATAAGCAAGTTATCCTTTAATAAAACTAATTTAATTGGTATTTCCTCTTTGTTATGCCATTATCTTTCTATTTTGGACTCCTTGGACCTCAAGGAACCCTAAAGGTATGAAATCCCCTCATGGAGGATATTCCCTTGCCTTCTAGAGGTTTCTACCTCTTTCTTTTCTTCTTTTCTTATTTATTCATTTATCATTTGAATTTTCTTTTTTCTTTTTCTTATTATTGGGACCAACAGCCAATAAAGCCCACTAAGCAACCAACAAGGCTATTGTACACGAAATTCATACATTACAAAACAAATCACATCATTATTTTTTCATATGTCTTTAATAGGAGAAAATGCATTTCTCACCAAAAGAACCCAAAAATTGGGGTTGTAACACTCATTTTGTCCCTCCAGGTTTTGTAGGTGTTGGTTGTATATATCTTGGGTCTTACCATGATAGAGTCAAGTAGGACTTGTGGAACTTATAGATTTCAATGATTCTTGGTGTTGCATGTGTCGAAGTTGAATTATGCAACCTTTGAGATCGGGGACAATCTAATGTTTCCAAATTTGTGATACATGGTAATGAAGCAAAGGATTAGGGGCTATGGATTTAAGAAGGGGTTGGGATGTCTAGAGGACTAACTTCAGACTATTTTTTCTCATCAAGAATGACTAAACTCGAATAGGGAGAGTTATGTGTTTGTAGGTGTCTTTTAGGTTGATCGGCCTGGTGTTTCAGCCGTGATGTTGATTATAGGGTGTCATGGTTGGGAGTTCTTTGGTTAAAATTTCTACTCTACAATGTGAGAGAAGGTTAGAGAATATGTTTCAAATCTTTATCTTCTATTTTGGAGGTTGGATGATGGAAATCACTTTTTTTTAGTTGCAAGTATGTTCGTTGTCCAAATCCATGGTTTGGGTATATATATGGCTTGTGAGGAGTAATGGGTAATGAGGAAAATAGAGAGAAGAAGTAGCTAAAAGTTTGTTGGTGGTTGTGATAAGCAGAAACTTAAATGTATGGGTAATTCATTGCTCAATGATCTTTATGCATTTGTAACAATATCATTATCATTTCTTATGTTCCCCAGTAGATGCAGACATGGCAGAGACTGGGAATGAGGGTTAAGATTCTTTATTCTAGGTGTCATTAGGATGGGAGATTCATTGTGAGGCTAATGGACTTGGATTTGGGTCCCTTGGTGGAGAGGTGAGGCATTAAGAGCTCCTTTCTCTTCTGTAATGGTCAATCATAGTGTCATTTAAGGAAGGGACACTACAAGTAATTCACTAATTAGGTTTGTTTAATCCTAATTATTAATGATAATAATCCCTGACTTCATTCATTTCATATTTTCATATTTTTTAAATTCTAACTCCCATTTATATGAGATTTTGACCACAGATTGATATTGTACCATGCACATTTCTAATAAATATTAGTTATCTCACTTATAGCTCTATCCTAATTAATAACTTTTCATACCATAAATCATTCAATAAAGTACATTTGATGTTTGACATAATATTTCAATACATTAGTTGTAATGTCGAGAGTATCTGACCCATGCAAGGTCCACTTAAAATATTTGTACTCAAATATATTTATTTGTACCAAATGATAACATAATGATACATAAATATAAATTTAGGGACTAGATTGCAGATAGTTTCTAGATGAAGGAAAATAGTTCGTTTTGGCACAATGTATTCTAAAAGAAACATGATATTAGAATAAGTTGGACAATGGAACTTAAAAAGAATTACAAATTGGCAAATGGACTCAATTGAGTGAAATTGAAATATGTGGTCAAATTTTTAATAAGTTGAAACTCTCCACTCCTTTAAGAGAATTTCATCCTTGAAATTTTGATACCCATGATCAAACATATTCCTCCCTCCACCCTTTAAATGCATTTTAAACAAGATAAATATGTTTACATAGCATGTCAACTAATGTCTAGCATTCTTCACTTTATATTAAGCATCTTTCTACCACAAAGTATGGGTGTTATCAATCATGTACCCATTCAGGGTGACTCTCTCTAGGGTTTTCCTCATACATCTTCATTTGTGACTTAGCTCAGAAAAGCTTTCATAGAACTCTAAAATTTTCTTATTTTACATCTAGTATCATAAATAAAATATTTTTTTGATGTAAAATAAAAATGGACAAAATCAACTCAACAACAAGTCAAAATCATACCACATCGACATTTTACTAATTGTTGTTGCACCATACTGTATACTTGCCTCACTTGGGAATTTAGGTCTCTATGGAGCTAAGAGAACCACATGAACACATAGTAATGACTTACCCATAAAAGACTTATCATGTTTTGAGATGAGAGTTATCATATTTGCATTTTGAGTCATAAACCATTATTATCAAAAAGTTTGATTTACACTACAAAATTAATAGACACAATATAGTTTTTAATGTCAAATTTTAAAATCCATTATTTTTTAATTGAAAGTTATTACATTTAGTTCATTATTTAAAATATTGATTTGGGTAGGTGATTTTACTTAGGATTTATGATTTCTCCAAGGAGTAGAAATGGCCTAGGCCATGTTGGTATGTTAAGTGAGGAAACCCCACTACCATCTAAGTGTATTGAGAATAAATGTGGTAGAACATTCACTAACATCCTTTCTTAGACACCTCAGCTCATTCCAATTACATGGTGATGGTTATATGCTATTATTTTATTCATTAGGTAGATTTCTAGTAAAAATTATCTTCATAATTCAACTTCAATATTCAAATTGTAATTCATCAAATATGACAATATTTACATGAATTCAAATGATTTTAGAGATATATCGTTTATTCATTCTATTTTTGTATGTTTGTAATTATCTGTGTGTCCAAAACCAAAGAATAATTCTTCTGAGTACTCTATCCATTTGTAACCTAGGGGTAAAACTGGTGTTATTCTAGTCCTCACAAATTAGTCCAATCACTTCTCCACCAACCACAACTCAAATAAATCCATTCTTAGGAAAGGAGTTTAAAAATCCATTATATGGGGTCTTGAAGTTTATGTATTGGTGGTGATTTTCTTAGGAAGTTATTTCATTTCGATACTCCTAATCTAAATTTCTTGCATGATTGGTTGTTGAGATTGATACTGAAAGTTCTAGTCCTTGTTGTTGTTCTTATTAATGAATTGATTTACATAATCAAAAATGAATCTTTTCCCTTGATTTGCCTTACTTGTGGCAAGCTTGGCCATCATCAGGGAGAATGCCCTTTGCATGGAATGGTCCTAGACACACCTATGGATGTTCCTCGACAAAATGTTGGTATGCATTGGATATCCACTCAAGATGTTTGCAATGAGAGCATCAGAACCCATCTTTTCTAAAGAGAAAAAAATGTAATACTTCTCACAAAAAATATCTTTCACATGTAAATCATTTTGCTTTATTAAATGATATGGACATTACTAAAAAGAACCACAACCCATCTCAACATCCTTGGCTAAACCTAGATCTACTCAGTTAACTATACCAAGAGTCTATAATTATAAGAGGAAGAATGTATCTATTGCTGGAAGGACTAATGATGCTCCAAGTCAATCTAATGGTGACCAACCAATTGATACTCCTCCAATTGTGATGGATGGACCCTCTACTACAACTGGTAGACTAGAAAGTATGCATACTATTGTTAATCTAGACTTAATTGAGGTCATTCTTCATGTAGCCCTAAAAAGTGCTATGGAAGATCAAGTTACTCATTCTATCACTCAAGAATTTGATCCTCAAATCTTCGTATGTGATTATTTCTCTTTCAATACCATTACATACATTGGTAAAATTGGAAGATAAATGAAAGGATCCAGTAATAATATGAAGGCTTCCCCTTACATGATGTGTAGTCAAGCAATGAAGATTCTAACAAACATTGAGATCTTATCTCAATTAGATTTTAGTGATGATCTAAACTAACCTTTCTATGTTAGACATCATCTTTCAAAACTTCCAGGGTATTGGTAATGACCTTACCCAATCTTGATTGTCAGACTTAATTTGCATACATAGACTTAAACTAGTGTTAGTTCTTGAACTTCATATTTCTAGTACATTTGATGACACCATCATCCAATGCACTAGCTTCACTTGTTCCCATAGAGTGGAGGTGCATGATTTTTCTAGTGGTATTTGTATTTTATGGAAACTAAATGACATATGAGGTCAATTGATAGAGAGACATCGACAATACCTGCAATGTATGGTCCATCAAAATCTTATGTTAATATTGTTTATGCACATCATTCTCCACAAATTCTTAATTTATTATGGAATCATCTGCCCAAAATTAGAATGTATATGAATCACCCTTGGATAGTTATCGGGGACTTTAATGTCATGTTTTCTGCTTTTGAGAAAAAAGGAAGTGACATATTTTAGTTCTCTAAATCACAACTTTTTCCAAATTGTATTATGCAATATGATATCTCATACTTTGGCTTCTTTGGTTACCCTTTTACTTATAAATCAAACATACTTCATGAACGTCTTGATAGAGTTCTACTGAACTCTCACTTTCTTATGTCAACATAGAATTTCAAAGTTCATCATCTGACTCAGATTCAATCAGGTCATAACCCTTTACATTTCTTCAACACTGAGCATAATTCCTTCAATTATGCCTTTGAAATGAAAATAAGTTGGAGCTTTGATGAATCTTTCATATTATTGCTATTAAATGGCCTATGTTTTTAGATTTCTCTAATCCATGGAACATATCCAGAAGGACATTATTGCCTGGGATATATCTTACAGATGTCAATAATAAATAACAAGCATAATATTCTACAATAAATGGAACATCTTCAAATGGACTTAATAGATTTGTGTTCCTTTTAATTAGATTTATACTAAAATTATTTACAACATCAATATGATGGACTATTTGTTAGAGATCTAACAAACCTCAAACAAAAAATTCATATGACATGGCTTAAAGATGGTGAATGTTAATACTTCATTGTACCTTGCATTTGTTAAATCTTATAGGTAGAAAAATACCGTCACCACATTATTATATGACAATAATGAGGAGATTGTTGATCCTTTCCTTCCTGAAACATCTTAGTTTGAAAAAATTTAAATACAAATTTAGATTGGACTTTGTACCTTCTGTGGCTCAACTTCCTCAGGTTCATGTGAATGATCACCTAGTGTCATCTACTCAAGCTATGTTAATCCCTCAACTACCTTCTGAATTATAGATTTTCAAACACTAAATTCTATTAGATGCCAAAAACCTACTGGCCCTGACGGTATCAATGTGGAAATGCTTAGCCGGTGGAGTACCTTTTAGTCATCAGTTTGTTCACACTGTGTTACATGCCTTATAAGGTTTTCGTCTTCCTAAAAACCTATGCAATGATATAATGGTATTAATTGCAAAGCTACCAAACCCTAGAAAATGTAGTCAGATATGACATGTATCTCTAAATAATGTATGATTGAACAGCTTTGAATCATCTGAAACATTATATGGACAATTGGATTTGTCATGAACAATCAAGATTTATTCTTGGAAGGAGGATATCTGCCAATATTATTTTAATCCAAGAGGTCATCCATAATGTGAGAAGACCACGATCTAGCCCTTTGGTGGCTATCAATATTGATTTGGCGAAGGCATATGATCGTATGTCTTGGTTCTTGGTTTTCATTATCATCACTAAAGCTGATTTTCCTACAAATATAATCACTTCTATCATGAATTTTATCTTTGATGGAAGAATTAACATCATTTTTGATGGAGAACTTCTACATGGTTTTAAGGCATCCTGGGGTCTTTGAAAGGATGACCTTTTATCTCCCTATGTTTTTGTCTCATGCCTTAATCAGTTAAGCCTACTCATCAATAATGTTATGCATGATTCTATGTGGAAACCTTCTAAGCTTTCTCAACAAGGTCCTTTGATTTCTCATGTTGTGTTTGCTGATGATATCATATTATTCTTTGAAGATAATATGAACCATATAGACCCAATTATGCAATGTTTGATATTTTTGGAGCAGTATCATATTATTCTTTGAAGATAATATGAACCATATAGACCCATGATCATGCAATGTTTGATATATTTGGAGCAACATCAGAACAATTTGTTCTAGTAAATAAAAGTGTTATCTTCTTCTTCACCTCTATATCACTTTCTTTACAAAAGGAAAATCTATGAAAGGATAGGGTGACAAATACTTATAATCTTGGAATTTACTTGGGTGTACCAATAATCCATGGTAGAGTTACAAAACATACATATGAACATATCTATGATTAAATCTAGGGTTGTATATCCAGTTGGGTTGCACGTACACTCAAACTAGATGATCGCATTTGTTTGAAAAAATCAATGCCAATGTCTATCCCTACATATTTTATGCATACCTAAATCATTTATGTTTCTCTACGCAATAACATAAACATGATGATATGTCAGCTTATTTAGAGGAGAGAGCCACAACAATCCTCCCTTTCTCTAGTAGCTTGGGAGCAAGTCATTGCGCCAAAAAGGAGCGGTGGTCTAGGTTTATTCTCTATGCAAGAATGGAATCATACTTTGATCATGAAATCCTCCTGGGATTTTCTTACTGGTAGGAACATTGTCTGGGTAACAAGTCTTACGCACAGATATAGATCCTTCACTCTACGCTCAGGTCATCATATCACATCATTTCAGACATTAATTTGTTCATTACAATAGTTGGCTATACAAAGCATTTGCAAACTTATAGGAAATGGAGCCAATACTTCGGTCTAGTATGATAACCAGATACCACAAATTATTGAACAATCATATCTTTTTTATCATCCAATCCTTAAACATTTAGAAGACTTGAAGGTCGTTTCTATGACTAATCAATCTGGTTCTTGGGAAATGGAGTTCATTGATTTCTATTTCCCTAATGGTATTGTGATTAGCATCATGAGCCCTCCTAGCCCAAGACATTCCTTCACTAAGGATGCATGGTCATGGTCCTAGCATGTCAATGGAATGTTCTCAGTCTCTTTGGCATCTGATTTTTTAATGAAATGAAAGTCGAGGAATGCTCTAGGTCCTTGGAATATACTAAGGAAATTAAATTTGTTGTCAAAATTGAAGATTTTCTTATGGTTTTTCTTGCATGGATCTATGATGATGAATGTACAGAGAGTGCATTATCATTTCACTTCAATTTCATCATGTTAGATATGAGATGCACTAATGGAGGATGTGATACATGCTCTACAAGATTGTGCTGGCTCTAAAGAGGTTAGGAAGAGGTTAAAAAAATGATGAATGACTCTCTCATTTTTTCACACAACCATTGGTAACTTGGATCGAGGCATTTATTGATTCTTCTTATGAATTCATGGTTATTTATGTCTCAAGTTGATATAAAATATGGTTATCAAGGTTGCCTTCATTTTTAAAAATGAAGTATGGTGTACATCCTAGATATTAAATTCAATAACCCACATTGTGATTTCTATCTCTGAGTCCTTCTCTGATGGTGTAATCTGCAATAAGATATTTGTCAATTCACAATTTATCTTGGCAACACCCTCCTACAGTTTGGGTCAAAATAAATACTAGCACATCAGTCTCAAACACTTGTAGCATAATTGATGTTGTTACACAATCTACTGAAGATAACTGGATTGGAAGTTGTCAAAGTCTATCTTTACATCTTCAGTTCTCGAGGCCAAAATAGATGAAATTCATTTGGTGCTTTAGAATATGGTTGATCTACACTTTACTAGGCTTATTCTTGAATCTGATAGTGAGCTAGTAATCACTCTCATTATGAATAATGATAGATAGTTTTCTGTGGTGCATTCTTGGATGATATCAAAATAGGAAATCTATCTCAACCATGTAAACTTGTTCTCCAAAATTGTTTAAGGCATCAAAATCATGAAGCAAATTCATTAGACAAGCTGAAACACCATCAATAGTTAGGGTTCAGTATTCATCTTTCTCTCTGTTGGGTTTCTTTGATGTAGTTGCTTCTAACTCTTGATGCAACTTGCTTTTCCATGCACTAAGTGCATGAATAATAATGAAAAATAATTTCCCAAAAGAAGTTCTATGCTCTAGCTATGATACCTACACTAGCACTTAGTCTCTTGTTATTTCTACTCAGGTTTGTTATCAACTATATGTCTCAATTATTAGTCTTTGATCTATTTTTGCTAACTAAACCTACTTTTCCATGAGACATGCATGAGTACCAATTTTTATAGCTATGAAACTATATTGTAAAGACCAGATCTTTTCAATTGAACTTTTACAAAATTATATTAGAATAGAAAGAAAGTTTATATAAACATGTTTTTCACTAAGTTCATGGAAGCTGACACATAAGGACTAAAAAATTCAAATATACATGGATCCTATATACTCTTGAATCCATAGAGGAGATCTCCTACATGTCTCTTCTATGTCTTCTTTGTATCACATGTCCATGAATTCCTGTAGAGAATAAATTCACACATGAACCAAAAGAAAGGTTTGGTTGATCAAAGCTAGTACTAAGTTCTTATTAATGATCTATTTGAAAGCAATGCAACAAGAGGAGATTCTACGCATTTACAAATTAGGTAAGACTATCTCATGGGATAAGGTCAACAAGTTTAGGATTTTAGTGATACATGTTTATAATTTTGAATTCACAGGAGTATTCAAAATACCAAATTTACAAGACTAATCACAAAAACAAGTTGTATTGAAGACTATAAATTATTCCAAACATCATGATATCAAACTTTTCAAATAAATTGGAATGTCCACTGACACATTCTATCTAATATTTTGTCTTTTCCAGGTATATATGTTGAATGTTCTCCCCTCTGTGAAAGAATGAAACTTTGCCTATGGGGTTAACCAGTACTAGGGCAGCTCTATGTCCATTATCCATTGTGTAGGGTTGGGGTATATTGCCCATCGAATCAAGGAGTCTAAGCTCTAGCCAATATTCAATTTTGTACTGATGTCAAAATCCATTTTATTTGATATCCAACAATTTAGCGATGTCCTTCAAGAAGAAAGATAGGCTAAAAAGAATAATTATGGATTCACCACTTTGCAAGACTCCATGCATGTAGTTTCAATAGGGAAGCAAATAGTTCAACAGTTAAAATCGAGAGTTTACTACCTCAAGACTCTAAACTTTTCACGAACCCCAACTTGAGTGACTTCATGAATTGATGGAGACAAAGCTGCAAACTAGGAAAAAAATGTTACTAATGGGCTTATATTAAAATGTTTCTCAATTTGAGCTATTTAGGATTAGATTTCCATCTCAAGTTACTATTCAATATTCTCTTCATCATTATAGTTTCTATATTTCCATCTAGGTTTCATGTTCAAGTATATAATTATTTCTTGATTTTAAGTCCTCAAATGTTATTATGTATCGAATATGATTACATTTAGTGAATAACGTCAAGGATGCTCATTACATGAAATATGAATTATCAAATACCTTACTAGGAATATGTAGGGTTTAGATCTGACATAGTTCCATACATAATATTTATATACTCATGCTTAGATATTAAATATTTACATTGATGTAAGTATGTAACTAGACAAAAGAAACTTGATTATTGTCTCATTTCATATATAGTTCAACCAATGTGTCATTTAAATAATATTGTATAAATATAAGGTCATCCATATATACATTTATGTGAGTAACTTTATCATTTATATTCTTCCCCCATGTTGCATTTTATTTGAATTTAGACTAAACAGATAATTATAATTCCCAGGTCCATATTTTGTTCTAAATAAGAAATATACATATATATTTATACATATGCATTTTGAGGAGTTATTAATATGAGAAGTACATTTATATTGTAGATCATAAAGGATAGGTTCATTCAAAATATTTTTTCTACATGCATACATATAGGGTTTGAGTTCAAGCTAGGGCTAATATAGTGTTTACCAATTGCCCAAAAATTAATATATTTGTCACTTTTACAGTTCTATGGAAGTGTTTGATCATTCTAGTGGGAACTAACCAATTAGAGTCTAATAATTAATTGTTGAATATATTAGTGTGGTTAGCCACAATTCTCGGGACCTCTCTTTTAATCACCCTAAATGGCAATCACTTTTACAATTTTATGGAAGTGTTTGATCATTCTAGTGGGAACTAACCAATTAGAGTCTAATAATTAATTATTGAATGTATTAGTGTGGTTAGTCACAATTCTCAGGACCTCTCTTTTAATCACCCTAAATGCCAATCATTAGAGAGAAAACCTAAACATAAACCCAAATTATGAAAGCGAACAACGAATTATCATCAAACATAATTAACACTATACACGATAAAAACATGTAACTTTTTCCATTTTTCATATAACCTCATAAACCAATGTCACATCAAGGACAATATTTTTAGTTATCACAAATCTTTTCAACTTTGTGATCATTAGAATCAAATCTTATTTTTCATATGTAATTCTATTTACATCTATCACAGATACATGAAAGAACAAACTTTGTATACTACCCATCTCAGAAAAGAGAGGGAGTCTAGGGACATTCTAATCTAGACTATTTTATTTACATAATTTTTGTCATAACCTCCCCACTAGACGACTTTATATTTAAAAACATTTGAAACAACTCATGAGATTCACATAGAGCCTGAATGAGTGGACATGTCTCACTCAAGCTAAGTACATGTGTCACCATAAGATTAAGTATAATTAACTTTAAAGAAACTTATAGATATTGAAAGGTCTAATAAATAATTCTATCATTTTCAAAATCAAATTTGTGACTATTAATCTATTGATCATAAATGCATATATTTAGTCAAGTCTCATCCATTTTAACCACATAGGGAGTATATCAATGAATACATTAATAGATACTAATCATTTTAGAGCTACATCCTATTATAGAGGTAACAAGTCAAGATATAAACTATTAGAATCAATACATAATAATAACATTATCTTTGTGACACCCCACCAGTCAGACCAATAGCACATCCTTTAGTCCTGAAGCTAAAGTACACATAAGACATGTCTATCAAATAGGACTACTCAAATGACAAGTAAATACCAATCACATTCATCATGGATATTAAATCCCAACATCAACCACTTATCAACACTTAAGATCAGACCCCAAAGTAGACAAATAAGAATATGAAAACATAAAATCTTTATAAAATAATAAATATATTTAACAACATTAGGCCTATCAGTAAGAAGTAAAAGGTATGTAACAAACATCCAACTCATATTCTACACAGCTTGTCATGTTTTATTCATTTGCCCTAAAACTACTTGGCTCATACCTCACCAAGTAGTGGTCACCATTCCTAATTCTCATGTCAATGATTCACCAACACGATGTTAGGATTTAGCCAACCACCCTATGATACCAACAACAGAACCTAGTCCATCGTCGGGTTGCCTAAAGAGGCTCATGTCCTCATCTCAAATACACAAGTATGAGCCAACATTACATGACTTCACATATAATCATATTTCTCATATTTCATAGCTTTCATTTCATCTATGTCTATTCCTCGTGGATATAGACTTTAATAGTGGAAGATTTAAGGAAATAATCACACCAAATGACTCACTTCTAAAGCCTTGTGGTCTAACCTTAAAGGTCTAAGTCCACACTTCAAAAATCCATTTCATAATTATCTGATTACTACAAGGATATCTGTTTCATTTCCCTAATATGAACATCGGGGGAAGCTTGTAATGTTCATGGAACCTAATTAGATGTGTCATCATTTCACTTATTACTAATATTTTTTACTCATCTGAAAGGAAATTCAAATTGCCATTTATTATATGTGTATATTCTATCACAACTAGAATGACACAAATTAAATTAGGATTATCAAGAAAGATAATGATTAAAATAAGAAGCACAATAATCCATAATTTGCAACATATATGATTCTTTCCAGTTACACATCATTCATATAAGTCATCATCAGTGGGCTATCAGCCCGAGTATCCAACATTTACCCTAAATATGTTTCTCAACTATAATTAATGCATATTAATTCAATCCAAACATATACCTTGTCAATTCATTCAATAGCACAATTTTCATCAAACATTCACAATGACATTAGAACTAGCAACAATATAAGCATATAGACATTTTGTATCATTCATCATGCTCATAGAAGGTTTGTCATACAATATATACTTGTTTCATCCAATTTCAATAGATATTATTAAATATCTATGCACAAAAGTGCATACTCACTCAATACTCCTCTTTTACTATTTAGCATTATTCAATTAGGGTTACTATTGAACAATTTTTTTATCTTATTTGTAATCCATTAGAATAAATCATTGGTCAAAAACAAGTATTCTAATAAACAATGACAATCCAAGAACACATTCTTAGGAATCAATTCATATTCTTTAACTTCATCATGTAATTGAAATAAATTATATATACATTCACTAATCCCTCATTTGACAACATTAGTCATTTTATCACATAGTACACATATTGAGGTAAGAGTCACGTTCCAAGATTCAACTATTAATTTTCTTCATTTTCCTTCATTTCATAATCATTAGCCGTAACTTCTTTGATATCATGTTCACTACTATTTTTAGAATCAATCATTCTTAATTTACTTAATATATAAAGTTTCACTAGTATAGAAATGACATATAATGTCACCTTTGATGGTGTTGGCTACACAAAACAACCGACACCAAAGAACAACGACGTCGGTAATTTAAGACAATCGTTACCATATGTGAAGTCCTACTAATTTAGAAAAGACATGGGTACCACTTTTACTTTAATGCCGATTTCTTTTCAAAGAAACCGATGTCTAAAATGTTACCCACGAAATATAATTTTCCAAGGAAAAAAATTTGCCTACAAAATTTTCAACCTGACGTTGGTTTTTGCTAAAATAAATGACACATGTTTCACGCCAAG
Organism: Alisma plantago-aquatica; assembly: GCA_963693085.1. Lineage (NCBI taxonomy): Eukaryota > Viridiplantae > Streptophyta > Magnoliopsida > Alismatales > Alismataceae > Alisma > Alisma plantago-aquatica. Next base: position 397,946,889 of record OY856410.1, read on the forward strand.
TCCCTGTGGAAAAATTTATCCCCTCATTAGTCATTGGCTCTATCAACTAACTGACAACTAATCACCCTTTATGATGTTTGATCAAGGGCTCTAGAGGGGGGTGAATAGAGCTTCACAAATCTCACAAAATAGATTAGGCATTCAAATTATATTAAGTCCAAAAGCTTAAGCATACAGCCAATTTGAAGTCCTAACTAACAAGCATAGCAAGGATGAGAGACAAGGATAGCATACACTTGGACAATGTGATATCCCCAGATTTTTACCTTCTCAAAACCCCATGGAGATGAGAAGACAAAATCTGAAAATGTTGAGCAATTGTATCAAAGTGCGTTGCGGAAGCAATATGCGCATACTTGAACTATCAACATAACTTACACCATAAAATTTCTCAACAATCAACATGTATATTACGAAAATGACTTATTACAACATGAATTACAATTACATATTGAAAGATGATTTGAAAAGTCTATGAACATGTATGCTAATCAGGATCTACACAATAGGTACAACCTGTACAACTTGCTCACATCCTATTCCTTTATCCCATGCTAGCTCTAAACCTAGAAAATACGAGAAACAAAAATATCAACAAAAGTTGGTACGTGGGATTAAAGAGTTATTCTATGCTGGCATATTGAAAATACTTAAAAAAGAAGAAAGAGAAAAAGAAACATTATTTAATGGAAGAAAATCAGATATCTCAATTTATTAATCACATTTCAAATGAATATGCATTACTATGGTGGACTTAGCACAAACATAAATTAATTGGGCCCTATCCCCGCGTACCTTGTACCATTAGGGATCTCCCTGCTTACCTTGTACCATTAGGGAGGTAATAGTCACCATTAATTCTTTCCCTCTCTAATATGGAGATTAATGAGCACCATTATTAACTACATTTCATTTTCTTATTCATTTATGTTCTTAAATGTTCAAGGTAGAAATTGTCAATACACATACATCTACATCCAACAATGTACTTCAAATACATGCGAGCAAGTACATATATTTAAAATCCAACAAAATATAGTCATATAATTATATCCACGTACCTGAGTAGAGAGAATCATAGCTATCCTTGATCATATAGACAATATGGTCATCACCTGATTAATAACAAATATTCATCATTAATACAAGGTCCACTATTATTAACGGTATTTAGGTCCAGATTAGGGTTTTTGTCAAACCTTGATCAATCTAATGTAAGAGAGGGTTTCCAGTATTTTTAGTCTGATCTATATGTCATTATTAAGGTCTGGTACGAATTTCATATTTTTCTGAGGCTTTTCCTATTTTCTAGAATTAAAAAGAGGCTAAAAGCATATAATTATTCATTAATCTGAAAGGAATAATATTTAGTCATAATAATCAAATCAGATAATGTGTTTTGTTTCTATATGAAACTATAGTTCAGGATCATTTTTCTCAGATATAATCTTGGTCATTTTCTATTTATGCCAATTAACTAAATCCTAAGAAGAAGCATTTACTTCTACATTAAAAACATCATTAATGTTGTTTCAAAAGTGTGATCTAGGGGTTTCATGAGAAAGATGGAATTTTTCTGAGTCTGTGGGTACTTTTGGGGTAATTATTGCCTATTGGAGATATTTATAATGTATTTTCTAAGAGTTGTACATTTATAGGATTTTCGAGTGGATTATTACCTTCAAGTGAATCAGGTGCCGCCACGTGGCTCCTCTGGACCCCTTGTGCCTATATTGGCTGGCTGGTTCAGTGATTGGGTGCCTAACTTTCTTGTTGGTTCAGTGACTGGTCCATCTGGTGCTTCTCCTCTCATCCCTCGCGTTCTCGCACCCAGGAACGCGATTCAGACTGCTGTCGTAAACTGTCGCCATAAGGGATCAACCCCGACGAGATAGAGATTTAGATCTCTACCTCCTCACTCGACGGTATGCTGGGTGCCACCTACTGCAAGAGAACTTTGTTCTCTACCAGCGTGTCATTGTCGTGTAGGCTAGATCCGATTTGGGAACCCTCCGAGTCACGGTTTCTGTGTTCTCGTGTGCGTCCCCCGGCCATGATTTTCTACAGGTGTCAGTCGTGCACCACCGTGGGGTCGAGGCAACATATCAGGTCACCGTCTCCTCACCCAGAGATGAAGCTGTCTTTTCTGTTAATGCTGCTGAGTCAACACAGTAGGACAGAAGGTCTTGAACCCCCACCCTTAGACTCCTCCTAGAAGCAGGCTTCTGACCTCCTTGCTCGTCCTTCCTACATGTGATAATAGGAAGATCTGCATCTCACCTCGATGATGGTCTTCAGAGGCCATTGGGATGCCTGGTTACCGGTCCCTGGGGTCGGCATCTCCAGCTGCTGGTGGTGAGCTCAGCCTACAGTGACCTCCACGACCCACACGTTGCAACTAGAGCAGGTGAAGCTTGTCGTGCAAGCTGGGTGGATGAGTTCTAGGGCCAACAACTACAAGGGTATGGGTTCTCCGACCACAAGCCAATAGGCACCTAAAGGATGCCTCAAAATTTGGGATCGGCTGCTTCTTGTAGTGATGGAGAAAGGAGAAGGAGGAGGTCCAGGCTGCTCATATGTATTTCCAAATCAATGTACTTAAAGGAGGACACATCACCTCTATAGGTTGTCTCTCCTGCTCAGTGAGACCTATTTGTTTGGGTTTTTCCACTCAAGTTGTTTTTGTGTAATGGGAGGAGAAGGATAAGAGATATTCTACCACACATCATGATGTCAGGGTTTTTGGATAGCTCCTGGAAGTGCGGTAGATTTGAAGTCTTGACCCAAAGTCCTAACCAATTGTTAGTTACTACTCACGACCTGGTCTCCTATACACCAATTGCTTCATTGAAAATAGAGTCATGTGACAATCTTTGAGTCATCATATGTATTCAAGGGCCACTAGTGTGACACACCATCCAGCCAGGTCATGACTAACAGAAGTCATGGTGATTGATTGGGTTGGCTTTGTGACATTATAATGAATTGAACTTAGTTCTAACTCATTTAAATCCTAATCATTCAAATTAATTTCAAACATCCACATTTACATATCGCAAGTCCCAAATAGGATGCAATTTCTGGCATAGCTGCATCATAGACAACTTTAGTTTCCTAATAAGAATGAATCCAAATGTAGGTGTTTGATCACTCACATAAATTTCTCAGACATCCCCAATCCAAATACTATATAAGTAAATATAATTACTAAGTTATCCATGAATACTCATTATTAACATCAAACATTGTTCAGGTGACCTAATCATAAATTGTATCTCCAAACACACCTTTCATAGAACAACCATTTTTAACTTAATAAAAAATTCCTAAATTTAGGTCAATCACCTACATAACATTCATAGTTCTCCAATACATATTGGATATCAAAATTCTAAAATTTAGGGTTATCACAGACAAAGTGGTTTAGAGTGGTTCCACACTTCAAACTAGAAGTGAGTCAGTCCACTACCTAGAGGTGGTTAGGCCCTAGGACATTGCAATCTTGGTGCTCTTATATTCATTCATAAGATTACAAGACAAAACCACATTCATCCAAGGACTTAATACCTCAAGCAAGGATCTTCAACCTACCGAAGGAACTTACCCACTTGAGCAAGGAGTCTTCAGCCTTCAACAAGGACTTACCCACTCCATCTTTAAGTCTTTTGCCTTCCAAGAATTACCTATCCTTCTTGAACTTCCGCCTTACCTATCTCCTTCACTCAGAGATCTGGATCACCATGCTTTCTTCATCCTTGAAGAACAGCAACTCCTTCTCCTTCACTCAGAGAAGATCTTCAAGCCTTTTCTTCAATAAGGAAAGGGGGTAGGAAGATGGAGGTGGAGAGCTTTACATGAATAGAAGGAATAGCTCTCTTACAAAGGATCCTAACTCACTCATACTCATGGATTTGATTTGAAAGTAGAGAGAGAAAGGGGCTCAAAGGGGTGCAACACTCTCAAATAAGCAAAAACCAAGCTATGCAATGAATGAGCAACCTTGGAATGAAATCCAAGTGGTCCTATTTATAGCTAGGGGTGCCCCTTTAAGTTGGGGAACACTCAAGGTCAAATTATAGCCATTTTTGCACAAGGTAATGGATCTATTTTCGTCCAAACAAGTCACCAATGGTTAGAATCACTTTTTTGCATTTTCTGTACAGTACATTCAGTCGAGATTCAATAAAGGTAACTTGACCGATCAGGTAAAAGACAAACCCAATTTTCAAACCATCGATCGAGTTTGTCCTGAGGAAACTCGACTGACCAATGAAAATAGCATTTGGTCAGTAACCAGATTGGTCGAGTTATGTGAATGCACAACTCGACCGATGCACTCTCTAGAGAATTGATCCAGTGGATCGGTCGAGATTGTAACTCGACCGATCAACAGCCTGTGATCAATTTTCTAAAGTGCTTAAAAGTGAATAAATCTTGGTACTAAGTCTCCCACATAATTTTCTCATCTTAGTTACAAGTCATATCATCAATACAAGTGATTACAAAATTCTTCTAAGGTCATTTACATGGATTTCCTAATTTGCACACTTGCATTGATTTTGACTTGAACTTTGACAAGATAGGGCTTGTGTAATTTGATCCTTTTCATGTACCTAACACCTAAAATCAATATTGAATACACCTATTAAATACATATAAATGGAATGGTTAACTCATTATCAAAATATGGACACTGTATAACCTCTAGGTCAACATTCTCCCCCTTTTTGACAATGAACCATTCCTCAAACATATTGAAAAGGATATAGAAATTATACCTTTGCCTTGTGAATTAGAGGGATTCAAGATTTGAACAATGTGAATTGCTCCCCCTCGATCTATGCTTATTTTAACCTACATAGTGAGTCTATCTACACAAAGCAATTATAGCATACATGTACTATATGGTCCTTTGCAAGTCACATGATAAAGCATATAATGAACAAGAAAAGGATCTCAATAGCAATAAATAGCAGTATGATAAACAATAGCAATATGATTGAGTTTCAAGACATTGAAGTTCTCTCCCCCTTTTGACATTATCAAAAAGTGAGGGGGGTAGAAGAGCATATGATTAGGTCTTCTCCAAACATAATCAAGTAGATTTTTTTTTTGGTCGGTCAAAACTCATGTTGCTTTTTTTTCATTTTTGCTTTTTGTGTCTGTACAATGCCTGTTGACTCCTTAACAAGAATCAACTCAAAAGAAAAGAACTATCTATCTTTACATCAAAAGAAGTCGAACAATGAGCTCACAACAGAAAAGGAACCAATAAGAGGATGCACAAACAAACAAGAGGCTAAAACTTCATGAAACCAAGGAGGAACCCTCAACCATAACTACTAGATTTGAAAGGAAACCGCAGTTGACACCAACAGAAATCAAGCACCACTTCAAGAGAGCTCTACCACTCCTGAAGGATAAGCTCAACCCCCATAGACATACCAACGAAAAGATAAACTTCAGAAACCACTAAGCCAGTAGCACCATCCATAGAGCAGAAATCAAGAAACAAACAAAACTTATCACAGAGAATCCAGAGCACCAGTAGAAATCTTTGGTTTATATATGATATGATATTCAAACATAAAATCTCATATCATATATAAACCAAAGACAAAATAAACACACAAGCTAAGTCATAATCAAAATATGGTGAAATATGGCACCAACTCATAGGATATAACTGATCAAAGAGAAAAAGTGCACATAACATATATTACAACTCAGAAGCATGTTCTCATAAAAGCAGCTACAAGGAAGAAGTGTTGAAAACTGAAGATAAAAAATAGTACATCTTAGATAATGTGCCTAGATGTTTCTAATAATAAATTGCCTAGAAAGATATATATGATCAGCAAACTAGACTAAAAACTAAGAAACAACTAGATATCTAGACTATCTATGTCCACAACATCATCAGCTCCAGACTCATAGTCCTCGTCTCCATCTGAAGGTGTAGCAACATTGGCTTCATCACCAGAATCACCACCAGAGCCATCACCATCATCAAAAGCATCCTCACCATCACCATCATGCTCATTTCGAACTCACTCTTCATAAGATAACTAAACTCCTTGCAAAGATCAATATTAATTCTGCCAAATATGATATCATCAACATAAATTTGAATGATAAGGAAATTGCTAGAAGTGTATTTTAGAACTAAAGTAGAATCAACTTTGCCCATGACATAGCCATTGTCTAACAAAAAGTTCTTTAATTTCTCATACCAAGCTCAAGGTGCTTGTTTGAGTCCATAGAGAGTTTTTTGTAGCAAATAAAAATGGTTAGGTAGCTTGTCATTTTCAAATCCCATAGGTTGAGCAACAAATACTTCCTCCTCGATGTACCATTCAAAAATGCACTTTTAACATCACTTTGATATAGCAAGAAATTCTTATAACTATCAAAAGCAAGTAGCATTTTAATAGATTCAAGTCTAGCAACAGGAGCATAAGTTTCATCAAAATCAATACCTTCCTACTGATTGTAGCCTTGAACCACTAACCTTGCATTGTTCCTTACCACCTTGCCATTTTTGTCAAGCTTGTTGTAGTAGACCCACTTCGTGCCAATGATTTTTCTATCACTTGGTCTTGGCAGTAGAGTTCACACTTGGTTCTTCTCGAACTGCTCTAGTTCCTCCTGCATGGCTAGGATCCACTCGTCATATCCAAGAGCTTCCTTGATGTTCTTTGGCTCCAGCTATGAGATGAATACACTGTCTGCTTGTTCTTTGTTGTAGGCAACTCATGTCTTCACCCTCTCGAATGGATTTCTAATGATTAGCTCTTTGGGATGATTCTTTGCGAAGTGAGTGGGATCCTTCTTCTCTTCATCTTCTGCTTCAACCACTTGCTTACCTTTGTTGTCGATGTTGAGGTCTTTTAAGATAGGAATTAAGTCATCTGCAATATCATTATCAAAAACATTCTTTCCAATAGCAGGGTTAGATTCAATAAACTTTACATTAATGGACTCTTCAATTTTAGACAGTTCAACATTGAAAACTCTATAAGCCCTGCTTGTAGTTCTATAGCCTAGGAAGAAAGCCTTGTACAATTTTGGATCAAACTTATCGAGAGAATCCTTTGTGTTAAAAAAAAACAAGGACATCTGAAAATATGAAAGAAGTTGATGGATGGCTTTCTACCACGCCATAATTCATAGGGGGTTTTCTTCAAAGATGGATGCGTAAAAAATCAGTTCTGTACAAAGCATGAGGTGCTAACAGCTTCAGCCCAAAACTTCTTTGGAGTGTTATACCCTAGAAGCATGGTCCTAACCATCTCCTGTAGCAACCTATTCTTTCTCTCTACTACCCCATTTTGTTGAGGTGTACGAGCAGAAGAGAAATTGTGTGAGTAACCAGATTTTTCACAAAAATTCTCAAAAAGATCATTTTCAAACTCTTCCCCATGGTCACTATGGATAGAAACAATTCAGCAAGAAGCTTCATTTTCAACTCATTTATAAAAGCTCAAGAAAACATCTAGAGTATCACTTTTAGAGACGAGAAAGAATGTCCAAGTATAGCGAGAGAAATCATCGACAATCACAAGACAATACTTGGAACCATGAAGTGTTTGAGTTCTCATAGGTCCGAATAGATCAATATGAAGAAGCTCAAGAGCTCTTTTGGTACTAAGGACTCCTTTGGATTTGAATGAGGACTTGGTTTTCTTTCCTTGTGTGTAAGGTTGGCATTCATCATCCTTTTCAAAATCCGATTTAGGAAGTCCCCTAACCAATTCCTTTTTGCTCAATTTTTTCATTTGATGCATATTCACATGACCCAACCGGCGATGCCAAAGAGATATATCATTTTTATCCACAACTAGGCATCTATCAAGTATGAGCTTTAGAACATCAAGCACAATAACATATAGATTACCATTTCTAGTTCCCTTATATATAACATTGTAAGTGAGGGAATCTAGAATCAAACATTCTAAAGAAGTAAATAGGACAAGATAACCATTATCAAAAAGTTGGGTTACACTTATCAAATTGCGATGTAGACCATCAAAAAGAAAAACATTTTTAATACGAAGTTCGTTGCCTACATCACCCTCACATGTTACCTTACCCTTTTTTTGTCCCCGAAGGTCACTGATCCTCCTTTCTGCTTTATGAATTTGTTGAAATGGCTGATTTCACCTGTCACATGCTTTGAGTAGCCACTATCAACAATCCACCTTATTTTGACCTGCATGAAAGAAGGATGTCAGTACCCAACTCAAACTTTGGGATTCAGGGTTAGCTTGGGGACCCATTTCATCTTTGGGTTGGTCCCCTTTGGCATGTAAGGACAATAAGTAGAATAATGATCATCACATTTACAATGAGCACATACCATTGGGTTCTTAGAACCAGAAGTCACTCCATGGAAGAAAGGAGGTTACACACTCTTCTTCTTACCCTTACTCTTGTTCTTGTTCTTACCTTTAGGAGAAGTCCCATCATATCCTAAACTACTAGTACCAATTTCTTTGGTAGAGTGTTCTAGGACAACATTAAGGGATTTCTTTCTTGTAAGAAACTTTTAGCATTATCATCACTAAGACTAATGACAGTAGAAGATAAGCTAGAAAGATCATCTCTAGCATGCAATAGGTCGACCTCTAAATAGAGGGCTTTAGTATGAAAAGAATCACGTTCTAGAGCAGTGCTAGCTACCTCATTACTTTGTAAGATAGGTCTAGAGGATAAATCATTTATTTGAGCAAGCGACTTAGCATTTTAAGATTTAATAAATTGAATTTCTCTTTGATAAGCATAAGTTTTTTACTTCCTAGCTTCATCAATGAGGTTAAGTTCTACATTTTCAATTTTAAGGACATCAATCTCATCTTGGCATTTTTGGTTCTCTTCCTTAAGAGCAGCCATGGTCTTAAGGTAGACACCATTCTCAACTTCAACTCTATCGTATTAGAGATCAAGATCAAGAAATTGCCCTTGCAAAGTATCAATACTATCAAGATGTAGCTTTTCATTTTGATCTAGAATCTCAATCTTAGCATAAAGATCATCTATGATTTTTTGTAACCTTTTCTTTTTAGATTTGCATTTAGTAAAAGATTATCGGAAAGCATTAAGCATATCAATAAGAGTTTCTTTAGACAACTCATGCAAATTAACTTCACTTACCTCACTTACCTCACCTACATCATCACTTGTAGAGGCCATGAGAGCAAGGTGCCATTCTCCATCTTCAGAGCTAGAAGACTTGAGGAAGATTCCTCCCAAGCTGCATGAGTTGCATCCTTTCTTCTTCTTTCTTTCTTCTCCTTTCTCTTGTATTTGCCTTCCTTCTTATACTCCTTGTCTTTCTTGTGGCTGCTCTTGTGGTGGATCTTCTTGGCCTTGGGGTAGTCACTCTTGTAATGGCCTTTTTGGCCACATTCATAGTATCTTGGAGTAGATGAAGAAGACTTCCCTTTGAAGTGCTTGTTGTTACAACCTCAATTTTTGCATATGTTTTCATAATTGAAATGTAATAATTTCATGATTATGGGCTGGATTAAAAAGGTTATATGCTTTGCTTCAAAGGATGGGTTTCTTTGCAAATATTCCTTTGGATAGCAATTTCGTGATTCCTATTATTATATTAATCCAATAATGGATATAAAAGAGAATAAAAGAAGAAAAGTCCAAATATTAGATAAAGATACAAGATAATGGATGTTAAGCAAAGTAATTATGAGAAATACATAGAAATCTCTAGAAAGTGGAATTAATGGCCACAATTGAGTAAATTCATTTACACATGATTTCTAATAAAATAAATATGAAAAGAGGAAAAAGGAAACAAAAGATAAAGAGAAATCCTTGAAAAGCAATCTTTTAATAAAGAAATAAGTAAGGAAGGGATAAATGATAAGATAAAAGGCAAAGGAATATTTCCCCAAGATGGCATTTCGTGCCTTTAGGGTTCCTTGAGGTCCAAGGAATTCAAGATAATAATTTAATAGCAAAGGAAAGAGAAAATAGGTGAGAAATAAACTTAATTGAGTAATATCTTACACCTAAGGAACATGCACGTTTTCTTTTGGATAATGAGACCAAACTTGGCAGGGAGGTATATTAAGTCATTACTACGTTTCCCTCAAAATTTGGGATTAATTGGACATGTCGTTTGGGAGATATGATTTTTGGAAGATTTCCTAATGTCAAGAGATAATTATTCGAATGCATGAAATGTCACTTTCCATTTAGGAATAAAATTCTCAGTTCAAGCATAATGTGGGTGATCAGGACCACAGATCTCACGATCCAGGTCACTGATCCCATGATCTGATGGCTCGGGGTCATCATCTCGAATCCTAGTTTCAGTCAGAACTGGAGAAGATTCCACTCCAGTTTTCGCGCGAACGAAGGCGCGAGCGTGGATGGAAACACATCTGTTGTGTCCGGGAAGCTCTCTCGAGTTGAATGAACCTAGGATTCTATGTCTTTTGGGATGCCCTTAGAGATTCCCTAATTAGGAATCTCTCAACCAATCCTACCCTATATAAGGGAGGGAGATCCAGGGTGCCAACAACCAAACCAATGGCTCTTGCGAGTTTCGATGAAGTAGACGAACCCAATAGTGCTCTCAATTTGGAGTTTGGTCTCAACCTCCACTGCCATCTCCAAGCAGTTCTAGCTAGAGGTAGCGACAAGTCATCCTGACGGTGGAGAGAAGAAAGCAAGCAATTAAAGGGCTTGATAAGTTCGTGGGAGCGAGACGAAGAGTTTGGGAGTCTAAGTTTGCACGCACGTGAAGAAGAGAGTGAAGTCAACCAGATGGTTGACCGCTGGTGGTGCACAGAGGAGAAGATGGAGGTAGAAGACGACTTGTGGCAGAATGACAACTTTGCCCTCGGTTGCGAAGCAGAGCAGGGAGGGTACAAGAGACTTCTCGCCCTAACCCGACACTTGACTGGCCTACGATAAACCTCACATGTGGCGCGTTATCATTGCACCTGAGGTAAATTATTTTGAAAAATCATAACTAATTCTAGGAAACTCAGATTGAGACAAGTCCTCATGAAAATTGATCCTCAGAGCGAGAGGAACACAAAGAAATTATAATTAAGGCCTAAATATGCTTGCAATTTGAAAAGTGCATAAAGTTATCATCTTTAATGATTTACTTAATGAAAAACCCTTAGATTTGATGATAGTTGGATTGAATGATGTTTTTGGATAATTTAAGCCAATATTAACCTTTTGTTAATAAAAGTGAGAATTGGATCTAAAAAGATGATCTTTATGCATAATTGGGTTAATTTAGGGTTCCATGTACATGTAATAATGGGCTTAGAAACCCTAATTTTGGTAACTATGACTTTTAATGGTTTTAATGGTTTTAATTGTGCAATCCATGAATAAAACAAAGATATGATGATTCTAAGCTAATTTGAGTATCAAAGATCCTCAATGTGAATTATTTGGATAATTAGGGTTTCCTAGTATATAACAGTGGAATTAGTGATAAAAAGGGTTCATATGTGAATTGGAGTTGTTAATTCAAAAGAACTCGAACTTGATAATTGGGATTAATGATCTTGACATAACTTAAAAGGATAAAGATGGCAGTTTTAGTGTAAAAGAGATATGTTGGACTTAATTGACATTCAATTATGCCTTTGATATAGGAATTAGGGTTTGTGGACTAAAAGAGCATTAAAAGTGATAAATGCATTATGGAGGCTCAAACCCTAATAAAATTCTAAAGTTGGCCTAGAAATCCTAAGGTGGAATCCAAGTCGATCTTGAGAATGTTTTGAATAAAACAATGACACTTGGATGTTATGCATTAATTTTACGATATTGTTGATTGCTTGCTTGATTGTTCTTGAATATTCTTGCTTGGACATCAAGTTACTCTGGACCAGGTATGTGGTTAATTATGGTTAATCGCATTAGTTTCCCGAAGAGTTTCTTGGATGATTCATCGCATTGAATGCAACTTATCAGTTGGATGTTCATACTTGCAAATATAAAATCACTATGATTATCATAATTGTAAAATAAGTGTGTAATCTCACACCTACATGCCACCCTGATGGATGATGTAAAAAGGTCAAGCCCAGGAGGGAAAACCAATGGACACCATGAGAGGTGACCCCAGACACCAAGCTCAGGAATGAGAAGGTGGTCTATGTTGCATGACTAAAGGGCACCATGATAGGTGACCCCAGGCACCAAGCTCGGGAGTGAGAAGGTGGCCTTAAGTCAATGGCAAAAGAGAAACCCTAGAGGGGGTATTCCAGGGTTAAGGTAAAAGCGGTGGAGAATGACACATTGAAAACGTAAATTGGCTTGTTAATTACCGTGATTGTGATAATTAGATTGTTAGCCATATTTATGAAATTTTGGTTGTCCCCACATACCGACATATTTCAATATGATGACCGATATTTTGTTTGTCAGCATTTTACATGCAAGATTGAAAAGGACAAACAGTAAAGTGGAATATGTGGAATTAAATAGAGTTAAAGTACAAAGGAGGATTAGTTATATTATACTCCAGATGTGGATAGAAGTAGATATCCAAGTTTTTGAAAAAGGTATGCAAAGTTTTATTTTATTCCAGCTTTCAATATAGTTTGGTAGAATTTCATAATTATTACTGATTATTTGTCGAACCTTTGATCTTGTTAATTGGGATAACGGCTCTGACCTTCGGGTCTCCCTTAATTGGGGGTTACCGGGAGGTGGGGTCGTTACATTTGGTATCAGATCATAGGTTCCTCATTTAATCTTTAATAATTATTAAATTTTACAAACTCCGTAGAACCCAAGGGAGTTATTAGAGGATTTTCCGAAAGACAGAGGTGTCTAGAAAAGGATCACGTCCGGAGGCTGGCAAGATTTTCCTCCGCACCGCTAGTCAGATTACGAGGACTCCCAGATTAGTGTGACTGCCTGGCCAATGTCTCAGGACTTGACTCGAAATAAGATACCTTTAGGACTCTCTCATCTTGTTCATACCTTTCTCAACTCAAATGTTGTTAAGGACCTTAAGGATTAGGGTTTTCTCTCTTTTCCTCACCCTCTTGAGGTATGGGTAAGGTTGATAAGGTCTAAGGAATCCTCCACCAAATTAATAAAAAACATGTAAATAAGATGCCATGGACATAAGCTTAATAGTTTAAGTGCAAACTAAAGAACAGATACATGCTTAGGTCATATGACATGTGTTGTCATACCCTCAGGAGAGACCTAAGGCTAGACCTTCTTGTCAGGAGGATGAGTAGAGAGAGTTAGTCTTGGAGGTAGAGACCTCCATTATAAGTAGAAACCTGGCACAATCCTCTGAGGATGATGCTAACCCTAACCCTAAGTGGTGGTTAGAGAGAGAGATGGCATGATGACATGCTTTTGGATGCCCATGACGATATGATCCATGTGAGGTTGGATGACCTAGTGCCTTTGGCGACCCAACCCTGGGAAGGGCCGTGCATGTTAGAGTGAAGGATATCTCCTTCAATGATGAGGTTAGTGAAGAACCTATAGAAACCCAACGGGCTTATGAGAGTAGGGCATAGCATGCACCCAGAGTACGTCAGTAGTGCTGACAGTAGGTTGAAACCTTGGCCAGGAGAGTATGTGGGATAGCTTATGAGATATGCAAGAAGAACTATGGATAGCCTTGAGCAAACATAAGTCTGAACATAGGCTTCACCCATGTAGGGGTATGCTTGTGAGCTTGATCCACCTTCATGGAGAGAGGACCTCTAGTAGTAAGGTTGTATGTAGGGTTAGCTCTAGAGAGAGAGAACAAGACCCCAAGCAAGAAGGTTGGAGGCTTAGACTCTGAGATATGAGGAACAGTGGGGAGTTGAGGATGATGCAACCTAAGTGGATGTTTGTGGTTGCCTCATGCATGATCCCTGGAGGCTGATGATATCTGGGTTGCCTTTAGAGGAACCAAACCCTAGAAAGAGGATGAGGTTGCTAGTACCTATGTGCAAATAGGTGCTTACCTTCTGAGTTAGGAAGAAGAGTTCCTTAAACCCTAAAGAGGCTTAGTAACATGTTGTGAGGCCTTATACCTTGTTGGTTGTCCTTGAGGAGGACTCCACTCTGAAGTGTTGCTCGAGTAGAAGGATGACAGGAAGTGCATGTCATACCTTGTACCTGTTTGGTTTGTGGTTAAGAGGATGAGCTTGCAGTTGGACACCCAAAAAGTGAACCTAAGTCTAAGAGGGGAAGTGGTGTACCTAATGTTCATGATGAGATTTGAGTTTCTATAGAGTTGAGCATGGCACTCCTCATGTTTAGAGGAAAGGGAAACCCCTTTAAGTCGAAGGTATGGTTGATGAATCCCTCACAACCAAGGTGGTGGCATGAGAAGGTTTGTTCTTGGTCCAATGTTGAGGAATGAGAACTAGTATGACCTAGCATGGTTTAGTAGGTGGTATGCTTGTGCCCTAGTAGCTTGATAGGGTTAAGCATGCCCATGTAGATGTAAACCCTAGACATAAGGGCGTTTGTGACCTTTGCTAACAAGGTGTAGTTTCCTCCCATCCTGGGAGAGGGACCCTTTTGTAGGGTGTATACCAGTTTTTTTGGGTTTTGAGGAAACCTAAAGAGGTCTCTTAGGATCTTGAGGAGCTAAGTGAAAAGTACATAGTATGAGAATGAACCTGTAGACCCATACATAACCATCTCTAAGTGTATGTGGATGTGTTACCATGGAGGTAACCGGTATGGGGCCTGACCAAAGTAGGCAGGTCGCCATGACCCCTATGAAAGGATGAAAGACATCCCACGAATGTAGAGAGAGATGATGAAGTCTTGGGTAAGGTTCTAAGTTGGACATGTACTATAATAGAATCTTGAGTCTATCCTAGGGTTAGGTAGGGATAGGACTGATGGAAGTAGGAGTTGCCTAATTCCCTAGTTGCACATGACCAAAGGGTTGGGAGGTAACAACTATCATTGTCTGAGGGCCATGGGTTAGGAGATTGATCACCTTCATGAACTCATGGGACCCAAAGGGTAGATGAGTAGGGCACTCTCTGGATGCATGAGGGAATAGGGATGACCCCAAAAGTGTCGGCACCCTACAGACCTAGATGAGATGACCAAGGATTGTGTGCGGACCCAAGTAGGTTCGAGACCAGTTTACCATGGAAGTAACTTTGATATCAAGATGATCGTGATGTAGAGACATATGTTGCACGTTTCAACTTAGTTTTGAAGGTGTACTGGCAAGGTGGGACGTACCATCTCTACTCTTGGAACAAGAAGAACTTGGTATTTGGACTGCAGCCAATGCTTATTTCCTCTTGTTATGGGAGTGAGAGAATGGACAGTACGAATGCCATACACCAAGGATAAAAATGATGTGAGTTGGAACATTGCTATGAGAGAAGAGATGATAAAATACCCTGGTGGAGTGAACGATACATGGATGGTTTACAAACACTAAGAGAAATAAGGTAGTCATCTTATGAGGATGTTTTTATCTTGAGTTATGAGATATATAAGGTTGAGTTCGAAAACCAAGAGAATGAGCTCAGAGTTTTCTTGATGAAGATAGACTTAGAGTTTGAGATTAGATGATAAGTGGAATACATGGAGGTGTATGTCTTCAATATTACCTAACACCTAAGGATATGAAGTGGTAATGGATGCTCTGGTTGAGATGCAGCTGCCTAGTTTAGCTAGATACTAGAAGAGGTTGTTAGGTTAGCCCAAGTTGAAAAAGAAGATATGTTTGGCTAACACTCAGATGTAACGATATCGATGATCGAGTTAGTGTATTCTTAGTAGCCATCCTAGGGCTTACCCTAAGAAAAGGATGGTGATGGAACCTCAGATGCACTTCTCTGGAAGAGAAGGTGATAAAACCTCGACTAGAGTGGTTTAGGGTTTCCGAGGAATCAACCTTGAGGAATCATGACGTATGGGAGATCATGATTTTTAATATCACCATACACCATTGTACTACTAAGGTAATAAGTGGTAGAATTACTTTGAGGCCTAAGATGAAAAGTGTACAAAGATGCATGTGGCTTGTCACCATGCATGTCAGGAGGTGAAGGACGAACACCAGTAACCCAGTGTATTGATATAGAGGATAAATAGCCCCGAGAGGGAATGGGAGTTCATCACGATGGATGTGGTGGTAAGTCTCCCCTAGACCAAGGAAGGTCAAGATGTAATATGGGTTATGGTAGATCGCCTTACCTAGATGACATGAGAAATAAAGAAACTCTCAGGAGACAGGTCCGGTTGAACTACTTGTTAGAGAGAGAGATGGTTCAACTACACCATGATACGAGTTCAAAAGTTCTTGGGTATAACCTAAAGATTCACTTCCATGCGGTGGAAGTAGGTACATGAAGAACTCGACGTTATTACAACTTATCACCCCTAACTAATGGTTAGTATGATCCAAACTAGAGGGTCTGATGAGAGCATGTGTGCTTGTCCAGGGTGATACATGGAGATAATTCTTGTCCTCAGTAAGATGGATGATGACCACCATAGTCAGTATCGGGATGTAAAGAAGCTCTGTAAGGAGGGATTGTGTCAGTCACCACTTAATTAAGATGATGTTGGTGAAGGGACCTCACAAAGGTCAGAAAAAGGACCACAGTGTGTGCAAAAGAAGTCGCATTGATCATGCAATGGCTGAAAGAGAAGCCCAGGGGCGACATGAGTCGTGAGCTGATGCAAAGCAGACTGACATGAAATTCACTGTGGGAGAATATGTGATGTGAAAATATGACCCCTCTGAGCTATAGATGAGAAAGCTGAGTCCCTGATATATGGGTCCATTTGAGATGGATTGGTGGAGATGGTTAGGTTTAGCCTTACCCCTCAGGATAACGTGATGAATGATGTGTTCCACGAGTTTGATATAGAGTACTATGTGAGGTACCCAAGCCATGTGTTGAGACATGAACCTATTTAGCTTTGTTAGAGGCTAAAATGTCCTGAGTCACCTATGAGGGTACAAGATACCAAGGTGAGAGAGAACTCAGATAAAAGAATATAAGATGATGAAGGTTTTTGGGCAGCACCATGGAGAGGGTAGAGCCACATGGGAGCCATGATGGACATGAGGAAGGCTTATCCTGATTGTTTGTTTGCTTGATGGAATTTTGAGAAAAAAATTCCTATAAGAGGGGAAGGATGTTACAACCTCAATTTTTGCATATGTTTTCATAATTGAAATGTAATAATTTCATTATTATGGATTGGATTAAAAAGGTTGTGTGCTTTGCTTCAAAGGATGGGTTTCTTTGCAAATATTCCTTTGGATAGGAATTTCATGATTCCTATTATTATATTAATCCAATAATGGATATAAAAGAGAAGAAAAGAAGAAAAGTCCAAATATTAGATAAAGATACAAGATAATGGATGTTAAGCAAAGTAATTATGTGAAATACATAGAAATCTCTAGAAAGTGGAATTAATGGCCACAATTGAGTAAATTCGTTTACATATGATTTCTAATAAAAGAAATATGAAAAGAGGAAAAAGGAAATAAAAGATAAAGAGAAATCCTTGAAAAGAAATCTTTTAATAAAGAAATAAGTAAGGAAGGGATAAATGATAAGAGAAAAGTCAAAGGAATATTTCCCCAAGATGGGATTTCCTGCCTTTAGGGTTCCTTGAGGTCCAAGGAATTCAAGATAATAATTTAATAGCAAAGGAAAGAGAAAATAGGTGAGAAATAAACTTATTTGAGTAATATCTTGCACCTAAGGAACATGCACGTTTTCTTTTGGCATGGAGGTAGATTAAGTCATTACTAAGTTTCCCTCAAAATTTGGGATTAATTGGACATGTGGTTTGGGAGATATGGTTTTTGGAAGATTTCCTAATGTCAAGAGATAATTATTTGAATGCATGAAATGTCACTTTCCATTTAGGAATAAAATTCTCAGTTCAAGCATAATGTGGGTGATCAGGACTGTAGATCTCATGATCTAGGTCACCAATCCCATGATCTGATGGCTTGGGATCATCATCCCGAAGCCTAGTTTCAATCGGAACTGGAGAAGATTCCACTCCAGTTTTCGCGCGATCGAAGGCACGAGCGTGGATGGAAACACTTCCGTTGTGGCTGAGAAGCTCTCTCAAGTTGAATGAACCTAGGATTCGATGTCTTTTGGGACACCCTAAGAGATTCCCTATTTGGGAATCTCTTGACCAACCCTGCCCTATATAAGGGAGGGAGATCCAGGGGGCCAGCAATCAAACCAATGGCTCTTGCGAGTTTCAATGAAGTAGACGAACCCAATAGTGCTCTCAATTTGGAGTTTGATCTCAACCTCCGTTGCCATCTCCAAGCAGTTCTAGCCAGAGGTAGCGACAAGGCATCCCGATAGTGGAGAGAAGAAAGCAATCAATTAAAGGGCTTAATAAGTTTGTGGGAGTGAGACAAAGAGTCTGGGAGTCTAAGTTTGCACGCAGGTGAAGAAGAGAGTGAAGTCAACCAACCGGTTGACCGCTGGTGCGCACGGAGGAGAAGATGGAGGTAGAAGATGACCTGTGGAAGAATGGCAGCTTTGCCCTTGGTTGCGAAGTAGAGCAAGGAGGGTAGAAGAGACTTCTCGCCCTGACCCGAAGCTTGACTGGCCTAGGATGAACCTCACATGTGGCGCGTTATCATTGGTCCTGAGGTAAATTATTTTGAAAAATCATAACTAATTCTAGGAAACTCAGATTGAGACAAGTCCTCATGAAAATTGATCCTCAGAGCGAGAGGAACACAAAGAAATTATAATTAAGGCCTAAATATGCTTGCAATTTGAAAAGTGCATAAAGTTATCATCTTTAATGATTTACTTAATGAAAAACCCTTAGATTTGATGATAGTTGGATTTAATGATGTTCTTTGGATAATTTAAGCCAATATTAACCTTTTGTTAATAAAAGTGAGAATTGGATCTAAAAAGATGATCTTTATGCATAATTGGATTAATTTAGGGTTCCATGTACATGTAATAATGGGCTTAGAAACCCTAATTTTGGTAACTATGACTTTTAATGGTTTTAATTGTGCAATCCATGAATAAAACAAAGATATGATGATTCTAAACTAATTTGAGTACCAAAGATCCTCAATGTGAATTATTTGGATAATTAGGGTTTCCTAGTATATAACAGTGGAATTAGTGATAAAAAGGGTTCATATGTGAATTGGAGTTGTTAATTCAAAAGAACTTGAACTTGATAATTGGGATTAATGATCTTGACATAACTTAAAAGGATAAAGATGGAAATTTTAGTGTAAAAGAGATATGTTGGACTTAATTGACATTCAATTATGCCTTTGATGTTGGAATTAGGGTTTGTAGACCAAAAGAGCATTAAAAGTGATAAATGCATTATGGAGGCTGAAACCCTAATAAAACTCTAAAGTTGGCCTAGAAATCCTAAGGTGGAATCCAAGTCGATCTTGAGAATGTTTTGAATAAAACAATGACACTTGGATGTTATGCATTAATTTTAGGATATTGTTGATTTCTTGCTTGATTGTTCTTGAATATTCTTGCTTGGATATCAAGTTACTCTGGACTAGGTATGTGGTTAATTATGGTTAATTGCATTAGTTTCCCGAAGAGTTTCTTAGATGATTCATCGCAATGAATGCAACTTATCAGTTGGATGTTCATACTTGCAAATTATAAAGTCACTATGATTATCATAATTGTAAAATAAGTGTGTATTCTCGCACCTACATGTCACCCTGATGGATGATGCAAAAAGGTCAAGCCTAGGAGGGAAGACCAATGGGCACCATGAGAGGTGACCCCAGACACCAAGCTCAGGAATGAGAAGGTGGTCTATGTTTCATGACTACAGGGCACCATGAGAGGTGACCCCAGGCACCAAGCTCGGGAGTGAGAAGGTGGCCTTAAGTCAATGGAAAAAGAGAAACCCTAGAGGGGGCATTCCAAGGTTAGGGCAAAAGCGGTGGAGAATGACACATTGAAAACGTAAATTGGCTTGTTAATTACTGTGATTGTGATAATTAGATTGTTAGCCATATTTGTGAAATTTTGGTTGTCCCCACATACCGACATATTTTGATATGCTGATCGACGTTTTTTTTGTTGGCATTTTAGGTGCAGGATTGAAAAGGACAAACGGTAAAGTGGCATATGTGGAATTAAATAAGAGTTAAAGTACAAAGGAGGATTAGTTAGAATAGACTCCAGATGTGGATAGAAGTAGATATCCAAGTTTTTGAAAAAGGTATGCAAAGTTTTATTTTATTCCAGCTTTTAGTATAGTTTGGTAGAATTTCATAATTATTACTGATTATTTTTCGAACCTTTGATCATGTTAATTGGGATAACGGCTCTGACCTTTGGGTCTCCCTTAATTGGGGGTTACCAAGAGGTGGGGTCATTACACTTGCCTTTGGAGTAGTTAGCATCATGCTCATATGGGCCTTCATCTTCACTTGAGGAATGAGTAGGCGACTTGAGAGAAAGTTGTTGCTTCCAAACCATCTCTTCAATTTGATCTTTGAAGGCTATGTCCTTGATCTTCTTGGACTCCTTCTCTTCTCTCTTTTCTTCTTCTTATTGCTTGTCAAGCCTTGGCTCATGAGCTTGGAGGTTGCCAATCAGCTCCTCGATTGACCATTCACTAAGCTTGTACACTTCTTCAATGGAGGTCACCTTGGGCTCCCATCCCTTTGGAAGAGATCTCGAGATCATTGAGTTGATTGTGCCTTTGTCCATCACACTACCAAGAGCTGCCAATCCATTGATGATGACATTAAGCCTTGTGTACATTTCCACCACTCTTTCATTCTTTCCCATCTTGAAGTTCTCAAGGAGACCACCATGCATGTAGATCTTTGCTTCCTTTACTTGCTTCGTTCCCTCATAGGTGACACATAGCTTGTTCCAAATCTCATGTGTGCTGTCCCATGAGGAGATCTGGTTGAACTTGGATGGGGTGAGGGTTGCATAGATGATGCTCACGACTTTGGCATTGAGTTGAGATTGCTTCATTTGGGCTTCCATCCATGTGGATGTTTCCCCCTTTGGATCTTCATACTTTAGGTGCACCACCTTCCACATCTCGTAGCTTACTCCTTGGAGGTAGAACTACATTCTTCTCTTCCAATAGAGGAAGTTGGTGCCATCGAAGACCGGAGGTCACATGGAGAAGCTTCCGTCCAGGTTGAGAGATCCAAGTGCTAAATCACCCATCTTCTCCTACTTGTAGAAGTAGCTTGGAGAAGACCTGCTCTGATACCACTTGTTGGATCAAGGGCTCTAGAGGGGGGTGAATAGAGCTTAACAAATCTCACAAAATAGATTAGACCTTCAAATTGTATTAAGTACAAAAGTTTAAGCATACAACTAATTTTAAGTCCTAACTAAAAAGCATAGCAACTATGAGAAACAAGGACAACACACACTTGGACAAAGTGGTTTAGAGTGGTTCCACACTTCAAACTAGAAGTGAGTCAGTCCACTACCTAGAGGTGGTTAGGCTCTAGGAATTTGAAATCTTGGTGCTCTTATATTCATTCATAAGATTACAAGACAAAACCACATTCATCCAAGGACTAAATACCTCAAGCAAGGATCTTCAACCTACCAAAGGAACTTACCCACTTGAGCAAGGAGTCTTCATCCTTCAATAAGGACTTACCCACTCCATCTTCAAGTCATTTGCCTTCCCAGAATTACCTATCCTTCTTGAACGTCCGCCTTTCCTATCTCCTTCACTCAAAGATCTAGATCACCATGCTTTCTTCATCCTTGAAGAACAACAACTCCTTCTCCTTCACTCAGAGAAGATCTTCAAGCCTTTTCTTCAATAAGGAAAGGGGGTAGGAAGATGGAGGTGGATAGCTTTACATGAATACAATGGATAGCTCTCTTACAAAGGATCCTAACTCACTCATACTCATGGATTTGACTTGAAAGTAGAGAGAGAAAGGGCTCAAAGGGGTGCAACACTCTCAACTAAGCAAGAACTAAGCTATGCAATGAATGAGCAACCTTGGAATGAACTCCAAGTGGTCCTATTTATAGCTGGGGGTGCCCCTTTGAGTTGGGGAACACTTTCGGTTGAATTATAGCCATTTTTGCACAAGGCAACAGATCCATTTTTTTCCGAACAAGTCACCAACAGTTAGAATCACTTTTTCTGTGTTTTCTGTACAGTACATTTGGTCGAGATTCAATAAAGGTAACTCGACCAATCAGGTAAAAGATAAACCCAATTTTCAAACCATCGGTTGAGTTTGTCCTGAGGAAACTTGACCGACCAATGAAAATAACATTTGGTCAGTAACCCGATCAGTCAAGTTCTGTGAATGCACAACTCGCCCGATGCACTCTCTAGAAAATTGATCTAGTGGATCAGTCGAGATTGTAACTCGACCGATCAATAGCATGTGATCAATTTTTTAAAGTGCTTAAAAAGTGATTAAAACTTGGTACTAAGTGTCCCACATAATTTTCTCATCTTAGTTACAAGTCATATCATCAATACAAGTGATTACAAAATTCTTTTAAGGTCATTTACATGGATTTCCTAATTTCCACACTTGCATTGCTTTTGACTTGAACTTTGACAAGCTAGGGCTTGTGTAATTTGATCCTTTTCATGTACCTAACACCTGAAATCAATTTTGAATACACATATTAGGTACATATGAATGGAATGGTTAAGTCATTATCAAAATATGGAAAATGTATAACCTCTAGGTCAACACGTGAGACAAAAATTTTTTAAGGGGATGGGTCTATAGCGTCAATGGTTTACTAGAAATCGACGACTAGGTGTTTTCACACCTTGTCCCTGCAAAAATATTTTCCCCCCAATTTGCTCCTTCTTCGTCGGATTTTATTTGACAACTAATAATTGTGGTCCAAACAGTAGATCAAATTTTTTGTTTTGATATGTATATAGATGTATGTTTTTCTGTTGGTAACCGATGACTATGTCAGACTATTTTTTTGGTTTAGGAGTTAGTCGTCGGTTTTTCGTTAGCAACCGGAGACTAAAATCCTAACTGAGGGCAACCTTTTTTGTTTAGATTTGGAATTAGTCGTCGGTTTTTCACAAGAAACTGACGACTATACCCCTAACATGAGGGCAAACTTTAGGAGTAGGTCATCAGTTTTCCAAAACAACCGACGACTATGGGTAACTTAACAACACCCACATGAAACTTTCTCCCCATTCTTTGTTTCATCACGATACCTAAACTAGATTCGGCGATTCTACTACTCTAGTCGCCGCTCATGTGCTGTCTGTTGTGCTCCCACCACCACTACTTCCTGAGAAGTTGTTGTGCTCGTGCTTCTGGTGTCGTTGTTGTGTTCGCCATCACTGGAGGTGGCACCAGTGAGCTACTATTGCTCCAGCTCAACTGCAGCCACCGGCCGTCGCTCTAGCCTACTCCATTCACCACCACCGGCTACCGCTTAGCTCCAGCCACCGATCACCACTCCAGTCTGCTCCAGTCACCACCACCATAGCCTGCTTCACCTCTAGCCATCGTCGTAGCCCCACCTTCCTTCTTCTCTAGCCACAAACACCTCCACCTCCACCTTCGACAACCACCGTCGTAGCTTGCTCCACCATTGCAGTGAGTGGTTAATTAGAAGTAGATTTTGACTAAGTAGGGTTAATGATGCACGAATGAACTTAATTAATTAATATTTCTTTCTTTCTCTCTTGTTAGTGATCAATTTAACTTAGTTTAATAATTGCTCATCAAGATTGTGTAGTTGATTAATATTGATTAACTAGGGTTAATGATGCATGAATGAATTTAATTAATTAATATGGCTTCCTTTATCTCTTTTTAGTGATTGATTTAACTTAGTTCAATAATGCTCTTCAAGATCGTGTAGTTGATTAATATTCATTAATTAGGGTTAACGATGCATGAATGAGCTGACCCAAATGGAAGAATGAATTGAATTAAATGATGTTACATAAAACCTATGATATGAATGATGAAACTATGATCATAGGTATAAGAATGACAACATATATACATGTATTTTGTTGGCCTAGAAACCCATCCAATATTTACTCACTAGGAGTAAATATTGGATAGTCCCCAATTTGGGACTATTCTTGAACACTTAATCTCACTTAGGATGTAAGTGTATAATGTATATTTGGTTTTCAAGATGTTTCTCCAGCACTTTCCTGTTTGTTCTCTAAGTAGATATGTTGGTGGGCATTTGCCCACGTACATCAGTGTACTTGAAAAACTGCAGGGAAATGCTACCAATTTTTTTTTGAAAATTGAATACACATTATACACTTACTAGTGAGATTAGGTGTTCAAGAATGGGATAGGTGGTACACACATTCATTACTAAACCCTAAACCCTAATCTTTTAATTCTAAACTCTAATATTTTAACCCTAAACCCTAATCTTTAAACCCTTATACCTAAATCTAAAACAATAAACCCTAATCTATCTATAAATCCTTAACTTAATATGTAAACCTAAACCCTAATACTTATTTTCTCTTTGATCATAGAATGGATAGATCATGGATGTCCATTCCAAATCATTGCACCCCAGAGTTTATTGTTGGTCTTGATCAATTTATTAGATTTATGGAGGAACATAGGAAACAACTTGGAGATAGGTTTTATTGTCTAGGTGGCTATGCAGCCCTTTGCCAAAAGCTACAAGCGTCTTCCATTCAGTAGCCTACTGCTCCTACTACTGAGACTACTGAGTCCTCTACTACTCCCGGGAGTGGTCTTGTGGCTCGAAGCGGGAGTCATCTATACTGATCACATGTGGTAAATTTACATTACGTTAATTGGTATATGTATATACATGACAATTGATATGAAATTATATGTGTATGACAAAGGGAAGAAACCTACTACAGTTCATCCTCCTCCACCTCCACCTCTTTCTCAATTACCTAGTTGGCTTGCAAAGGACCTATTCAACTTGATAGGTCCTCAATGTAGGGGTATGGCAATATGGATAGGTGAACATTCTGAAACTTCACCTATTGTTGTTTCTATGGAGGAGGATGCTATAGGCCAATCATACGATAATAATATATTTTTAGAAGATATTTTGGAGTTGTTTCATTATGATTGGATGAATTCACCTATGATAAAACTATGGATATGGTGAGATCTTATTTATATATCTAAATACCTCATTTTATATATGGTGATCTATTTTATTATATATTAGTACATACATAATATATGTTTTGCATCCACTTACATAGCATCTATAAAGATTTTTCAATGGCTCATGTGGGATTTTTAGTTCCATCCAGTTTTGTAAATGAAGACCCTACATCAGTTACCTTATACTGCTCTACTGCTTTTAAATATTTGGGTGAAGCAAAAAAGAGCATGATAATAGCTCCATATAATGTTGGGTAAGTTTACTTTTCTTATATTTTTAACTTAAGAAAAAAACATTTCATTGTGGATTTTGAGTTATATATTTTTTACTTTCTTATCACTAGAGGTAAGCATTGGGAGTTCCTAGTTGTTGTCCCTGAGATCTTGATTGTTTATTATTTAGATCGTAAGGGGAACAAATTAGACCATATGGGACATGATTTGAAAAGGCCATTATCCACATGAGAATTTTTTAATATTTATATATGTTAACATCTATTATTACATGACTATTTACTAATGCAATTCAATGTGTTACATTAACATATATGGCTTTAAAAGATTTCAAAAATGCTAGAGGAAACGTTGATAAGAAAAAGAAAACAAAGTTTGGAAGAATGTGGATGTAGTTTCCTGACTCAATTCATATTTTATTTATGTGAACTATGCTTATTTTTATTTATTAACATTTTGTATGTTGAAATTTATAGTGTGTTGTACAAAATAACAGTTGGGCATGTGGATACTACCTGATGTGGTATATGGACATGATTTTCAGATATGCTGCACAAGACATAGAAAACATACAACATGTAATATATAGTCTTGATCATCATAAGTATAGTCTCATTAGATAATATGAAAATATCAAACTTATTAATTATATATATACGTCATTCTTTTTGTAGGTGTTTAAAACTAGTGACTTCAATATAGGGGAAAAGCTATTAGATGTACATATTCCCTATACGGTAGAATAATTATATGACATAAGAGAACATTGGGAAAAAGCCTTTCAAAGGGATACAATTTTTTATTATGATTGGGGTACTGATGATAAAGAATGACATTTCTAAACTATGGTGTCATTATTTTTGTATATATACGGTGCTTATATATACATGTGTGAATGACTTTTTTTTAATTGTCCTAGTGAAATTTGATATATATATACATGTGTGTGAATGTGAAGATGAATGAATGAATGTGCTTCTACATGTGTGTGAATGTGAAAATGGATGAATGAATGGAACTGCAGGTTTCTACATGTGTGAATGTGAAAATGGATGAATGCATGGAACTACAAGTTTGTAAATGTGTCTGAATCATGTGAATGAATTAATTATGTTTCTACATGTGTGTGAATCACATGATGTATATATAGTCTTGATCATCTTGTTATTACAGGCTTGTGTCCTGTTGTTAGGCTAAAATCATAGGATGTTGTAAACCTACAATTTAGAACTGAACTACAGGTTTTGCATCCTGCTGACCATCTGGACAATAGGCCTGCAAGCTGGTATTAAACAAAATGACACTTAGTCATCGGTTATTTATAATAATCATCAATGAAGGTCTACGTCATCGGTTATTTATAAAAAACTAACAACTATGTCCTAACCCGAGCCAATTTTTTTTCAGATATGGAGATAGGTGTTGGTTTATGAAATCATAACCGACGACAATTTGTAGTTGTATTATCAGTTTTACTCTGAATCGACGACAATGAACCAAACACTTTTTGTTTGGAAAGGGAGTTAGTCATCAATTTTTACTAAAATAATCGACGACTATGTCCTAACCTGGGCCAATTTTTTTTGGGTATGGAGATAGGCGTCAGTTTTTGAAATCATAACTGAAGAAAATTTGTAGATGTATTGTTGGTTTTACTCAGAGTCAACGACTAGGAACCAAACACTTTTTGTTTGGAAAGGGAGTTAGTCATCAGTTTTTATTAAAATAACCAACGACTACAGTCGTAACTCAGGTCACTTTTTCGTTCGGTTATGAAGATAGTTGTAAGTTTTTTGTAGATAACCGACGACTATGGATCCTACCGGTGTTGGTTCTTTTTTAGTTGCAATTGGGTCTGACTCAGTGTCATCGGTTTTGGAACCAACGTTGTAGGCTTCTATATTTAGTTTTTCCCACTTGGGTGTCGCTTGGAAACCGATGTAAAAAGTTCATTAAGGTAGTATATGTACTAGCATTTTTCTCTCATTGAAATCCTTTTTAGTTGGATTTTAGTGCATTTCACTCGATTTATGTCAAAACAAATATATTCAAAGTAAATATATGAAAGATTTCCTCATACTCTTGTGATAAATATTTCATCCACTATATATTGACACCTTGTTTCACCCATGTCTATATATTATTTAGCTACATGTACTGTTCCATTTGACTTCTAATGACAACTTAGGAATAATAAGAAATTCCCCTATTCCTCATAAAATCTTAATTTAGGAAGTACAACGAGTTAGGGTTACTTCTTCTTACTCCTTAAATGTTAGTCATATTCTCAATTCATACTTATATGACTTGTATGAGAGACTTGCATTTGTGTGGAGTTTACTCATTTTGCCATATAATATGCTAGAACAGATTCATTACATTTAGATCATCCTAATCATACTTATCACCTTCAATTAGAGTAAATACCTACAACTTTACCATATATTCACATTTACAAAGTGATATACATGTTTGTGCTTTATCTCTGATGTGTGTATGAATATTGAATATCTAGGATTTTCAAGAATTTGGCTTAGTGAAATACATCATAAGAACTTATTTATCAACTATTCTCGTTAGGGTGTATAGGGGTTAGGGTTGTAAATGGGTACGGGTAGACCCGCGGACCCGCAAATTCGGACCCTTAAAAAACCCGTCACGGGTCTAATTTTGTATACCCACATACCCTTGGACCCGTATACCCTTGGACCTGCATATAAGCGGGTCTAATAATGGGTATGCTTGGACCTAGACCCGCTAGACCCGTGTACCCGCTATACATAAGTAACTACTTAAATAACATATATATATAATACTTTATGAGTCTAATTAATATAATTCTTGAGATTATATCCTACTCTAACCACAATAAGTTGAGACTAGTCATATCATAAAGAATTAACTATTCTAGTTTCAATAATGAACATTATATGTAAACTTAAAAATCAAAATGTCTACTAATTTACATTACTTTCTACATAAGTTAAACGTTATGACGATGACTACAAATATGTAAACAATTAACTCAATTAATGTTAATGTATAAAAAATAGCATTGTCTAATATAACTATTGCATGTTAACATTCTATATAATAACAATATCTAGTTGTCTTAAAATATATAGAACATAGTCATTTATCTTACATAAATAATATGATGTTTTATAGAACCTCTTACCTGCATACCCGCTATAATTACGGATACGGGTATGGTGCGGGTCCATGTTTTGTATTATGGGGGTCTAGAACCGGAACCGGACCCGCTAAATTAGATGGGTATGGATATGGGTATGGCCAGACCCGCACTGTACCTACACCATTTACACCCCTAATAGGGGTTCATTAAGGCTATTCACATATAAAGAAACCCAAAAAATAGAATCCCTCGATTTTAAACCCTCATGCTGGACTTTGTATGCATATCGTATGTAATTATATCAAAGTTTTGAAACTACAATTAAGTTAATCATTCTTATTAAGTTCAATTATGATTCTATACTTGTCAACTCAATTTCCAAGCATAAGAATCATTAGATCAATTTTAGTAAATATATGTATAAAACAACATACATCTCTATCCATATGATTTTTCATAGATCTTGAATCAATATATCATGAATTATAATATTACAAATCAACAAGAAAGGGTCTAAAGCAACGTAAATCATTTCCTCAAAATCTTTCCAACAGATTACCTAATCACATACAAATACAAGCAAGGATCTTGTTTAATTTAGTTAGATGGAATACAAATATTATAGGGAGGTAAACACTCATCTTAGGTTCAAAAAAAATTAAAATGTCCCAAATAATATGAATTTCTAGACATCCAACTAACTCACAAGGATTGAATCCATTTCTTATTCCTTAGGAGATAAAGAAAGATAAAAGAGGTGATTTGATTTTTTTATTCAAATAAAAGGAGGGACTAAATTTCAAATATAGGAGATAAGTTTCACAAAGAAAACATGTCTAGGGTTAATGAACTTAAATGAATTCTTAAGCTTTAGGAAGTTGAAATCCTAAATCAACATTTTTGACAATTTTTCCTTCAACACCATAATTCTTCCTTTCTCTCGAGTTTTTCTTCTTGAAAAAGAATGATGGATTGTGGGAGCTACTAGGGTGTTAGATTTTGATGATTTAAGTTGATTGAGGTGCTTGCAAACATTTACAAACAAGTCCAAAATCTATTTTTAGTTCTTTTCAATTCAGACTGGTTGGTCAATCAAGTTGTTACTGATAAGAAACTTGACAGACAAAACACTCTATATCACTAATATGTCATCGAAAAGTTCTAAAACTTTATATATTTTTAAAATTGAGTTGTTAAGCTACAGTTAAAATTACATCTCATTTGTATGTACCAATTAAGAGATACAGAATCAAATATAATACTGCTATATTTCATCCTGAATGCATGGTCGATGAGTTTCTTTGCAAAAACTCTACCGAACAACATGTCAGCAAACATTCAAAAATCTGATATTTTTCAAGAACTCTTATATTTGATTTATCCAAACTATATGCAACATGTCATAAACTAGAACATTGCATTTGTTAAACTCTATATTCATATAGTACCAAAATCCTAATTAGGTCAATTAAGGTTTTCAATTATCAAACCCTAATTATTCAAAATAAAACATACTTAGATATTATCATTAGGTTTAAAACATCATAATTGTACTCTCATTATTAATCAAGATTAAACAATGGTCACTCTAGTTAAGTTTGTAATCATCCAAGTAAACCCTAATTTGATGACTAAGATAAAAATTAGTCATTACAATAATATTATCTATCTTTCCATACTTTAATTATAATATAGGTTACCTACTGAATCAAACGTAGGGATAGGGTAATATAGCATGTGTTGATCTCCTATAGATATTCGGTGGCCAGTCAAGTATGACATCCACCTGATTGGGGAGCCATCCTATTTGGCCACTAGGCTTCTCTTGGATTGACTAGAGACCAAAAAAAATTGACATGTCTCCTAGATATGCCTACTTTGGTGTTGTGGAGTAGGAATTGAGGTATGGTTTCTGCCCAATATCAATACATGGTTTCTTGGAGCCTCATCATATGAAACCATATGCAATTTGGAAGTGGCTTGCTCTCTGTTGAGGGTTGTCATGTCCCTTAAGGTTTTGCAGTTGTTGGCTCTACAAAATCAGGATTCGACCATTCTGGAGTCAAGTAGGATTTTTGGAGCTTAGCCTTTCAATGGTCATTGGTGTTGTAGGTGTTGCATCTAGATTATGCATCCATTGAGATAGGAGAAAGACTAATGTTCTTAGACAAGTGATAGACGATAATGAAGCAAAGGATTAGGGGGGTTGGTTTCTGGACTTAAAAAGGGAGTTGAGATAGCTAGAAGATCAAATTTAGATCAATGATTCTCATCAAGAAGGACTAAACTCGAACAAAGAGAGCTATGCATTATTAGGTCTTTATTAAGTTGATCGGCCTGGTGTTTCAGGTATGGTGTGGATGAGAGGGTTTTGCACTTGGGATTTCTTTGGCATGAATTTTATACTCTACTAGCTTCAACGAGATGAGAGGAGGTTAGAGAATAGGTTTCAAATCCTTGTTTTCTATCATGGAGGTTGGATGATGGAGATCATTGTTGTTGTGTTACATGTTTGTTCATCATCTAGCTCCAAGGTATGAGTTTATATCTGGGGTTGTGAGGAGTAATGGGTAACAAGGAGGAGTGAGGGAATATGTAACTAAAAGGTTGAGGTGGTTGTGAGAAGGAGAAACATAAATATGTTGATGATTCACCATTTAATGGTATTTATGCTTTCACCACAATGTACTTTTTGTTTCATTGATTCTCCAGTGCACACAAACATGACAGTGATTGATATTAGGGTTGGATTTAGTAGGAGGTTTCATTGGGATCTGGAGCTTTAGGGTGAGGCTAATGGGTTTGGATTTGGGTACCTTGGTGGAGAACTAAGGCATTGAGAGCTCCTTGATCTTCTGTAGCGGTCAACATCGACAACATTATAAGGAGGGGACATGGCAAGTCTTAACTACTTAGGTTTTTTTAATCCCAAATGTTAAAGATAATTACCCTTTTCCTCATTAACTCCATATCTTTATATTTTCTAACCTCTAAGTCTAATTTTCATGATATTATGATCACGAATCGATATACTGCCATGCAAATTTCTAAAAAATATTAGTTCTCTCACTTATAACTCTAATCAAGTTTATAAATTGTGTACCATAAATCATTCAATAACTGTTGTCAAATGTTTTAAATAATACTCCTAAATGTATTCCAAATACATTACTTGTAATATTGAGAGTATTTGATTCACGTGAGGCCCATTTAAAATGTTTAAAATCAAGTATTTTTATCTGTACCAAATGATGACACAATGAACCATAAATAAAATTCAGGGACTAGATTTCAATATTTTTCAAAAGGTCTATAGTTTATTTTGGCACAATGTACTTTCAAAGAAATATGATAATTGAATAATATGGAGAATGGAATTTAGTAAAAAGACAAACTGGAAACTAAACTCAATTGAGTGAAACTTAAATATGGTGTTGAATTTTCAGTATGCTACACATATAGTGTCTTAACAAGTTTTTACAGTGCATTTAAATCTATTAAGTACCTTCTCAACACATTGGGATTGGGAAAGAATAATACCATCAATACACCTACTAATATATGCCATAAAATCATACTAGTGATGCCTATATCTTTCATCTCAAACTTGCTATATGAAGTAGAATATCATCAACATATTGAAAGTGTCATTTACTACATTCATATCAAGACCATAAATAATCATATCTCCCACATATAAGTGTAAGATAATAAATATATCATTGTTGGTTTTTTTATCAAATAAACATGACATGAAAAACCAAAAAATTTAATGGCATTGCTTTGTGACTTGTTTCAACCCCTTCAATGACCTAACAAGTTTATACATCATGGACTTCTCACGGTCCACCAAACCCTCAAGTCATTCCATATATATCTCATTTTGAAGACCTCATGTAAGACATGGTGTTCACATCCATCCAGTGAATAGAGAGATTACAAATGAAAGATGGTGATATGAGCACTCAAATTGTGTCAATATAGGAAATAGGACAATAGGAATTAGAATAGTCTATTCCCTTCCTTAGTGTGTATCCCTTATCAACCAACCTTGTGTTAAATTACTTATTGACTTGCATGCATTAGGTATTGTCTTAAAGATCTATGTACAACAAACAACTAAACAATTAGGAGGTATATCCACCATTCTTAATTTCCATTTGAGAGGATTCATTGGATTTCATCATTAATTGATTCTTGATAAATTTATCTTTAGGATAGGACATAGCTTGTTGGGAGGATAGATTACTATCCTCAATTTCATAAGTGAAAAAAAATCACTATCAAAATCTTAGGTGTCATATGCCATTTACTTCTTATTCATTCAACTAATTTCTCATAATCATGAGGATCATAAATAGTATATTTTGTGTTTTCCCTCACATTTGTCATCCTTCTTATATCATTAGGAATGGAACAACTAGTGTTTATATATTTTTGATAAACTTCTTGTGTGCACACAAAATATCATGGGAAAACTGTTGGTATGTAATCCCAGAGAGCCAATCATATGATGATTGTAATAGCATGATATGCAGATGATTTGATTAATAAATAAATGTAAGCTTCAAATTTATTACATTTAATTCAATTATGAGATAATGATATAACATTATAAATGTTTAGAGAATGATATTACTCAATGATGTATGTCGCCAAGTACATGACTTCAAAAAATGAGATCATACAGATGTTAAGAGTATACATATATAGTCTCATTATGTCCCTGATCGGTTGTTATTATGAAAGGTTGATAGACAACAGTAGCACATAAGTTCAAAATGTGAGTTGGTTGATGACAAAATCTCATTAGTCATGATATGGCAATATCAAACCAAGCACCTAAATACATGTTAGGGAACAATGTATGAAACAGATCCACAATGAGACTAACACATGGAAACCATTACCATGGAAGTCATAGTCAGCTCTCATAGTGATGGTGGTAATTTTGGTTCCTAGATCTAAAGTCACTACACTCATCACATGTAGTTTGATATGTTTTAACATCAGCAAACACAATCCTAAAATATGGGTTATCATAAAGGTGATGATTGGGTGACTGTGACGCATGGGGATTGACTATGAGCAGAAGCTAATTTTTTTTCAACTGGGAGTGTTACAAACATGATATACATTACAATATTAATAGACAAAAAACCATTACAGACTGTCTATCAAATTAAATTCTCATCATATTCTCAGAAAAGGAAACTTACATCAAACTTGATAGTAAAGTTTATATACATGATGCTAAAACATGTACTGTGTCTTAAAATCTCAGATTGTGTAGATGGTGACACACCAAGAAAACCTGCT
Organism: Alisma plantago-aquatica; assembly: GCA_963693085.1. Lineage (NCBI taxonomy): Eukaryota > Viridiplantae > Streptophyta > Magnoliopsida > Alismatales > Alismataceae > Alisma > Alisma plantago-aquatica. The sequence goes on from OY856410.1 coordinate 397,980,704, forward strand.
AAAGTTGTATCTGTATCATATTGTCATGACTATCTGATGCATGGGTTTTTAGTCATTCTCACAGGCATATTTTCCTTGTTTTTATGTGTTGATTTGTCATTTATTTGATTAATTATGCATGAAATGCTATCAATGGCTTGTTCTATCTAAATGCATCAAATTATATGATTTTTACTATTTAAAATGGTTTAATATACATCTCGAGTACTTATCCACATTCTTGTGCAATTTCAGGTACAATTGAGTGCCACAGACTCGGTACTACCGACACCAAAAGTCAGTGGTACCGACATCACATCAGTACTGGACCAGAAGGCTCACCTTATGAAGGTTTCAACTTAATTATCTTAAATCTAAACTTACTGAATTCTGAATCTAAACTTATCTTATACAAAAACTAAATATTGATAACTAAATATGTACTAAATTCTAAATGTAAATCTGAATCGGATTTGAATACCTTAGAAAGTTTATCTAACTTAACTGATGCATTGAAATTATTCTATTAGGAACTGAAATCTTTTTCAACTAAACTGAGTTCTTTATCTGAATCTAAATCTATATCTGTATCTTAAATACTAAATAACTAAGATTGGATCTGACTCTTATTTGGTGTACAGATCTAGTTTATGACTACTCACAATGAATAACCTGAATTTAAAATATGAAATTTAGATCCTTGTTGTCTGAGTAAGTCTTAATCATAAACTCTTATTTAATAGATGACTTAATTAAATTCTGATATTAGATATATGAATTTGTGTCTAAATGCTTTGAGAAATAAAATGAACTGGATAAATAACTACTAAGCATATGAAAAAATCTATAATATGATGCCCTCACAATATAACTTCATCAGAGTAAATTCTAATTAATAAAAGTATTATTGGATACGAGCTAACACTCATAATATAAAGTATGATGTTAACTTAATCTCTAAGTTACTTTGTAAGAATGGGTAGGTTGAAACATAATAATAATAAAATTCAATGGGTGTGGCCCATTTACCTTTCATATTGAAGATGTCTTTAATGTAGCCATGTTTCGTTGATTCACAACATATATACCTGGTCATGAAAAAATTTGTATAAGTCCATATGTATTCTCCTCTTTTCATTTCTAAATCACAAACCTCATCATCCTAATCTCCTAAATTGAATTAGAGTTCATATTTAACTAAGACAAACTCTAATTTAAAGCACATTTAATGTATAAACATTAATTAAATTCAAATTCACATATTATCTAACATACATGAACTAACATATCCACATAAACTAAAATTCACCATATGCCCCAATATATGGGTATATAAATCATATATCACGAGTAAACTACAAACATACTCACATATACTGATTTTTTACTGACTTAGTTATAAAATCAATTAAAAATATAATTAGAAACATTTTCCATATTAAGTAGGCACATATAATACATGTCTCACAAATAATCATAAATCATTTTAGATAATGGCCACTTACTAATATAATAATGCATAAAACTATGTCCAAACTTTAAAAGCAGTAATAATACAACATACTAGGGTTCAAAAAAATTATCATATCGTTTCATAGACAAATCATGAGTGAAATACCCAAAATACCCTCATTAGAGTTTCTTCAAAACTCATATAAAACACCAAACTATGGATGATCAGGATTGGTAGTTAGGTTAGAAACAACAAAAAATACATACCACAAAAATTGTGAGACTGTTTGAAACTTATTACTATTTATTAACCTCAAAGCGATCAAAACACATAGACTTTAGTACATAAATAATATTAATTAAAATCCATCAATAACGTTTCTTGAAAGTATTTTTAGATTGGTCTACACCCAAAATCCTTTTCATTGATATCTTATTTGTCAAAAACCAACATGTATATCTCAAGATATGAATTTTGGAAGAATACCTAATTTAAGGGTGTCTGGACCATTGATTATTTGATCTAATGATCATGATTTCTTCCAACTAGGTGTCTGACCCAGGCTTCGTGGATCACTGAGTTGGATCTGAATTCTTCCTATTCCGATTGATCCGTACACTATCCCTTTCCCTATGCGGTAATCTATTTTCACATAGTCACCTTGTCACCGCTGCATGGTGGTCTCCGGTGAGGTTGATCTCCTCCACTTAGGCCACATCAACTTGTTCCCAAGCATCTCTTAGCTTCATCTGTGTCCCAACAACCAAGGTTGCACCATCTCCATGACTAGATGGTTTCCTAGCAAAGGCCCAGCCCTCACCTTGGCAACCGCCGCTGTAGGGCCATCTTCCTTGACTCTCTTCTCATCTTCGCACAAAGTGACTCTTGAAACCCTAGCATCTGGTTTTCCCAACCTAGTACTTTGCATATCAGGGCCTTTTATAACCACAAAACTAAGATCTCACAAGGATATATCTTCTCTCCCGTGGACACTGTTGAGTCTCTGTTTGGGGTGCCCAGGAACCTGATGTCCCCTGTTTATTTTTTTCATATGTTTTTTTAATAAAAATACATTTCTTATAAATAATTATATAGCCTACTTATAGATCCCATTTGAAATCAAAATATAGGGTTTACTACATATTACCATTCTCCTTTTTGGCAGAAAGGTTTGATCAAAACTAACCAGTCAACCACTCTAAACTTGTATCTTCAGTAGTTAATAGATAATTACTAATTTAATTACCTAGACCACTAGATAAAACATAATTATCTAAAATTTCTCCCATAACCTTATATTCTAATTATTCATCTACAAAAAAAAATTGAGCATCTATTGTGAGAGACAAATACTCCATTCCCAATTTATACCCCAAGGACCCATTTGTAAAATCTGATTGGTCCAATTGGGCTAGAATTGGGCTCTAGGTCATATGGCCCCTTCCTTGGTCTTTTAAAGGGTCCACGAGCTTAATCATATTCTAAATCATAAAATAAATCTAGAGTCAATATAATTTCTCAATTGGAGCTCCTATATGACACACGAGATAAATATTGCTTTAGTTACATAACATGAAAACCTAAGCTAGGCCTAGGGCTCAACTATAACTACACTCATTATATTTCCTTGAATATTCTATTTTGGTTGTTGTCTCAATCATCAAATTAAATATAAAATTTCCAAACTTTGAGGGTATCACCCAAACAATCATAGTTGCACAAAAGACACCCTCTACATTCCTTTTTCCTTTAATTCCAAATATCATGAAAATTGGATGGAACCTTATTGTAATCATAAATCTATCATATATTGAATTCATTGATAACTTAATCATGTACTTACTTGGTTTCAAAAATTAGGGTGTGACAATACTACCCACCTTTTTGGGAATTTCGTCCTCAAACTTTGGCTAAACTATAGGAGGCTACCCACTGTAGGGTTTCACATAACTTACAAATACTAGCTCTTTAAAATTTTCTTCAAGTCTCATAGGCACCTTCAGAGTATGACCATGTGGTGGGTAACTAACTATGTCTAACAACCTTATCAACTAGAATGTACAATCAACATGTAAATCTGAAGGAAAATCTTAAACATAAACAATTACTCTTCCTTGACTCTTAATTATTTCTTTTTATGTATCTCTATCTAGAGACTTTTATTGTAGAAGCTAGGTCTCATGACCTACACTAAGGTGCCTGGGTCCCAACTCTACAATCTAATGTCATCTTACAAAATCAAATATTATATGATTCTTAATTCATTTATATCCCATGGTCTTACCATGGTTTTAAATCTTAATATGTGCATCTTTTCTTGGAAGTATAATCATGATTTAATGCATTCAAGTCTTGTTATCTTATCATGCATTTAGCTCATAGATCTTAACCATTCTTATAATTCTTATTAACATGTCTCTACATGAGGTCCTAGGCACAGTAAGGATATAGCCATGAAAATACAAAATCTTACCTACATGTCTAATCTTGATATCTTAGAATACTAGATCACCCAACTCATAAAAGTCTTCTTTAAGAATCATGTAAATATATTGAGATTTATAAATACTTAACATGAAATCTTAAAGAGTAACTCTTAATTACTTACACTATAAATCACGATCATCATGAGAAATTATAATAACATATCTTTACTTCAAAAAAAAATCACCAACACCTTAATCTTCACTCATTAATCTTAACTACAATACTCTGGTTGAGATCACAGTGTCAAGTAAATTATGGACATCTTGCAGAGTGGTACGAAACATGTAAACATATCAAGTGTAACCATAATTGAATACTCATGGGAATGGACCACATACTTTGGTTTGTGAAATCCCACACTAAATCTATTCAGACTCCCTCTTCTAATCATATACTACACTATTAGGTCAACATGTCATTTACTCATCTTATCATGGTGCACTTAGCTAGATAAGACCAAGGTAATTGTAGTCACTATCTTACTATATAACCACTATTATCCCTAGAAATATCCAAATAATCATTAAACAATCATCTTTTCTAGGCTCTATCTGATATCAACATCACATAGAATTCCATATCACTGTGATCATAGACCAATGGTCCATACTATCACATATCTTGTATCACCATATGCTTAAATCATCCTCATGTATAACATTAAATACTAACAATTACCATATCTTAATCTTAAACTCAGTTCATGACATTAGTTATGTTATCCTCATGTTTTTTCCTTATCAACCATCATGATTAGACTTACAACTATAATCCCTCCTTGGGAGGAAGGTCCTATGGACATCAAGAATTCTTACAATTCTAATCAACTATAGTAGTACAAAGACTTCATTTCCCTCCACTCTTTGTTCCACACTAATGTCAAGTCACTCATCTATTTCAAAAAATCTATCTGTTGTATGCATTCTAGGGTTCTAGTAGGTATGCAATTAGGTTTGATGCCCATCTACCTCAACAATTTTAAGTCAATTTTTTTGTCACCTCCCAATGCATGTCGGCCAGTCATACAACTGAAAGTGCCATGTCTTATAATATTTATCTCATCTAACAGTACAATTGTCCCATACCATGTGCACCAGAAAGGCACGACAAGCATAATAAGTATTAATTACGCATATAACATCCCCTCTACAAAATCCCATAAGCTTGTGTCCCATACGACAAACATGTAGGAAAAGAGAGGGCATGATATGAACAAATTTAAAGTTAACACAAAAGTCTAATGCATATAGAAACTAACCCTAATACATATCTCAAGCTTTATTGCCTGACTAAACCTTAAGTCTGAAGTCTACTGTCTTTCAATCAGTTCTTTGATATCCAGGATTACTAATTGTCTTTCTAAATCTATCTAGTCTCACTTGTCTTCTAATGGCAAACCTTACTAAGAATATGAGAATCTCCCTGATGGCCATCTACATTATTGCTCTGGTACCATATTGTAACACCCTGATGTTTATATCTTATGAGCAGAAGCTATTTTTTTAACTGGGAGTATTACAAACATGATATACATAACAATAATAATAGACAAAAACCATTACAAACTATATATGAGATAAATTCTCATCACATTCTCATAAAGTAAACTTACATCAAACTTGATAGTAAAGTTTATATACATGATACTAAAACCTGTATTGTGTCATAAAATCTCAGATCGTGTAGATGAAGCCCCACCAAGAAAACCTTCTAAAGTTATTTATGTATCATCTTGTCATGACTATCTGATGCATGAGTTTTTAGTCATTTTCACAAGCATATTTTCCTTGATTTTATGTGTTGATTTGTCATTTATTTGATTAATTATGCATGAAATTATATCAATGGTCTATTCTATCTAAATGCATCAAATTATATGATTTTTACTGTTTAAATAGTTTAATATTCATCTCGAGTACTTATCCACATTCTTGTGCAATTTCAGGTACAATTGAGCCCCACAGACTCGGTACTACCGACACCAAAAGTCAGTGGTACCGACATCACATCAGTACTGGACCGGAAGACTCACCCAAACTCGATACTACTGACACCCAAAGTCGATAGTACCGAAACCACGTTAGTAAAGTGCAAGAACGAATCAAGAAAACTCGGTACTACTGAGATGGCATCAGGGAAGTAGTGCTCGAGTGACCTAAAGACTTGGTGCTATCGAGACAAGTCGATAGTATCGACATTGTGATGAATCACGGCTATCTTAGAAACTTGGTACTACCAACTTTCCATTCAATACTGCCAAGTCTGCGCGATCAGGCAATCTGAAAACAACACTCTAATCCAACGACTGGCATTATTTCATACCTTAAGTGATTCCTACGACTTGAGGGAAGTTCAGCCAGACCTAAGGAGGAAGCCATTTTTCATTGCATTACACTGAAGAAAGAGGAGAGAAGAGAAAGGAACAAAAGGCATCACTCGAGGCAATCCGAGCACCTCCGGAGGGTGAATCTGCAGTCGAAAGACAACAGATTGCATGCACGACGTAGGGGATCATCCGGATCAGCCATTCTCTAGGGGTTACTTTAGTTTTTCTAATGTTTCCCACATTTCTATCTTTCTCTACCATGTATTCGTCAATGAAAACCATGCGGGGATAAACCCATTCATTCCTTAGGATCTGCGGGTAGCCTGGATATGCATTGTAATTTATTTCCATTCATTAATATCATCTTTATCCCTATTTTCTAGATATAAATCTAGGAAATTGTCTTGTTCTATTTATGACTGATCACCATAGATAGATTATCAGACCCTTAATCATTTCAGGAGAGAGGTTAAGGGTTGGAAAAGCATAGATTTACCCATTTATTGAACCCCTTGGGAAAGGTGGAGAATAAACGGGAGGAGAAACCCAGAGATTAATCGTAAAGAACCTAACTAATCAATCAATTACTATAGAAATAGGATTGGCATTAGAATAGGTAGTGAACTACACTGTGGGAGTGGGTAGTTTTGGCTAAAGAACATTTATCCAGGGATAGGAGTAATAGATATGAGTGTATGGAGTAAATTGCAATTATATCTGTGGTGAAACCATTGTCCTGAGGAATTCCCTTTAATCTGAGTAACTTAATCTTTAAGCTTGTTTTATTTGGGCAATTGTTTCTGTTCAATCAAACCAATTCACTTTTACTGGCCTAGCAGATTAGATCATAGTTAGTAGTAGTATTCTGGAGAACGTTTCCCTGTGTTTGACTCGGGCCTCAAAAGGCCAATATTACTTCGATACATTCACTTACGTATGACGCACGGTAAACGCGTGTTAAGTTTTTGGCACCATTACCGGGGAAACGGCAACATCCAACACTAAAAATGTTGTGGTCAGATAACCCTTTTTATTTTTTTAGTTCTATTTCACTTAAAGCTGAATCATAACATCATTATTGTTTCTAGCTCTACTATCATGTTTTGACAATTATTTTACTACTTTCAGGTACTAGTGTAAGGTGCATACTCGAGCCCATGATTATGGAGAGTCATCTTCACCGGGTTTCGGGCAAGCAGAATGTCACGGAACCATTCTTACCTCAATCCCAATCCTACTGCCTAGACAGTAGAAAAAGGATTGAAGCGCCCGTCCCTGAGTGGCCCGATAGGATCTAACACACTGGCATATACTATAAGAAATAAATAACTCAAAAACTGGATAATTAAAGAACAAACTAACCCAATATGGAGATATATCTGATTATCTTTGTCATCCGAGTGTATGAGTGCGGAAGCGATCTTATTTTAATATTCCATTGGTATTACCTAAAACCAATAAAATCAAGACACAATCATGCAATTGCACGGTATGCTATAAAAATCAAGTAAAACAGTTTATAAGAAAATAAGTATACTTGGCAGGACTTATATTTCAAAATATAACAAATGATTTCCGACCATTCAATATCATTCGACAAAAAGGTTGTTATTCAACGATTAAATTTTTATTACAAGTTCCCATTATGCTGTAATTCGAGAAGCATGCTTATATATTTTTGTGTGACTTTATCACCCCAACGCGATGGGGTAAGTCACTGGGCTCCTTCTCACCATAGGAACATAGGAGGCCAATGTACAAGTCCCACATCCAATGAGGGGGTTGTTGTACCCAATATCAACATTATTAACATTATCAGTATCATCATCATTATCAATATACGGGCAATCATAATGGGCATGCAATTTATGTTTTCATGTTTTTTCAAAATAGAGTATAGAAATATAGAAGACTAATCATAGGGAACAGTATCTCATCCAAATAAATAGCCAAGTATACAATCAAGAGATACATAAAAGTATCTACAATACAATCAAGGAGGAGTCGTATAATAACGTACCTTTCACCGAGATTTTGAGTATAGATCATGAGTAATAGGTCGATCCTTCGAGTTAGATCCTAAAACACAATATTTGGATCAAGGGTCAAGATCAAGATATTTGGATATCATGTTGTAATATTCGAGATTAGGGTTACACTTTCCTAGGTCAACCTTAGGGTTAGGTCATCCACTTATGATCAACCAATATTTCAATTTGTCCATCATTATTTCAAATATCAAGTATCTTCGAGTATGAATGACTTTCCTAGGTCTCTAGGATCATGTGTGTTAACCCTAATTTATGGTTATTATCCAAGTCATCAACATGTTCCTAATTCATCATGATACTTAGCATAATTGCAATTCAAGATCAGTTTGATTAAAGTAGAGTCATGAAATATACACTTGATCAAGGTTTTTCACAAGATCACAATATAAAGGTTAATCCTTAGTTCAATGTGCATGCTTCACATTCTAGGAGAAATAAGTTACAAGATCAGATCCAAACTCATATTTAATCAAGTTTGGCTTCAAGATGATCATTAGAGTCAAATATCAAGATTTCAAGGGATTAATCACTAAAATAGAGTCATTAAATAAGCAAGATATCAAGATTTAATCATATCAGTGATCATAGTTTGAAATCAGGTTTCAAAAGTATTTTTAATGGATTTACTGGATTTTTGTGATCAAAATCGACTATTTACTCAAATTATTTGGAGTCAGGATGCATTTTCTACAATTAAAACAAGATCTGATCATTTGTTGCAATTTCGAGCAGAGAGGAGGCAAAATACCTTAAAATTGGGAAATTCCATGATCGTTCGATTCAAGATGAGCGGTCCCGATTGCACCATGTGATCGAGGTGGCTTTCTAGCTTAGTGATTTGGTTCAAACTCAGATTCACGGTTCAATCAGCGGTTCAGCTTGGTCATTTGGGTCGGCCGATCTTGTGTTGAGTCGGCGGTTCAGGGCTCTGTCTCGTGTCTGCACAAAGCGTTGCACGAGCCCAAGAATAGGGTGGAGGGGCTCGCCGGCGTGGAGCAGCTTTGGGAGCAGGGAGCTCCATTGGTAGCAGAGAGGTGGTTGTCCGAGCTTTACTCAGCCTTGCGAAGATGATGGGGGGTAGAGAAAGGTGGTAGGAGGTGAGGGGCAAGGATGCCCAAGGCGGCTGTGCGGTGGCGCCGTGGAGGCACAGTGACCGGATAAGAAGGGAGCGAGAGAGAGAGGGCACGGCGTGGGAAAAGGGGGTGCCGTTCATCTTTGTGGGGGCGGGCCGAAGGCAATAGGGGCCTTTTATAGGAACCCGACGCTAGGGTTAGGACCATCAGGGAGCGGCGCACCCTAAGGTGTCGGCTTGCTCCCTTGGCCTCCAAGCAACGATTCCACCGAACCAAAACATGCGGAAGTTTCGAGAAGGGGTGCGGTATCGATTGGTCGAGTCGTCGGGCGCAACAGATGAGGGTTGCTCGATCGGGGTTGGGATGCCAGGGTGGTTGTCCACCGTGGACCTTGCCATACCATGCGCAAGGTAGGGGATGACCCCAGCACCGTTGGATTAAGATCCAAGGCTGATGGGTCAATCCCCCTTGCCCAGTGGCACCTAAAACAACAGATGGGCTGGGCCCAACAAGGAGAAAGGAGGAAAAAGGTGGAAAAAGGCTAAACAAAACTAGGAAAAGACTAAGATCTTAGAAAAATCGTATAAAATGATAGGAAGGTCCAAATGATCTCAAATTTTGACCATATCTTCACAAAAACGTGGAGAACCTTTAGAAAAAGTTTGAGTACAAGAAGATGAATTTTGATGGGTCAAATTCTTTATTTGTACAAAGTGATGAATTAATCAAATATAAGGTGTTATAATGTGCATAAAGTTCACATTGTTCACCATATTTTGTATTTGAGTCTCAACTTTGCTTATGTAGATGAGAAAATTAATTTAGGACCATTAATGGATATAATGAGGTCAAAAGAGTAATTATTTTATTATAATGCTAAAATCCACTTTGTCACATCCTTCCCTCCTTAAAAAGGAATTTTGTCCCCAAAATTCAAAATATCCTCAAAAAAATTGGTATTATTCAACCTAAGTCATTTCCTAAAATACTGAGGTATCCTCAAGTATAAAATCAAAATCATGTCCGCAAGTTTCAAGTAATAAAATAGTAACAAATGGGATTCCATGTTTCATGTCATAACTAACTTGGTTCCAGCATTGTTTCATCATCGAGGAATTGAGTATTAAGGTCAATGCATATATTGTTTAAAGTCATCATATAAGTCACAAATATGGAAAGCATCCTATTGTTCACAAATTTGGACATATTATCTTTTAGGTCAAACAAAAAGAGTCATTGGATCAAGTGTACAAGGTGACTTTCAATCCTAAAATCTCAGGGTCTTAGCTTCTACGTTGGCCTAGTTGGGGTTATACATCCATGATTTGAGACTTCATATTTCAACATTTTGAGACAACATCATACTTTCCATATCATTATTTCGAGCTCAAAATCAATGGGAAGGTCCCACCCTAGTCTGAATGAGAGCTAAACCCTAAATCATAAATCGAGAGAGTCAATATAGTCATCATCTTGAAAATTTCAACATTTGGGATTTTGAAGTCATTAGTCATATATCTAGTATGATTTGTAGATCCAAATAATGTGAACATAGGATTTGTATCATTATTGATATCTGATAATCATGATTCACAAGTCCATTAATCAATATCTAGAGTCAAGATTTTAAGCATCAAAAGTTATAGGTCTGGAATTTGATCATATGTGTATATATATATCAAAGCTAGGGTTGATATTCCTGTTTAGACCTTAAGGGAGATCACTCATCTATATTCAATTTCTAGTAATAATACTCAAGCAATATTTGATCAACACGTCAAAATTTCATTATCATGGTTTCCAAGGTTGATGAATGATCTAGACCTAGGTCTATCTAGGAAGTCAACCTCAAGCTATATTCAATATTTCCATATGTCAAGGTCATTATCAAATCAGTATTCAGATCGAGTATCAACCATGGTTTTAACCTATTAGGCTTAGGTCAACCAATCTAAAATCGGGTGAAAGGAGATACCTTTCCAAACTCTAAATAATCAATAGGATGAAAACTTAGAGGTAGTCATGATGGGGATGTGACCTAGGTTAGGGGAGTCATGAGTCAACTACCACCCTAATCTGGAACATTACCAACATTAGTCATTATCAATTGAGCTTATTCAAATAGGGAGAGTATCCATGATTAGATCATATATATCCAGGTCATAAGATCAAAATTCAAGATAATAGGTCAATAATGTCAAGATTTGCAATTCTTTCTTTCATGATCAAGGTAGTGATATAATTTGGAAATTTAGGATTTTAATTTGACATTCGAGGAATTAGAGCATAATAATGCAAAAACTAGACCATCATCATCATACCAAAATCGAGATTGCAAAAGGCATCAATAGTTAATAGAGAAATTGTTTTTTTTTTGCATCATGGTCTTACATCATGATTTTATGAATCTTGAATTAGTCAATTTGATAGAATAGTCATGATGGGCGTCCAATTGAGAAAAAGAGTTTGCTTAACTATGTTTGAGGTTTAATCAACAATATGGCAACATGGATATTAATCAAATCGAGACCTCATCAGCAATGAGGTATAATGTTTAAGTCACCCTTATTTCACCAGATCATAATTTTTACAGTTTACCTCAAACATAGGGAGCATGTAGTCTAATTTTGATTAAATCGGGTTTTTCATGAAGGGTCAAGCATGAGTATTTCATTTCAAAGTTTTCATTGATCAAAATTGAGTTTTCATACTAAGGTCAGATCATGGTATCAACTTTCAAGATTTAGCGATTCCCATTCTTAAGCTACCCATAATCGAGACATCATGTGGTATAAGGTCACAAGGAAGGACCACATGAGGAGATGAGAAGACTACCTAATCTTCATCTACATGGGTGGCTTAGGATTGTCCTTAAAGAAGAGATAAGATGCTAGAAGACTCTCTAAGGTTTCACAAGAGAACCTTTAGGTCCAGTTCTGGATCAATTGAGGCCAGGTAGAGTGGGGGATCTCAGCCACCGTGAAGACGGATAGGAGAAATTATGTCAGGACCCCGAGCCTAGACACCTCAATTTTCACCATTATGGACTTTAGGGTTTCTTGGGTGTAAGAGACTTGAGAAATTATTTACTTAAAGTATATGAGAGTGTGTAAGCTCTGATACCAAATGTCACGGAACCGTTCTTACCTCAATCCCAATCCTACTGCCTAGACAGTAGAAAAAGGATTGAAGTGCTTGTCCCTGAGTGGCCCGATAGGATCTAACACACTGGCATATACTATAAGAAATAAATAACTCAAAAACTGGATAATTAAAGAACAAACTAACACAATATGGAGATATATCTGATTATCTTTGTCATCCGAGTGTATGAGTGTGGAAGCGATCTTATTTTAATATTCCATTGGTATTACCTAAAATCAATAAAATCAAGACACAATCATGCAATTGCACGGTACGCTATCAAAATCAAGTAAAACAGTTTATAAGAAAATAAGTATACTTGGCAGGACTTATATTTCAAAATATAACAAATGATTTCCTACCATTCAATATCATTCAACAAAAAGGTTGTTATTCAACGATTCAATTTTTATTACGAGTTCCCATTATGCTGTAATTCGAGAAGCATGCTTATATATTTTTGTGTGACTTTATCACCCCAACGCGATGGGGTAAGTCATTGGGCTCCTTCTCACCATAGGAACATAGGAGGCCAATGTACAAGTCCCACCTCCAATGAGGGGGTTGTTGTACCCAATATCTACATTATTAACATTATCAGTTTCATCATTATCAATATACGGGCAGTCATAATGGGCATGCAATTTATGTTTTCATGTTTTTCAAAATAGAGTATAGAAAAACAGAAGACTAATCATAGGGAACAGTAGCTCATCCAAATAAATAGCCAAGTATACAATCAAGAGATACATAAAAGTATCTACAATACAATCAAGGAGGAGTCGTATAATAGCGTACCTTTCAATGAGATTTCGAGTATAGATCATGATAATAGGTCGATCCTTCGAGTTAGATCCTAAAACACAATATTTGGATCAAGGGTCAAGATCAAGATATTTGGATATCATGTTGTAATATTCGAGATTAGGGTTACACTTTCCTAGGTCAACCTTAGGGTTAGGTCATCCACTTATGATCAACCAATATTTCAATTTGTCCATCATTATTTCAAATATCAAGTATCTTCGAGTATGAATGACTTTCCTAGGTCTCTAGGATCATACGTGTTAACCCTAATTTATGGTTATTATCCAAGTCATCATCATGTTCCTAATTCATCATGATACTTAGCATTATTGCAATTCAAGATCAGTTTGATTAAAGTAGAGTCATGAAATATACACTTGATCAAGGTTTTTCACAAGATCACAATATAAAGGTTAATCCTTAGTTCAATGTGCATGCTTCACATTCTAGGAGAAATAAGTTACAAGATCAGATCCAAACTCATATTTAATCAAGTTTGGCTTCAAGATGATCATTAGAGTCAAATATCAAGATTTCAAGGGATTAATCACTAAAATAGAGTCATTAAATAAGAAAGATATCAAGATTTAATCATATCAGTGATCATAATTTGAAATCAGGTTTCAAAAGTATTTTTAATTGATTTACTGGATTTTTTTGATAAAATTGACTATTTACTCGAATTATTTGGAGTCAAGATGCATTTTCTACAATTAAAACAAGATCTGATCATTTGTTGCAATTTCGAGCAGAGAGGAGGCAAAATACCTTAAAATTGGGAAATTCCATGATCATTCGATTCAAGATGAGTGGTCCCGATTGCACCATGTGATCTAGGTGGCTTGCTAGCTTAGTGATTTGGTTCAAACTCAGATTCACGGTTCAATCAGCGATTCAGCTTGGTCATTTGGGTCGGCCGATCTTGTGTTGAGTCGGCGGTTAAGGGCTCTGTCTCATGTCTGCACAGAGCGTTGCACGAGCCCAAGAACAGGGTGGAGGGGCTCTCCGGCATGGAGCATCTTTGGGAGCAGGGAGCTCCATTGGCGGTAGAGAGGTGGATGTCCGAGCTTTACTCGGCCTTGCGAAGATGATGGGGGGTAGAGAAAGGTGGTAGGAGGCGAGGGGCAAGGATGCCCAAGGCGGCCATGCGGTGGCACCACGGAGGCACAGTGACCAGAGAAGTAGGGAGCGAGAGAGAGAGGGCACGGCGTGGGAAAAGGGGGTGCCGTTCGTCTTTGTGGGAGCGGGCCGAAGGCAATAGGGGCCTTTTATAGGAACCCGGCGCTAGGGTTAGGACCATCAGGGGGCGGCGCACCCTAAGGTGTCGGCTTGCTCCCTTGGCCTCCAAGCAACGATTCCATCGAACCAAAATGTGTGGAAGTTTCGAGAAGGGGTGCGGGATCGATTGGTCGAGTTGTCGGGCGCAACAGATGAGGGTTGCTCGATCGGGGTTGGGATGCAAGGGTGGCTGTCCACCGTGGACCTTGCCATTCCAGGCGCAAGGTAGGGGATGACCCCAACGCCGTTCGATTAAGATCCAAGGCTGCTGGGTCAATCCCCCTTGCCCAGTGGTGCCTAAAACAACAGATGGGCCGGGCCCAACAAGGATAAAGGAGGAAAAAGGTGGAAAAAGGCTAAACAAAACTAGGAAAAGACTAAGATCTTCGAAAAATCGTATAAAATCATAGGATGGTCCAAATGATCTCAAATTTGGACCATATCTTCACAAAAACGTGGAGAACCTTTAGAAAAAGTTTGAGGACAAGAAGATGAATTTTGATGGGTCAAAGTCTTTATTTGTACAAAGTGATGAATTAATCAAATATAAGGTGTTATAATGTGCATAAAGTTCACATTGTTCACCATATTTTGTATTTGAGTCTCAAATTTGCTTATGTAGATGAGAAAATTAATTTAGGACCATTAATGGATATAATGAGGTCAAAAGAGTAATTTTTTTATTATAATGCTAAAATCCACTTTGTCACACAGAACTCCTTCACAGAGAAAGGGAATTTGGATGATCTATAGACATATTCAACCAAACTCCACCCCTAACACCTCCGCCTGAAGGACCTGAAACACTAGAGGAACCTGAGTCAGTAGAATTGGATGATGGAGCAGAAGAGCAGACGATATGGGACAACATCAACGCCTCTTTCTCAATAGCTCAAAAAGGACCAATCAAAAGACAAGACGTTAATGTGGGCAGCTATAAGATTGATCCAGGATTGATCTCTCTAGTCAAATCCCAAGCTTTCCATGGGCACAGTTCTGAAGACTCGATGACACACATCAGTAACTTTATTGAGAACCGCAATATTGTCAAGATAGATAGAATAACAGTGAATGTCATATGTATGAAAATGTTCCTGTCATCTCTGGAAGACAATGCAAAGTCATGGTTTCACAATCTCGATGATGAGTGTATCGAGATGTGGGATCATATGATCGAAGCTTTCTTTGAGTGTTACTTTCCTATACAAAAGATAAATGACCTGGTGAAGAAGATCCATAACTTCAAGCAGTAGGCTGACAAATCCTATTCTAAAGCATGGGAGAGATTCCAAAATATGCTGAGGAAGGTACATCATCACGGTATTGATTTTTTGGGACAAGTGAAGATCTTATACTAAGGTCTGTATAAGGGAGAGAGAGCCACATTTTATAGTGCATGAGTAGGTTTCTTTCTCAACAACAAACCCGCCCACTGTCATGAGATATTAAATAACATGTCCATGAACCAGTCGTGGGGTGATGAAAAGAACTTCTAGCAATCATCAAAAGTGTCGAGGAGTCCAAGGTCATCTTTGCGTTAAATGAGAAGCTTGACCTGATTGCAAAAAAATTGAGAGCCAACGATGAACCACCTTCATAAGAAGAAGAAGAAGAGGAGTGCAAGTTTGTACGCCAACAACAGCAGTATCAGGGCAATGTCTATTCATGGAGGAAGGATCCTAAGTTCTCATGGAAGGATCCCAACAATTTCCAACAAGACCCTTCTCAGGTGCAACAACCCAAGCCACAACAGTTTGGTGGCCAAGCAAAATATCAACAAGAACAAAAGAAGATTGTCCATACTGAAGAAATGCTTGGAAAGTTGATCATTTAGAATAAGTGCTTATTGATCAAACTCAGAGAGAACTCCAGAACCAAGGGGTACGGTTCCGCAGTATGGAAACTCAGATTTCTCAAATAGCAACTGATGTGGGTACATTAAAGCAGCCAAATTAGCAAGGGTGTTCAAAAAATACTAACATACCTTATGGAAATCAACATGTCAAGACAACCCTTCTTCATAGTGGTAGAACGTTGCTAAATGATGCACTAACAAGTTCATGTGCATGTGAAGTTATAAGAACAACAACTCAGGTTGTGACAGTAGATGCAGATAAATCGAATGTGTTAGAAAAGGAAAACACAACTGAGGAGCATGATGATGAGGTGGAGGATACAAGATCAAAAGCATATGTCCCACCTCACTAGAGCATAGCAATGGCTTTTCCGAATAGCTTGAAGGAAACTAAAGTAGACCAGTAGTTCCAAAAAAATTTAGATGGATTCAAAAAATTATCTGTCAATATTCCACTCATTGATGCAATTGAGCAGATATCATCGTACGACAAGTTCTTGAAAGACATAATCAATAAGAACAGGAGGATACCTGAGGCTGATGTGGTGGTGTTAAAGGAGCATGTGAGTGCTTTTATTCTGGGAAAGCTACCTCCTAAAGATAGGATCCAGGTTGTTTCAACATAACTTGCTTCATAGGAAAATGCAAGTTTGGTGAAGCGCTATGTGATTCAGGGGTGAGCATCAACCTTATTCCTTTGTCAACTTTCAAGAAGCTAGGTCTCAAGGAGACTAGGAAAAGTAGTATGACTATCAAATTGGCTGACAACTCTGTGGTCTGGCCATATGGCATTTGTGAAGATGTTCTAGTGAAAGTGGACAGATTTATTTTTCCTGCTGATTTTGTGGTGATGGAAATGTAGGAGGATCATGGAAACAAACTCTTAGTAGGTAGGCCATTTCAAGCCATGACTTATATGATTCTAGAAATGGGCAGAGGACGTCTTACCATGGGCACCCATGATGACCGATTTGAGATTAAGATGCATGAGCACTCACAAGAAAAGGGGGGCAAAGCACAATGCAACATGCTTCAACACATGGAGGAAAATATTTCTCTATTTCTGGGGAAACCATTCCTAGACATGGCTCATGTAATGACTAAAGTAGTTAGGGGCACCTTAGTAGTGGATATCATGTAAAACACCAAGATGGTCTTGTTAGTCAAAGTAGTGTGTTACCCGGATGATGAAGAAGAACATTATGACCCAACTACCATAGAGGGGTCCACAACAGCTTCCTTGCTGCATACATATCCAAAGTTACCATTAAAAGCATGCTTGATGAACATCGTGGAGGATAGTACATGCAACTGCTCTCTAGAAGAGTGTGAATTGATGCTGAAGGCGCTACCTTGCTACTATGCAAGATATTTTGAAGATTTGGGACCACCTCCTCCGTCATTGGTCCCATCTCTGTTGAGCCCACCATAGTTAGAATTGAAGCCTCTAACTTTGCCTTTGAAATATGTCTTCCTGGCCACAGAAGAGAAGCTCCCAGTGATCATATCATCGTCCTTGAGCAATGAAGAGGAGAAAAAATTACTCACTGTGATGAAGAACCATTGAGCCGCTTTTAGGTGTCAACAACAGACATCAAAGGAATCTCTCCAAGCTTGTGCCAGCACAAAATCTATCTAGAAGAAGGAGCCAAGGCTATAGTTCAACCTCAGCGGTGACCAACCCTATCATGACTGAGGTAGTGAAGAAGGAAGCGGGCAAGCTCCTATCAGTAGGTATCATTTATGCAATTTCAAACACTATGTGGGTTAGTCCAACTCGAGTAGTTCCTAAGAAAGGGGGGATCACTGTCACAACCGATGATGCTAATGAGTTAATATCAACTAGGTTAGTGACAGGGTGGCATGTATGCATAGACTATCGACGTTTGAATGTCGCCACCTTAAAAGATCACTTCCCTTTGTCGTTCATTGATCAGATCTTGGAATGACTCGTCATTCGTTCGCACTTTTGTTTCCTCGATGGGTATTCTGATTATAATCAGATTTCGATTGAGCTAAAGGATCGGGAGAAATCTACTTTTGCCTACCCTATGGCATGTTTGCATATAGACGGATGTCGTTTGGCCTTTGTAACGCCCCGCCACTTTCTAACGTTGTATGCTTGCCATCTTTTTTTGATATGGTAGAGTGGTTCTTGGAGGTGTTCATGGATTATTTTTCTGTGTATGGGGAGTCATTCAGTTATTGCTTATATAATTTGGATAAGGTTTTACAAAGGTGTGAGGACACTCACTTAGTTTTGAATTGGGAGAAGTGTCATATGATGGTGAGTGAGGGCATAGTACTTGGACACAAGGTGTACAACAAGGGTATGGAAGTAGACCCAGTTAAGATAGAGGTTATCTCCAAGCTTCCTCCATAGACATCGGTGAAGGGAGTAAGGAGTTTTTTGGAACATGTTAGGTTTTACCGTCATTTTATCAAAAAAATTTCAAAATTTTCTAAACCTTTGTCAGAATCGGTTGAAAAAGACACTAAATTTTCTTTCGAAGAATGATGCTTGAACACCTTTGAAGTGCTAAAGGAGAAACTTAGCTCCGTGCCTGTTATGCAAGCACCTGATTGGATCCTACCGTTTGAGCTGATGTGTGACGTATCGGATTATGCAGAGGGAGCTGTGTTGGGTCAACACAAAGATAAGGCTCCTAATGTCATATATTATGCGTCCAAAACCTTGAATAATGCACAACTTAATTATACAACCACAAAATTAAAACTCTTTGTGGTTGTTTTTGCATTTGAGAAGTTTTTCCAATACCTAGTTGGGGCTAAGGTGATTGTTTGGACCGACCATGCTGCCATCAAATACATGTTACAAAAGAAAGATGCAAACCTAGATTAATTAGGTGGATTTTACTTTTATAGGAATTTGACATAGAGATTAAGGATAAGGCAAGGATGGAAAATGTGGTAGAAGATCACCTATCTAGGTTGAAAAGAGTGGATGAAAAAGATGTAGATATCCCTATTGTTGAGGATTTTCCGGATGATTTTTTTTTTGCTATTAAGACCAAAGATCCCTGGTTTGTGGATATTGTTAATTATTTAGCATGCACAGAGATGTCTGCAGATTGGAGATACTAAGAAAAGAAGAGATTTTTCCATTCATTGAGGTTTTACATCTGGGATAACCCGATTCTTCTTAAACAATGTAGGGATGGAATTTTAAGGAAGTGTGTACCTGAATGTGAGGTTGGGAGCATTTTATCACACTATCATTCTCTACCTATAGGGGGGCATCACGCTAGCTCTAGGACCACTGCCAAAGTCTTAGAGAGTGGGTTTTACTATCCAACATTGTTTAAAGATGCTCACAAGTTTGATCGTCGTTGTGATGCATGTCAACGTGCATGTAATATTTCTAAGCGACATGAAATGTCACTAAATGTGTTTTAATAGATTGAAGTGATTGATCTATGGGGCATTGGTTTCATGGGCCCATTCGTGTCTTCTAATTCTAATCTCTACATTTTACTTGTGGTTGACTATGTATCTTAGTGGGTGGAAGCAATTCCAACCCACACCAATGACATACACGTTGTGTGCAGGTTTGTGAAGGATAACATTTTCTACAGATTTGGTGTCCCCCGACTGATTATTAGTGATGGTGGATGACATTTCACCAATGGGCAATTTGGAGCCTTATTGAGTAAATATGGGGTGAAACATCGAGTGGGTACTCCTTACCACCCATAGACGCAAGGTTAAGTTGAGGCCTCCAACAGAGAAGTGAAGAAGATTTTGGAAAGGACAATCTCACTAATAGTACAAATTGGAGTTTTATGTTTAATGATGCTCTTTGGGCATATAGGACAACCTATAAATCACCTACAGGAACTACGCCTTTTAGGTTGATTTATGGATGTGCTTGCCATATATCTGTGGATCTTGAGCATAAGGCGAAATGGGCATTGAAAAAGCTAAATTTTAGACTAGATGAAGTGGGTAGAAAGAGGTTATTAGAGTCGAATGAACTAGATGAGCTTAGGATGGATGCTTATGAAAGTTTTAGGATTTATAAGGAGAGGAAAAAGAAGATTCATGATAGATGTATCTTGAATAGAGTGCTTCTCCCAGGACAAACGGTTCTTCTTTTTCATTCTAGACTTAAGTTACATCCAGTAAAATTGAGGTCCAAATGGAGTGAACCATTTGTGATTGAGCATGTTTGTCCCCATGATGTTGTGAATATTATAAATGGGAATAGGTCATTCCTTGTCAATGGCCAGAGATTAAAGCACTACTATGGTGGATAAGTGGAGCCAAGAATAGAAGAAGAGAAACTTTAGGAAATCCATTAGATTCTTACTCTTAGGAATGTCTAGTCTAGGATGTTGAATAATGGTGCTTGTTGGGAGGCAACCCAACCTTCTTTTCTCTTTATTCATGTTCATTTTAGCATTGTAGTTGTATTTTCATTTTATTTCTTAAAAAAGGTACCTTGACTTGTTAGTTGGAATGTACATATCATAAAGAGTCGGTACTATTGAGTCTACAAGTCGGTAGTATCAAATTCACATCAGTGAGTCATCCGTAAAAGAAAGATAGACTCGGTACTACCGACTTGACTAGTCGGTACTATTGAGTCTCTGAAGATTTTTTATCACCTAACTGATAAATACTCAGTAGTATCGACATCTGAGTTGATAATATCGACTTTTTGGCACTCCCATGTTTGAAATATCAAGATGAAAAATTGAAAATGTCGAGAAAGAATTTCCAAATCGGTACTACCAACAAAAACATTGGTAGTACTGACACATGACATCAGCAATCTATGGACACTCGATTCAACAGTGGATGTGATCTTCATCAAGCGATTGGTAGTATCGATCTGCAAATCAAGTCGATACTATCGACTTGGACTTGGTACTACCAACTCTGAGCGATCTGCACTGGGGACATCATCAAACGTCAGCCCTAGATACATCTGAGCCAAAGATATGTGCTTGCAACTAGGTACTACCGACTCAAAAATCAGTCGTACTGACTTTGTCTGACTCATCTATATAAGGAGGGGTGGTGAATCCATTCTCTTCACACCACCTCCTCCACTCCTCCTGAAACTCAGAGCAAAGATGCACCAAGCACCGACGATCATCACCGAGCCTCTATTTCTCCATCCTCCTTCTTGCATCATCATCATGGCATAAAGGAGAGGTTCTTCTACATATGGGGAGCAAGGAAAGTTAGTCCCCAGACTAATACACATTCAACATCCATCCATGTAGGTCAGGAAGGTGTACAAAGAGCTTCAGATGAGGACGATGGTGTCAACGCGATATGGAGATATTGCCTTGAATGAGCGAGCGGGCTTCACTGACAACCTGTGGTGGATTTGCCAATGCCAGCTAATGGAGGGGGATAACCCTTTCCTTAGCAAGTGGAAAACCTACTTGGAGCTCGTCCTCTAGTTCTTAGCATCGCTAGAGGTTCTTGTGGCACCCGAGCAACAATTAGGAGGTGAATGGTGGGAAGGCAATGTTAGTTTCCACCTCTTCAACACCAACTACTCCATCACTCTGTGGGCATTCAACCACATCTTTAATTGGGCTCACATTCCATAACACTCTACCCCTTCAGATTTTGACTACGACCTAGATTGGGAGCAACTAATTGAGGTGCTAGAAGGCTTTCACATTAGTTGGAACGTCAACTCTGCTTGAGTTCTTCACCGCCTATGCACCAACACTATCTTCGCTCATTCTGCCCAAGCCAAGGGAAGGTTCAAAGGACGTACCTCTACTTCCTCTACAGCCTATTGGAGGGGGAAACCATCAACTTTGGGTCCTTCCTTCTCCTCCATATGATCTCATTTCACTGCAATGTGCAGAGGAAGGTGCCAATTGTGTTTGGGGGGTTTATTACCCCAATAGCACTGCATCTCCGCCTCGACTTATCCACCCTCGCGCTAATGGAATCTACAAAGAAACTGGATCTCCAACACTTCTACAAGGTGAGCCTCCTCATCTTACACCATAACATAGTGTATGCAAGCTACACACATCAAGGATGGTTCCGGGAGCGTAGCCTCCCCGACCCCATCTTCAACCTGTGAGGAGTAGCGCATCTTTGTGTTGGCTAAATTGGACATTATGTTAATCCCTTTGTTTTGATAATGACAAACATTTCATTCTTGTGGTTTTAACGTGCTATTTGAGTATTTCAGGTGATGGATAACAAAGACTTGGAAGAACAATTTGATAAAATCGCTTTATTTTCATGATTGTAATCAAATGTAAAAGCTTGTACAAGTATATAATGTACAAGTAATTAGATATCATGTAAATCAAGTGTTTAGATCTTCCCTATCCACTCACAACACTTAGATAGGCCATTTCCCAAGATAGTATCACAATTGCACATTGATACACACACTTAGTAAATGAATACATTGAGTCAGTAATATTCTCGGTCGACAAATCGTCGATCGAGAAAATATTGGTCGACAAAAACTTCGACCGAGAAACTCTCGGTCGACAAAATCTTCGATCGAGAATAGACCCTACTAGCCGTTAGACCCAGCAGACAAAGTGGTTGGGAGTTGGAAATGAATGTTGAAAACACTTGCTCCAGGAGGTCCCTCGGTCGACAAATCTTCGACCGAGAAGGACTCTCGGTCGAAAAATCTTCGACCGAGAAAAGTTCTGTCTGCACTTTTCAGGGTCAATTAACTAGCCATTGCAAATGCAATTAGTGGACACATAACGGCTAGTTGAGCACTAAGAACCCCCTAGAAAGTGTCTAGAATGTCCTTAAGCACTTGTAGGTCATTCCTATAAATAGGACATGCCTTAGGACACCTAAACTCACCTAAGCTACACGTGTGCTACACTTGAGATTGAATACTCATTGGAAATCTGTTTTGAGAAATAGAGCAATTCCTACATTGGCTATTCATTCCCATTGCTCCAACTTCGTGTCCTATAGGCTAGTATCTCCTATCCACAACACTTACACTTCTACATACATTGGTTAGGAGATCAAAACGCTTGATATAGGAAATCAAGCCTTGAGCTACAAGTGGTATTGTAATTTCTATTTTCTTTCTTGTTCCTTTGTATCTTTTGTATTCTCCTTGCTACTCCTAGGGTTGGAGGCTGCGGATTGGAGAAGGTTCTTCTCGGAGGAGAAGGTGGACTTCAAGCTACTTCAAGAAGGCTATCGCAACGGGAAGCTACTTCAAGAAGGTTATTGCAACGGGAAGATACTTCAGGAGGAAGGCTGCTTCAAGGTTGGTGCAATTGCTTCTAGGTGAAGGCTGCTTCAAGGTTGGTGCGATTACTTCAAGGTGAAGGCTGCTTGAAGGGTTTAGGGAGAGAATTGTAATTTTATGTAAAGTCCTTGCGAGGTAATAAAATTAAATTCTTTCCAAATCCCGGTTGGGTAAGCAACCGGGTAGTGGACTGACTGCCTTAGTATTTGCTAAGGTAGGAACCACTCTAAATCCTTGTCCCCTTGTCCAATATTTTTGTGATTGGTTGTTTGAGTTCAATAATTGTTAAAATTGTTTTAAAACTCTATTCACCCCCCCCTCTAGTGTTTTTCAATTGGTATCAGAGCAGGCTTCAAGGAACCCTAACCAGGTCTTGAAGAATGGAGGGTGATGGTGATTACAATCGCAACAAAAGGTGCAGCTTGAACAAATCTACAATATGTTGCAATTGGTGCTTAGGAACAAGCCACACAACAACTAGCTGCCCATGGAGATCAAAGAAGGAAGATGAACACAAGGATTGTCTTATTGCTACAACTAGTGAAGAAGAAGAAGAGGTAAGTCTTTTTTATTTATCTAAAGAAGAACTAGTTGCTAGTCTTGAAGAGATACATAATAAATATGTTGAGTGCAAGAAGAAACTAAAGAAATCCAATAAAGCAAATGATGAATTAAATGCTAGACTTCTTGCTCTCACATCTGAAAATGAAGATTTATATGCTAAATTAAATGATCTTGGTTTTGAAAAAGATAGCATTATTTCTGAAAATCATACTTTGAAATCATCTCTAAGTAGTAGTAATGTGAAGATTTTTACTCTAGAAACAAATTATGATCTTCTATCTCAAGAAAAGGTTGGATTACTTGCAAAATTAAATGATCTTCAAAAACAACCTGTCTTGTGTACACATCTAGATTATGATAATATAGTGAAAGAAAGGAATTCTTTATCATCTAATCTAGATCAAGAAAAACTAGATATTAAGAAAAGAATGGATGAGATTGCTAAGTTGCACCAAGAAGTTAGTAGGTTAAGCAACAATGGAATCCTTGATAAAATATTGGATGATTCCTATCATCAAATTGGGAGAAGAGGACTAGGTTACAAGCCTAAGGGGAAATCTTATCAACAACTTAGTTGGAGAAAGACACAAGCACATCAATCACTATATGTACCTAAAGGAACAAATACATTTGTACCAAAGAACAACCTAGAACAAAACCATAGAAAAAGACTTGAGGTTGATTCTATATGTTGCCATTATTGCTTACGTCTTGGACACTACTTTTTTTCATGCCCATACAAGAAAAAGGATGTTGAGTTGGTATGGGTTCCAAAACCCCCAAATTGAATTGATTAGACTAAGTTGAGATATGACCAAAGACTTTAAATTGCATATCTTTATGTCTATCTCAACTTAACATAAAGAGATAACAAAATGATTCAAGTAATTAAAATTTCTAACTTGAAAATATACAATATTAAACAAACCCGCAGAGACACATCTTTGAAAATTTATCTAAATTAATGTCCTTAAAACTTAAAGATTTGAATATGATTAGTTGAGATTTGATCTAAACGTTACTTTGATATTTCTATGTTTATCTCAACTAAAAATGATTTTAAATTGCATAATTGAATTAAATATAGTCTATGTTTTTTTTGGAAGCAATTAACAGTTCTAAAAACAGTATAGAAACCTTGTCTGTCGAGAAATCTTCGACCGAGCTGTCACTCGGTCGAGAAATCTTCGACCGAACAGGTCATTGATTTCAGTCTGCAGTAAAATTGCTGACTAATTTGATTGATCAAGTGGCTATCTATTTGCTGTTAATGACTGTTTTACATGCAAAACAAGTTGAAGATCAATTTTGAAAATAAATGATATCATTTCGATTGATCCTCTAAATAAGGTAAAACTGAAAATCATGTTTAGAAATCACTATTTTCTAATAAAAGCATCTCCTGGTCTATCTATATAGAAATCATGTGTTTTGACATTTAGTTTAAATGATCACAATCACTGTATTTCATGAAATTATCACTTTATTGTTCTATTATTACATCATGGATATGCTTTCACTACTTTATCATTCAGCTCATAAAGATGATGCTATGTTACATAGAACAAATAGATAATGATTATTGCATGGATCCTTGATGAGACATAGGCAAGAAAAATGATTCATTGGTGATTTGTTGCTTAGAAAAAGAACTATAAGGTTTGCAAAACATAAAATAAAGAATTTCTTAATTGGTATCTATAAGAAATTGCGATATCATTCATGCCTTCAAGGATATATGTCTTTTCATGAAGAATCACATGATTAATATGAACAGAAATAGGACTTGATTTATGCACTCATAGTAAAAAGGGCATCATTCATAATAGGTTTTATTCAAAGTAATTTAATTGATATCTCTTTAAGGTACCTGCAAAATTTATACTTCACATGTGAAATCTGCAGATTCTGCCTCTTGGTTGAAATAAAATTTAGCCAAGGGGCGCTATGGTCATAGTCAAGGACGACCTAAAATAAGCTTTGACAAAATGCTTATTCGGATATCATTTTATTGTACTTAATCTTAGTATACTTTTGATAAAGGTCAAAATCAAAATTTAAAATCATCTGTGACCTTAGAAGCTTTAAATTGCTTTAATGGTAAGATTAAGGGGGAGCTCATACAAACAAATTTGATTATCTGATTAAAAAGATTTTGAAGCTTGTTACGACCTTAGTATTTTTACTCTTGGTTATGAAGACATCTATGAATTTCATAAAATTGATATAAGGAACTCTCTAAACAAATCGGGATTAACATCCCTTGCATTTGGTTAGAGACATTTTTTCATGAACTCTGAGATTAAAGGACTCTCATTTCATTTTCAGGGCTTAACATCCCTTGCAAAATAGATGAGAAATCAATACATATGCCATGAACCTAACAGGATCTCATATCATTTCAAGGCTTAACATCCTTTGCAAATGATTGAGAAACAAATTGTGGCTAAATTAGACAAAAATGATATTAAATCCATGTTCCTAATAGAATATCTATCTAAGGGGGAGCATAGTATAAAATTAAGGGGGAGAAGAAATATAAAATATTAAACTTGGATATCTTTTTGAAATGACAAAGGGGGAGAAATAATATAAAATCAAAAACATAAAATAAAATGAGTTTCATAATATCTCAGCCAGCACCCACTTGCAAACACAAGATTGGATACAAAAGGTAAACTTCAGGTATGAAACTCATATGATTTATATTTCCTTATTTTATATTTAGGAAATGTTTGTCATCTTCAAAAAGGGGGAGATTGTTGGCTAAATTGGACATTATGTTAATCCCTTTGTTTTGATCATGACAAACATTTCATTCTTGTGGTTTTAACGTGCTATTTGAGTATTTCAGGTGATGGATAACAAAGACTTGGAAGAACAATTTGATAAAATCGCTTTATTTTCATGATTGTAATCAAATGTAAAAGCTTGTACAAGTATATAATGTACAAGTAATTAGATATCATGTAAATCAAGCGTTTAGATCTTCCCTATCCACTCACAACACTTAGATAGGCCATTTCCCAAGATAGTATCACAATTGCACATTGATACACACACTTAGTAAATGAATACATTGAGTCAGTAATATTCTCGGTCGACAAATCGTCGATCGAGAAAATATCGGTCGACAAAAACTTCGACCGAGAAACTCTCGGTCGAAAAAATCTTCGATCGAGAATAGACCCTACTAGCCGTTAGACCCAGCAGACAAAGTGGTTGGGAGTTGGAAATGAATGTTGAAAACACTTGCTCCAGGAGGTCCCTCGGTCGACAAATCTTCGACCGAGAAGGACTCTCGGTCGACAAATCTTCGACCGAGAAAAGTTCTGTCTGCACTTTTCAGGGTCAATTAACTAGTCGTTGCAAATGCAATTAGTGGACACATAACGGCTAGTTGAGCACTAAGAACCCCCTAGAAAGTATCTAGAATGTCCTTAAGCACTTGTAGGTCATTCCTATAAATAGGACATGCCTTAGGACACCTAAACTCACCTAATCTACACGTGTGCTACACTTGAGATTGAATACTCAGTGGCAATCTGTTTTGAGAAATAGAGCAATTCCTACATTGGCTATTCATTCCCATTGCTCCAACTTCGTGTCCTATAGGCTAGTATCTCCTATCCACAACACTTACACTTCTACATACATTGGTTAGGAGATCAAAACGCTTGATATAGGAAATCAAGCCTTGAGCTACAAGTGGTATTGTAATTTCTGTTTTCTTTCTTGTTCCTTTGTATCTTTTGTATTCTCCTTGCTACTCCTAGGGGTGGAGGCTGCGGATTGGAGAAGGTTCTTCTCGGAGGAGAAGGTGGACTTCAAGCTACTTCAAGAAGGCTATCGCAACGGGAAGCTACTTCAAGAAGGTTATTGCAACGGGAAGCTACTTCAGGAGGAAGGCTGCTTCAAGGTTGGTGCAATTGCTTCTAGGTGAAGGCTGCTTCAAGGTTGGTGCGATTACTTCGAGGTGAAGGCTGCTTGAAGGGTTTAGGGAGAGAATTGTAATTTTATGTAAAGTCCTTGCGAGGTAATAAAATTAAATTCTTTCCAAATCCCGGTTGGGTAAGCAATCGGGTAGTGGACTGACTGCCTTAGTATTTGCTAAGGTAGGAACCACTCTAAATCCTTGTCCCCTTGTCCAATATTTTTGTGATTGTTTGTTTGAGTTCAATAATTGTTAAAATTGTTTTAAAACTCTATTCACCCCCCTCTAGTGTTTTTCACTTTGGTGGTCGTTCGATGAGGGAGAGGAAGAGGACACACCCATGGTAGTAGCTCATGGCGAAAACGAGCAGTAAGGTGATGATGGCAACTCTGATGATGAGGTTGAGGAGGTCGAGGCCACCATCCCCATTACTCAGAGAGCGGTCCTGTGTAAAAGGGCCCACACCTACGTTGTCTCAACTTCATCTGCCCCACCCCCTATTAGGAGAAGCACGACCCGTACAACATGGCGGGTATATATGGGGTGCTATAGGAGATCCAGACAGGACAGCATCAACATCAGGCGACACTGGCTGGTGTGCAGGAGATACAAGGATGGCTATACTAAAATTAGCTTGCAATATATGGAATGAACACCTTCTATTGGCCAACCAAGAGAATGTCCACATGCGCCTATAGCGGATGGAGCAGTATCAGTAGCCATTCTTTGACCATCATTGGAACTAGGGGTACTTTGGAGGGTACCCGTAGCCACCGCAAATTCCACCATCAGATCTATCGTTTGAGGGGATGTTTCCTCCCCATGACCCCAACATGCCACATCCACCACCTCCTCCATTTTGAGCATTAGTATTGCTATTCCACCTCTTGAGAGCGAGTATTAACTATGTGGACATAGTCTTATTCAAACTTAGGGGGGTGCTGTAACAACCATTTATCTTATATTTGTACTGCATTTTTATCTTAGTTGTTTTATTTTTATTTTGGTTTATGCAATTTTAGTATCCACACCTATCTAGTGCAATTGTGGAGAAGTACATGCATGGTTTCACATATTGAATAGATTGTACTCATATGTGTCCTTGCATGGTTATGGTCATCTCTTTATAGCTAAATTTTGCAAAATCTTTCTGCAACACCACTTGAGGAAGTGTTTGGTTAAGTCAGCTTTAGGACATAGGATATGAATGAACATCTCAATCAACTGGGAATGTGAATGACAATGTTGGTGAGCCTACGATGATCAAACCTTTAACGACATCTTTAATGGAAATCTAATAAAGAAACCTTGAGATTACCCTATGCACAGGTCAATAAGGAGGGACATATAATAATCCTATGAAATGCATTGACTCTTAGTTATGTGAGTCCATCCATCTCTTCCATCCAATTTTGACTCACCACCTTAAGATGAATGAGTACTCCAACTTATTTCTTTTGATTGCATGGCATGGCATAATAGGTGACATGATAGATTAGCTTAGTCTTGCTTGCATTTAGAAAAAAAAGTTGCATTTGCATGCATGAACAACTTTATTTCATACCATATTAGTTACATAGAAATTTCATGTAGATTACATACATTTCATAGCACTCATTTCTTTTTGTCATGTGGATTGTAGTCTCCATTTATGAAGATTGAAGCAGGGACATACCTCCACATCAAAAAAAGGAAGAAAAAAAAAGAAAAAGTATGAACTGGAAGCCGAGCATAAACCTAATCATGCTGAAGATAAGAAACAATATGGGCTACAAAAAGACAAAAAACAATATCAAAATTTCTTAGGGAGAAAGTGTGTCCTTGAGTCTTCATGAAGTGATGAATTGATCCACATGACACATTTGTTTGTTTTTGACAGTTTCATTTTTTATGAGATAGCTTCATACATACATCATTTGTTAAAAATAAAAAAGGAGACAGTAGGCATTAGGATTCATGCATGATATTCATGTCACTCATGTAGGTCATTATATTTTTTTCTTTTTTTTTCATAAATAAGTTGGATGTACTTGTGATTCTTCAATTTCTACCTATCTCATATCACTAATTGCTCTCATTGGTAGGCAACTGAAATGATTTATCTCATCATCCATTTTTATAAGGAGATCTGCTTCTAATTAGTTGGTAGTTAGGAGAGAACAATTTAGAATAGGAAATCACATAATGCACCAAGTGAATGCCTGAATAATTATGATATCAACTACTTTCTTGATAGTGTACATTGATTAAAAGGCGGACATCTTCTATGGAAATTTTTTATCACTTCATAGCAGTTATCAGTTCAGTGGTCATTAAAGGTCGATTTAGGGATTGTTTGGTGGACATGATTAAGAAAAGAGTTCATGTGTTATGTCTTTTGCTGAATTACATCAAACACATCTAAAAGAGCATTGCTTGAGGATGAGAAACATTTAATCTTAGGGGAGTTTGATGCATGGGTTTTTAGTCATTTTCACATGCATATTTTCCTTGATTGTATGTGTTGATTTGTCATTTACTTGATTAATTATGCATGAAATGCTATCAATGGCCTATTCTATCTAAATGCATAAAATTATATGATTTTTACTGTTTAAAATGGTTTAGTATTCATATCAAGTACTTATCCATGTTCTTGTGCAATTTTAGGTACAATTCAGCCCCAAAGACTTAGTACTACCAACACCAAAAGTCGGTGGTACCGACTTCACGTCAGTATTGGACCATAAGACTCACCCAAACCCGATACTACTGACACCCAAAGTTGGTAGTATCAAAACCACATCAGTAAAGTGCAAGAATGAATCAAGAAAACTTGATACTACCGAGTCCCCCAACTCGGTACTATCGAGATGCCATCATGGAAGCAGTGCTCGAGTGACCTAAAGACTTAGTGTTATCGAGACAAGTCGATAGTATCGAAATTGTGATGAATCACGGCTACCCTAGAAACTCAGTACTACTGACTTTCCAGTCGGTATACTGAGTCAGCACGATCAGGTAATCTGAAGACAACACTCTAATCCAACGGTTGGTGTTATTTCATACCTTAAGTGATTTCTATAACTTGAGGGGAGTTCGGCTAGACCTAAGGAGGCAATCATTTTCCATTGCACAACATCGGAGAAAGAGGAGAGAAGAGTAAGGAACTGAAGGTTTCATTCGAGGCAATCTGAGCACCTCCAGAGGGAGAATCTACAGCCAAAAGATAGTAGATTGCACGCACGACGTAGGGGTCATCCAGATCAGCCATTCTCCATGGGTTACTTTAGTTTTTCTAATGTTTCCCAAGTTTCCCTCTTTCTCTACCATGTATTCGTCAATGAAAACCATACAGGGCTAAACCCCTTAATTCCTTAGGATCCGAGAGTAGTCTGAATATGCATTGTAATTGATTTCCATGCATTAATATCATCTTTATCCCTATTTTCTAGATATAAATCTATGAAATTGTCTTGTTCTGTATATTCTTGATCACCATAGATAGATTATCAGACCCTTAATCATTTCAAGAGAGAGTTTAAGGGTTGTAAAAGTATAGATTTACCCATTTATTGCACCCCTTGGTAAATGTGGAGAATAAATGGGAGGAGAAACCCAGAGATTAATCGTAAAACACCTAACTAATCAACCAACTACTATGGAAATGGGATTGGCATTATAATAGATAGTAAAATACACTACGGGAGTGGGTAGTTTTTTCTATAGACTCTTTATCCAGGGATAGGGGTAATAGATATGAGTGTGTGGAGTAACTTGCAATATTATCTGTGGTGAAATCATTGTCCTGAGGAATTCCCTTTAATCTGAGTAACTTAATCTTTAAGATTGTTTTATTCAGGAAATTGTTTCTATTCAATCAAACCAATTCACTCTTACTGATCTAGCTAATTAGATCATAGTTAGTAATAGTATTCTGGAGAACATTTCCCTGTGCTCGACTCGGGCCTCAAAAGGCCAATATTACTTTTATACGTTCACTTGTGTATAACGCACATCTCTTAAAGTTTTATACCTACAGACATCTCATCCCCAACCATGCACAAAGGGACACCTAGGTTAGAGTAAGTGGCATTGAATTCTCGATTTCTAATAAGATAAACATGTGACTATACTGAAACTGAAAACATAACTACGATCTAAAAGTTGTAAACTTATACTAAATCTATGTGTCTTTTATCTTAGTTGTGGCCACCATTATACGATAAGTCCTCCTGAATTGTCTTATCTATGCCATGAGATGGTACTGAAGTACCTATGATTTGGCACTACATGCCTCTGAATAACACTGAGGTGTCTCTGAATTGGTATAACTATGCCCTTCTTGATACCAAAGTACCTCTGAATTGGCAATAGATGCCTCTAAATTGTCCTGGGACTAACTGAATGAGGACTTATCATATACCGTCTTATATGAAGGTTTCAACTAAATCATCTTAAATTTGAACTTACTAAATTTTGAATCTAAACTTATCTTATACTGAAACTGAATACTGATAACTGAATATGTACTGAATTCTGAATGTAAATCTAAATATGATTTGAATACCTCAAAAAGTTTGTCTAACTTAAATGATGCATTGAAATTATTCTATTAGGAACTGAAATCTTTTTTAACTAAACAAAGTTCTTAATCTGAATCAAAATCTATATGTGTATCTTAAATACTAAATAATTGAGATTAGATCTGAGACTCTTATTAGGTATGTAGATCTAGTTTATGACTACTCACAATGAGTAACCTGAATTTAAAGTCTGAAATTTAGATCCTTGTTGTCTGAGTAATTCTTAATCTAAAACTCTTATTTAATAGATGACTTAATTAAATTCTGATATTAGATATATGAATTTATGTCTAAAGGCTTTGAGAAATCAATTGAGTTGAATAAATAACTACTAAGTATCTACAAATAATCTATAATATGATTTCCTCATGACATAACTTCATCTGAGTAAAGTCTGATTACTAAAAGTATTATTGGATATGAGCTAACATTCATAATTGAAAGTCTGATGGTAACTTAATCTCTAAGTTACTTTGTAAGAATGGGTAGGTTGAATCATAACAATAATGAAATTCAATGGATATGGGCCACTTACCTTTCATACTGAAGATGTCCTTAATGTAGCCTTGTTTCCTTGATTCACAACATAAATACCTAGTCATCAAAAAAATTGTATAAGTCCATGTGTATTCTCTTCTCTTCATTTCTAAATCTCAAACCTTGTCATCCTAATCTCCTAAATTGAATTAGGGTTCATATTTAACTAAGACTAACTCTGATTTAAAGTGCATTCAATGTCTAAACATTAATTAATTCAAATTCACAAATTATATAACATACATGTACTAATATATCCATATAAACCAAAATGCACCATATGCCCCAATATATGGGTATATACATCATATACCACAAGTAAACTGCAAACATACTCAAATATACTGATTTTTTTTACTGACTTAGTTATAAAATCAATTGAAATTATAATTAGAATAATTTTCTATATTAACTAGGCACATAGAATACATGTTGTCTCACAAATAATCATAAATCATCTTATATAATGGCCACTTAGGCCCAAAACTAAATAATAATATAATAATGCATAAAATCTATCTAAACTATGAAACTAGTAATAATACAACATAATACGGTCCAGACAAAATTATCATATTTCATAGCCAAAACATGAGTAAAATACCCAAAATACCCTCATTAGGGTTTCTTCAAAACTCATATAAAACACCAAAATATGGATGATTAGGATTGGTAGTTAGGTTAAAAACAACAACAAATACATACTGCAGAAATTTTGAGATTGTTTGAAACTTATTACTAATTATTAAACTCAAAGCAATCAAAACACATAGACTTTAGTACATAAACAATATTAATTAAAATCCATCAAGAACGTTTCTTGAAAGTTTTTTTAGATTCTTCTACACCCAAAACTCTTTTCATTAATATCTTATTTTTAAAAAACCAACATGTATATCTCAAGATATGAATTTTAGAAGAACGCCTAATTTAAGAGCATCTGGCCCGTTGATTCTTTGATGTAATGATCAGGATTTCTTCCAGCTAGGTGTTTGACCCAGGCTTTGCGGATCATTGGGTTGAATCATACTTTTTTCTGAGCTGGTTGACCCATACACTATCCCTTTCCCTGTAAGGTACTCTATTTTCACAGAGTCACGTTGTCACCGCCGCTTGGTGGTCTCCAACAAGGTCGATCTCCTTCGCTTAGGCCACATCAGCTTGATCCCAAAAATCTCTTAGCTTTGTTCGTGTCCCAGCAGCCAAGGCGACACCATCTCCATGACCAGATGGTTTCCTAGCAAAGGCCCGACCCTCACCTTGATGACCGCCATAGTAGGACCATCTTCCTTGACTCTCTTCTTATCTTCACACAGAGGGACTCTTGAAACCCTATAATCTGGTTCGGCCAACCTAGTAATTTGTAGACCGGGGCCTTTTATAGCCAAAAAAATTAAGATCTCTCAAGGAGATCTCGGGGCCTTTTATAACCACAAAACTAAGATCTCGCAAGGAGATCTCTTCTCTCCCACAGACTCTGTTGAGTCTCTATTTGGGGAACCCATAGAACTTGATGCCCCCTTTTATTTATTTTCATATATTTTTTAATATAAGTCCATTTTTATAAATAATTATATAGCCTACATATAGATCCCATTCGACCTCAAAATCTAGGGTTTACTACATATTACCATTCTCCTTCTTTGGCAAAAAGGTTAGATCAAAACTAACCAGTTAACCACTCCAAACGTGTATCTTAAGTAGTTAATAGATAATTATTAATTTAATTACCTAGACCACTAGATAAAATATAATTATCTAAAATTTCTCCCATAACCTTATATTCTAATTATTCATCTAAAAAAATATTTTGAGCATCTATTGAGAGCACCAAATACTCCATTCCCAATTTGTACTCCAAGGACCCATTTGTAAAATCTATTTGGTCCAATTGGGCTAGAATAGGGCTCTAGGGCATGTGGCCCCTTCCATAGTCTTTTAAAGGGTCAATGAGCTTAATCGTATACTCAATCATAAAATAAATCTTGAGTCAATATAATTTCTCAATTGGATCTCCTATATGACACATGTGATCGGTATCACTATAGTTACATAACATGAAGACCTAAGCTAGGTCTAGGGCTCAAACCATAACTACACTGATTATATTTCCTTCAATATTCTATTTTGATTGTCGCCTCAATAATCAAATGAAATATCAAATTTCCAAACTTTGAGGGTATCACTAAAATAGTCACAGTCGCACAAAAGACACCCTCTACATTCCTTTTTCCTTAAATTCCAAATATCATGAAAATTGGATGGAACCTTATTGTAATCATAAATCTATCATATATTGAATTCATCGATAACTTAATCATGTACTTACCAGGTTCCAAAAATTAGGGTGTGATAATACTACCCACATTTTTGGGAATTTCGTCCTCAAAATTTGGCTAAACTATAGGAGGTTGCCCAACTTAGGGTTTCACATAACTTACAAATACTAGCTCTTTACAATTTTCATCAAGTCTATAGGAACCTTCAAAGTATGACCGTGTGGTGGGTAACTAACTATGTCTAACAACCTTATCAACTAACATGTACAATCAACATGGAAATCTGAAGGAAAATCTAAACACAAATTATTACTCTTCCTTGACTCATAATTATTTCTTTTTATGTGTCTTTATCTAGAGACTTGTATTCTAGTGCCTATGTCTCATGACCTACACTAAGGTGCATGGGTCCCAACACTATGATCTAACATCATCTTATCAGTTCGGCACTCATAGGTTGCAAAAATTTAAGATCTTCTGGTCCCTTCCACTCCCACACAGATTGGGAAACCAGACCCTAACCCCTCCTATAAATAGAGGGGTATTGAGGGTTCCCAGAATACAACTAAATTGCTTTTGGCAATTGATGTCCTCTCTGGTTGTGGTAACCAATAGAGAGTTCAAGCAAGTCCTACCTGCTAAAGGGAGGGATAGCAAGGGAGAAATATTTGTGGGAGAGCAAGTTGGTGACTAGTACACCAACGGGAGGGACAACTCCTTCTTGTCTATTCTAGTAGGACGACAAGAGTTCTAGGCAGTCCATGAGGGCTTCCATAGAGGTGTGGAGGTTGTTGTCTATCAGTAGGAGGACAACATCAACCTGAAGTCTATGGTGCAGACCAACATCGCAATAGTCAGATGAGTCCCAGTGCAACTAGAAGACAATTATGCATCTATAACGATGAGGAGATGTTGTTGGACTTTCTCCAGTACCATGTATATCCTCAAAACCATCCTTCCCATCTTATAGTTATTGACACAATCTGCCTGTTATGATGAATATCGTAGTTAGAATTTTTGTTTTCGTTGCCTATTCTGTAGCCATATTTCCCTACAATGGTATTAAAGAAATGTCAATCTACTATATTTTGGGATAATTGATATGATCAGATTTTTGGTTTTATTGTTTAATTATTGCATACGATGTAAACAATTGTGTCCAATCAAATACCACACATAATCATGAACATATATATATATGCAGTTTACACGTATCACCCATAAAAGTGAGTTTGTGTAGCGTGGTTGTGGCCAATACCCCCTATTATATGTGCATGGTTGTATGGTTGGTTAATCCTATTTTATCAAAGTTTGCATACCTAGCGTCTATATTATCTTCCCAATGTAAATTTCATTCTCTCCTACCTTTGCTCCCCTCGAATGTAACTTGGGGTTTTCCTATAATCATGTAATAGTAGGATAGTTTGCTTTCCTATTTTAAAACAGAATAAAGACATTTTGATGATGCCAGACAACCATCTAAGAGAGGTGATGACTGGATAGAGGATCGAGGAGGACCTGATGAGCGAGTTGAATCAATCGGCTGGTGGATCCAACTGATCGGATGGAGGATCCAGCTGATGGTGAATAGCAGGACCAGACAACCGGTGAGATGACCGACTAACTGGATAGCAGGCGAGCCGATCGGTTCAAGGGTTGAACTGAACAACCTGGATTGACAAGCACGGATCTTCATCAATAATTGGTTTCTGCATGTGATGTAGATCCTAGGTTTTGGTAATTCTTTGTTTCTCTAAGGAATTATATTAGGCTGGCCATAACCCTAGATTTTTGTTTATTGCATATTTTCATTGTGGGATATATCATGTATATGATACATACCATAAATGTGATGATTGGATAAAGTAGATGTATTTAAAAATACAAACTCCCTCAAATTAAAATATTAAGCCTTAGATGCTTTCCAAAAGTGGCACACATGAAAAGCTTGATTGACCAAGCGTAGATTATGCCCAAGCATGGTGCACCATCTATCTTGTGAAAGTGTGATGGAAATAGTGTAGGTTCCACCCAAGTGGGGTGCATTATTTTCATGTCATCTTTTGGGTCAATCTTAACTGGCGATTCTTAGAGAGTCTAGGCCCAGAGGTATGCAAATGATTATAGTAAGGAGTTGTGCATATCATCTATCCAAAATTGCAAATGATGCAATTGGAAAAAGTTGCCTACCTTGATAATTGACTATGTATTGCGGAGTTGGTCAGGCCATAGTTGAATTATCTTGGATCTAGTCCACTAGAATATTATATGTTGCAATATTCCAAATTAATATGTGAGGGCTATCAATTTAAATAAAATAGTGGGAGAGATAATTAATTAAATACCTAATTAATATCATCAAATTTTTAAAATCAAATCAAATAAAAAGGATTTTTGACAAAAGCAAATTTTCTCTTGTAGAATCAAATGACGAACAAATTTATATTGTGATCGGTCCTTACGAAGGACAAACTTGAAGGGACAAATTTTCATGACTGCTTTGGACATTGAGAAGGGTTCTCAATGAAGAGTGCAAGCTCTATATCCTTGACAAACCAGTGCCAAAACTACCTGCTCCTAAAGTTCCTAGGGCACAAGTGGATGCTTACTGGAAGCATGCCAATGATGCCTTAGAGATAAAGTACCTTATGCTTAGCTGCATGAACTATGAATTGCATGATCAGTGTGAGGACATGGGGATTCTTGAGATGGTAGCGCATCTTAAGAAAGTGAACCTTGGCCTTACAAAGCAAGAAAGGGACGACATCATGAAGGTGCTTTTTGAGTCTAAGCTGACAGAGGGAACCTTAGTAAAATAACATGTGCTCAATATGATTGGGCATGTGTATCATCATGAAAAATTGGGATTCACCTTGAGCCAAGAGTTGGCCACATATATGATTCTAAAGACATTTCCATAATCATATAGCCACTTTATTGCATGTGATCATGTAAATAAGATGCCCAACCCGATGTCAGACTTGCTTGCCATGTTAATTCATGCTGAAGCAAGACTGAAGAAGGACAAGCCCCTGATGATGATCAATGGAGATGAGTCCAAGGATCCAATCAAGGTTGAGAAGAGTTCTGAAGCCAAGCTAAATACAAATCTTCAACAATCAAAATAAGGAGAAAGAAAATTACAAGAGGAACTCGTCCTTTGTACTTGAAGGAATTCAGAAAGAAAAAGGTGGGGATACAGATCTCCGCTTCAGTTATATACATTATTGAGATAAATCTATCTACTTCTTCATCATGGATACTAGATATCGGATGTGGATATCACATATGTTCGAGTATGCATGATCTGAGAAGAAGTAAGCCTTTGGGAAAAAGTGATGTGGAACTGCGAGTTGCAAATGTCGCAAGAGTTGCGGCCAGCATAGTTGGACCCTATAGTTTATCTCTACCCAGAAGGCTTGTAATAGAGTTAACGAAGTGCTATTATGTACCTACTATAAATAGAAACATAATTTTTGTATCTTGTGTGGATAAGGATGCATTTGAATTCCATATTAAAAACGGTCGATGTTCTATTTTCAAAGATGGATCTTTTATGGCAGTGCCTCAATGTCTTATGGACCATAAGTTATGGTATTTACTTGTTAGATCTAAAGACATATATTTATAATGCTAATACTAAGAGACTAAACCTCAACAACTAAAACAAAACATACCTTTGGCATTATCATCTAGGGCACATAAATGAGAATTGCATATCTAGACTCCATAAAGATGGTTATCTCGACTCTTTTGATCTAGAATCAATAGAGACATGTGAATCTTATTTTTTGGGCAAGATGGCTCAGACCCCTTTCATTGGTAACAATGAGATGGCTAGTGATCTATTAGGACTCATACATACTGATGTGTGCATACCTTTTAGAACCACCTCTAGAGGTGGGTATTAGTACTTCATTACCTTTATAGGTGATTTTGGTAGGTATGGCTATGTTTATTTAATAAAACATAAGTTTAAAACTCTTAATAGGTTCAAGGAGTTTATGAATGAAGTACAAAACCAACTTGCAAAAAGTATTAAGGAACTTCATTCTGATTGAGGTGGAGAATACTTAAATCAAGAGTTTGAGGACCTTCTTAAAGCCCATGGGATTATTTCCCAGTGGACTCCACCTGGAACACCTCAACATAATGGTGCGTATGAAAGAAGGAATCACACATTGCTGGATATGGTGTGATTGATGATGAGTTTAGATGAGCTTCCAACTACCTTTTGGGGGTATGCTCTAGAAACCCCCACATTTATACTAAACTGAAAACCATCTAAATTGGTTCAAAATACACCATATGAGATATGGACTGGGAAGCATCCCAATATGTCTTTTATGAGGATTTGGGGATGTGAAGATTATGTTAAGAGAATGTTTTCTAATAGGATGGCCCTAAATCTTATAAATGTTATTTTGTTGGATATCATAAAGAGACAAGAGGATGTTACTTTTATGCCCTATCTGACAACAAAGTGTTTGTTGCTAATGATGTTGTATTCCTAGAGATGGATTTCACTTTCTAAAGGAATCACTGGGAGAAAAGTGGAACTCGAAGAGGTTCAAGACCAACAAAAAAGCATTGAACCACTAGATGAACAATAGGAACAAAGAGAATCACAAGGTGTTGTGCAATCTCAAATTCCTTAAGTGATGCAAGAACCTCATAGATCTAATAGGACACGGTTTGAGCCTGAGAGATAAGGATATCTTGTAACTCAGGATGGTAGTGAGTTGGTCATAGATGATGAGCCAACAACCTATGTAGAAGCTACTGAGGGACCATAGTCTGAGAAATGGATTGAGGCCATGAGATCTGATATGGAATCCATGTATACCAACAAAGTATGGACTTTGGTGGATCCACCTGAAGGAGTAAAACCCATAGGGTGCTAGTGGGTCTTCAAGAAGAATACAACACAGATGGTAAAGTACATACCTATAAGGGCATTTTGGTTGTGAAGGGTTTCAAACAAGTTCATGGTGTTTACTATGACAAAACCTTTTCTCCAGTGGCCATGGTGAAGTCCATCAGTATCATGCTTGCTATTGCAGCTTATCATTACTATGAGATGTGGCAGATGCATGTTAAAACTACATTCCTTAATGGGAATCTTCTCGAGGATGTGTACATGACACAGCCTGATGGTTTTATAAATCCAAAGATGTAAATAAATTTTGCAAGCTATAAAAGTCAATCTATGGATTGAAGCAAGCATCTTGGAGCTGGAATCTACGTTTTGATGAGACACTCAAAGATTTTGGCTTTATTCAAAATGGAGATGAACCTTGTGTGTATAAGAAGATTAGTGGGAGCATAGTGATATTCATCATATTGTATGTAGATGGTGTATTATGATGGGGAATGACATTCTTACTTTATAAAAGGTAAAAATAAGACTAGGAAATATGTTTCCATGAAAGATTTGGGAGAAGCATCCTACATATTGGGGATAAAGATATATAGAGATAGATCTAAGAGGCTTCTTGGACTAACTCAGAGGACATACATTGAAGAAGTGTTGAAGTGGTTCAACATGGAGAACTCAAAGAGAGGAAACATGCCCATGATACATGGAGTTTCCATGTCTAAAGTTCAGACTCCCAGTTCTTGTGAAGAAAGGGAAGCCATGAGGTTGATTCCATATGCCTCAACAATTGGATCAATCATGTATGCAATGGTGTGTACCCGTCTAGACATCTCATATGCCTTAAGCGTGATAAGAAGATATTAGTCAGATCTAGGTGATGCTCACTAGACAACCATGAAGAACATCCTAAAGTACTAAAGAAGGACTAAGGATCTGGTCTATGATAGAGAGGAAGAGTTGGTGGTAAGAGGTTACACTGATGCAAGCTTCTAGACTGATAAAGATGATTACAAATAACAATCAGGATTCCTATTTTTCCTAAACAACAGAACTATAAGTTGGGAGAGTTCCAAGTAAGAGATAGTTGCTGATTCTACAATAGAGGTCGATTATATTACTACATCGAATGTAGAAAAGGAGGTTGTATGGATCAGGAAGTTCATTTCAGAACTTGGGTTCGTTCCAAGCATCAGCGACGCAATCGAGCTATATTGTGACAATAATGGAGCTATTGCACTAGCTGAGGAACCCAGATCGCATCAGCATTCAAATCACATACAAAGTCGATTCCATCTCATATGAAAGATCATATAGAGAGGAGATGTAAAGATTTGCATAATACCAACTGAGAATAATATTGTTGACCCCTTGACAAAGGCACTTTCACGGCAGAAATATGATGGACATGTTAGATCACTTGGAATATGATTCATGGGTGATTGGATCTAAGTGCAAGTGGGAGTATGTTGGTTTGTATATCTAGAGAGCCAATCATATAATGATTATAATGGCATACTATGTGGATGATTTGATTAATAAATAAAGGAAAATGTCTAATTATTCTATTCAATTCAGTTATGAGATAATGGTGTAACTTTATAAATGTATAGAGAATGATATTACTCAATGATGTATGTCTTCAAGTATGTGACTTGAAGAAATGAGATCAAGAGGATGTTAAGAGTATACATATATATTCTCATTATGTCCCTGATTGGTTGTTATTGTGGAAGGTTGATAGAAAATAATAACACATAAGATCAGAATGT
Organism: Alisma plantago-aquatica; assembly: GCA_963693085.1. NCBI lineage: Eukaryota > Viridiplantae > Streptophyta > Magnoliopsida > Alismatales > Alismataceae > Alisma > Alisma plantago-aquatica. The sequence goes on from OY856410.1 coordinate 398,022,921, forward strand.
GAGTTGGTTGATGATAAAATCTCATTAGTCATGATATGGCAATATCAAACCAACCACAAGGATACATGTTAGGGAACAATATATCAGACAGACCCACCATGAGTCTGATACATGGAAACCATTACCATGGAAGGTATAGTCAACTCTCATAGTGATGGTGGTGATTGTGATTCTTATACTTGAAGTCACTACACTCGTCACATGTCATTTGGTATGCTTTGAAATCATCAAACATAACCCTAAAATATGGGTTATCATAAAGGTGATGATTGGGTGACTGTGTGTAACATCCTTAATTTCATAGCTAAAGTAAGCCTTTTATGTGGGGTTTTCTAGTAAAGGCATGCCAATGGACATAATGAACATAACCATGGCTAGGTACGTAATTAAGTTCACAAAATGTGTATGATTGTGGTCGGTTGTATATGAATATAAATGAATTATTCCTATGAACAATAATGTGACAAATATATAATATGATGAGTCCAGTTCATGGATTGAGCCTTAGATGTAGCTTAGGTCTTCATGTTATGTAACTAAAGAAATATTAATCACATATGTCATACATGAGCTTCAATTGAGAAATTATATTGATTGAAGACATATTTTCATGATTTAGATAACAATTAAGCACATGGACCCTTTGAAATACTAAGGGATGGGCCATGTGCCTTAGAGCCCAATTCCAGCCCTATTGGACTAATTAAGTTTTACAAATAGGTCCTTGGAGTACAAATTGAGAATTAAATATTTCTTGATCATAATGAATGCTTAAAATATTTTTAGTAGAATAGTAATTAGAATATGAGATGGTGGGAGAAAGTTTAAATGATTTTGAATTACTTAGAGGCCTAGGTAATTAAATTTTTAATTATTCAACAATTAATTAAAAGATATTTTTGGAGTGCCTTTATAATTAATTTGGACTTGATATCTTTTCCATAACAAGATAATGATAATATATCAGTTATTCGAAAATTTGAGTTCAAACGGGGTCATGTGGTGGTCTGTAGAATTATTTCTATAGATTGGACTTTTTACAAAAAGAAAATAAATAAATAAAGAGGGGGGCGACCCCAATCCTCACAAACTGGAGAGCTGCAACCCCTGTTTTACGCACAAAATAGATTCCTATGAAGAAGGGGCTTCGTCCAAGATCCTTTGGGTAAGATTCTATAAAAACCTCATGGATCCCGAGTTCGGAGCCTCACACACATAGATCTAGGGTTTGATGCGAATCGGAGAACTGGAAAAGGAGATCGAGGGTGAAGACGGATAGGCCGGAGATAGGTGGTGGTTGTGGGTTCTTCTAGTTGGACCTTCAAACGTGCCCCCTTCCTTCACCATCGGCGGCGCCACCCATCCAGGCGAGCCAAGCTGTAGCCAAGGAAGGCTTTACCTCGTGCAAGGATGCCTTGGTCACCAACCGCCGAGCCCTCCAAGCTGCTGCTCTATTTTAGGTGTGAAATAGGGCAAACACCCCCCCTTTCTGTCAGGTGAAGAAGGCGGATCCGCCTGGGTGGAGGGGATTGCAGATGCCCCTAAGCCGTTGGATCATCTTCTGAAAGGCCAAGAATGGATGATGAGGTACATATTCAAAAATTCATATCTTGAGATATAGAGCTTGGTTTGGGATGATCAAGGTACCTATGGAAAGATCTTCGAGCAAACTATCTTCTAAAAATATCTCTAGAATATGATTTGGATGTTTATTATTTATTATATGTTGGGTAACCAAAACTATATGATTGTGTTGTTTTGTCAATTAAAAATAGTAAACGCCTTTAGAAATTCATACAAATTTTACAGAATGTGTATTTTGATATGTTTAACATTACTTCATAGCCTGATCTTTCATATATGAAGTTTGAATGAGGTTTTTTATGTAAACCCTAATAAGGGTATTTTGGGTATTTCACCCATGATATGATTTTTAAATGACCCAATATTTTAATATGTGATCATTCCTACATTATATGAATACTTTTCTAGAGATTTGATGAATTTAATTATGCTATGATATTAGTATTTAGTTTTAGATGATTAGCCATTATGAAAGAATAATAAATGATTACCTTGAGACAATAAGTGACATATATGCCTAATTAGTCTGATTTTATTTATCTAAATGGTTTTTAATCTGATTTCATAATAGAGTCAAGTAATATTAGTATATATGACTATGTTTGAGATTTTCTTTGATCTATATGTCCATATGAGTGCATAATATGACTTATGTCTTATTTGCATATAAAGATAATATTGATTATATAGTATGAGTTTTATTTTATTTCAACGCCAATATTTTATGGTGATCATATATTAGAGTAATATTTAAGAAACCTAAGTTGTTATATATAGTTAGGAAGATGGGATTTGAGATTTAGAAATAGAAAAGGGAACATAGGCTTGGACTGATCAAAACTATGATGATATCCAGGTTATTACAGTTATGGAACTTGGAATCAGGACTTCCTTAAAGATACCCTCAGTGCAAGAGGTAAGTGGTTCATGCCCATGAGTATTTATGTTTATCATGCCTAGTACATTTACATGCTTCTTCGTTGATACGTTCATGTCCAATATTCTAAGTCAAGATATGCAAGAAAGATTTTATGTGCTTTATGATTGTAGAACTTTATATGCTCAATGCCTTAGGTAGTGATGTGTTATGGAATGATTCAAGATCATGAATTAAGTTCATAAGATGGATAAGAGAATATATTTATATCATATCCCTTAGAGATGTTTCATATGGATACTCGAGATTACAAGATAAGAAACTAACATTAGACTTCTATCCTTTTGTGGTTTTGTGATATAACCATGTATTATGATCTTAAGTACCAATATGTTATCGGTATCCCTCACATATATAGATGTGTTCATGAATTAAGATTTCAAGTAGAACATATTGTTAAGATTCCCTTCATTTATAGGTATAATGGTGTGATAAGAGTTCAGGTAGGAACATGTCATCAAGGTTTCTTATATATGTAGTGATCTAAGAATTAAGAAGTGAAATGGATTCCTTAGAAAGATTAGTGTTTAAGAAGTTAAGTATTATGTGAGAATATGGGTGTTGTACATGGTATACCATGGCCCAATTTCCAAGATAAAGGTGTTATTGGGATCAGAATATATTGTAACATGAGTTTATGATGATATTATCAAATTATGAGGCATTAAGTCATGATTAAGTTGCACGATGAGACTTTATATGATTTCTACTTTAAGATTTAAGATTTAGGTTTGTATGAGTGTATTGAGATTATACTCAATGATATTTTATAGAATTTGAGTCACCTTGTCAGAAATAACATTCTTATAGATATTTGATACCCGAGGACTCTCATATACTTCATATTCTCATTTTTTAGTTTAGATCCTTTTCCTAAGTTGTTATACCCATTGGCCATATTCAATATCAAGAAAGTCATCTCTATTAAATTAGAGATTCAAATTTAGGCTTATCCAGATAATTAGCACATTAGATTTAGATTCAGACTTAGACTACTCACTGTGTGAGTAGCCAGATTTTGAATAAAGATACATGATAAGGGTTTTAGACCCAATCTCAATTATGAAGTAATTGAGATCCATATTCACATTTAGTTCTAGATTAAGTTTATCACTTAAGGATAAAAGATTCAGATTCATATTCAAATTTAGAATTCAGTACATGCTCAGTAATCAGTAACCAATCTCAGATAAGTTCAGTTATCAGTTTAATATAAGATAAGTTCAGATTCAGTATTCAGTAAAGCTATCAGTATTCAGCTTCAGTTCAGATTAAGAATTAAGTAAGTAAGTTTAGAATTAAGATAATTAAGTTGAAACCTTCACATAAGACATTATATAATAAGTCCTCATTCAGTAGTCCCGGGACGATTCAGAGGCATCTGTTGCCAATTCAGAGGTGTGTTACTCCAATTCAGAGGTGTTGCGGCACCAATTCGGGGCATAGTCACGCCAATTCAGAGACACCTCGGTGTCATTCAGGGCATGTAGTGCCAATTCAAGGTACTTCGGTACCAATTCAGGGCGTAGATATGCCAATTCAGGAGGACTTATTATATAATGGTGGCCACAGTCAGATAAAAATTGTAAGTAAAAGATACCTTAGTTTAGAGCATGCCCATAATCTCATCCATGAGTATGATGAGAGGGAATTAGATAAGATAAGTATGACCCAAGCACTTTGGTGTAGGTCTTGAGATCCATGTACCAGGATACATGTCTCTAGAATAAGATAAGGTAGAAAGATAAAGATTCAGATTGAGAAATAAGATATTTTATGTTTCAGTTTACACACAGTTTGATGTTAGTTCATGTTTATAATACCCAATTTCAGCTCTTTAGCATTGTATATTTCATAATACTCATGCCACTTACTCTAACGACTGTAATTTTTCCCAATGCATGGCTGGGGACATGATGTCCGTAGGTTTTGGAGCAGTTGAGGATTAAAAGAACAAGTAAATGTCAAGGAGATTTCCAAGCTCGCCTAGTGGGGTGCCATCTACCAAGACGGTCCAGAGTTTAGACATCTCTTTTATGCATAGTCTTGTTTCCAGAGTATATTAGATGAGTTGTAGTTTTTCTTTTATCAAGGACTATGTATGAATTAGTTTCACTCAATGCAAGGTGTTTCATTTTCTTTTATTGCAATGATTATCATGTTTGTGACACTCCCAGATGAAGAAAAAATATATATAGCTTCCGCTCATGTGTTATGAAAATTGGGGTGTTACACTGTGACACATGGGGATTGACTATGAGTGATGTAGATGGGATTTGTCTCTCTGATAGGAGTATGATATCCTAGGCCTCTTGATTAGCGAGAATGAGAAATGAATGGCCATGCACATGTGAGTCAATATGTGATATTGAGCTTACATATATCTCAGACAGTCTTCTCTGATTCAAGGAACGAGATTGAATATAACAAAGCTTCCCATAGAAGAGGAAAAGTACCATCCAAGTGGAAATAAAAGATAATATAAATTTTGAACAAAATGATAATCAAGAATAAGAGATTACTTGCCTTAAAACAATGTTACAACAATAATGTCACAATTCATAAGCATTGTGTATAAACAACATAGACTAACGTTATTTTAAACAGGTCCGGGACACCATAGGGTCTCGGCCTAAAAGTGTTGGGTGGAAGACTCACACCTGGGTGGAATACATACACCCTTTATATATACACAAGTGGAATACACTCTCTCGAGATGTAATATGCACATCCAAAAGTATGGTTGTACAAATGTACTACTACTAGAAATACAATTAGTCTAAGTCATGTACAATGTAGAGGCAAGAATAAGTTTAGTCAAACTTCAAATAATATGATAAGGGCATCCAAAAATTATAATGTAGGGTTAGAGGACCCATAAGCAGATACCTAATCACGGTTTCACAAATAAGATGCAACATAAGAGCATAAAGTCCACCAAAAGAAGATGATGGTATCAAAAATCAAATTAGGATTTCCACATGGAATATGATGAACAAAATAAATAAGAGTCCAAAAATAATATCCAGAAAAATAATATGATCACAAGATCAGAATCAACATAGAATCTTTCACATGAAATAAATTCTCCAAAAGAGAGAAATTATGTAGGCTAATTTGTCCAAAGGACCATTAGAGAGAGAGGGCATATAGGTGATTCTCAATATGATAAATAGGGATGCAAAATACCTTAGATAGAGTCTGCATGTGTCCAATTTACAAACCACAAGGTCTTCAAAGCACCTATTAAACATATTGTTCAAATTAGGGTTAGGTTCACATTAATTACATAAGCCCCAAAAGTCAGATTTTTAGATTAATGAATTAGGCTATCAAAATTATATGATATTATAGATTACATTCTTATAACTACATATCATATTCAAAATCATTTTTTGCACTTATAGATTATTTAGTTATGAATTTTAGAAATTTCAACCAATTAGGAAAATTCATAAAAAGCAAATATTTAATAGATTGGAATTAGATGATGAAACTAGTACCATTGGGTAGATTGTAATTTTATGATTCTAAAACATATTTTATTTTATTTTATTTTATGAGCTATAAATAATTTACTATAATTTTTCTAAACTAAACACAAAAATTGGATTAATAAATCAAAACTCGTTGCTAGATTACCAATATGCCCTACATATGATTAATACCATATTATGTGATAGGGAAAACTAGTAATGCAAGAACTCCACCAAAACATGTGCGGTAAGAGTCAACAAGTGAATCAAGAGACAAAAGCACCCTTGACTCTAGGACAAAAGTAAAACTGCGGAGAAGAGTACAATAGGTGGAATGTAAAAAGCTTCATGCATGTGTTGTTTTTGTCGAAAGAAATTCTTCTTGAAGGCAACGAGCTTCCCAACTCAATATACAAAATAAAGAAAATGTTGTGAGAATGTGAATGGAGGCTAAGAAAATACATGCATGCATGATGACTATGTGTTACATCAAAAGGACTATATTGATATGAAAAATTGTCCAAAATATGGGGCTTTAAGGTACAAAGTGATGACTTTAGGTAAGGACAAACTGACTCTCCTACCAAGGTGATGCAACATCAACCTATAATAGCATGGTTTCAATGCTTGTTTGCTAATACCATATATGCATGTAATTTATATCAGCATGCATAGGTAAAGAAAACAAGGATGGAATTCTACAACATGCATCAGATTCCCCACAATTGAAGAAATTGATTTATAAAATGTGGTGAAAAAGTCAGTATTTTAAGACTTGGACTTTGTATCGATGGGTTGAATCCATACGGAACATTAAGAATCCAACATAGCACTTGTCTTGTTATGATTATTATATACAATCCTCCTCTTTAGTTGTGTATGAAAATAAGTATGCCATGTTGTACTTGTTGATATCATGCCCCCAAACAACCAGACGATGATACTAATGTTTTTCTTGAAACTCTGATTGATGACTTATTGAAACTCTAGGGAGACATTGTGATGACTTATGATGCTTTGCATGGTGAGACATTTAGTTTGCATGCTTGTTGTTTTGCACTATTATTGATTTTCCATCATATGAATTTGTCTGAATGTAGCGTAAAAGGATCCAAAGCATGCCTTATATGTGAGGAAAACATTGATTCAATAAAACTAAAATATGGTGACAGGATTGTATATCTTGGTCATCAAAGGTTTCTTCAATATAGGTTCTACAAAGCATTCAATGGATGGATTGAAAGGAGTGCAACTAAACCTATATCGGGTGAGGATAGTTATGAAAGAGTAAAAGGCATTGTTATTGTATTGGTAAGAGATCACAATGTATTATTCTCACATGTGACAAATATTTATTCAAGAAGAGGTAAATATTCTAAGATTTTCCTTATTGAGTTCTTCATAGTTAGGTATTGTATCGATGCCATGCATGTTGAGAAAATTGTTTGTGATAGAGTCATTGGTACTATCTTGAATATATTAGGCAAGACTAAGCATGGCATCATATCTAGAATGGACATGCATAAATGGGTATAAGGAAAGGATTAACATTAGAAGTTAGTAGTAGTCGTCATAGATATTTACCTCTTGCTTGTTACACCTTTTCTAGATAAGAGAGAGATCATTTTTCTAGTAATTTATTAATGTTAAGGTACCACATGGATACTCTTACAATATTTGTAGATTGGTATTAATGAAGCATGTGAAATTGATAGGTCTTAAATCTCATGAATTTCACACTCTAATACATGAAATGTTGTTTGTGGCTAGCGATCTATACTGCCAAAGTATGTAAGGCTTGCAATCACTAGGCTTTGTTTCTTCTTCAATAATCTATGCAACAAAATTATTGATCTTGAGAATCTTGTTAAGTTGCAACGAGAAGTGGTCAGTATCCTATGACAACTTGCGATGTATTTTTGTCTTTCATTCTTTGATATCATGGTACATATTATTATCCCTTTGATTAGGAAAGAGAAATTCTTGTGTCTGATCTTCTTACATGGATGTATCCTTTTGAACAATACATGAGTGTTTTTAAAAAGGGTCAATTTCACAATAATGTTTACATTGTTTTGTAAATCTATCATAACTTTTCAAAAATAACATGCACATTATCAACACAACCTATATATTTCATTTTTATCATAGACTACCTCTATTGCCTAGAAATCTTCATGTAGTCATCGCTTATACAATCTTCATATGGCATATTTAGTTCTTTTCAGTTTCAGTCATCGTGTTAATATTTGTTACTTGTAACTATTACCGGTTCATATGGAATAATATTTACATTGTTTTGCAAATATATCATAACTTTTCAAAAATAACATGCACATCACCAACATAACCTATATATTCATTTTATCATGGACTACCTCTATTTCCTAGAAACCTTCATGCAGTCATCACTTATACAATTTTCATATGGCATATTTAACTCCTTTTCAATTTCCAATCATCGAGTTAATATGTGTTGCTCCCAATTATTACCGATTTAGCGAGCGAAATGGGAGCAGCCTAAACTGTGAAAACGGGGTTGTGGGAGAGAAATACAAGTGTCATGTTACTAAGTGAAGCAGTGGAGTGATGCACCCTAGATGGTGAGAGTCCAGTAGCCAAAAGCATCACTATTTTATGCTCTGACCCGAGTAGCATGGGGCACGTGGAATCACGTGTGAATTAGTAAGGACCACCTTGCAAGGCTAAATACTCCTGGGTGACCGATAACAAAGTAGTACCATGAGGGAAAGGTGAAAAGAACTCCCATAGGGGAGTGAAATAGAACATGAAACTGTGAGCTCCCAAGTAGTGGGAGGAGAAATGTGATCTCTGACCGCGTGCCTATTGAAGAATGAGTCAGCGAATCATAGGCAGTGGCTTGGTTAAGGGAACCCACTGGAGCTGTAGAGAAAGCGAGTCTTCATAGGGCGGTTGTCACTGCTTATGGACCCAAACCTGGGTGATCTATCCATGACCAGGATGAAGCTTGGGTGAAACTAAGTGGAGGTCTGAACCGACTGATGTTGAAGAATCAGCGGATGAGTTGTGGTTAGGGAGAAGTAGTCTGCCCATCTTCAGTCAAAAATGACTGATACAATTTTGATTTGGCAGTATCTCTCCTTGATTAAGGTCAGAGTTAAAAATATTGGCAATGACTTTACACTACAGTTAAACTAAGTAGGCACCTTCCTCATTTTCCAAGGCCTCAAAAGGGTTTTGACGGTGCAATAATGGACTTAATTTCTTCAATTGTTCCACTACCAACCTCAAATTACTTTTTTATTAAGAAAGGATGTAATATTATTCATCCTACCCTCCTCATGTAGGTGAAGTCAATAAAAAATACATCACCGCTCATAAAATGTGGGTTCTGTCCAATCAAAATCACAAAAAGATATATAAAATGACCCAAAAGAACAAAAATGGGTCAATTAATATACCTACATGAACCTCTAAGTATATGTCCATTTGGTGTGAATGTATCGTATACCTTTTTGTTCCATGTTCATCAACCTCTCACTCTAACAGGATTGAGAAAGGGTTCCATAAATAGAATACACGAGATGCACTGCCTGAATTCCCAGCTGTCATGGGACGGTGTTAAAAAATGCTACAATGTGAAAGCTTATTATGGTCTGGTTCTTCATCATCTCTCTCAGTTCTCTAACATGGTAGGTCAATTACCAAGGGCAAGGGTCATCCTCACATAGCATAAGGTGGATGTAGAGGTCATCCGTCTCTATGATGGATAATGGTAGGTTCTTGTCATCTGCAAGTTTAAGAGCAACAATAATTCCTTGAAGCATTACTTCTGAGTGATTCTGTGTAGGGAAATAAGGCATCAAATAGACAACGGAAACAAAAAAATTATTGTCACATTTCCCATTAACCAGCGGATCGCGTCAATAGCTATGTAATGGAAATGGTGGTTTCATGAAGATATACATGGTCTTGGAGCAAGTCTAGTGACAATCCTCATTGATGTAGATGTGCACTCTACCTTAGACAGTGTATGTGCAGCTCCTAGTTGCACTGGGACTCTTCTGACTGCTCCTCCACGGACAGTAGACTCAAACGTTGTTGTCTATAGCAACTCATCTCATCACGGACTGCTAGCTGACATCGTCCTCCTTAGTGATGGGCAAATTTCACCTCGCATATAGAGAAGTCCACATGGACCAACTAGAACTCATGTTGTCCTACCAAGACAGACACGAAGGAGTTGTCCCTCCCATTGGTGTACTAGTCACCAACCTACTCTCTCACAACATTGATCTTCAGTTGTTTATCTCCCTTGGCTATCTCTCCCTAGTCGAGTAGGACTTGTTTGGGCTCGTGGTTACAACAACCAGAGAGGACAACAATTGTTAGAGAAAATGATTATCAATTGTCGGTGTTGTTCTATGGGAGGCCCCCAGTACCCCTCTATTTGTGGGGGGTTAGGGACAGGTTTCCCAGTCTATGTAGGAGTGGAAGGGACCATAAGATCTCAAATTTTCATAACAATTTTGGAAACTTCACAACTTGCGATAGTCAAAATGGCCATTTGGCATACCCAGATGGTCGTCTGGCACATGATGGTTGTCTCACAAAGAGAGACTGTCGTTTTGCAGTTTCTTTGTTTTGCACATATGTTGGCAATTCAATTCCAATTAGTACACATCATGATGTCAACACCAATCCTTGATGCAATCAAATTGCACCCCCGAAATGGTCATTTGGTGCATGTAATATGGGCATCTCGCACCACCTGATACGATCATCTCACATAGATTATATAGGTATCTTGTAGCCCTGGTCAGGTTGAATACCAACCAATGCACAATACAATCAACCTAACACTCCAAACGACTGTCTCAACACTTGAACTGATAGTTTGGCAATCCAGTCAGCTAACATGTTGAGTGAATTGAATTACCTAAACACTTTAGTAACCAATTCAATCGTCATTCAAGATCAAACTCCTCTTCTAGATGAGTTCCCACGTGTATGACCCTATAGGTCCCATATTACGTTGGCAGTGAATGTCCATAACAACTTATGACATCACAAGCAATGAGTGGTGCCTAGCCACACATGATTGCTATCCAAGTCAATGGAAAGTTGGAGAACAACTTCAACCTACAATCTATGTATGGTGTTACATTGTTTGTATAGTTCCTTTGTCACTGATATCAAAATTGAACTAGAGGCACGGAGCAGTCATCCTCATTATTATTCAATCTTCTTTCTTGAACCAGAGTAGACTGTTTGAGATACATGTAAGCTCAATATCACATATTGACTCACATGTACATGTTCATTTTTTCTCAATCTCGCTAATAAAGAGGCCTAGTATATCATACTCCTATAGGAGGGACAAATCCCATCTCTATCACTCACAGTCAATCCCCATGTGTCAAAGTCACCCAATCATCACCTTTACAATCCATGTTTCAAGATTGCATTTGATGATGTCAAAGCATACCACATGACATGTGATGAGTGTAGTGATTTCAGGTCTCAGAACCACAAACACCACCATCACTATAAGATGTGATTCTAGCTTACCTAGTTAAGGTTTCCATGTATCTCTCTTATTGTGGGTTTGTCTGATACACTATTCTCTAACATTTATCTATGTGCTTGGTTTGATATCACCACATCATAACTAATGAGATTTTGATCAACCAACTCACACTCTAATGGTATGTGTTATTGTTGTCTATTTACCTTCCACAATAACAATCGATCAGGGACATAATGAGAATGTATATACTCTTAACATCCATATGATCTCATTCTTGCAAGTCACGTACTTGAATACATACGTCATTGAGTAATATCATTCTATAGACATTTATTATGTTATTTCATTATCTCAAAAATTGAATAAATAGAATAAATTGGTGTTGGGTTTTAGGGGAGGCAGAGAAGGTAGCGGAAACAAAAAAATTTCTCCTCCCCAAACCCAGAACAAGGAAACGCGTCAACGTCTATACAATAGGAAAGGATGGTTTGTGGAATCATACCTTGTCCCGAGGCTTGCTCGGCGACAATACCTAACGTCTTACGCGGTCTTCACCTCCGCTCTTAGACAGTGTCTGTGAAGCTCCTGGTCACACCGGGACTGATGACTCCTGGTCTCACCGGGACTGTCGGGATTGACAGCTGTCCTCCGAGCGGCAGAAATCTCCCACCTCTGAAGTAGTCCATACGGACCACATGGAACTCCAATCTCCTTGTCTCACAAGGAATTGGAAGGAGTCGCACCCTCCTGTCAATGTACTAGTCACTGACACACTCTCCTACCACCAGTCACTTTCTATAGTTGTCTTTCCTTGTTGTGCCTCCCTTATCGGGTAGCACTTGCTCGGGCTCTCTCGGTTACCAAAACCAGAGAGAATGACAACTTTACAGAGAAACTGGTTGCACTGAGTTGTTCTTTGAGAAGCCCCCAATACCCCTATATATATATGGGGGTCATGGGACAGGGTTCTCTATCCCGGGCAATGTGGAAATAAAGTAGGAGTAGAAGGATTCGAGATTTTCCGCAAAAACAACCAACTGCGCAACCTAAACCGATCATTTCATTTATGAAACGGTCAGTTGGGGACCTGAGCCGGTCGGTTGACACCTCAACCGATCAGTTGGGACCCATGAAATGGTCGGTTCACTTCTGAACCGGTCGGTTCGTGGTCCTGGTCAGTTCCCGATTGACTTTTCCTCTTTTGTTTCGAATTGGTACCAAATACCAATCCTTGTTCCAATCAAATTGGGCAAGTGAAATGAAAAGAAATTTCTCACCAATCCTACTTTCCCAACTTGCTCGATTGGACCAGTTGAATCGATCATTTCAACACTTGAAGTGATTGTTTCACCCTGTCCATCAGTCGATCGACTCACCATCTGAGTCGATCGGTTCACCAAGCTCAGTCGATCGGTTCATCACATGAGTCGATCGGTTGGGAGTGCAGATTGTGCATAATCAGTCAATTGCAGTTTTAATCAATCTGATACTCCAATCAATGTGTCCAACACCTTGAACATTATGACATTGAGCTATCAATTAATTGAGTGTTTAATTGAACTACTAAACTCCTTTAGTAATCAATCTAAACATTGTTTGTGGATAAAACTCCTCTTCTAGGTTAAATCCTATGTGTGTGACCTACATGTCCATTTCACGTTGGCAGTGAAAATCCATAACATTTATGACTTCACAAGCAAAGAGCGGTGCCTAGTCACACATCAGTGCTACCCAAATGAAATAGTAAGTTGGAGAACAACTTTCAATCCTACAATCCGTGAATGGTGTTACAGTGAATGTATAATTCCTTTGTCACTGATATCCTGAATGAACTCGAGGCATGGAACAGTCATCCTGTCAACGTTCATTCACTTTCTTGATCTCAGAGTAGATTGGAAGAGATATGTATGACATCAATATCACATACTGATTCACACATGCGTGCACGCCTTTCTCAATCCTACTCATCAAGTGGCCATGGATATCAAACTCCCTCAGGAGGGACAAATCCCATATCTATCACTCACCCCTCAAAAGCCCCATGTGTCAAAGCCACCCAATCATCACCTTTATAACAACCCATGTTTTAGGACTGCGTTTGATGATGTCAAAGTGTTCCCAACGACATGTGTTGAGTGTAGTGATTTCAGGTCAAAGAATCACACTCACCACCATCACTGTGAGTAGTGATTGTGACTACCATGTCATGGTTCCATGTGTCAAACTCATGGTGGGTCTGTCCAGTACACTTTGTTCTGTAACAAGTACCTATGTGTTTGGTTTGATATCTCTATATCATGACTAATCAGATTTTGTCATCAACCAACACCACAATCTAGTCTTGTGTGTCATTACTATCTATCTACCTTCCACAATGACATCTGACTAGGGACATAATGAGAATTTACAAACTCTTAGCATCCGTATGATCTCATCGTTCAGGTCCTTAACCTGAAAGCATACGTCATTGAGTATTTTCATTCTCTAGATATTCAATATGTTCTATCACTATCTCATATGATTGAACCAGAAAGAATTGGAAGCTTGCCTTTGATGTTTATCAAATCAATCTTAATGTATCCCACCAATCATCCCATGATTGGCTCTCAGGGCATACATACCAACAGACTCCCACTTTCACTGTGAGCCAATCACCCTTGAATCATATTCATAGTGATCTTTAAACATGTCCCACATGTTACTCTGCTCTAGTGCGATCATAGTGAGTAATGGAAACACCTTGCCAAAGTCAGTATAAATTGCATGTCTCACATCTCTTCGTTGTACATCACACGTATGAGACAGAGTTGCCGTAATATGCAATCTAGTATTCCTTTGCTAACCTTTAGCCACATTGCATGATCAAGGATTCCATACTTATCATCAATGAGCGGAATATCTATAAGTTCATCTCATGAACTTCCAGATCCATATAGTATCCACTGTTGTTCTTCAACACATAGATACTCGGCATTTCCTTTTAAATGTTTTTATTGGAACACTTCCAATTATCAACAAACTTTCACTTTTATATATCCTATATATATATATATATATATATTTATATTGCGATTAATTTTCTGTCCTTTCAGAAGTTCGCATCAATGTAACTCTTTACATTGAACTCTTCCTTATCTCCATAGAACTAGAACTTCTCAAGTACTTATCAAGTTCTCATGGTATTCCAGTAACCCTTACTGGAAGTAGACAGACATCCACTCGTGATGTCCCACATATGAGTTATGAGCACATCATATTGCCATGTCATACATACAAGATGATGAATGCATTTTTGTTCTTGCCATGTCTATACATGCAAGATAATGGGATGATTACATACATGATAGATCCATATCTATTCTTAGTGTTTCCATTATTCATAAGAATTGGACACTTGGCCTTGGGATACTAACTCCATATAACATGGATAGGTTTTCTCCCACTGAATCTATGCATACTGAACCCTTCAGTACAGATTGCCAATGTATGCTTTCTCTTTTTAGGTCAAGAGGTTTTCGAGAACTATCTCTATAGATATTTATTCATATCACATAGGAAACATATCTATCTTCCTTAAAGATATTTTCACTTTTGGATTTCCATTCTAGAACATTTCCATTTCACATCAACATGTGGAATGTGAACACGCTCCCACTAAATCACAGATTCTTCTTTATCTTTGACATATCAGTCAAACCCTTTGACTATATTATCAAAGTAAAGATCCAATTCTGAGTTTCTTGTACTCAATCAATCACATTGATTAGTACATTGTAACTTATAGACTTCATTTGCATTAGTGGATTCATAAACCTTATAGGTTGTGTCACGTACACATCCTTTTTTTATTCCTCATAGGAATGTGGTTTTAGTATCCATATGCCAAATGTATTAGTCATTAAGTTGCAATCAACAAGCATCATCCTTCTCAAAATGTTATCCATATGTCTTAACACTTAAGACTCATTTTCACTTATGGATTTCATCCAATGGTTGCTACCATCAAGGTCATACATTATGGTTCACATGGATGTCATTTAGGATGTAATGGTCATAAACCATAACTCAAAATTTGGTTCCTCATATTCATCTAGATAGTTGACTCATCACATGAACAACTCATCACATAGATAAACGAGGTGTATCCATCAAGGATATAAGAACTCACAACTCCTTGTGATTCTTAATGTCCTTTATTAGTGTGGGGTATTCTTTTATTGAGAAGAATTCAGTTATTTGATAATCATTCTGTAACTCCTTAGAGTATGATTCCTTCTTGATTTAGACATCACCATGCCTTAATCATGAGTTCACTATGATACACTATCATAATCACTCATAAGGATCTCAAACATTTGGTCCAAGTATTTCATTCATTGATCTCATCAAGAATTAACACTTTACCAAATTTGCACTTCATCTATGATAATCTTGAACACTTCAAGATATTCATATTGGTATTTCTCTAAACACCATTTGAAGTATTAGCATTTGTTCCAATAGGTATGTAAATACATCACATGTATCATACCTAATACTATAATCATTCTCCCACTACTATTAGTGAAGATTGATTAATCATGTCCAAGATATTCATGTCTCTTACTGGTTCTCTAGCCAAAAGAGTCTATATTTATCCATCACATGGAAACTAGAAATGAATTACTCATGATTGATGATAATTTGATTGTTTGAGTTATCTATAACTTTTAGGTATCATTTTATCTTATGCATATCAAATACCACAAGATAAACAAGGCATTGCCACAAAGATCATATCTTTAGAAATTGAAACATCTCTTTATTGATTGCCATCATTGTCATACAATATGCAAAAATAAAGTGTTTCTATCTATTGGCAAATATGAAATAGCAGTTCATAACTATATTACATGCCTTTTAGGCTGAAAATAAACTAAAGTACTCATATCTAAGGCGGAAACACTTGCCCCATTTATTGACTGCTTTACACTTTACATCTTTGTATCATATACCTCAAAAGTGTTACAAGTTTACTTTCATGATACCTTTAAGTACAGACGTTTGTCACCTCCTTCTTCTTTTGTTCTTCCATATAGAGAGGACAATTCCTTTTCCAATGTCCTGGCTTTTGACAATGGTGGCAATTGCCTTTCTTGGTCACGCCTCCCTTGGCCTTGAGAGCTGAAGATGACTTGGGCTCTTGGCTAGCATTAGAACCTTTCTTAGCTTTGCCCTTGCCCTTGCGCTTGGACTTGCCTTTCTTGCTCGTGATCACCATCACAGACTTAGGATTGTCCTTCTTCATCTGTGTCTCGGCTGTCCTCAACATGCCCAACAACTCTGACAGTGGCCTATCAAAGTTGTTCATGTTGTAGTTCATCACAAACTGACTGTAGGATTCTGGCAATGATTGCAGTATCACGTCAGTAGCCAACTCTTGGCTCAGTGGAAATCCCAGTCTTATCAGGTTCTCCACATACCCAATCATCTTGAGTGTGTGAGGACCAACTGGATCTCCTTCTGTCGTGACACACTTGAACAGTTCCCTTGAGACATCATATCTCTCTTGCCATGCTTGATCTTCATACATGTTCCTAAGATGATGAATCATCTCAATGACACCCATGTTCTCATGTTGTCTTTGCAACTCGTGGTTCATAGAGCACAACGTCAAGCACTTTGCATCAATGGCATCATCAGAATGCTTCTTGTAAGCATCCCTTTCTGCCTTTGGTGCATTAGGAGCAGGTTCCTCAGGAATTGGAGTATCCAGGACATAGAGCTTTCGCTCTTGAGTGAGAACAATTCTCAATGTCCTATACCAGTCATGGAAGTTTGTCCCATTTATCCTGTCCTTTTCAAGGACCGATCGCAAAGAAAAGTAATTGTTGTTTGTTGTCATTTGTACTACAAAAGTAAAAATGCAATTTTAGTCCAAAAACTCATTTTTGACTTATTTGATTGATTTGAAAAGTTGACGATATAATTAGGCCTTTAATTAATTATCGCTCCCACTATTTTAGTTCAAATTGATAGTGTGACATCCTAGGATTTGAGGCCTCAGATAACATGATCTTAAAAGGAATGATTGGACTACCCATATCACCAAGGTGCACCTCCTTTTCTGGGAGCCCATCACTAAAGAACTCCATAGTTAAGCGTGCTCAGCTTGGAGTAGTAATGGGATGGGTGACCTGTCGGGAAGTTGATCCTGGCATGTGCGTGAGTGAGGATAAAATGCGCAGTTAAGGCTAGTGGTGGTCTGTTGGGACAGTCGTCATTCCTGAAACTCTACTAGAGCCTTGGGCAGTGGGCCCAGGTGTTACAAATGGTATCTGAGCCAATTCCCCTCCAGTAGGTGGGGCCCACATGGGCATGGCATGCCAGTCTTGAGTCGTGCGGTCCAGGCATGTAGGAAAGGGTTGTCCATGGTTGACGTAGCCACCCTTGCGCTGGTATTCCATGATCGGGAGCAGGGTGTCCATGGGCCATTGTGGGTCTGCACTGAAATGGGGAAGAGATTATGAGGCCTTATAGTTGAGCCTTGATGAGGATGTCAAGAGTCTAAGTGGGGGAGATTGTAACATCCTAGGATTTGAGGCCTCGGATAACATGATCTTAAAAGGAATGATTGGACTACCCATATCACCAAGGTGCACTCCTTTTCTGGGAGCCCATCACTAAAGAACTTCATAGTTAAGTGTGCTCAGCTTGGAATAGTATTGGGATGGGTGACCTGTCGGGAAGTTGATCCTGGCATGCACGTGAGTGAGGATAAAATGCACAGTTAAGTCTAGTGGTGGTCTGTGGGGACACTCGTCATTCCTGAAACTCTACTAGAGCCTTGGGCAGTGGGCCCAGGTGTTACTGATAGCCCTCACCATCAATTCGGAAGATTGCAGCGTACAACCTTCTAGTGGGTAAGATCCTGAAATCCTCTAAGTCATGGACCAGCTTGGGCTATCACCCACAACTTAGATCTCTCAGGTAGGCAACTCTTGCTAATTGCATCATATGCAACTCTTGATAAGATGTCATATGAAACTCCTTGCCATGATCATCTCCATGCCTCAAGGTGCTAGATCCTATCTAGGTCACCTTGTTAAGTCTGACCCAAAGCAAACACGATTAATATGCACCCTGCTTGGGCAGACCCACATATCCATCCTTCACGCTTCCATGAGATAGACAGTGCACCACGCTTGGGCGTGCCCACACTTGGTCGATCAAGCTTTTCACGTGTGTTGCATTTGGAAGGCATCTAAAACTTAATATTTAATGAGGGATTTGGTTTTATATACATATACATATATGTATGATATACATGCTATATCCCACAGAAAGCATGCGAAACGATGATTATGGCCATCCTAATGTGATTCCTTGAGCCAAGAGGAATCACGGTCATCTAGGTCTACATCATATGCAACCTGTACAAGATGAACTCTGTGCTTTGCCTTTCTGGGTTTGATCAACTCATCACATGACTGATCGGCTCGCCATCAGGCCGGTCGGCTGGGTGCCACCAGCCGATCGGTTGGCTCCTCCAACCGATCGGTTCGCCTGGTCGTCGTGCATCTCATCATGGCCGCCACCCGCTCGTCTCGCTCCTCGAACCGGTCATCAACCGATCAGCTCACTCCTTAAACTGATTGTCTTGAACATCAACCGATCAGTTCACGCCTTGAACCGATCATCTCAGCTGTCGTCAGGATGTCCTCCGTTCTTTGACATAACAAGAAATAAAATTCTATCCTATTTTACATTGTTAAAAAGGGGAAACCCCGAGTTACATTCAGGGGGAGAAAAGGTAGGAAAGAAATCTTGAATTATTTCGAGTTACATCGGGAATAGGAGAAGGAAGATCGGTGCGCAGACCGAGATGCAAGAAACCACATACAACCATACACAAATAGGGTTTATTGGCCATAATCACGCTATACATCCACCACAAACCTCGTTTAAGGGCGACGCGTATCGAGTTCATTCATAATACATATCATATATGTAAATTGGGATTTGTGGATTTAGGATTGGACATGCATAAAGCCAATTTTATTCGCATCGTATGCAATAAATAAAGGCGACAAATCAAAATCGATCATATCGATAATCCTAAAGTATGGAGCAGTTGACGTGGCTCTGATACCACTGTTGGGTTTTAGGGGAGGTAGAGAAGGCAGCGGAAACAAAAAAATTTCTCCTCCCCAAACCCAGAACAAGTAAACGCGTCAACGTCTATACAATAGGAAAGGATGGTTTGTGGAATCATACCTTGTCCCGAGGCTTGCTCGGCGACAATACCTCACGGCTTGTGTGGTCTTCACCTCTGGTCTTAGACGGTGTCTGTGCAGCTCCTGGTCGCACTGGGATTGACGACTCCTGGTCTCACCGAGACTGTCGGGATTGACAGTTGTCCTCCAAGCGGTAGAAATCTCCCGCCTTTGAAGTAGTCCACACTGACCACCTGGAACTCCAATCTCCTTGTCTCACAAGGAATTAGAAGGAGTCGCACCCTCCTGTCATTGTACTAGTCACTGACACACTCTCCTACCACCAGTCGCTTTCTGCAGTTGTCTTTCCCTTGTTGTGCCTCCCTTATCGGGTAGCACTTGCTCGGGCTCTCTCGTTTACAAAAACCAGAGAGAACGACAACTTTACAGAGCAACTAGTTGCACTGAGTTGTTCTTTGAGAACCCCACAATACCCCTATATATAGGGGGGTCATGGGATAGGGTTCTCTATCCCGGGCAATGTGGGACTAAAGCAGGAGTAGAAGGGTTCGAGATTTTCCACAAAAACAACCAACTGTGCAACCTGAACCGATCGTTTTATTTCTGAAATGGTCGGTTGGGGACCTGAGCCGGTCGGTTGACACCTCAACCGATCGGTTGGGACCCATGAAACGGTCGGTTCACTTCTAAACCAGTCGGTTCGTGGTCCTAGTCAGTTCTTGATTGACTTTTCCTCTTTTGTTTCGAATTGGTACCAAATACCAATCCTTGTTCCAATCAAATTGGGCTAGTGACATGAAAAGAAATTTCTCACCAATCCTACTTTCTCAACTTGCTCGGTTGGACCAGTTGAACCGATCATTTTAACACTTGAAGCGATTGTTTCACCCTGTCGATCAGCCGATCGACTCACCATCTGAGCCGATCGGTTCACCAAGCTCAGCCGATCGGTTCATCACATGAGCCGATTGGTTTGGGAGTGCAGATTGTGCAGAATCAGTCAATTGCAGTTTCAATCAATTTGATACTCCAATCAATGTGTCCAACACCTTGAACATTATGACATTGAGCTATCAATTAATTGAGTGTTTAATTGAACTACTAAACTCCTTTAGTAATCAATATAAATATTGTTTGTGGACAAAACTCCTCTTCCAGGTTAAATCCTATGTGTGTGACCCTGCAGGTCCATTTCACGTTGGTAGTGAAAGTCCATAACATGTATGACTTCACAAGCAAAGAGTGGTGCCTAGTCACACATCAGTGCTACCCAAGTGAAATAGAAAGTTGGAGAACAACTTTTAATCCTACAATCCATGAATGGTGTTACAGTGAATGTATAATTCCTTTGTCACCGATATCCTGAATGAACTCGAGGCATGGAACAGTCATCCTGTCAACGTTCATTCACTTTCTTGATCTTAGAGTAGATTAGAAGAGATATGTATGACATCAATATCACATACTGATTCACACATGCGTGCACGCCTTTATCAATCCTACTCATCAAGTGGCCATGGATATCAAACTCCCTCAGGAGGGACAAATCCCATATCTATCACTCACCCCTCAAAAGCCCCATGTGTCAAAGCCACCCAATCATCACCTTTATAACAACCCATGTTTCAGGACTGCGTTTGATGATGTCAAAGTGTGCCCAATGATATGTGTTGAGTGTAGTGATTTCAGGTCAAAGAATCACACTCACCACCATCACTGTGAGTACTGACTGTGACTACCATGTCATGGTTCCATGTGTCAAACTCATGGTGGGTCTGTCTGGTACACTTTGTTCTCTAACAAGTACCTATGTGTTTGGTTTGATATCTCTATATCATGACTAATGAGATTTTTTCATCAACCAACACCACAATCTAGTCTCGTGTGTCATTGATGTCTATCTACCTTCCACAATGACATCCGACTAGGGACATAATGAGAATGTACAAACTCTTAGCATCCGTATGATCTCATTGTTTTGGTCCTTAACCTGAAAGCATACGTCATTGAGTACTTTCATTCTCTAGACATTCAATATATTCTATCACTATCTCATATGACTAAACCAGAAAGAATTGGAAGCTTGTCTTTGATGTTTATCAAATCAATCTTAATATATCCCACCAATCATCCCATGATTGGCTCTCAGGGCATACATACCAACAATTGGAATCTTGCCTTTATTAATAATATAATCATTTAAAAGTTATGTAATTACAGTCATCATATGATTGGCTCTCTGGGCATCCATACCAATAGACTCCCACTTGCACTTTGAGCTAATCACCCACGAATCTTATTCTGAGTGACCTAACATGACCATCATGCATCTGCTATGAAAGTGCCTTTGTCAAGGGGTCAGCAACATTGTTCTCAGTTGGTACATTGCAAATCTTTACATATCCTCATTGCACAATCTCTCGTATGAGATGATATCGCCTTTGTATATGCTTTGAGAACTGATGTGATTTGGGTTCCTTAGCTTGTGCAATAGCTCCATTATTGTCACAATATAGCTCGATTGTGTCATTGATGCTTGGAACGACCCCAAGTTCTATAATGAACTTCTTGATCCATACAGCCTCCTTTGTTGCATTCCATGCAGCAATATACTCGACCTCTATTATAGAATCAGAAACTATCTCTTGCTTGGAACTCTTCCAGCTTACAGCTTCATTGTTTAGGCAAAACACAAATCCTGATTGCAATTTATAATCATCTTTGTCAGTCTAAAAGCTTGCATCAGTGTAACCTCTTACCACAACTCTTCCTCTCCATCGTAGACTAAGACATGATCCTAAGTCCTTCTCAAGTACTTGAATATGTTCTTCATGGTTGTCCAATGAGCATCACCTATATCTGAATGATATTATCTCATCATGCTCAGGGCATACAAGATGTCTAGAAGGGTGCACAACATGGCATACATGATGGATCCAATTTTCGATGCATATGGAATCATACTTGTGACAAAGTGGTTTTTCTGGCTGAATTCTGAGGACGGAATTTCTTTTAAGGTGTGTAGGATGTGATGGAGTGGACTTTTAGAATCCTAAAATGTCCAATAATATAAGTGAAATCATGTGGTTGAATTATATTGAGAGTTCCAAGGTTTTGTTAAAGTGGGTGTGTTGATGTGATGTTGATATCATGATTAAGACATCTCTTTTTATGTCTTCTTGAGAAATTTAATTGAATAGTCTAATAGCTGAGTTTCGTCACCAAATTGGAGTAGAATGTACCTTGAGAGGTAAGGAAGATATGGTTAAAAAAATTGGTAATGTCTCGATGTTCCTAGAAGAGATTATTTAGGCTTGTAAATGATTATATATGTGTACATATATATATTGATTAGCAAAGTTCGGATCTTTTGGGAATAGATCTTGCATTGTGGGAGATATCACGCTGCCCTTGACATTGTGTAAAAGGCTAGGCATTACTTTTTAAGCCACATATTCACTATGTGGCCTTGTCTTAACCATGTGTATGGGTAGAATCCAACCACTCACAGCGTCTCCCACTTTGCAATTGTGTAGTTGACGTGAGGGGGCATGAAACCACGATCGCTAATCGTGGGGT
Source organism: Alisma plantago-aquatica (assembly GCA_963693085.1). Lineage (NCBI taxonomy): Eukaryota > Viridiplantae > Streptophyta > Magnoliopsida > Alismatales > Alismataceae > Alisma > Alisma plantago-aquatica. The sequence continues at coordinate 398,046,225 of OY856410.1, forward strand.
GATAGGGGCGGGAACTCAATGTTCCTTGGATGACCGATATGTGCAGCTCTGAAACTCATTTCAGGCTTGAGGTAACCGAAAGCAAGAGAAGGAGAACTGGAGGAGTCGGGAAGAGCTAGAAGCCTAGAAGGCGGCGTAGGAGCTCTAGCAATCATCACCTTTTCTCCCTTGTTCTCCCACGGCGGTGAGACCAGGAAGCGGAGCCCATAATCTGTATCTCCATCCTTGCTGCTTCGATCCTACGAAAGGCCAAGGAGGGCACAGTTCTTCTTGCTTGCTCCTCCATGGCAGCAGCAGTGCCAACGAGCTCGTTGAGATCTGCTGTCGTGGCGTGCCCGTGTAGGAGATGCCATGAATCAAACAACACAGCAGCCAGAGGAGGTGACGAGGAGCAGCCGACCTCTAGACAGAAACCAGTCGAACATTGGTGCTCAGACGACACTGAGAAGAACCCCACGGTGGCTGGTCGGTAGAAGAATGGAACACACACACACATGCGTCAGACTTCGAGCACAGAAAGGGGATCACAAGAGAGTCGTCGACCTCTCACCGGAGAACCATCCACGACGATTGCCTGTGCAAGGAAGAGAGGCTGCCGGAAGACCTGGCCGTCGTGGTGGCACCTAGTCCCCATGGATTCAGTGAGGAGGAGATCTGGGCCTTGTCCAGACAGCTGAGAAGCCGCCGATGCAGAAGGAGGAGACGCGCAGTCGAGGCAGAGCATGCCGCTCATCGGATGAGCTAGCCGCGACGACGGCGGCCCTTGCGTAGCAGAAGAACGAAGTCCCATTTGGGACTTGGACGAGCACGCGATGAGGAAAAGAAATGAACCAGACCGGGTCCAGACCCTGAACCGGCCGCAACACTAAGGGATGTGTGCAGCCTTAATGGCCACGTGGCAAGACTCGATTTGCTGAAGAAGGTAAAAACTCTTAGAAATTCCCAGTTCTTCAATAAATCTTAGAAAATTGTCCGCTTATCAGAAAATTACAAATAAGGTACTGAAATTCTCAAAAAAATGAATAGAATACAATAAAACCATAATATCATGCTTTTTATGCACTTATAATAGTGATATCATGTCCGATGTGAAATTCTCATTTGATAGATAATAAATAGCAAACAATGGTCTAAAATTATGGGAAAATGCCAATAAGTCTATAATAATGCTTATAGTGCACCTGATGTCAGTGATAAGCATGTTGATGCACGAAATTATATAATTTGCTTAATATGTCTAATTAGGGCTAATAACCCAAAAAAATGCAATAAATACATACATGCTCAATAAATGATGAAATTTACAGAGAAAGCCCATATCAGTATAGTGAACTTCAGTATTAATTATGAGATCAGGATGATACCCAAAATCCATGTTATACAATGATGTTTGCTCTTCATGTGATATAGAACCCTAATATGCTAAATGAATATGATCTAGAGTTAATATGTACACATAATCATATATAATCAAGTAATCAGATTATTGATCATAATCTGGAGTACAACATCAGTAATGTCAATCCTAGATAACAAGAAGGGATAGATAAGAAATAATAATGAGAATATCCTAATGAGTAAGCAAACCCTAATATGAGCACGATTAGGGTTGAAATGAGATGTGATAAGATGAGAACCTGATGATAGTATATGGCCTTGTTTTGATCAGGGTTTAATAAAGAAATAGATAACATGAGGAACATGTGATTAGTATGATATCTCTTGATCAAGGTACGCTATTACCTCTTACTTGGCTTATTATACAATATGCTTTTGTTATATGTGTAGTAAAATACTTGGCATATGATATTGGATGAAACGATTGTTCTTGTATGATATGTTGCATGATTTTCCATGACTACTGCTATGAACACATCAAACATAATATATCTGTTCCATTATATGAAAGCACTAACTCTTTGGCAGTGTGCTTGGAAGTGACCTAACTCTTTGGTAGTGGTCACATTGTACATATGACCTAACTCTTTGGTAGTGGTCTAACCTAACTCTTTGGTAGTGGTCACCTTGTACAAATGATCTAACTCTTCGGTAGTGATCATAAAGGCCTTGGTATATAATGGAAAATAAGCTTAAAATATGTGTTCTCTTTTGTTAATGAATATCCTTGTGCAAGTATATGCTTTTCTTATATTCTTCTGTTACTGCCAAGTATTAGTTTTATCTTATTGCCAAGATATGATGAGAGGTAAATAAAAGACATGTAGGCGTACTCAGTACAATATTCATGAAATATTGTGCTGACGTGTACCGCATGTAATCTTTTTTTTAGGTTGTGGTTATGCTCTTGAAGATCCAGGATAGTTGAGAGTTGTGTGGCGAGCTGATGTACAGGTGGACCTGTTGTCTTAAGATCATGTTGTTTAGATGTAGTACATGTATATGTATGAGTTTGCTGTTCAATATGTAATATCAAATGTTGTAACAATTCATGTTGTAATTATATGTTGAATGGTGAACATGTGTGTATGGTTTTATTATTGTTCATGTACATGTGCTACTGAGCGTTTCCTTTTGACTTCCTCTGATTTTCTTCTTCTTAGCCTAGTGTGTGGTGTTTAAATTGGGATTCTCACTGAGGTGAGGTTTCAATTTGGACGTCACACATCAGATTAAGTTTTGGAAAATCCGGGGACGTCACAGGTGGTATCAGAGCATGAACAATAGCAAAGCCTGACGTTTGCTCATTGTGCAACTCAAAACTAAAGAACCTTGAACTTAAAAACATCTTTAGGGTTAGATTAGTCATCTTTTAGAGACTAGATCTGACCTAGCCTCTAGGTTAGCACCTAGATGTCTGAGAACTAGGCCTAGACTAGTGCTTTTTGTATAGCAAGTCCTTAGATGTCGTTCTTTCCTTATAGTGCAGCGGTATGGGACGTTGCACTATTTGGAAATGACGTGCATCAAGGGAAGAGAAACCCTAGACATATTGCACACGTTGTCTAGAGTATCTACACTAGTCTACCCCTTGTCCTCACCCTTTTCACTAGTTTTCATGACATTGTACTCTCTACTATGTGTGGGATACTCATTTTCAGGATTTGGTTTTTGATTCCAAACGGATCGAACCTCGATAGTTTTCTCTAACGCTTGTTCTATCGGAGAAAAACTATATAATGTTTTATTATGTATATGTATTACAAAAATGTGTCCCCACACATGTACGAGTAGGAGGTGGTCATGCAACCTAAGTGAAAGTGAATGACATCAGTCTAGAAGAGAGAGTAGTTCTAGATTAGATGTCTAGAGCCTTTTTGATATATAAGATAGATGGAATAGATGATATAAGATTTGATGTTATGATGTAAGTCTTATATAGATGATATAAGATGGTTTATGATGATCTATGTTTGTCTTTAAGGATGTAAGTTCAGTTTTGAGGATTTGAGATAAGTTTTGATGATGCAAGTAAATAGGCTTTTATGAGATAAGATATGTTAAGCTAAGACAAGGTTGTGAGTCAGCAAGAGCCTCAATCTCTTTTACGAAGGAGGACCTCTAGTGTTAGGACCAGTTTTAGGGTTAGATTAAGAGAGAGAGAGACCCACAGGGAGAAGGTCAGAGAACCTAGACTCCACGATACGAGAAATATGAGATATGTGATATGATATGTCCTAAACTAGACTACTCCTGAGTGATTGAGTTGAGTTGCTTTCTGTATGATTCCTATAGTTTGTTGAACCCTAGATGTCCTTGGGAGGACCAAACCCTAGAGACAAAGAGAGGCCAGTTATATGAACATGTGAACATGAATATGAGTGCCTACCATCTGGGTGAGGGAGAGAGAGCCCAAGACCCTGGAGGAGGTAGCTATGTCAGTTTCTGTGAAGCCTCATGCTCGGGTTGGTGGTTTCCCGCATAGGAATCTAGTGGTTGCATGTATATGAGAGTTTTGGGTAAGCATGTTTCATGGGTAGAAGACCTATGAAGAGTATGTCATAGCATGTTTCAGTTTTTGCTTTGTGGCTAGATCTTATGAAGTTAATCACTAGTACCAATGAGGTAATCCGAGAACCCTAGACTAAGAGAGGAAAGATAAAGTATATGCATATGAGATACTCATGGAGTTGAATGAGCTCAGAGGGACTGAGCATGACACTACCCTCATGATATGGGTCATGATAACCTCAGTTGGACTAGATGAAGTTTTGATACATGTTTATCAAGCCACTGACATAAGTTTGTTTAGCACAACCATAATATAATATATGTAAGGATGTGATCTAATCTTGAGATATGACATATAGACATGATATGATGAAATATCTAGAGATGGTTAATGACATCAAATTTGAAATGGTTAACCACATACATAAATAATGATGATAACGTGAAATTGTTGGTTAATCTTGTGATGAAATCACCATTAAATGTTGTAAGTTATTATGAGTAATGAAATAAGATCATATGAAGGAAACATGTTACATGAGGTGTTAATCTTAGTGCTTAATAAAGATGAAAAATATAGTTTGGTAGATAGCACAACATAACGTTTATGGCACCTTGATATGATCTAGATGGATAAAGTGGGTTAACTATAGTTAATACCCTCCTAAAAGGCATATGTTAATGTTGAACATGTTCTAACAATTATCTCAATAAAATGTTGATGAGACCTTGATAATGGGTTAACCTTAGTTAACTCCTTTAGAACATGGTAATATGAAGTTGAATAATAATGCATGGGTAAAGATAAGAATGCAACCCTAACGTATGAAATATGTCATGACATAACCAAAGCTTCTAAACCCTTGTTTGAGCCTCCTATGAAGTGAGGTTTCACCTTAGATGTTTTTAAAACCTCCTAATGGTAGTTTGGATATGGTTATGGAGCTTATGTTTATGGTGAAATTTCACCTAGATGGTGCCCAGCACTTGGTTGTATATCTTTTGACTTTTCCTTGAAGTAAGAGGATGGCTTAATTTCGAGGACGAAATTTCTTTTAAGATGTATATGATGTGACAAAGTGGTTTTTCTGGCTGAATTCTGAGGACGGAATTTCTTTTAAGGTGTGTAGGATGTGATGGAGTGGACTTTTAGAATCCTAAAATATCCAATAATATAAGTGAAATCATGTGGTTGAATTATATTGAGGGTTCCAAGGTTTTGTTAAAGTGGGTGTGTTGATGTGATGTTGGTATCATGGTTAAGACATCTCTTTTTATGTCTTCTTGAGGAATTTAATTGAATAGTCTAATAGCTGAGTTTCATCACCAAATTGGAGTAGAATGTACCTTGAGAGGTAAGGAAGATATGGTTAAAAAAATTTGGTAATGTCTCGATGTTCCTAGAAGAGATTATTTAGGCTTGTAAATGATTATATATGTGTACATATATATATATTGATTAGCAAAGTTCGGATCTTTTGGGAATAGATCTTGCATTGTGGGAGATATCACGTTGCCCTTGACATTGTGTAAAAGGCTAGGCATTACTTTTTATGCCACATATTCACTACGTGGCCTTGTCTTAACCATGTGTATGGGTAGAATCCAACCACTCGCAGCGTCTCCCACTTTGCAGTTGTGTAGTTGACGTGAGGGGGCATGAAACCACGATCGCTAATCGTGGGGTGATAGGGGCGGGAACTCAATGTTCCTTGGATGACCGATATGTGCAGCTCTAAAACTCATTTCAGGCTTGAGGTAACCGAAAGCGAGAGAAGGAGAACTGGAGGAGTCGGGAAGAGCTAGAAGCCTAGAAGGCAGCGTAGGAGCTCTAGCAATCATCACCTTTTCTCCCCTGTTCTCCCACGGCGGTGAGACCAGGAAGAGGAGACCATAATCTGTATCTCCATCCTTGCTGCTTTGATCCTACGAAAGGCCAAGGAGGGCATGGTTCTTCTTGCTTACTCCTCCATGGCAGCAGTAGTGCCAACGAGCTCGTTGAGATCTGCTATCGTGGCGTGCCCGTGTAGGAGATGCCATGAATCAGACATCACAGCAGCCAAAGGAGGTGATCAGGAGCAGCCGACCTCTAGATAGAAACCAGTCGAACATTGGCGCTCAGACGACACTGAGAAGAACCCCACGGTGGCTGGTCGGCAAAAGAATGGAACACACACACACATGTGTCAGACTTCGAGCACAGAAAGTGGATCACAAGAGAGTCGTCGACCTCTCACCGGAGAACCATCCACGACGATTGCCTGTGCAAGGAAGAGAGGCTGTCGGAAGACCTGACCGTCGTGGTGGCGCCTGGTCCCCATGGCTTCAGTGAGGAGGAGATTTGGGCCTTGTCCAGACAGCTGAGAAGCTGCCGATGCAGTAGGAGGAGACGCGCAGTCGAGGCAGAGCATGCCGCTCATCGGATGAGCTAGTCGCGACGACGGCGGCCCTTGCGTAGCAGAAGAACGAAGTCCCATTTGGGACTTGGACGAGCACGCGATGAGGAAAAGAAATGAACCAGACTGGGTCCAGACCCTGAACCGGCCACAACACTAAGGGATGCGTGCATCCCTAATGGCCACGTGGCAAGACTCGATTTGCTGAAAAAGGTAAAAACTCTTAGAAAATTCCCAGTTCTTCAATAAATCCTAGAAAATTGTCCGCTTATCAGAAAATTACAAATAAGGTACTAAAATTCTCAGAAAAATGAATAGAATACAATAGAACCATAATATCAGGCTTTTTATGAACTTATAATAGTGATATCATGTCCGATGTGAAATTCTCATTTGATAGATAATAAATAGCAAACAATGGTCTAAAATTATGGGAAAATGTCAATAAGTCTATAATAATGCTTATAGTGCACCTGATGTCAGTGATAAGCATGTTGATTCATGAAATTATATAATTTGCTTAATATGTCTAATTAGGGCTAATAACCCTAATAAAATGCAATAAATACATACATGCTCAATAAATGATGAAATTTACAGAGAAAGCCCATATCAGTATAGTGAACTTCAATTTTAATTATGAGATCAGGATGATACCCAAAATCCATGTTATACAATGATGTTTGCTCTTCATGTGATATAGAACCCTAATATGCTAAATGAATATGATCTAGAGTTAATATGTACACATAATCATATGTAATCAAGTAATCAGATTATTGATCATAATCTGGAGTACAACATCAGTAATGTCAATCCTAGATAACAAGAAGGGATAGATAAGAAATAATAATGAGAATATCCTAATGAGTAAGCAAACCCTAATATGAGCACGGTTAGGGTTGAGATGAGATATGATAAGATGAGAACCTGATGATAGTATATGGTCTTGTTTTGATCAGGGTTTAATAAAGAAATAGATGACATGAGGAACATGTGATTAGTATGATATCTCTTGATCAAGGTATGCTATTACCTCTTACTTGGCTTATTATACAATATGCTTTTGTTATATGTGTAGTAAAATACTTGGCATATGATATTGGATGAAACTATTGTTCTTGTATGATATGTTGCATGATTTTCCATGACTACTGCTATGAACACATCAAACATAATATATATGTTCCATTATATGAAAGCACTAACTCTTTGGCAGTGTGCTTGGAAGTGACCTAACTCTTTGGTAGTGGTCACATTGTACATATGACTTAACTCTTTGGTAGTGGTCTGACCTAACTCTTTGGTAGTGGTCACCTTGTACAAATGATCTAACTCTTCGGTAGTGATCATAAAGGCCTTGGTATATAATGGAAAATAAGCTTAAAATATGTGTTCTCTTTTGTTAATGAATATCCTTGTGCAAGTATATGCTTTTCTTATATTCTTATGTTACTGCCAAGTATTAGTTTTATCTTATTGCCAAGATATGATGAGAGGTAAATAAAAGACACGTAGGCGTACTCAGTACAATATTCATGAAATATTGTGCTGACGTGTATCGCATGTAATCTTTTTTTTAGGTTGTGGTTATGCTCTTGAAGATCCAGGATAGTTGAGAGTTGTGTGGCGAGCTGATGTACAGGTGGACCTGTTGTCTTAAGATCCTGTTGTTTAGATGTAGTACATGTATATGTATGAGTTTGCTGTTCAATATGTAATATCAAATGTTGTAACAATTCATGTTGTAATTATATGTTGAATGGTGAACATGTGTGTATGATTTTATTATTGTTCATGTACATGTGCTACTGAGTGTTTCCTTTTGACTTCCTCTGATTTTCTTCTTCTTAGCCTAGTGTGTGGTGTTTAAATTGGGATTCTCACTGAAGTGAGGTTTCAATTTGGACGTCACACATCAGATTAAGTTTTAGAAAATCCGGGGACGTCACAATACTCATGCTATCCCTTTCTTCATAAGAATGGGGACATTGACTCTTAGAGATGATCCATCCATGCAACGTAGGTAGGTTTCTTCTCCTTGAGTTCTCCATGCTGAACCACCACTTTGTTAATGTATGTTATCTGACATAGTCCAAGAAGCCTTCTATATCTATCTCTATAGATCTTTATACCCAAGATGTAGGATGCTTCTCCCAAGTCTTTCATAAAAATGTATTTCCAAGCCATGTTTTTACCTTCTGTAAAGTAGGGATGGCATTCCCCATCAATAGTATGCCATCTACATAGAATATGAGGAATACTATCATGCTCTCACTAACCTTTTTGTAAACACAAGGTTCATCTTCATTTTGAATAAAGCCAAACTCTTTGACTGTCTCATCAAAATGAAGATCCATCTCTGATATGCTTACTTCAATCCATATATTGACCCTTTTAGCTTACAGACTTTATTTGCAAATTTTGGATTTATAAAACCCTTAGGATGTGTCATATACACATCCTCAACAAGGTTCCCGTTAATGAATGTGGTTTTAACATCCATTTTCCAAATCTCATAGTCATAATAAGCTTCAATAGAAAACATGATCATGATGGACTTAACCATGGCCACTGGAGATAAGGTTTTGTCTTAGTCAACACCTTGAACTTTTCTGAAACCCTTTGCAACCAATCCCCCCTTATAGTTTTGTATTTTACCATCCATGTCGGTCTTCTTCTTGAATACCCACTTGCACCCTATGGATTTTACCCCTTCAAGTGGATCCATCAAGGTTCATACCTTGTTGGTATACATGGATTTCATCTCAGATCTCATGGCCTCAAGCCATTTCTCAGACTCTGGTCCCTCAATAGAATCTTGATAGGTAATTGACTCATCATCTATGACCAATTCACTACCTTCCTGAGTCACAAGATATCCATATATCTTAGGTTCAAGGCATGCCCTACTAGATCAACGAGGTTCCTGTGTTACTTGAGGAATTTGATATTCCAGAACACCTTGTGAATCTCCTTATTCCTCTTGTACATCTATCGATTCAATGTTTTCTTGTTGGTCTCAAACCTCTTTGATTTCTACTAGCCTCCCACTGATTCATTTAGCAATGAATTGATTTTCAAGGAATGTAGTCTCTCTAGAAACAAACACTTTGTTGTTAGTTGGGTTATACAAGTAGTATCCCTTGGTTTCTTTGGGATATCCAGCAAAGTAACATTTATCGTATATAGGGCCAAGCTTTTTTGGAAACTTTTTCTTGAGATAAGCTTCACACCCCCAAATCCTCATAAAAGACATTTTGGGATGCTTCCCAGTCCATATCTCATATGGTGTCTTTTGAATCGAATTTGACGGTACTCGGTTAAGTGTAAACGCGGTGGTTTCAAGAGCATAAACCCATGAAGGTTGTCGGAAGATCGGTAAAACTCATCATTGATCGCACCATATCCATTAATATGTGATTCCTTCTTATTGACATTCCATTATGTTGTGGTGTTCCTGGTGGAGTCCACTGGAATATAATCCCATGGGCTCTAAGAAGGTCCGCAAACTCTTGGTTCAAGTATTCTCCACCTCGATCAGAACAAAGTGCCTTAATACTTTTACCAAGTTGGTTTCGTACTTCACTTGTGAATTCTCTAAACTATTCAAGAGATTCTGACTTATGTTTCATCAGGTAAACATAGTCATACCTATAGAAATCATCAATAAAGGTAATGAAGTATTGATACCCACCTCTAGCAGTTGTTCTAAAAGGGTCACACACATCAGTATGTATGAGTCCTAATAGATCACTAGCCCTCTCACTATTTCTTGTGAAGATATTCTTGGTCATCTTACTCAACAAATAAAATTAACATGTCTCTATTGATTCAAAATCAAAAAAGTCCATATAACCATCTTTATGGAGTCTAGATATGCATTTCTGATTTATATGCCCTAGACAACAATGCCAAAGGTATGTTTGGTTTGAGTCATTGAGTTTTTGTCCTTTGGTATATACATTATATATTCTTGTCTCTAGATATATCAGGTATAGACCATAAGACATTGGGGCACTGTCATAAAAGATCCCATCTTTACTAATAGAACATCTTCCATTCTTCATAAGAAATTCAAATCCATTCTTTTCCAAACAGGATACAGATATGATGTTCCTATAAATGACAGATATGTAATAGTAGTTCTCTAACTCTATACACTACTACAGAAATAGCATTCAGTGTCGCTTTTCTGGGCGTCGGTTATTAAGGAACACGGACCCCTTATATTAAAGGCGTCGGTTATTTAGAAGAACCGACGTCTATATTCAAAGACCAGCCAAACACGGGTACCGCTTTGTATACAGCGTCGGTTGTTTATACAAAACCGACGCATAATGTCATCCAATTTTCGAGCGAAAAAAATAATGTCACTTTCGGCGTCGAGTCTGTAGTTAAAACACCGACGCTTATGTGCGATGGAAATTTGCGCGAAAAGTGTCCTTTTCCGCGTCGGTCGTCCTTTAATCACCGACGCTGAATGTGGTTCCCGCCAAACATTTTCACGAAAATATCGTCCAAATGGACGTCGGATGTTGCGAACGATCGACGGTAAAGATGTTTAGGCGTCGGTTGTTGTAAACAACCGACGCTATTGGGGAACTTCATAACCTTCAATCGCCCGACTCTTCCCCTTTCTTATGTTTCATTGCTACCCTATTTCCCTATTGCGGCGATTTCTCCGGCGATTTCTCTGCTGCTGGTACTAGTTTTTCTCCGGCGCTTCTCTCCGGTGCCCCATCTCCGGCGTCCCCTCTCCGGCACCCCTCTCCGACGCGTTTCTTCTCTGGCACCCCTGCTGCCCGCCATGCTGCTCCAACCGCCTGCGCCGCCGCCACGCCTGACAACCGGCACCGCCGCAACGCCTGGTGCCCACCTGCCTGCCACGCCTGAGAACCGGCGTCGCCGTACCCCCTTCTCCTTCTCCTCCGCCTGGCCGCTGCCTGCCTGCCGCCGCCTGGCCGCCTGCCTGCCTGCTGCGGCTGACGCTCCTACTCGTCGGAGTCACTGCCGCTGGTTCTGGAGCTCGTCGGCCGCCACCCACGTACTCAACCAGCTCGACCTCACCCTACTCTTCTTGCCCAGGTACCTGCAGACCTACCCAGGCGCGAAATTGGTTCTTTATGTGCTGACCTAATCTGCTTGCCTAATCTGCTTGCACGAAATTGGCTCCCTACTCTGCTTGCTTAATGTGCCTAATCTGCTTTAAGTGGTCCTAATATCATAACATGATAGTTTTATTATATGATTTGTGGCACTTTAGGGTGTATATACATGCAAATTATATAAGTGATAGATGTTGGATGTTTGTCAAGGTTTCTTGAAGATTGAATAAGTGATAGATGCTGGATGTTTATTTATTTCATCTATCCATGTTGCATATAGTTTATAACATTGCATTGTGAATTATTGCATGTTTGAAACTATGAAATTCTTGATTTATTAGATGATATTCAAGAAAACCCTAGTTTGATGAGCATGTTGTTAATCATGTTAATTATGATTCTTCTATATATTCTGATGTCATTATATAATTATGTGATCCCAACATATTAAATTGAATTAGAATGATTTCATGAATTATAGGGTTTATATAAGAATGACAACACATGTATTTGTTGGCCTAGAAACCCGTCCAAGATTTACTCAGTAGGAGTAAATCTTGGATAGTACCCAGTTTGGGACTGTTCTTGAACACCTAATCTCACTTAGGATGTAAGTGTATAATGTGTATTGGGTTTTCGAGAAAATTTCGGTAGCATTTCCCCGTTTGTTCTCTAAGTACATATGTACTTAGAGAACAACGGGGAAATGCTGCCGAAATTTTCTTGAAAACCAAATACACATTATACACTTACATCCTAAGTGAGATTAGGTGTTCAAGGATGGGATAGGTGGTACACATTTATTATATATAAGATTGACATCAAATGTGTTTGTTGGCCTACAAACCCGTCCAAGATTGACTAATATATACTTGTTTCCTAATATATACTTGTTTAAAAGGTTAACTGATGTTATACAACTTTTTCTGAAAATATATAACATCGTTATATGTACTTACACTTTGTTAATACTAATATTGTGCAGTCTCTGTCTTCCCATAACAATGACTATGAATTGGGCCTCTATGTCAATGTTAACGTTCCCTATTGAAGAACAATTGGACATCATCCTAGATGATCGTTCCTTAAACCAATTGGTCATACCCAAACATTGGCGTTTTCTAAAAGGAAGAAACTACATGCCTGGTAAAGTGACCCTAACTTTTGGAAATTATTCACATGTAATCGAGGTTGAGTATGATTTGGCGGGAAATCTTGTATCAAAATCCGGTTGGCGTGATTGGATTGGAGAGCTGTATCTGGTCCGTTGAAATAGGCTTTTTCTCCGTCCAGTTGACGATAATTCCATCAAAGTTTGGATAACCAACAACAACTGCGACACCCTCGATCATCTTCTGCGGTATGAGCGCACGGCGTCGGATATCATCTATGAGGAATCGGAATCTGAATCTGAGGCGTGATTGGATTGGAGAGCTTCGTGACACAGCTTCATCATCAAAAAGAAGTTATTGATGCATGCGGGACCATGTTGATGTAGTATTTAGTTGTCTATCTATCTAGACTTGTCTGTATTAATAGTTTTTTTAATTATGCGCATGTTTAGGGGTACACCAACCCCTTTGTTTAGTTATTGTTATAACTAAAGTGTGTGTTCCCATGAATGGAACTGTAAGTTGCTACATGAATGCTTATAACTGAAGTGTGTGTTCCCATGAATGTTCCCATTTACATGATTACACTACTATTTTCTCATATTGTCTTGCCTCAAAAAAAAATTCTTTTATTGTTTAGTCTATTTTAATACGACATACTTGCTTATATCTTTCTTAATGATGAACTGTAATACGACATACTTGCTTATATACTTGTTTCCTAATATATACTTGTTTTCCTAATATATACTTGCTTTCTCTGATCATAGAATGGATAGATCATGGATGTCCATTCGTAATCGTTGCACCCCAGAGTTTATATCTGGTCTTGATCAGTTTATTAGATTTGCCGAGGAACATAGGAAAAAACCTACAGATAGGTTCTACTGTCCATGTAGGCATTGCGGTAACAACTTGAAACTCAACACTGGTGAGGAAATCAAAAGTCATGTCATGTGCAACGGGATTGTACAAGGCTATACAGAATGGCACTGGCATGGAGAGATTTCAAAATCGAATCCAGTAGATGTCAATAGCAGTGCTTGGGTGGAAGAAGAAATTGCCTCCGATGACGTAAATGTGAACGAACCAGTTCCAGCAGACATTGTTGATGCGATGCTGGATAGTTGTAGGGTAGAGCACACCGATCCACCTCCTATCTTTACAAACATTATGCATGATGTTGAGATACCGTTATACACAGGCTGTGCTAAGTTTACGAAGCTTAGCGTTGTGCTGAGATTGTATAAGTTGAAAGCTAACAATAGATGGAGCGACAAAAGCTTCACTGAATTGTTGACTTTGTTGAAAGAAATTCTTCCTGAAGGAAACGAGCTGCCAATCTCAACATACCAGGTAAAGAAAATGTTGTGCCCAATGGGAATGGAGGCCAAAAAGATACACGCATGCCCGAATGATTGTGTATTATTTCAAAAGGACTATGTAGATTTGAAAGATTGTCCAAAATGTGGTGCGTCACGATATAAATTGACGACTTCGGGGGAGTCCAAAACTGGTTCTCCTGCCAAGGTGTTGTGGTATCTACCTATAACATCACGGTTTCAATGCTTGTTTGCAAATCCGAAAGATGCGAAGAATTTGAGGTGGCATGTAGATGTTAAGAAAAATAATGATGGGATCCTACGACATGCGTCTGATTCCCCACAGTGGAAGAAGATTGATGTATTGTTCCCTGAATTTGGTGAAGAAGTCAGGAATCTAAGACTTGGGCTTTGTACAGACGGGATGAATCCGTACGGGACATTGAGCAGCCAACATAGCACTTGGCCAGTCATGCTTGTTATATACAATCTTCCTCCCTGGCTGTGTATGAAAAATAAGTACGTTATGTTGTCATTGTTGATATCGGGCCCTAAACAACCCGGAAATGATATCGATGTTTATCTTGAACCTTTGATTGATGACTTAAAGAAACTTTGGGCTGAAGGTGTGATGACCTATGATGCTTCAGCAAGAGAGACATTTCGTTTGCATGCTATGTTGTTTTGCACTATTAATGACTTTCCGGCATATGGGAATTTGTCTGGATATAGTGTCAAAGGAGCTAAAGCGTGTCCTATATGTGAAGAAAACACTGATTCAATAAGACTAAAATATGGCGGCAAGACTGTATATCTTACTGATTCAATAAGACTAAAATATGGCGGCAAGACTGTATATCTTGGTCATCGAAGGTTTCTTTCAAAATTCCATCCGTATCGTAGGAAGCGCAAAGCATTCAATGGATGGAATGATGAACGGAGTGCACCTAAACCTATACCAGGGGATGTTGTTTATGAAAGAGTAAAAGACATTGTCAATGAATTTGGTAAGAAATCACAATGTAGTATGGCCACACGGAGTGACAATTCTTCATTCAAAAAGAAGTCAATATTTTGGGATCTTTCTTATTGGAGTTCTTTGTCAGTCAGGCATTGTATCGATGTAATGCACATTGAGAAAAATGTCTGTGATAGCATCATTGGTACTCTATTAAATATACCAGGTAAGACTAAAGATGGGATAAAATCCAGACTGGACCTACGTGAAATGGGAATAAGGTCAGAATTAACAGAATTACGTGAAATGGGTAATAAAAGAACATACTTACCTCCCGCTTGTTACACGTTGTCTAGAAAGGAGAAGAAAACTTTTTGTGAATGCTTGGTAAATGTTAAGGTGCCACATGGTTACTCATCCAACATCCGTAGATTGGTATCAATGAAAGATCTGAAGTTGATAGGTCTTAAATCTCATGATTGTCACACTCTAATGCAACAAATATTGCCCGTGGCAATTCGATCTATATTTCCGAAGCATGTAAGGTTTGCAATTACCAGACTTTGTTTCTTTTTCAACAGTCTATGCAGCAAAGTTATTGACCCTGATACTCTCGATAATTTGCAAAGAGAAGTGGTTGTTACCCTATGTCAGCTTGAGATGTATTTCCCTCCTTCATTCTTTGATATCATGGTACATCTTGTTGTCCACTTGACTAGGGAAGTGAAAATCTTGGGACCGGTTTTCTTGCATTGGATGTATCCCTTTGAACGATACATGAGCATTTTTAAAGGTGATGTTCGAAACCGTTATCGTCCTGAAGGGAGTATTATTGAAGGTTATGTGGCGAGAGAGGTTATGGATTTCTGCAATGACTTTCTCAGTGGTAATGACACTCCTGATAATGACAAGAATATTGAGGAGGGCAAAGGAATTTTGGGATCACGGGTGAAAGTAATCAACCGTGAGCAGTTGGAACAAGCTCACTTGTATATTTTACATAATATGGATGAAGTGAGTGTTTATATCGAGGAACATACCAATTTCATAAAGAGACAACATCCTCGAGCAAGTTCAATGTGGCTTGCTAGAGAGCATAATAAGACTTTTACTAAGTGGTTTGAAGATAAAGTCTTACATCAACTATCTCAAACACCAAATGATATTACAGAAACTATCAAATGTCTCGCCTTTAAACCAAAACCGAATGTTATGTCTTATGAAGGGTTTGACATTAATGGATTCACATATTACACAAAGTGCCAAGATGATAAGAGTGTCGTCCAAAATAGTGGGGTCACTCTTCAAGCGTCAACTATGTACTTTGCAAGTGCAAAGGATAAGAGTCCACGTGAAGCTAAAATGTCATATTACGGTGTCATTGAAGACATTTGGGAGTTTGACTACATAGATTTCAATATTCCGCTCTTTAAATGTAATTGGGTTGATAACACCAAAGGAGTTATAGTGGATGAATTGGGTTTCACTTTGGTGAACTTTGAAATGATTGGCGAGAAGGCTGAACCATTCATATTGGCATCACAGGCAAAACAAATATTCTATATCGATGATCCTGCAAATGATAAATGGTCGGTTGTTCTTCATGGTAAGAGACAGTTCATTGAAGATCCTATAGATGAAGAAGAGTACTATGATAAGTATGATGAGTCCAGTCCATTCTCAGTTGGGTTGCCAACTCCACAAAATATTGAAGCTAATGATGACTTATATGTGCGCGGAGATCACAATGAAGGATTGTTAATTGATAAAAGATCACAATTTTAGAGACATGTATGTTTATACAAATGGTAAATGTTTTCCTTTTTCTAATTTATACAAATGCTAAATGTTTTCCTTTTTCTAGTTGATACAAATGCTAAATGTTTGCCTTTTTTATGACATTTTCAGATGGCTGACCATGATGAGAATGATGTTCATGATGAGCATGAAGTCCATGATGAGCATGTTGTCCATGACGAGCATGGCGAGGATACCAATGTAAGTTCTAAAAACATATCCTGTATTTCTATAAAATTCATTATCTTCTAGTTATGTCATATATCCTATATTTCTATATTGGCCTAATTCAGTGTGTTTATTTTTGTCAAATTTTAGGTTGATGATGCACATGTACCCACTGAAGCACTGGAGCAACTTGATGCGCAGAGAGGACATTCCAACTCGAGATATCGTCTACCGTTTCCTCCTCCTCCGCAGTAATATCCTCATCTCTAAACGTTTCTCGTAGGATTCTGAACCCCTCCCTTCCCTCTACTACATCGAAGCCATGCCGCAGTTGAACCCTTTCGCCGAGCCCTACCCGGCCAAGCAGGCGTCGCCTGAAGCACCACCGTCGTCGTCGTCTCCACCTCCATCGCAACTTGCTGTGCTAGTCCTGACAGTTTATCACCCCACATGCCTTCCTCCTCAGTTCCTGCCGCTAGACGACCACACAATGGATCCAAGAGGATTGCAGGCGTTCGCCAAAGACTATAGGCTGAGTTAACTCAATAGTTAACTCAGCCTATAGTCTTTGGCGAACGCCTGCAATCCTCTTGGATCCATTGTGTGGTCGTCTAGCGGCAGGAACTGGGGAGGAAGGCATGTGGGGTCATAAACTATTAGATATAATTGGGATGTTGATAGTGATGATGAATGATACTTTGTAAATGAATGTTTCTGAATGTTAAAACATGTATTTGAATGATTCTATATGTGTGAACGTGACAATTGAATTGATGTCTGAATGTATCTACTTGTGTGAATCTTTTTATGTTAATTTTGCAGGTTTGTGGCCTGTTTGTAGGCTGATATCAATGGATGTCGTAAACCTGCAGTTCAGAAAACTGAACTGCAGGTTCTCATCCTGCTGACCAGCCACAGCAGGCCTGCAAACAGATTTATAAAAAAATAGATATAGGCGTCGGTTATTTACCGATAACCGTCAGCAGAGACTTACAGCGTCGGTTTTTTGTTGAACACCGACGCCAAAAGTGTTCGCGCTACAGGAAATGGGAGTCATCTAGGACACTTTTCTACGTCGGTTTTTTAGTATATAACCGACGCAGAAATCGTCCTAGATGACGCCGTTTTCTGTGGCGCGAACCCTTTTGGCGTCGGTGTTTTATAATAAACTGACGCCTTTATGTTAAATAGGCGTCGGTTTTTTAACCGACGCTGAAGTGTCCAACCTTTTAGCGGCGCCCACATAGGCGTCGTTCAGAAACTGACGCCAAAGGGGGTTAAACAACCGACACTAAAAGGCACTTCTGTAGTAGTGATAACTATCCCACTAGGTAGATATAACTCAAGGTTCCAACTACGTTGGAAGCAACTCTTGTGTCGTTCGCAACTCGCAATTCTACCTCACCTTTCTCTAAAGGTCTACTTCTTTTCAGATCCTTCACATTTGAGCAAATGTGTGATCCAAATCCAGTACCTAGTACCCATGATGAGGAAGTAGTAAAGTTGATCTCAATAATGTATACACCAGAAGTAGATATCTCAATCCCTTGCTTCATCTTCCTAGGTTCCCTTACCCTTCTCCTTATTTTGAATGCAAAATACTTGGATTTTAGGTTAGCCATAGAATGCTTCTTGGCTTTGCCTTTGTCCTTGGACTCAACTCCACTGATCATCATCACAGATTTATCCATCTTCATTTGTTCTTTGACACTTATCAAGATGTCAAGCAATTTTTATAGTGGTCTAACTATGTTACTCGAGTGATAACACTCGATAAACTGGCTATATGATTTAGGCAATGATTAAAAAATCATATTCGTGGCCAACTCTTAACCTAAAGGAAATCATAATCTTTCAAGATGCTTCATATTCCCAATCATATTGAGCACATGATGCTCAACTGGGTCTCCCACTCAAATAGCTCCTTAGAGACATTATACCTTTCATGCTTATCATGCAACTCATAGTTCATACAATGCAACATAAGGTTCTTGTGTTGACTCAAGGTCAATTAGGTCAATGTTGACTCATGTCTAAATTGACTAAACCCGTGTTTTGATGATGAATAACCATTCCACATATTGGTGTCTAATGTCTCTACTTGAGTGATTTCAGATTAGGTATGGACACACAACAAATGCCCTAACTTGCGCATATCAAATTGGAGAAAAGACAAGTCAAAGTCATACAAGTGCATGTTTTTGTAATATGATGTAAATCCTTTAGAATCATGTTGTAAATCACTTGTAATGATTGTATGACTTGTAATTAAGCTTAGAAAAAATCAGGAGCACTTAGATCGAATGTTAGATCACTTTAGATGCAACTTTGAAAATTGATTACAGGCACTTTGTCGGTCGAGTTTCCCAGCCTGAAAACTCGACCGATCATCCTTGATCAATTTTCTGGAGATTGCATCGGTCAAGTTGTGTTTACACAGAACTCAACTAATCAAGTAACTGACCATTTTGATTCCTAATGGTCGGTCGAGTTTTTTCAGGAGAAACTCGATCGATCATTTGAGTATCGGCCTTGTCGTTTACTTGATCGGTCAAGTTACCCTTATAGAAACTCGATCGATTGTACTATACGGAAAAGTGCATAAAAGTGCTTCTACCAGTTTTGGAGTTGCAACAAGTGAAAATATATCCATTGCAAGCCACAAAATGGCTAGTTTTCGGCCCCGAGTGTTCCCAAAGGCTAAGAGGCATCCCCAGCTATAAATAGGACCCCTTGGGCTTCATTCCAAGGTTGAGCATTCATTGCAAAACTCTATGTGAGGTTCCTATTCTATAGATGAGTGCTTCCTACAGCCTCCTCTCTCTCTCTAAACTTAATCACTTGCTACATCCATTAGAGTGAGTAGGAAATCTGTAAGAGAGCTAGTCTTATATGTATATCTTGTGAGGCTCTCACTTCCACCACCTCCCCATCTCTCTTTTCAATCATGAAGATGAAGGTTCTCTCTCTTAGCTAAGAGAGGTGAAGAAGAACAAGGGAAGGCATCCCTTGGTGAAGATCAAGGTTGAGGACTTGGAGCTAGAGTGGGTAAGCCCTTAGTGAAGGCAGAAGACTCCTTGCTCAAGTGGGTAAGTCCTTGGTGGAAGCTTCTCCGAGTGAAGGTGAAGTCAAAGGCGGAAGATCCAAGAAGAGTGGGTAATTCCTACAAGGCTGAAGACTTGTGCAAGAGTAGGTAAGTCCTTGGAAGAAGGTGTAAGACTCCTTGCAAAGTGGGTAAGTCCTTGGTAAGGTTGAAGACTCTTTGTATTGGATAGATAAGTCCTTTGTTTGGTCATGTATTGAAAGTCTTATGAATGAATATAAGAATGCAATGGTTAGGAAATCCTAGAGGATGACCTCTCTAGGTAAGTGGACTGACATACTTCTAGTTTGAAGTGTGGAACCACTCTAAATATCTTGTCTACTTGTGTTTGCTCAATATCTCTATCCCTTGCTATGTATGTTTTAGTTGCACTCAAATTACCTATTTAGCAACCTTATCTTGTAATATATCTTGAAGGTATAATGAATTTTGTTTAAGTGCATTCAGCTCTATTCACCCCCCCTCTAGAGCATCTAATCACCCATCTAGGATCCAACATCTTGATGTTCACAGCATCATTGGCATGCTTCAAAGAAGCATCCATGTCACTCTTAGGCAAATTTGGAGTGGATATTGGCATTGGTGTTACAGGAATATGCATAACATTTCTCAAGGTCCTGAACAATTTATGGAAATAAATCTTGTTTAATTCATCCGATTGCAATGATTGAGTGTT
This sequence comes from Alisma plantago-aquatica, assembly GCA_963693085.1. Taxonomy (NCBI): domain Eukaryota; kingdom Viridiplantae; phylum Streptophyta; class Magnoliopsida; order Alismatales; family Alismataceae; genus Alisma; species Alisma plantago-aquatica. The sequence continues at coordinate 398,066,774 of OY856410.1, forward strand.
TTCCATTTGATTCTACAAGAGAAAATTTTGCATTTGTCAAAACCCTTTTTATTTTATTTGATTTGATTTGAAAAGTCAACACTAATTAAGTCTTTAATTAACTATCACTCCCACTATTTTATTCAAATTGATATCCCTCAATATCAATTTGAAATATTGTAGCGTACAATATTCTAGTGGGCCAAGATTCATATTTCATCAGGCCATGACTCATCTTTGGCTGATCACCCAAAACTTGATTATTTAGGTAGGCCAAACTTGCCAATTGTATCTGTATGCAACTCTTGGATAGATGATATGTGCAACTCTTTGCCATAATCATCTTTATGCCTTTGGCGCCTGGTCTCACCAAGTTATCACCAGTTAAGTCCTACCCAAAATCCAACATGATAGGATATGTTCCCTACTTTGGCAGATCTACATACATACCATCACACTTCCATGAGATAGATGGCACTCCACGCTTTGGTGTAAACTATGCTTGGTCAATCAAGCTTTTCATGTATGTTTCTTATGGAAGGCATCTCAAACTTAAAATTATAATAGAGGGAGTTTTTATAATACATATACATTAACCAATCACCATATATATATATATATATATATATATATATATATATATATATATATATATAGTATGTATCATATACATTCTATAAACTAGTATGTATGTATATATATAGTATGTATCATATACATGCTATAAAATACAATGCAAACTTACAATAAATGAAAGTGATGGTTATGGACAGCCTAATGTAATTCCTTGGAGCCACAAGTAATTACCACAACCTAGGTCAACATCACATACAGAAACATATTATTGATGAAGATATGTTCTTGCCAATCTGGGTTGATTGGTTCAACATTTAAACTGGTTGGCTCGCCTCCTGACTGGTCACTTGGTCACCTCCAGTCAGTCGTCTAACTCCTCCAAATGTCTAGTTGGTCATCTTGTACCCAATCGTTTGGCTCCTCCAAATGGTCGTCTCGTCTGGTCCTTTGAGATCCTGGTCAGCTCTCCAGTCAGTCGTCTCAGCCCCATCAACCGCTCAACTCAGACCCTCCAGTCGGTCGGCTCAGCTCCTCTGAGCGGTCAGTGGGTGTCTTTCTTCTTCATCAAAACAAGAAAGTAAGCTATCCTACTTTTACATAATTATTAATGGGAGCAAAGGTTGAAGAGAATAATACTTTTACATTGGGAAAATAAGAGAGAGCCTCAGTTTGCAGACCAAGATAAACAGGATAAACCAAACACACAATCATGCACAGATAATAGGGGTTATTGGCCATAACCATACTACATATCCACCATCAAAACTTGATTTTAGGATGACACATGTAAATTATATATATATATATATATATTCATTTGGGTTATTATATGGTGATTAGTCATACGTGCACATCAACATGTTTAAATATTCACATCGCATGCAATAAATAAACTCAATAAAACCAAAGATATGATCATATCGATTATTCCAAAACATAATTAATTGACGAGGATCTAATACCACTGTAGGGAAATACGACATCAGATAGGCAGCAAAAACAAAAACTTTACTGACATATTTCCCATTAAGTAGTGGATTGTGTCATTAACTATGCAATGGAAAGGATGGTTTCACAAAGATATACCTGGTCTTGGAGAAAGTGTAGCGACAATTCTCATCGATGTAGATGCGCACTCTATCTTGGACAGTGTCTGTGCAGCTCCTGGTTGCATGGGGACTCATCTGACTGCTCCTCCACAAATAGCAGACTCGAACGTCGTCGTCTGCAACAACTCCTCTCATCATGGACTATTGGCTGACGTTGTCCTCCTTAGTGACGAGCAAAGGCCACCTCGCCTCTAGATAAGTCCACACGGACCAACTAGAACTCTTGTCGTCCTACCAAGAAAGATAGAAGGAGTTGTCCATCCCATTGGTGTACTAGTCACCAACCTACTCTCCTACAACAATGAGCCTCAGTTCTTTCTCTCCCTTGGCTATCCCTCACTAGTAGGGTAGGACTTTTCTGGGCTTTTATGGTTACCACAAATAGAGAGGACAATAATTGTCAGAGAAACTGATTTTCAATTGTCTGTGTTGTACTCTGGGAATCCCCCAGTGCCCCTCTATTTATAGGCGGGGTTAGGGCCAGGGTTCCCAGTCTACGTGGGCGGGAGTGGAAGGGACCGGAAGTGTCACGCCCCGATCTCACACTAACCACAAACCACGAGATTAGGGCACGACGGATGGGATTTACACACAAGCCAACCACTCATCACATTTTAAAACGTTTTAAAGACATTAAAAAGTTAACCAGATTTATGCTGTAAACTAAAGTTAAACGAACTACCGAAACATTTCTATTAAACTGACAAAAGATATAAACAAAGTCTACAGCATATTACATTGTTCAACATAAAGTAAAGCATAACAGGTAATTTACATCTTTATGCACATTTATCATACGCACTCTCTCTCACCCACACCATGTTCCAAGGATCAAGGGGAAAGGACTAAGAGACCTCTAACTAGACTAACTACAACCTTCTAAAAACTAAGCGTTAGGATGAAACGATCCTTCCGATTCCTGTTGCTGATGCTGACCTGAAAATGTTTGAGTAGAGGGGTGAGCCTACTCGCTCAGTGAATAGCATTTCACTTAGCTATCACTAAACAACTCATCAGATATATGAAATTGCAATAAAGCATAAGTGCAGTATTAAACAGGGCAGTTCTAATGACATAACAGATTTATAGATAACAATCTCATTTTTTCGCAACATCAGATGTCTTAAACAATTAAACAATTATAGAGAATTGGCATAGAAGTTCAAATCTCTTAACATATTAAATTTACTGCGATCCTATGTGATTCATATTTATATTTTTATTATGTCCTAATCATATGCAGTGTACTCTGCATATAAAGATCCGTAGCAAACTACGATCCCACCGTACAAGACTTAGCGACTCACCCGAGAAATGCTAAGTCTGACTGCCAGCCCTGGTCTGCTGCAGGACTCTCAGGCTCACAAGGCCTCACTACACTCTCAAAAGAGTGAACTCTAGACTCCTCCTCAAACCTGAGCACACAGGCGGAGAGTCTTACTGGGTTACCACCGTGACATCGCACGCGTTGTTGTTGAATAACCCCTATTTACTCCAGTGTCACCGTGACATCGCACGCGTTGTTGTTGAACACTGCCTCTCTCTATCCTCGTACCTATGACTCCGCACAGTTATTGTTGCAACATGAGTTTCACCCCCTGGTGCAAACCTCTCAAAGGGGTTCTACGGTGTTAGGGCACCTAAGTCTATTAACTGATTAACATATAAACAATTAAACAGGAAAAACACATTTCATACTTATTTCACATTCTGAACATCTCTTAAAAACTCATATATATATCATCTGTCATCTTTTAACATGACTCAATGCCACTTATTCAAATTCATTGCTAAACAACCATCTTTATTCAGCATATGCATTGCAACTGTAAAACAGGAAATTCCATCTTTTTCATCAATCATATTACGTATCTCAAGTTCCATTGAATCTATAATAAACTATTGTATGTGCTAAACTGTTTAGAAGTTATACCAACTGATACTAAAGCAATTAAGCACTTAAATTGAGTTAAATAATGATTTCTGAATGAACTGCCACTCACTGTTCTGAAACTCGGCTGACCAACCGGAAACTCGGTCAATCAGCTTGCAACTCGACCGATCAGAACACTGCTCGATTTCCTATAAAAGAAACTCGGCCGAATCACACCCAATTCGGCCGATCAAAATGTTGTTCCTGCAACTTGACAGAAGAATGGTTTCTTCACGCACAGAATTGAAATTGGTTCAATTAAAAGCTAGGTCTTAAACTAAGACTACGGATTCTAATTCTATCCTCAAAACCAAACTCCGTTCTAATCTCACCTTGCTCTTTCGTGCGCCAACCGAACCCCGATTCAGACCTGTTCGGACCTGCTGCAATCGAGCAGTAACCTGCACACACGTACAGGTAGAAGGAGACGACCGTTCCCAGTGCTAGACGCAGCTATAGCTGCAGTTTCTTGCTCGTGGCTGCGGTTGCAAGCCTGGACCTCAAGATCGGGCTTAAAGGCATCGTTTCGTGGTGTTTGCTCACCCAAAACGACCCTTGGCCGGCGCCCTGCTGCTAGCCGGCGCAGCACCTGTTGCAGGTCGGTCGGCACCCCTGCTAGGGCTGTGGATAGGAGCGAGGTTGGAGGAGGATGAGGGGTGGAGGAAGGAGAACGGAGGTAGGGTTGTAGCTGGACGAAACCAAAGGCAAAGATCGCCCCCCAAAATCACCCTGATTTCACTCTGCTTGGTCGGTCAATGGGCTGGTGTGTGCGTGCGTTGCTTTTGCGGCTGTTTCTGTTCTATCGGGTTAAAGAGGAAGAAGATAAGGCAAGGGGACCAATTAGTAATGGGTAAATTACAAAATTGACCCAAGGGTCTTATAAATGCCATAACTATTTCCTCGGAGGTCCAATTAAAATGATTCTTCTTGCACACTTTCAAGTACGGAATCCACTACAACCTAGAGGTGAGAAACCATGCTAATTATCTTGTCTCAGCTAATCAAAATGCTAATCGCTTCCTGGACATTATATAACTTACGATTAACATTGCAATTATCATTAATTACCTCAGATGATTCAATCTCAACTATTTATTCACATATTAACTTATCTTAATTAACCATGATATTTAGCAAGATTCTTAGCACTAATCAAGGTATTTACTAGTTAATCACGGAGTGGGTCATAACAGGAAGATATCATATGTTTGCAAAAATTATGGAAACTTCATATTCTGAGACAATCCATACAGTCGTTGGCAAACTCGAGATGATCGTCTTGCATGGCAAGATGGTTGTTTTGCAGTTTCCCAATTCTGCACATATGTCAGAAACTTAATTCCAAATAGTGCATGTCATGAAGTCAGTACCAATCCTTGATGCAATCAAATTACACACTTGAAACGATCATTTGGTACATGTGAGACGGGCGTCTCGCACCACATGAGACAGTCCTCTCACATAGGTGAGATGGGCATCTTGCAGCCCTGGTCAGGTTGAATTCCAACCAATGCACAATATAATCAACATAACACTCCAAACGAGTGTCTCAACACTTGAAATGATCGTTTGGTAGTCCCATCAGCTAACCTGTTATGTAAACTAAATTACCTAAACACTTTAGTCATCAATTCAATCATCATTCAAGATCAAACTCTTCTTCTAGATGAGTTCCTATGTGTGTAACCCTATAGGTCCCATATTACGTTGGCAATCAATGTCCTTAACAACTTATGACATCACAAGCAATGAACGGTGCCTAGTTACACATTATTGCTACTCAAGTAAATAGAAAGTTGGAGAACGACTTCAACCTACAATTTGTGTATGGTGTTATAGTGTTTGTATAGTTCCTTTGTCACTGATATCCTGATTGAACTAGAGGGATGGAGCAGTCATCCTCATTATTATTCAGTCTTATTTCTTAAACTAGAGCAGACTGTCTGAGATATATGTAAGCTCAATATCACATATTGACTCACATGTACATGGCCATGTTTTTCTCAGTCTCACTAATCAAGAGGCCTAGGATATCGTACTCATGTAGGAGGGACAAATCCCATCTCTATCACTCACAGTTAGTCCCCATGTGTCACAGTCATCCAATCATCACCTTTATAACAACCCATGTTTCAAGATTGTGTTTGATGATGTCAAAGCATACCGCATGACATGTGATGAGTGCAATGGTTTCAGGTCTAAGAACCACAAACACCACCATCACAATAAGATGTTATTGTGACTCACCTAGTTAAGGTTTCCTTATATCACTCTTATGGTGGGTCTGTCTGATACATTGTTCTCTAACATGTATCTGTGTGCTTGGTTTGATATCGCCATATCATTACTAATGAGATTTTGTCATCAACCAACTCACACTCTGATCTTATGTGTTATTGATGTCTATTTACCTTCCACAATAACAACCGATCAAGGGCATAATGAGAATGTATATTCTCTTAACATTTGTATGATCTCATTCTTCCAAGTCATGTACTTGAAGACATACATCAATGAGTAATATCATTCTCTAGATAGTTATTATATTATTTTGTTATCTCAAAAATTGAATAAATAGAATAAATTGGAAGCTTTCCTTTATTAATAATCAAATCATTTACAAGTTATGCCATTATAGTCATCATATGATTGTCTCTTTGGGCATACATACAAACATTCTGACCATGCAGCCAGTATCTAAAAGCTAGTCTTGGATGTTCATGATAGTTTCTAATCATCCTGACTACCCATTTCCTTTTGGACCCATCTATGGTCAGGTTGTATCCCACAACCATGTTGAGTTTAAGGTAGGCAAAGTCATATGGATGCCATTTGATCAAATAGGTCTTATTTATTCTCAATTGGGAGCTTAGATGCCAAATGACTACAGAGATTGGTAGAAGGGGTGATTGTAATTTTTGGAAATGCTTTTTCTTAATTTGCAGGCTAATGAGATGAACAATATCATTCCAAAGATTTTGTAAACGTGTGCCCTTGCCTTCGTATCTGACTATGCATCTGTGATGCCATATGCACCAGCTGATGAGCGTAAATAGTTGGACAAAGATCCATCCTTTTAGCTCTGTGATGGAGAAGTTATTGTAATAGGAGGTGAACAAGTCAGCTAAGTTCCATTCGTTCACGAGGGAATCCACCATCATCAAATTTTAGAATTTGGTCTAGAAAAAAGATGATGTGTCACTTCGTATGAAGAGGTGAGTCCTTATCTCATGAGTAGGGTTGGAACAACATTTGCACTGAGAGGTCATGTATATATGAGACCTTTGAACATTCTCATTAGTGGTGAGTGCTCTCATGTACATCTTCAACATTAAGAGCTTTTATGGGGGTATATATTGGGGTATAAGAACCATGAGCTATGTTTGGGTGATACTCTAGAGTGTAATCATCTTTTTTGCTGATCTAAGAGAGAAATTACCAGTATTTGATGGACTCCAAATCATAAAATCTTAGTCTCCTCTAATCACGGTGCAAGAGGATGCTATCAGGTTTACAATTTTGTCTGGGCGAGAAAGGGCCACTCCCATCCTTGGGGATTTAAATATTAGCTATTGTGAAATCTAGTTGCATTAATGTCTTAATGGGCAAAGGATGGTAAAGGTATATCACATCAGTTCTCGGCCCAAAAGGAGAGCTTCCCTTTTCCCAGGATCCATATGTAATGTGGTAGTACCTCTAAAAAGCAATTCCATATTTTATGCCAATATGGATAACAAAAAGATCCCCTCTTAAGATAAGGGGGTAAGCTCCATCATGATTTTGATATTTGCTCCGATATTTGTTTTTGCAAGAGTTTGCCCAACTTGATTCCCCTAAAATCAATTCCCAGCATGCCTTGTATCTGTATGCTTTTGAAGTAAGCTAGATAGAGGGGAGGCCTAATTCTCCATCCGCAGTGAGCCTGGTCACCCTATCCCATGCGAGCCATGAACGGTGGCTCTGGTCGAATCAGTCTCTCCATAGAAATGAAGATAACATCATAATCTTCTTTATAATCATAGATGGGACCTCTATAGCAGAGAGTGTATATAGGGGGAGGGACGACAGAGTGTGAGCCAACAGAATCCTCCTACATGCAAAGGAGAGAAAGTTTCCTTTCTAATTGGCCACCTTCCTCTTGACCTTTTCCCAAAGGAAATCATAATGTGAGATTTTCTGGCTTCTAGTCATAATAAGGATACCCAGGTATGTGAAGTTGTCCACTATCTAGGTATTCTCAGTGCATTAGGGATTCTGTCTTGATGATGGTTGAGCTGCATAAGAAACCAAATTTCATACGATTGACTATTTGACCAAAGATTTGCTCATATGCTTCTAAGATTTACTCTGTCTTGTGAAGAGATGAAGGAGAGGATCGGGCAAAGAGAATAATATCATTCAATTATAAAAGGTTTGTTGCACACAACCTTTACCCCTGATTTTGTTGCATTCATTCTCTAATATTTATGTTGTCCTAGGAATTTTCTTGCATAGCACCTCCTCAAAAAGGATAAAAAGAAAGTGATAATTTTCCTTATTCAACCCCTTATACATTTGGAGGAAACCATCCATCCTCTTTTTGAGGGTAATCGAAATCCAAGTATTGACATAAAAGCCCATCATTAGATCAATAAGAATCATCATCATACCAAAACCATCTAACACCCTCCTTAAGAAGTTCCAATCTACCATATCAAAGGCTTTTTACATGTCATACTTGATCACCACATTTGGGGGTTCGCCTCCATGTTTGATATGGAGTACAAACTCTCTAGTCATACATATATGATGAGTGATTTCCCTGTGATTAACGTAAGATCCCTATTCCATGGAGACCACCCTTGGTATGTATGTAGCAAGTCTATTGTTGATAACTCTCTCCATTACACGTAAAGATACATTTTCAATAGAAATTTGTCAGAAGTATTTGGTGAGATCCTTGGGGTCATCTGATTTTAGAATCACGGCCAATCTACAGCAAAATATACTTCTATGGTAACATTCTCCTTTGAAGAAGAAATTAATTAGATACATGTAGTCTTCTCTGATCACTTCTGGGGAAGCCAAGTAGAAATGTAGTTAAAATCCATCCAAACGTGGTATTAAGATTTTTCAATCATCTTTATAGTATTGAAGACCTCATCTATTGATGGGGTAGCCATTATAGAAATATTATCATCCATCACCAAGGTAGACGGTATAAGTCTCAGGAAGGCATCCAATTATGGGTTATGGTTCAGATGAGGGCTCTCCTGTGAGTAGAAGTTTGTGAAATAAGATGCCGTTGCCTAAATCATTAGGTATGGGTCATCAGTGATGTCCCCATTGAGCAAGGTCAGGTGTGCCACCCTCCTTCTCTTCCTTTTGGTTTTTATGATGGAGTGAAAGAATTGGGTATCGTGGTTTCCATCTTGCAGCCATTTGATCTGAGATTTCTCCTTCTAGAATGCTTCTTCTTGTGTAAGAATGTCCCCTAGCTCTTTTTTATCTTCAATGAAGAGGCTCTCAGTGGTGTGGTTTGGGTTATCATCAAATTCAATATGTATGACGTGAATTACATCTTCCAAATCCTTCTTCTGGTGAATGTTTCTAAAGACCTCGTAGTTCTAGGTCTTGAAGCATTTCCTAAAGTTATTCATCTTACTGTAGAACTTGAAAAAAGTGTCTCCCCTTCCTTCCATGTCCTATCCTATTTGGATCGTGTCTTGATAGTCTGGTTTCGAAATCCATACTTCTAATAAAATGGAAGGGGCTCGTTGTAGGATGGGTACCATATTCAAAAGAAACCAAGATGGGACAGTGATCTGATACCTGAAATGAGGTGTGTCACCTTGGTCTTTGGGGATCAAGAGAGCCAAGTAGAGTTTAGAAATCTTCTATCTAGTCTTTCCCAACGTGTGGGGTTTTGATGTTGTTGGTTGACCCATGTGAAGTAACCTTCTTTGAAAGGTTCTTTTGTGAGGTTTGTGTCAACAAAGAAGTTCTTGAAATCCATCATGCCAGAGAAATTTGGGTTACCTATTCCTCTTATCTCATCTCTAATCCTAATGTTGTTAAAATCTCATGCAATGTCCCATCTATGATTTCAAGAGTGCCTACCAACCTGATCAAAGACATCCATAGGCTCCTTCTAGCAATTGTGTCCCATCTAGCATAGACCACTGTGACATAGGAAATGACCCCTTCGTGGTTGGTCAGCTAAATAGTAAGATGTTGAGGGTGGGTCAAAAAAATAGATTGAAGTAAGGAAAGGTCACCAAAGGCCCATATTTTCCGTCCTTGGTCTTGATTGTTTGATGTCCAATCTACTCTGATGATATCCATTAGTTTTTCACGTCTAGCATAGAGAAAACTCTTTAATAGTCCAATTATACTGGGTTCATGCTTCCTGTAAAGGTTTCTGAGTATTTTGCGTGTTGGGTTGTTTGCTTCCCCTGTTGTTCCAAGAGAGGTGTTTTATCATTTGGTTGATGATAAAAAATCATCTTCTCCAGTGACATGAACTTAGGGGAAGCTACCCCCCCCCTCTTGTACCTTCAGCTCCTCTCATGATTTTCATAGAACCCTACATCCCCTTCCCAAAAATCAAAATTGGCATCTATATTCTCATTGTGCCACCTGTCAAATTGAATGTATGATGTGTACCTCTCCCTTTGGTGCTCTCTTCCGTGTCTTTGGGGTGAGCAGTGATAGTATGAGCATCCTCTACTCTTGTGATATCTTTTCTAGTATCTCTTGGTTATCAAAGGAACAAAAATATTTCAGCCGACAGTTATTGAGGACTCTTTTGTGGCCATCTTGGTCATGCACCATTATTCTACAGGGTCTCTCTGGCACTCAATGTGCATGTATTCTCTCCTTTATCACAACCTGGGGAGGATTGTTTAATGCTGGTGAATTCTGGCTTGTGGTGACAACTTGGGTGAAAACCTTTGGGGTAGTATGTTGCGGCCTAAAGGCCTCAGTGAAGGATTCTAGAGGGACACTCAGCTCTCTGCCAACCTCATTCAAAGCATGGGATTGTAGTTCCCAAGGTACTGTTGCAATAGTGATCTTCGTGTAACCTCGACCACTCAAGAACGTGATCACAAGGATTTGGGGTACGTCTTCATTGAAGGGCATCAAAAAGAATGAGGATCCCTAATTTTTCATCGCTATGTCTGTGCCATGAGGATATGTGGACCAGTGTGCCAAAGGCACTAATAATCTCAGTTGTTTCATCCTCATCACGACATGAAATGTGGAGGTCAGAGATCCAGTACCATTATCTTTCCATACTTGATTCTTGCCCTATGATGTCCATAGTCTTAATGGGAAGGATCTTATTGTTATTTCTCAGAGTTTTTGCATTGAGCACACTTCTAAGAATCTTCGATGGCGGGGAAGAATATTGCCATTTTACTTTTTGCATAGTAGTACATATCGTCTGTCATAGGCCAGGTAGTCTTGAGGAAGGGGGCAATCATTTTGAAGTGGTCAGTGGTCCTCTGTTAACCATGATATTTCCATATCCAGGTGAAGCTTCTTCACTCGTTATTGTCTCTGTAAGGAGTGGGATCCCAGAGGAGAACCACTCCCTACTAGAAATAAAAAGGCAACATCCCTTGAACCAAACACCACATAATTTTTTTTCCAAAGGGATGAAGACAAATTCATTCAACATGTATGTATCATAACACAATGAGTAGCAGCGGAAAAGATCATTATCAATTTACAAAGCTTGATAACATTATACATCTCTTCACCACACATGGATGTTGAAAAAGGAAAACTAAACATATAAGCCAAAAATCAAGTCGAGGGTCATCTAACCACCTCCTCAAGTCTCCCAAAAGCTCATATACAAAGATTGATGTCGAAGTTCTCCTCTCTTTGAATCTAACCTGGGATTGGAAGTATACCCCACAAAAGGAAAAGAAAAGATGATACATCAGCAAAAAGTTGGTATGTTCATACTAAAGAAAATTTGAGCAATATATTGACAAAAGGACATCAAGAACAAATGCTTCCCATGCAAGAGATAAGGACTACTCACAAGGGTATAAAAGAAAGGAATCATCATCACATAATAAAAGAAGATACTTGCCATAATCAAAAAAATAAAGATTGTGCAATATTGGCACATAAAGAAAGTACGGCACACACCCCATCATCATCATAATCTGCATGCATGTGAGAAAAGCATAGCCCTAGAACCATATAAACACATAGGTGGCCAAGTCTCATAAACTTGAAACATGATAGAGAAAGGAATACCGCCAATCTCCCAAATATATATACAATTGAGAATGGAATACTAACACTCTCCTCAATAAATAACAGGGTAATACTACCCAAAAACTAATGTAATTTACACTAATCTAGTACTACTGAATCACATAGCATGTTTAATGTAGAGGCAAGTAGAAAAGTATAGTCAAAATTATACAATTTTGCCATCACACAATGGACAACACAAACATATAAACATCCACTTCAAAGTGGGCACATATCATTATATAAGACCAACATGCACCAAGGCACAAGATAGATATCAACAGAATATCCAAGTCCATGAAAAGCAAGATAGTTCACACGAACCATGATGTCAAGAGAATAGACATATGTGTAGGCCAAAGTCAAAAGAATGATAAGATAGGTGAATTGCTCAACATAGAGGAATAGGGGATACAACATACATAAAGAGAGGAAATAGAAATTGCTCAATATAGAAATAATGTGGGATGCAATCATACCTCAATATCAGAGTCCAAAGGCCAAAGCACTTCTAGATCCAAGTCTAGGTCACCAAAGAGCCTATTAAACACATATACATATTTTATGTCAATTGCATACACATTAACCAAACCCTAAAACATCTTTTTATCTTTATGTGAATTAGGTAATGAAAATTGTTCCATATTTTAGGTTATGTTATAAGGAGTCCAAAACATATTTTATTATATTTTTTTGACTTACAGATTATTAGTTATGATTTGTATAAGTTAATTCTTAATTAATTAGGTTCATGGAAAACACATAATATAAATCATCATATTTAGTTATCAAAGCCTATACCATTAGTTGGATCTTATTTTTATGATTCTAACAAATATTTTTCCATATTTTTTTGAACATCCATTAATTAGTTATTAATTTTTAAACATCGGCCAATCAGGAAATTACATGTCAGACAATCAGAGTCGAGAGCGATGAGAGAAAGGGAGAGAGCCTACAAGGACTGGTCCGGCCACTCAGAGCCGCCCAAGTCAGCGCAGCACTTGACCAACTCAGTGTCATGTGCATTCAAAGCAAAGAGAATCGATCAAGGCAAAAAGATGAAAACACCCCTAGATGATAAAACTAAAATGAAGAGAGAAAAGAAGGGTAGAGAGGGTATATCATGTGGAGCTTTGTTCTCTCACGGAGACCCCACGATCACCAAGAATAGTAGAGGAACTTTGAGTTCCAGATTGTGAATCAAAGTGAAACATACGAAAGTTTCAACATGAAACTTGTTCTCACGACTGTGATGAACACAGAGAACCACACCACGATAAAAATGGTCGTATGCAGCCATAGCTAAGACCTCCGCAAACACTGATCAAACCAAGAGGTTCAGATAGAGACAATGAGTCGAAGAACAGCCAAACCAAGAGCAGAGAAAGGTCCGGCATTCAAATCTGAAACTTCCGATCGAAGAAACCAGTGAGAAGAGGTACTAGGCACCGTCTATTACAGAGGTGATCAAAATCCTAAATAAAGAGGTGATTCAACGATACCTGTTAATAGCATGAATTGAAGACCCACGAAGCTCGCCCACGCCACCACGACAAGAACCAAGCCAAGAACAATCACCTATGATCACCGGAGCACCTCTGTCAAGGTTTCCATTGCTGGAGCGGGAAGTTGGAGTAGAAAAAGGGGGTAGTAGGGTAGTTGGAGCCAAAGGGGTGATGGTGAACGATTGTTGGGTGATCGGGGGTCATGGGGGAGTAGGTATATATAGGGAACCAACCCCAGAGGGATATGGACACCGATCGAACCAGGAAACAGAGTAGCGGAGAAAATCTCTCACCGACTGGGAGTTTGGGGAAACAAAACCCTAAGAAACATGGGATCTCTCGATTCAAAAAGATATGAGGAGACTGAAGGGAAAGAAAATGGAGAAAAAGGTGCAAAGGAGAGAGAGAAAACGTGAAGAGATGATCATGAGTATTATTTATACAAAAATGGTCTCCTACCCAAGGTAGGAGACAACCTATTAGCCGCACGATCTAAAATCCAATGACTACGGACAACCAGCATATCAAGAAAATTCCATATCAGACTAAACATAATGTGACAATGATTTAATTAGGAATATAATTCTGATTTTCAATAAAGTGGGGTCACATTAGTTTCCTTTCTTATCTCTCTTTGAATAAGGGATCAAACATCATCCAAAATAAATGACATTTTGTACAGAGGCCAAATAAGGCTTGTAGGTTCCGATTATGAAATTAGATTTGACTTTTGAGAACATTTCATATGTTAAATAATTCAAATATAATTTTCTCTCTCCTCATACATTGATGATTATAAGATTCTCCAAAAAATTATGAAACTTCACATACAAGTCATATTTAATGTGTTGGATACGAATTTGCCATCAATTTTATATATTGAAGTTGTTTGAGCATCTATTTAATATTTTGAAGGTTCTACACATTTTCTCTTTCCTGATTTCACCTTTTAAGCAAATTTTCTCCAAATTGGATAGAAATTCACCCAAAGGATATATTTATTATGTAGATTACAAATCTAAGATTATTTTCCTATTTTGGAGTCTTTTATTATTTTTATCTGATATTTTGGAGAAAACTTAGATCTTTTCTTTCCTAAATGAATTAAATTAATTATTATTATGTGAATAATATGAAACTTGACTCCCAAGGTAATTTAGACCCAAGGAGTACGATTTTTAAATTATATTTCACCTTTGGGACTTCTTTTTATGGGATATGTCCTATGGCCCATTAGCTCATTATTCAACCAATTTTGTTCTTATTACCTCCATATGTGTCATATGTGATTATTATACTCGATTTATTAAATTTAACTTCTTATGGCACATTTTATATTTCATTATTGGCTTAATTATATGTATTAGCTTATCCTTTTTTGGCTAAGACAAAGGGGTCAAACTTCTAAGGTAGGGTTCTAGTTCTGGTATGTTACAGTCTCTCTGGGTCCTTCAAGCTCAAGGTAACCACTAATCTTTTGGGACGTGTTGTGGGCCTCCTCTGGCCATCCATCTTTCTTATTGATCAGCTAGCAGTGGAAAGGAGTTCTCCAAGTTGAAGTTAGGTGGTGGCAGTGGGAGATGCATTCAACAATAGTGTGAAAGGTGTTATGGTATTCTACACATGTAACACACCCTTGGAATGGAGCACTGGCTTTGCTAGTGTCTGCACCCTAGACACCGATAACATGTATTATGAGGAACCGTGTATATGGGTGCTTTCTGTTGTTGTTGTCTGCCAAACCTCATTTTTTGTTGTTCATTCTCGCTATCCTGGGGAGGGATCATAACATGGGGTGGGCGAGTGATTCCAAATCGGGGTCCCACCATACTTCCAATGCTCAGTTGGTCTGTTGTGCCTCAGTGTTCTCCCTCAGTGATGAAGAGTTGATGTATGTCTTAGGTAGTGACTTCGAGTGGTGTGGAGGAGGAAGAAGTGTTTTGTCTTCAGGTAATAACAACACGTTGTGCTCAAAGGTTGTGGGTGTGCGACAGTCGGTATTTCTCCAAGACAGAGGCTCGCTGCTCAGAGGAAGAGACCATCCAGGTGGATCGAAAATCCCTCCCAGCCTTTAGACGCTCCTGAACGTAGCGTTCGGTTTCACCCGCAAGAGTCGAGACAAGTCAGTCACATGAATTCAGGGGTGCCTACGGTGATTATGAATCCTACTTTGTTTGTCATAAGCTATTTTATCATATTTTGAACCCTTGATCACCATAAATACAGACATGGTGATGTTAGATTACCTACCCAAGTATCAAAAACCTAAAACACAACTTTTTCCATCTAAACCCTAATGATGACTCTAGGAGGGGGTAGACCCTGCCCAACGGAGTGTCAGGCCGGAGTGAGGATGATGATCGCACCTAGGGTGACCGATCGAAAGCATTGCTTCTTGAGGGGGGAAGATGATTTCCCACCTCTTTGCATCATCACCTCTTCTGATCACAGGTCGCCTCTTCGCATGCCACTTGTTAATGATTAAAAAATACAAGGAACCTCTTCCTATAATGGTCATTTAACAAATTTGGGCCCAACCATAGATATAGATACATATTCCTTCCACGACCATCATCTTACCTATATTGTAGTCCTTGATGGGACTGTTGCTATTATAGTACCAACACCTTGTTGTTGGGTGATGGAGAGATATCATTCATGTCAAGGGAAGTAGCAACCAGGACACCTCAAGATTGTTGATACTATGACATGTTTGACTTTTTTGAGATTGTGGGGGTGATGGAAATTGTGACAAAATTAAAGAGAATTAAGTGATCCATAGCTTTTCTTAACAATCCCTAGTAGCATAATTGTATGCCCTACTATCGGAGTGTCACATCGTTCGATCATTGGAGATAAAGCAAAATCTAAGAGGAGAATTACGGTATGAACAATTAATATTTGGTTGACGGTGTGGATATGATGTCAAAACAAAAGTAGGTTGACAAAAATTAGATTATGACATAAATGAAAAAGGTCATGCCAACTAGCAATAGCATTTTATATATATATAGAACATCAAGATATATTAGTGAAGTTTAGAAAATGTATTGCGTTTTTGTGAAATTAACCTTTTTAAAATGATTTTCAAAACTATTATTGACTTGGAGAAAGTATTATTGATTGTTATGTGGCTAGAGAGTCTATGAACTTTTGCAATGATTTTAAAGTTGCAATGAAGCACCGACCAATGCAAAGAACATTGACTCCTATTTTGGAAAAGGGGCATTAGGAGCATGAGTGAAAGTAATTAGAGCTATGATAAAAAGAACACCTATATGTTTTGCACAACATTGACGGAATGGGTTTTTATATCATCAAACACACTAATTTTATGGAGATAAAATATCCTCAAGCCAGTTCAATATAGTTTGCTAGAGAGCATGATCAAACATTTATTAGGTTATTTGAAGATAAAGTATTCCATTAACTATATCAAATACCAGATAATGTTGTTCAGAACATTAGATGGGTCACCTTTAAATAAAAAATGAATGTTATGACTTATAAAGGGTTTGAAAAAATGGATATTCATACTACATAAAATGTCAAGATGGTAAGAGTTTCATCCAAAATAGTGGGGTCACTCTTCAAATATTTTCATTGTATTTTTCTAGTACAAAGGATAAGATTCCACATCAAGGTAAAAACTCTTATTACGAAGTCATTAAATACATATGAAGATTTGACTACACATATTTTAGAGTTTCCATCTTTAGGTGTCATTGGGTTGATAATAACAAAGGATTTGTAGTGGATGAATTATGTTTCACATTAGTGAATTTTGAAAAGATTGGCAAGAAGTATGAACCATTCATCATGAGAAGTCGATATTCTATATCAATGATCTACAAATGAAAAACTTATTTGTTGTTCATCATGGGAAAAGGTAGTTCATTGTAGATCATATAGATGAAGAAGAGTAATGTGACAAGTATGATGACTCGAGTCCATTCCTAGTTGGCTTGCCAAGTGTAGATGTTGAAGCAACATTGATGATTACTATACATGTGATGATCACATAGAAGAAATATTAATTAATGACCTATCAAACTAATACTAGAGGCATACATTTCAAATTCTCTATCATGTAAATGTTTTATATGCTAGATGTGCATTTTATATTCTCTATCACAGCTATATATATGTTTCATATGCTATTTGTGCATTTTGCATTCACTATCATAGTTATATATGTTTCATATTCTAGATGTGCATTTTACATTCTCTATCACAGTTATATATGTTTATTGACTTGTTTTTAATATGATATTTTTGATGGCGTCTAACCAGGAGCATAATGAGGATGAGCATTGTGTGAGTGAGCATCATGAGGATCTTGGCGGGTCTGTTGATGAGCACCGTGAGGGTGTTGTTAGTGCACGTGAAAGAGGCATCACTTTGATGAACAAGTTATCGGTGCAAAGAGGCAAAGGTCTACGATTGGCCATTGACTTTAATGAAGCAAAAAATTCTATTGGGAAAATCACAGTGCTTTCAGGCAGTATTTAGGGGTTGATGTTCATAGCAAAGTGTTAATATGTATAGGATCTTGGCATAAAGTTGATGTTTCTCTGAAAGACCTCATTAGAAGGACGTAAATATGAGATATATGCATTTATGTAACACATTTAAATTCTTTCATATTCTTTCATTTCACATTCTTAAAATTAGTATATGAAGTTTTATAGGGCATCTTTGACCTTGATGAAAAATTGCATCCTAAAATGTTCTACAATGCTATAGGAGGATATTGAGGATTTTCAGGACAAATCTGATAAGAGATTACATAATAGTGATAAGAGGAACAAGACCTACACTAAGTAATGACCCTATGATGATGATTTTACATGGGAGAAGTTTCTTGCTTCAAGGCAAACCAATGAATTATTGGTATTAAGTCTCCTTTAAAAAAACACTCTTATGATTAATGAGATAAATTCAATCTAATCTGTAATTTACATATATTTTGGATTAATGGGGTTATACATGATGCTCAAAAAGATAGACATGCAAAGACTATGCACGACCACAAGTTGAGTCCAATTGGTTAAATTAGCACCGCCAACAAAGAGAGCAAGCGTCTTCTTCTGAGCACCCTACTCCTGGTTCTATTGGATCTTCTACTACCCTGGACCTCTATCTCACCACGAGGTGTGGATGATGTAAGGACAAACTACTCTAGAGAAATAACTAACCTTGTAACCGTTGAGGTGGCTATAAAAATGGTACAATTCAACTCTCACAATATATGTTCATTTTTTACCTCTATTGTTATTTTTACTGACCATTTACCATTGATGATGATTCGTGGGAGCTCTATGAGCAAAGAAAATAAGGCAAGTTCATCCTTAAGGGCCAAAGTGATAAATTGACAATTGTTATGGATACTCAAGAGTATCATTGACAATGTTAGGGGATTTGGAGCTGGAGTTGGGATAAGATCATATTTTGGTCCATCAGAGCAATATCACATATCTGTCAAGAAAGGCAAATTGTCACGTAAGGACATGATAGCAAAGAGAATAGAAGAAGCAATGAGGTGCTTTCAGGCTTCTCAATTTCATCCTCCTCAGACAGAACATGTGATGCTTTGCTCTTATGACGAAGTGATTAGGAGTACTCTCATGGACCCAATAGGCATACCCAGTGTAAGTTTCTTTGTAATATACTAATTTTCCAATTCAATTTATATGTTATGCTTGAAAGTGTTGTGATATATATAACAATATATAAAATTGTTGGTGGTGAGACAATGTTGTCTTGGAATTATTGACCCTACCTTTGATATCGTGGAATTGGGTGAGATTTTTCCACACCTTGGTGATACCATTCATTGTGCTCCCATGTTGATGATATGGTATGTGTGTCTATCATAGTTGTCTATCTGACATGAAAAACATATCATTGCCAGTTGACCACCCTGTGCACCAAACCATAGAAGATGCAGGAAGCAACATGGTTGTGTGGCTCAAATTTAGAGCTATCTATGATAATGTATGGTAAATTTGCATTGTATTCGTGTTTGTTGTTATTTTCTATTGTGTATATAGCTGACAATTTATATGAGAATACACGTAGACCATAGTATCTAAGAAGCCCCCTGTTGTTCCTCCTCTGCTAGGTCCTAAGTGCAAGGGGTAGACATTATGGTTAGACGATGTACAAAACGGTCGACTATGGTAGTCAGTATTTAGTAGGATGTTGTAGGATAAGATCATGATACTAATGTACCCTTGTCAAATATTTTAGATCTATTTCGCTATGACTGGTTGAATACAACCATGATAAGACTTTGAATATGGATATGGATAAATACCTCGTTATGTAAAGATATATGTGAAATTTTTTTCTATATATTAACCGAGTACATATATTTTGCAGCTACTTATATGTAATGAGTGCACAGTTCACATTAATCAATATGGAATTTTTAATTCCATCATTACTTAACTGTGTATATAGATACCAAAGTTTTTAGTTGAATACTTATCTACTACATTAAGTATTTTTCTACTGTCGAAAAGGACATGAAAATAGCTCCTTTCAATGTTGTTTAAGTTTTTGACTCCTTGTAATTTTAACTTATGGATTAATTTCTTATGGAATATGAGTTTTCTTTTCTGTTATCTTTTTCCACTTAGTAGTAGACATTAAAAATTATTGGTGATTGTCCTCGAGATTTTGACTATGTATTATCTCGATCCCTCTAGGAGCAAAATATTGACTAGTGCACACACAAAGTGTCAATTGTAGCTTAAGTAAAAAAAAATATCTGTCAACATATTTATTAATGTATGCATCAAGAAATGATTGTTTACTAATGTAGTACATGTATTACTTTAATTTATATAGACAAAAAAAATCAATGTCTTGGAAGAATGTTAAGGTAGTTATCTGACTCTAATGCATATAAATGTCGTCTATACTTATTTTTATTTTTATTCGCATAAGCATAAATTTACAACGTCCTATACAAGATAATAATTAGCATGCAGATAAGCGGATACTTCGTGATCCAGTATATAGACGTGATTGTCATATAAGCGTCACAGTACATCTATTGTATACAAAAAGTTATATATATATATATATATATATATATATATATTGATCCATAAGTAGTCTCATTTGATAACGTAAAAAAAATCAATCCAATTTGAATTATGTATTTTCTTTACAGGTGTTTGACACATCAAAGTCCTATATACAAGAGAAGTTGGATGGGATGTTATAAGAGTAGGTAGAGTCCTTTATTAAGAAAGTCAACTTTTTATTTGATTGGTGATTATATTTTTCAGACTTTGATGCCATAATTTATAAATGATGGTAATGATATTTTACAACTTTAAATTTGACGCAAGTGAATTATTGTTGCATATGTGAATGATGTGTGTATTTGTACATGTGTGTGAATGAATTCAAAAGAGAAATGAATACGATGAGAACTGCATTTGTAACATTTGGATGAAAATGAATTGTATGTGTGAATAAATTATGTATGTGTATATTTGTATGTATGCATATGTGCATGAGAATGGAATGGTGTGGATTTGTATGAGACCGGAATGAAGCGTGGATGTGGACTTTTATATGTATTTGTTACTGCAGATTTTGTTGATTTATTAGTCTATTGTTAAGCTGAATACTTATAGAACATGAAGTTTATTAAAACTAAAGGATCCATCCTGTTGAACCGTCCGACATCAGATCTACAAATCTGCCAAGTATTGTGATTTGGATTGATATTAAAAAAAACCGATGATGTATGCATGCGTCATAGGTTTATAGATGATAACTAACGACACACCCATCCTTATAGATTAAATTTTAACTAATAATAAACTACAATATCAGTTTGTATATGCACCTAACAAACTCAAAACTAATTCCTAAGAACAATCTTGTACTTTCGCTGATATCAGATTGCGTCGTCGGCACATTAGCTAATGTTACGTCTCTTTCTCCTTTCGTAGAAACCAACAGTGGTCTGTCCGTACATTTCACTAAGCCAAACAGACAGTTAAAACCTAAGAACAATCTTATATTTTTGTTGATATCAGGTTAACTTATCAGTTTCTTTACCTTAAACCGACGATGCATAGATATTGTTACATCAGTTTCGCCTTTCATTATATCTGATATCGGGCCTATCTCGCCAGTTCCATCTTTCCCTTGAGACCCACGTAGAAGGTTTTCAGTTGTGGTGTCGCCCAATTAAGTGTTGGTACAGAACCGATGTCGAAGGCCTTAAAAATCGGCGTTAAAGACTAACTATATCAATGAATCCCATTGAATTTGCAAATATCATTGTTCGCTAAATCAAGAATTGTAATTTTTTTGTCAACGGTATGGAATGATCTCTTAAGTAAATCGGTATGCATACGATTTTCGATTTACGCTTATAAATAATATAATAAGATCAAGATCAATCATATATTTCATTGAATCAACGTTTGCATGACCCACATGTCAAATGTCAAACGATACAAGATTCAAACAAACAAGATGTTCATCCACATTTATAACAAAATTGGAAACAAATTCAACCTGAATCTTGAATAAATTGTCCACCTCACTTAAATATCCTTTGCCAAAAAGTAAATCGTCACAATCACATGTAAAAGCTACTTTGTTTCACTTACAATCTAAAGATAAACCGTCTCTAACTAATTAGACCACTAAGAACATTACGTAGAATAATTGAAACATTTTTAACTCGATGAAGCAATGGAACTTTTCTTAAGAAAAATCGCAAGTCCACATGGCCTTTGCCTTTGTCAAGTAAATTCTATCTTAAAGCTGTTCTTCTCACATGCTTGTTTTTTAGCAAATAAGAATGAACCAAATAACAATGGCATACATCTATACTACCTCGTTAAGGTACCCAGCAGTTTAAGAAATATATCTAGTCACGATTGTATTATTATTGTTGTTGTTGTTATTTTTGACGTCATCGCCGTAGTCGTCATCAGGACATAATTGTAGATTCCATATAATAATTGGTTATTGTGCCCATTTTGTGTAAAGTAAACATTCATTGAACACCAAGCTAAGTCATAACAACGACAGATTGGTTTCCACTGTTTATTGCCAACAACACAAGTGACCTACTTGGAATGACAGATTGATTTGCACAACAAAACTGACACAATTAGAATTGAATATTTACATCTAAAGGCAATACTGGTTTCGGCTCCACCCCATGGTTGATAGTGACTAAACATTCTATATGTAGGTTCGTCAATTTTTTATGTTTTCTATGTTAAAATTGTTCTTCTTGCATGCTGGTTCTTTTTTAAGCAAATGAGAATGAACTAAACTAGAATGGCATACATCTATACTATCTAGTAATGATCTCTTTTCGGTTATATACCTTCATCTTATTCCTATCCACTAGCCAGGACATTGCTTCTTCCAATCAACCATCTAGTTCCGCAACGTCACTGACTCGTGAAAAGGTTTTTGAATATTCAAATTTATTCTGAGGTCCACAGCAAGAAGGGAGAACAAAACTGTATGATTAAGGAAAATCAAAATCAGAAAACAGCATGGATGGTTAAGCCTCTTAACGGTAAATGATGATTCAAGTAAAATGCCATAAATGAGATACGAAACCTCACGAACCGGGGGAAGGTTAACCCCTCCTCACAGCATAAAAAGGTTAAGATACAAACAGTTCGAGCCACACCACTTCTTCATTAAGGGCTAATTTGGTTGGATGTAAAACCAACCAACACTCTGAATTCAGAATCAGGAAATTAAAAACGATGACTTGGAGCAGCAACATTTTCGTTTGGTTTTGAGAAAAATGAACATATACATTTTGATTGAACAAGTTTGGTTGGACACAGTTTTGTACATCTAGCAGCATGTTGTCAGGAACCTGGGAGGAAAAAGTTGTCCCACAGCGTGAAATCTGGGAAGGGACGGCTGGGATGAAGGCTCGGGGAGATAAAGATATGTATGCAGCAGCACCTAACAAATTGGAAATGGAACTGCGCCGCTTTTCCGTGCAGTCAGTTTTCCATCTTTTCTGTAGAGTTCAACGGAACTGGGTAGTTGGTTTCCACCCCATGCGTTCCGACCCTGCCCAACCAAACATAAAAAGTTCAAAAACACAGTGCATGTGTTGGTTTACAGCCCAACCAAACGAACCCTAAGCCATGGATGAAATAGATACTAAATCAACCTTGAATTACTTTATGCTTGAATATCACAGCTCGTATTTTGTATCTAAAGAAAGCCAGCCAACTGTCTCCATAGCGACAAACTACCCAAAAACCAAACTCTGAGGACTGGGATTTTGGACGTTTTACTGAGATTTCGGAAACCAACATGTCGCAACTACCAACTAGTCAACTACATCTAACCAACTATGATTAACAACCAGTCCTCAAAGATGATTCATAAACCAACCTGGGAAAACATAGCCGACTATGATCACCAAGCATAGAATAAACAAAGAGAGAGATGGTTGGGCAAAGAGCTAATTGCTTACCTAGAATGCATATAGGTAGAAATGTAAAAGCCATGTCGGCATTAACTGCTACTAGGGAAGATCTAGATAGTAGAATAAAAATCTTCCATACTATGAACCCAAAAAAAGCAAGAGAAGCGCCCTGCTAAAAATATTCAAGCCACCCTCCAGACATCTATCTGCTACGGGTAACTGGTACGAGATAAGAATCAGTAACATCTTGAAGCCCATGAGCATGACCTGATCAAATGCTAAAGGCAAACACCGACTTAAGTAGCAGAACCTACAACTGTGGTCGATTCGGATAAGATCACAGGTTGCCCCTGAGAAAACCTAGACCACGAATAACAAATCCGATTATACTTTATCAAATTGAAGCTTTGATATGATAAATTCAAATTTTGTGTCAGCATTTTAGTTCGGCTTCTTTTAAAGCAGCCTTCTAATAATTCAAGCTCAATTGTGGTTTGATAGAGTAGATTGTGTTTTAACCTGAAATCTAAATTTTGGCATCATTATTATTAGGCCTGCAAGGCATAACTAAAGAAAGGGAGCTTAAAAGACGAACCTATTTGGTTTAAACACAGCCGATTCATTCAATAGTCACAAGTGGGTGACTTGACTTCTCTTCAAAAGCAAGTTAGAGCAGTTGCCAATCGGTTTCATTTATAGCCTATACAGAGGACTGTTCGATCGGTAACAGAATCCATGTTGTATAACGCACAACCTAGACATATCTTGCAACTAAACTGCAGAGATACCTAATCTTGGAAAACAGCCCACACTGACAGCTTTTGTGGGAAAGTTCAACTGATGTGGCACCATTCACATTGCCACATGTCAACACTTTTTTATCCAAAATCAGCTACCACCATATGCCATACAACAGTGTTCATCAATGGCAACAGCCAGAAGGATCAGCATATTTAACAATCCATGGGTGCTCCATAATCTTTTCAAGCGAGAGTCTCTTGGAAGAATCTTTAACTAAAAGCTGCAGTTATGATAATATCAGAAGGAGGTTCAAATTTTCCATCTTGCTGGTAAAAGCGACTGGAAGCAACTTACCTTTCGAATAAGATCCTTTGCTTCTGAAGACACTGGAGGCTCTGACGGGAATTTCAAATCAACAATTGCAATCCTGGTACAAATTGAAAACCATTTGAAATTAGTAAATCGAGCTAGCTAAGTTAATTTACCAAGGTGATTCACCTTTTGAATGTATTTATCTGATTGCCGTCCTCAAATGGAGGAACACCAAAAAGAAATTCGTAACACAGAACACCTAACGTCCAATTATCAACTGCATGATCATGTCCTCTTCTCTCCACCATTTCTGGAGCAAGATAGTCTATTGTTCCACACATGGTGTTCCTTTTGATATTCGACTGCACAGCCCATCCAAAATCTGCAACTTTAAGGCAGCCCTGCAGAAATAGTTTTCAACTTGTAAAATATAGCTCGAGCGTGGAGCATCTAATATTTTCAGTGAAGACTGATCGGGAGAACAATTAGCATGATGAACTTGGTACGACTTGTAATAGGGGAGGCTGACTTAAACAGCCTGACAATAAAGTATACTAAAAATAAGACTTGAACATGGGTCACTTGGTTAAAAATAAGACCCAGATACCAATCCGGCTAACATGGGGGGGGGGGGGGGGGGGGGGGGGGGGGACACTAGAGTCTCGGTAGCCCAATCCAGGCATTGTCTTTTCTCTAGAAAGATAGAAATCTTCTTAGGAATCTTACTATTCCAAATCCATTTAGCCCAATCTAGGCATTGTCTTTTCTCTCTGCAAATATTCCAACCATCCATCAAAGAAATAACCTTCTTGCCATTGATGGAAAAGCTATCCTCAAGGCAAACACGAGGTTTAGGAAGAATGCAAGAACAGGCGAGTTCCATGTTCACCTCTAGTCTCAGGAAAGTACCACTCCCCTTCCTTGATACAGACATCAACCTTACAGAATCACATGCTCCCGGCCTTCTAACCAATTGTGCATCAACATGATGCAAAAGATTGGTACCATTACCACACCAAGGGTCTCTCGGCAAAAGAAATTTACGACCATTGCCCACAACAAAGACGACACAACGTAGAACAACATCTCTATACTAGAGCAATTTTTCTAGAGTCAAAAATCACTTGAGTTAGGCTTAACAGACCAAATAGATTCTCAAGAAAGGTACTTGCCATGCAGCCATTTGAACTACAGTTTTTTTATCGCTAATGACATCCCAAAGATTCTTAACAATACCTGCAGTCGACCAATCTTGAATACACCGAACACCCAAACCACCCTCCATCTTTGGCCTACAAATTCGAGACCAAGAAATTAAATGCAAGTGCTTCTTCTCCTCAGTATCACCCCAGATAATCCTGCAAAACTTTTTCTTCAACTCAGAAATAACTGACTTGGGAAGAGGAAAAGCGGCTGACCAGAAGATATGATAAGAGGGGGTAGAAATCACCAACTCAATCCTTCCTTCCATGGAGAGAAGTCAGCATTTCCAGGAGTCTAACTTGGAATTAACCTTATCAAGAATGGGGCTACCTTCTTGTGAATAAAGAGAGACCAAGGTATCTAACAGGGAAACTTGTCACCTCAGTATTCAGAATATGAGAAACATCATCTTGAATTTTAGAGCTAAGGAAATAGCTCACTCTTATTGGCAATCAGCTTGAGACCCAAAATAGAGGCAAAGATCTCCAGAATATCTCTTATTGCCTTGGCATTAGCCTTCAGCTTTAGAGAAGAGCGCAAATACAAATCTTGCCTACAATGAATTGTCGATTATTGTGTATGTGGATTGTGCAACCACACACATAAGTATGCAGGTATAAGTGAGGCAGATAAAGACACTTTAAATGTCAAGAGCAAGGTATTGTAATGGCTATCAGCTCGAATCGAGTTCATTACATGGTTAGACGCGTCTTAGGCACGCCTGGGTCTTTCGATATTTATATCCAGGTTTGGACAAACACTTATAGAAATCAGCAAGCTCACAGGCTCGGGAGGAATATAGGAATGGCAAGTCCGGTTCGAACACAAAGGAGAGAGGGGCACTAGAGCTAAGTTTATTTAGGCTAGGTTCCTAAAGCAAGGAGTAGAGTTTTTAGGTTGTAAATTTTGATTTGGAGTTAGTTACACTAAGTGGTCAAACGAGCAATTAAAAGGGACATAATCAAACATATATTAACCCTGGGCAATTAAGACTAGTTAGTTAAGCAAAAAAATTAATTACACTAAAACAAGTAAGAAGATTCAAACACTAAGCACTACACTAACAAGAGCAATCCACATTAGCAATTTGTAGGATAATTAGCTAAACAAAGAAACAGGAAACACTAGACTAGCAATAATGCAAAAATGGCAATTAGAGAACCACACTAGCAATTGACTAACAACACAAGTAACCAAAAGCAAGTACTAACTAATCTGGGAAGGATTAACGAACTTGAGTAAGACAATTAACTAAGCTAACAAGCAGAAGCTAACTAAATTAACACTAGCTAAGCAAGAGAGCAATTAGGGTCTTTAAGCAATTAATGGGGAATGGGGGCAGTTTTGGGTAAATGTGAAAATCAACTAGGTTGGGGTTCATAACATGCAAACATCATTCATTCAAGTTATCAAACCAAACAAGCACGTTAAGTGATAATGAATTGCCATAAACTACTAATTTGGCATGGATGGAATGGGGTGTGTATAGGGGAACTAGTCCCTGTCACCCCCTATCCAACCTTGCAAGGCTCAATTGACTGGGGTTTACGTAGAATTCAACTATGACCTAACAAGTCTAACTTTCTAGGAGAGAAACTCTTAGGACAATTGGGGGCCAGAGGTAGTAATGGAGGGTGGGAATGAGGATTTTACATATCATGTCATCTCCCATCTAGCCTTTGAATAGCTCCAAGCCATTTGCGCTAAGAGTATCCAAACTAGCTACTTAGATCTCTCACCTAGAGGTAGAAGAGTGAATTTATATGCAATAAGAGGGATAGCTATCCAGGGCTCCACTAGTTGGACCTAGGGGCAAAATCCCAAATTAGCCACATATCACCCATTTCCCCTACCATATAGGTGTTATCAAACACCATTCACATAAGAGAAGATGAAAAATAATATAAAAGTAGAAGGTAACCATTCAAAAATAAAAATCATAATATTTACAAAATTATTCCCTCAACATGGTATCCAAATCACATTTTTACACCCTAAATACCTTACAAAAGGGGTCTTATAGCCAGACGTGCTCAATGAAAATGCAAAAGAAATTGGAGAAAAAAGAAGAAACTCAGTGGATGTTAGTGAAGAAGCTCCAATATTCACCTCCAGCTCCTCCATGCTTGGCCTCCTTCAAGGAGAAGAAATGGCATAAAAAATGGAAGAAAAATGTTCAAAACCTTAGAAAACTAGGATTTTGAGGTAGGGGAAGGTTGAAATGAGTGGAAAAGAGAAAGTGGCACAATGAATGCTTGGGAGAGCTCACATTATGCTCCTAGCCGTCACCAATGCTTATATAAGAGATTGGAAAGCATGGGATTTATTATAGAGTCTAGTTATTTAGATAATTTAAGTTGTTGAGTCTATTTGTATATGGGGCCCAATTGTGTCTTGGCCCATTAGAGTGTACCTTGAGTTTGTACGCTTCCCCTTATCCTATTTATAGGAGAAGGGGTTTGTCGTTCTATTAATAATAAGAAAGTATACACAAGGAGACTTCCCCATCATATCTTTAGTCCACATGGTATCAGAGCAGGCTTTTTTGTGCCACCCCTAACCCTGAGATGAGAGAGAATAGGAGAGAAGCCTCTTCTTGCGGGTGACCACTGTCCATAGGCGTTGCTTGGCTGTCGGGAGGGATTCCTTAACCATGTGTCTTCTAGGAGCCGTGCCCATGGAGCGTCTCCAGCAACAACAAAAAATCCATCTTGAAGTTGTTGCTACTAGATATATATGGGCCGCCACGCCTCTTCCATTATTGCTTACTTTTAGAGTCGCCATCCCTACCCTATTTGCCGCCGTCATCTACACAGTTGTCGATCTACACCGCCATCACCTACACCTCACCTATCTACATAGTTGTATCATCCACACCATCACCGACATTGAGATCTAATCCGAAATCTTAGAAGCATGTCTCCTTTTTGACTGATATTGGGGATATATTCTCCCCTTACCATTGGGGATATATCACCCTTATATTGCTATGGTGGAGATCTGGAAGGATTTCTCCACCCCTTTGTTGCCATCTCTGGGTTTACTGCTACTGTTCCGCCGCTGATATAGAATGTCGAAGCAGTTTTGCTTCTTTTGTGACTCGGATCGCGATGTTTACCCTGTGACATAGTGTGTCAAAATTTAATGAGGCGTGTTGCTACTAACCTGAACCTGCTGCTACACATCCTACACGGTGTGTCAAATTTTGACACAGCATGTTAGAATTTGACACAACGTGTTGTTGTTTTCCTGAACCTGTTGTTGTGCACCTGCATGGCGTGTCGTTGCATTGTTGTCACCTAATGTGCTTGATTGCCCCAAATTCTATCGACTAACACGTCGTATCACCTGTAATATGCTAACTTCGACTACTACTTCCAAACATGGTGTGTCCCTTCACTGACACGGCGTGTCTCATGTTGCATGCATCTATTAAGTGTGTGACACGGCGTGTCACGTGTTACTGCTGCTACATCTTGGCGTGCACTATCATCTATTTTATTATAACATAAGCAGGGGCTACTATAAATGGAGTGTCCCTATCTCTATCTTTATCCTTACCGATAATACTTTTATTCCTTTTTCAATAATTTTATATTTTTCTTATTCTTTAACCCCCACCCTTTCCAGCCCTACAAACATATCGCCTACCCCCTCAATGATTGTATTACCCCCCATATATACATTGTGTCTAATGAGTGATTGAATCCTACACATTGCATCGAATTATCAGTTTCCATCTTCTAATATCTGCCCAAATATACACTACCTCTACCATTGAATTTTACTTCCCACCCCAACCACTCGCTTCATTCTTTTCGTGGTTGGCGTGAGGGGGTAGAATAGAGGATGATGAGTAGATGGAAGGGATGAGATGGAGGAGAGATAGAGAAAGAGAGATTTTTTTATGTTTACTACTATCGTTTTGAATCTTCCTACTACTATACATTTCTATCTGTGGATCCTTCTGTTGCTATTATCGATCTTTCTTCCTTATTTAGAGCTTGTGGAGATTGTTCGCCATCAACTACCTCAAATGTTGCTATGGAGTTTTCTACTTCACTTGTGATATTTGTTGATTGATTTTCTATCCGGCGACGTCATTCTTGCTAGTTGTGATATGATTAACACATTTTATTTGTTGATTTGTGATTTGCACTATCAGTTGTTCATGATTTGTTTGCACGTTGACTCTTTGTTCATGCCCTGCACACGTCGACTACTTTTGCTACTGTGATCCAACACTTTCTGGGGACTATGGCCCAATACTCTTTGGATTTTGACGTCTGCTACTAATGGAAATTATATGATGAGGGAAGATGATGATGGTTCCTTTGGCGACTTACATGTGTATGATGGAGCTTCATGTTTATCTGCTATTGCTATACATCTTGGAGTCTTCTATTGCTTGTTGCTTAGCACAACGGTCTTCTATTTGGCTACGTCGTCTACTTTGTGTTGTTGTGCCAACACCCTATGACTTGTCGGTGACTTGCGCACACTGACTCTTTTTTGTCCGTACTTTGTATGCACGTTGACTACTGCTTCTTGTGTACCAGCACTCTCTGGTCTATTTCTTGATGATAGCAACTGAGATAAAGACCATGATGCCTACCTGTTGATGTTTACTTCTGCTCCAAATGCCACCATTCTGATCAAGAAGTTCATGTTATTTGCTTGCGTACCTGCTACTTTTGGATTATCTTGAGGGGAAGTGTTTGGGTAATCAATGTTTTACTATAATATTGAGGGGGAGAAACATTCTTATATGGGCTTACTTTCTGCTTCTTTGTCTTTAGTTAGTCTGTCTGTCTGTTTGCAAGCTAATTTTGGATTCTCCTGAAGAGCGTAGGAATAGCCCTATGTATTACTACAGAGACCATTAGGTCCAACATATACAAGAGGGAAGTAGGATGTTATACAAATACAAGTATGGGACAATACATACATACGTTAAACACACATCCAAACTGAAGGTGGATCGAGCGTCTAGAGTTCGGAAAGTAGAAAATTGTGTTTCTCCCAAGTCTAAGCCTTGGTGAAGACGTTCGTACCTTAGAGCTCAGAAGCAAGGTAGTGTAGGGATATAGTCTTCTGATGATAGTAGCTAGGATGAAGGAGGCATCAATGCATAAATGCTTTGTCAACTCATGCTTGATTAGATCGAAGGCAATTTGAATTACGTTAGTGTTGTTACACAAAATAGGAATCAGAGAATCCAAATATTTATCAAAATCTGCAACCATAGTTATTGAGGCGGTCGCCAAGTCGATCGGTAGCCCAAGGGGGGTCCGCCCAGCTTCACGCTTAGCCACATATTCTTTTTGGGTGTCAGCCTGGGCGACCCACAAGCCTGTTGGGCATCCGCTTAATTGGTTGTCGGGCTCCATGATTTTTTTATTTTTTTTATAATATTTGTGTTGTGTGATACATTTTTTCCTAATTCAATATTAAGTATTTCAACCATGAAGTGATAGTGAATCTAAAATATTAACGAACAATTAGGTGTGTCTTGCAACATTTCATTGATTCTAGTGTACTATACTTATTGTTGTCTCTTTTCTATATTCAATTTGTCTCATTTACTTATGGTTTTGGTGTCATTTTAATAAATTTGAGAGGGTTGGATAAGTAATACATATATATATGCATAGTTATATACATAACATAGTATACAAAAAATATATAAGTATATATTTATCAATGTATAATATTGTATGTAAAAAAAAGCCTAGGCAACCGCCGAGTCGTCCTAGTCACCCTAGGCGTCCAGCTAGGGAGGGCCACCGCCTGGCCGCCTCAAAAACTATGTCTGCAACGAGCCATCTGAGCCGGATAATCTGAGAAAAAGTTGATGCTAATATTGTAACTCACCTTCAATATTGGAATAGGAGATATAAGTCCATTTCTTGGACTTTTTATTTAGAAGGAAAGCATTAAGGAAGTTACAAAAGTTGATAATAGGTCGATCAACAGGATCACTAGCCAAAGAGGTGTTTGAGAAGGCGTATAACTGAAGAAGATTGTTGCTAGAGAGAAAAAGAGAGCGTGAAGGTGTCCCAGAAAGATATTGAAGAACTCAAAGAAGATAACTACAGTGGGCATATGTAAGAGCACTAAGAAAATGGAAAGAGTGTCAACAACATGAGAATAGTTAGGCAGGGTCAGAACACGATACACGAAACTTCTTATCAATTTTTGATACTGGGAGGGATAGAGAGTGGTGTACCATCAAGCAATGCTAAAGATGAAGCTCCATAAGAGTGGCAACAATCTTGGAGTCAGTGAGAAGCACCAAAGAGAAGGTCGGTGGTGTATCGTTGTTGAGACAAAAAAACATCATTGTAGCAACGATTTCGATCATCGAGAAGTAGCAAAGGAGATCTAAATCGGTCATGGGAATTGTTCACTAAGTCATTGCTTCACAAAAGCAATGTAAGAAGGTCATCATTTATGATGATCACGTCATCCACGTCAGTATAATAGTCCAACCCACAAAAAATAAATGAACAATAAGGTTGGATCATGCTCACAGGGGGGAAAAGTGTCTACCAATTGACAATGTCAAAGAGCTCAAACCAAGCTAGTGGGCTTGTTTGAGGCTAGAGAGCAGAGGACGACATGTTTGCCCAATAGGGCAGCGGAACCCATATAGAGGTTGCATATCGAGTCATCGACTTCTTCCGACTGGCTGTTGTGAAAATAAACATCCTGAATATCCATCTAATGGACCTCTCATTTCATTTGTGAATGGTTGCAACAACAATGAGTATGAACAGTGCCCATGTGAGCAACTAGGTCAAAGTTGATGATTACAAACATCACATCTACGTAATTATGAAAGCAGACTTTAACATTCTGAAAATTATTTGACTTCTTTTGACCCTTCATTTACTTTATTTAAAGTTATGTTTTATTTTCTTTTTATTTGGGCTTTTGTAAAGCCGTGTGGTTCAATCACACTTTAGCAGTCGTCTGACTACTACTACTACTACTACTACTACTCTCCACATACAACTCTGGTGAGTTTATCCTCCACCTTCGACTCATCTCCACTGTATTCAGACCATCTCCACCTTCGCCTTGACCCCATGAACTATCCCAACTAATCTGTTTGCCCTAAGACCATCGCATTGCCAAAACGACCTCAACCATCTTCTCCGGTTACCTTGAGACCACCACCGAGTTATGGGCCTTGCCAAGGCACCTAGCCCCCGTCATTTCGCTCCTCAACCCCCCCACCTTCGTGGATCAAAATCCAACGCCCCTCGATCCCAATCTCCTTAAAGCCTTCCCGCATCACCATTGCCACCAGTTGTGGCAACTTCAACAAAGAGCAATAGCAATCAGTCTCCACCATGGCTTCCAGACTTGCTGTCACTACCTTCGACGAGCCATGAAGAAACCCGACAACCACCTCTACCTCGCCAGCAAACCTAGAGTCCCCTACCCTCCCAGCAGGTCCGCTCTACTCCCCCTTGTGTTATGTTAAGATTCAAATAAAAATAAAAGGGAATTAATGATAATAATATGTATATACATTAGTGACTTTAGGGTGACAAATGTAATGAAGAAAATTAATTAAGAATCTAGCAAATATTAAAAATCTGGGTTAATTTCACACCTAGTTTATTCGCCTTGGTTTTTAACTCAATCACATTCATTAACATAATCCAATATCTTATTAAAGGTTAATAGGGGGGATATAGTGGATTCAATTAATTACTTGGGAAAATTACACACATAGAAAATTATGTAAACATGACATTAATAAAACATTCCTATAAGTTTTAGCCCGTATTCCTATTTATATAGCTAAATGATTAGAATTGCATGCTTAGAATTCTAAGAAGCACGGACACGGACACGAATATGGACACGGACACGGATACGAACACGGGACACAGCAATTTTCAAAAATATAGGACACGGACACGGCGTTGGACATGGCTATATACATACATATATACATACATATATTTACATTAATAGATACAGTTAAAGACATATATATGTATAGAATTTATTTGTAAACACAACAAGCTCCATAATTCTTAACAACAGGCAGAAACAACGATCACCATGATATCCACTTTATATTCACATTTGTATTCAAACCCACTATGCTGATGCTAAAAATTTAGCATACAAGATAATATATTAAAATCAAGAGGAAGAAGAGGGAATGAGTTCCTAGAAAGGGAAGGAAGTTGCTTCTAATGGCTGCTCTAGGTGTTGGCAGCTCCAGCTGCAAATGACTGTCACAAAAGGCTGCTGCTTATGGTGCCTTTAGCTCCTACTGGTTGCTGATGCAAA
Source organism: Alisma plantago-aquatica (assembly GCA_963693085.1). Classification (NCBI taxonomy): domain Eukaryota; kingdom Viridiplantae; phylum Streptophyta; class Magnoliopsida; order Alismatales; family Alismataceae; genus Alisma; species Alisma plantago-aquatica. The sequence continues at coordinate 398,101,160 of OY856410.1, forward strand.
GGCTGCTAGTAGCAGCTCCATCTCTTTATGGTGGCTGCTTGCAGAAACTTCAGGACCTAGCTGCTACTTGCAGCAACTGCTGCTAGAAGTGGTTTCATTCGCTCTTTACATGAACAAAAACAATTAGAGGGTGAGGGTAGTTGGTCACATTTCAAGGGAAGGGATGAGGGGTTTGGTGAGGAGTTGGGGTTTGGTTGAGGAGTCTACGGGTTGGGTCTTATTTTCTCTTTTCTTTTTAGTTAGATCTTATGTGGGTTGGGTTGATTGTGTCCAGTAAGCGTCCTAGATGTGTTCACGCCGTGTCCGGCTTGCAAATAAAAAAAATATGAAACTGGACACGCTGGAGGAGCATCCGCCGCGTGTCCACGCGTGTCTAAGGTGTGTCCAAGTTGGACACGTGTTGGACATGGACACGGCAGCCTCCAGGAAGTGTTCGTGCTTCCTAGGAATTGATCAATGGAAAAATGAAATAAATAACTATGTATAGAGAAAAATCACAGAAAATTACTAAATGCCTACAAATGTTTATATTTGAATCAAATCTTGACCATAGTAATTAATCCAAAAATGATTACTCTTAATTAAAATGATAAATCCTAATATGCAAGTTAATGAAAAATACATATAAAAATGAAAATAAATTGATTATAAATAGATTATAAATCAGAAAAAATTGCATGAATCGCTAGAAATATTGTTTTGAATCATATTCAACTTAGTTTGCCCTCAAATGACTTTCTTTACCATAAAAGATAATAATTAGACCTAAGTGCTCAATAAGGTGATAATTGGTAGATAATGTATAATTACTATAATTGGGAATAGGACATAAAGTGGATTTATGTTTTCATTAATGGACATCTTAATGATTGGAACCCTAAACTTTGAAATTGCAAGAGTAATGAAATAGGACTCTCACTTCATTAATTGAGTGCATCAACAAGAGACTAGTAGAGTATGTAATGAATATCCAAGCATGTGACATTAATGTTAATGTGGAATGATGAATGGCGAACATGTAACCATGAGTGGTACAATCATGAATCTATTAATGTGGTTGAATTTAATGAATCATAGAACTTATAACAACCAAAAGACACATATTAGGTCTTTATGTGTTTAGGGAAAGTGGTAATTTACATGATAGAAACATGTTGACCTAAATAGCTTGAACTGGATATAGTATGTTATGTTTGAACAACTAAAACCCTAGAAATGGATAGAGAAGATATCTTAGACAACTCAATGGAAAATAAGCGAGTTGTTTGGAACCCAATGAACATACTTCTATTAAATGGTATTGATACATATGTTTTATATTTATTTTTGCAATAGACTTGTCTTTGTCCTTAGCCTTTCTTTTATCCCATATCTACTAATTTTGTTTCTCACTTACTCTCTTGTCTTATAAAAGAGAGTGCCTTGTATTTGTTTTAGACACATCAAATAAAGATTATCTTATTCATACGGTATTAAACGGTTATGATTCACCTTAATCTCTCCCCTCCCCAACCCTAATGCTTCCCACCCTCATCTTACCCTAGCCCCCCCCCGGCCCTAAACCTATCCCTGATCCGTTGCCACCCACCTCCCGCCACCCCCCGCCCCCTCTCTCTCCCTTCCTACTACCGCAACTAGCCCTCCCTCCCACTCCCTTCCTGAAGCCCCCCTATCCCCTCTTTTCCACAGCTGCTGTCAACCCTCTCCTCCACCCTCCACAGTCGTTGCCCCCTCCTCCACACTTCTAAGGCAGCCACCACCTCAGCCCCCTATCTTCCGTGTTCTTTTACAACCCTTTCTTCTTCCTCTCTTTCTATTATGCTTCATCCTCTCCACTTCTTTCGTCTCCCGGCACTTTCCAAAATAGTCCCTTGAAGTCATAAAAGCGACCTTGTATATGCCTATGCCACATGGTGGAGTAAATCTCACACCGTGGTGGCTAGGTCCTTGCTTCTCTCAACTACCCTATGTGGGTTTATCTGTTCTGTTGATACATATCTGCTATTGATGTTGCTTAGTGTGTATATCACAGTATGTCTTCTTCTATCTCTATGCGCGTCATCACCCTGTATTTAAGGACGGCTACTGTCCTCCTCGGCCTCCTTGTGTTGCCATCATGAAACTTAACGGATCAAACTATCATCTTTTATCGGCTTCATTTGAGCTCTATGATAAAGCCCAAGGGCGCTATTCCCATAACTCTTCTGCAGCTCATGTCCAACTTGATGCCTCGTCCAATGAAAAAGCCAAACAAGCCTACGCTCAATGGACTAAAGATGACTCAAGTGTAATGACGCGGATGGTTCACAGCGCCTAACCGAAGATCGGTCAGTCTCTCCTCCATTTTCAGAATGTCAAAGCCATGTGGGATCAAGTATTACATGTGTACTCTCATCAACCAATAAGGTCTTTGCGATATTCAAGAATTTGGTGAAAATTGAGTATTCAAGTGATGAATCTGATGAAGATTATTACAACCAGAGCTCGGCCCTCTAGGATGAATATGAAGTCTATCATCCCCTCTCTACTGACATCAAAGAAGTTCAGCGACAACGCAATGAACTTCAGTTAGTTCAGTTCTTGGCTGGACTTTCTCGCTCTTTCTCTGGTGTTGTAGACTAAATCTTATCCAGTGATCCCTTGCCAACTGTAAGGGATGTTCTCAAGCGCGTCCAACACCTCCTGTCCATGTCATCCCTACCATCTGCTTCTTTTGATCACTCCGTTCTTGTGGTCCGCTCCAATGACTCTGGTAGAGGTCGTGGATGTGGACGCGATCGCAGTCGTGGTTGTTGTTCAGGCGGCCCTAGACGAAGTCCTCCACCTGGATTTGGACGAGGACAACCTCCTACCATACTTGTCAAGGCGTCTAGGCGGTAGGTTTAAGCTAAGGGGCGCCTAGCCCGCCTAGGTGCCTAGACTTTTTTGGGCACTTTTTAGTTTTTTCAATTACATATTTAAATGTTTGTACACGTGATAGTATATGTGATAATGTAATTTTTATTCATTAAATGTTATTATAAGTCTAATTTGAATTAATAACTATAGGAGAATCAGGGGCAAGAGAATTCATGAAGACAAAGAAACAACAGAAAGAGGAAGATAAGTAGGATTTGGAGAGAGAAAATTGGATAAAAAGAAACATGCAAATGGTAGGAGTAGTGTAGGAAGAAGTCAGAATAACACAAGGGCAATAAAAGGAGACTGAAAGAGGAAAAATTCAACAAAACAAAATAAAAAATAGCAGTAGAAAATGCTGAAATAGAAAATATAGAGGAAAGAAGAATAGCTCAGTGAAAATAAATGGAAACATGCAAACAACAATAGAGAGAGGAGATTAACAAGGAAGAAATCAGAAAAAGAACAAATATATGCAAATAGTAGTAGTACATTTGGTAGCATGAGATATAGGACAAATCTGAAATAAGAAATATGCACATACTCACATAGTATTAAGAGGAGATATAGGAGGAACTCACAAAAAAATGCAGCAGCAGTAGGATTTAGGAATAAAATGCAGGAGAAAGGATATAAAAAGAAAAGAAAAGAAAAGAAAAGAAGCAAGAACAACAGATATATGAGGGAGTAGAAAAGTTTTAACAAACAACACTATGTGGGCTTACCAATTTGGCCCAAATCAGACCTGTTTTCCAAGATCAGACCTAATTTGTCAAAATTTGACCTGATTATACCTAAATCAAACCTATTACAACCATAAAATGACTCAAGGTTATCTAATTTAACCAAACATAGACTCGATTCATGATAATTTAGCCTTTTAATGGTTTAATTTAGGCCTAGAAGACCTTAGACGCCCACTTAATGCACTTAATAGGCCGGGTGTCTAGTTTGAGGCGCCTTGTCTAGCGTCTAGGGCGCCATGATAACTAAGCCTCCTATTGGCAGTCGCTTCCGCAACTTTTGTGGGCGCACTATCCACACTGAAGACCGATGTTGAGCAAAACATGGTGAACATGCGTGGACGAACCTAGTCACCTTTGACCAAAGTTTTCATACCCGACCCGGAGGTCAACTCGGCAAAGCTTCCGGGTCACGGGTCTCCAGTTCAACCGTCGGGTCGACCCGGTGGACCCGGTGATGTCATCATGACACACATATACATAATGTTACTATATAGAGACATGCGTAGACATCTATGTGTGTAATATGTATATGTCCATATATACAATTATATAAGTGGGTGTATATATATGTATATTATCTACTATATGCAACCATAAGATGATGATTTGTGAAACATCAACCGTACAAAACAAAACATCTATTCATAAAGAAGTAAATGAATGGTTTTGCAATTCTTGAAACAAGTTATATGTTACTTAAAGTGAATACATCAATGTATTCAATAGTTGGAATTGCATGAAAGACATTAAAATGAGTGAAATGGTCATTTACTAAAGGAAAAACAAAATCAACAAAACACGATCGGGTCAAAGACTCGAGGGTCGGGTCATCGGGTCAGCGGTTGAACCGGTCGGGTCACTGGATCAACTCCGGGTCTTAGCCAAAAATGGATTTCTATCCCATCCAAACCTGGAAACCTGCCGGGTGGTGGTTCAATCGATTCAACCGGCCGGGTCGGGTGGGGTTTCAAAACTGTGCCTTTGACGCTTCTGAAGATCCATCTACTACTGCCTCCAATTTTACCCTACCTACGGTGGAGTGGATCCGATTAGAGTTTGAAAAACTTCTTCAAGCTTGCCTTCCCTCACAGCCTACTACTCAGGATGGAAGTTATTCTGTTTTACTTGCTTCCCCTACAACTTATGGTAAAAGTAAATGGGTCATTGACTCAGGAGCTTTTGCTGACTAGGAAGCACGGATACGGATACGTATCGGATACGGGTACGAGTACGGGTACGGGGATACGGCAATTTTCAAAAATATAGGATATGGGTACGTTGTGGATACGGCATTTTTTTAATATTTATTTTAATATTTTTAGAAATAACAAATATATTTATTTTAAAAATAGAAGAAAACAATCAAATTTCATTCAAAAATCACAATGTTTCTAAAGAAAATGGAAACCAATACCATAATATCAAACAATGATTTAAAAAGGGGTCTTTCATTCATATTAATGTGAGACAAGTTACAAAAAAATGATAATATCATATTCTAAACCTTTCACATTTCATGTATCATGTAATGTTGTGTTGTAAAGTGAGTTGTGTCATCTATGATACCAAACTATCTCCTCTCATGTATAGTTAGCTACTATGTAGCACAGATATAGATACAGAAATGGATACGGGTACGAGTGCGGTACGGGGATACGACAATTTTCGAAAATATAAGATACGAGTACAACATGGATACAACATTTTTTAAATGTTTATTTTAAAATTTTAACAAAAAATAGCAATTTCATTCTCAAATCACAATACAATAGGGAGGAGTCTAGAGTTGGAAGTCACATGGTTTTGGGATTTTGAGGGATCACACGAGTGGGGTGCTCTCTTGGATGCCAAATGGGTTGGTTCTATCCTGACTGCATTAAGGTCATATCCTGCTAATAAAAAAGGAATACGACTTGAGAAGTATTTGGTATGTATTAGAGAGTATCTAGGGAGTATTAGTATCAAATATGTATTCAATACTGGTAGGACACCTATTTTGGAGTATCGGTGCTTTATAGGGGGAGACATAAGGATGGGGGTGCAATGATTATCTTCAAAGGAGATGAAATAGATATTGTCTAGATAGAAATCCAGAATAAATCACAATGGATTTAGTCACCAAAACAAGAAGGATGTTAACCCAATGATAATAAATTGAAGCCTTTCATAGAATATGGAGGACATCAACGTGCATAAAACTTGCACCTTAACAGGGAAAGCATCCGGAAGTACCATGTGAAGGTGAATGAATTGGTTTGCAATAAAGAACAAACAAAAATCCAAATTACATATTGAAGTTCTTTAAAAAGTGAAATCCCAAAAAACAGAGGAGGTACAAACAATAAAGAGAAGAAGGAAGATTGGCATTTAGCGAGAGGAATGGTGACTAACCTTGAACTACTTCAAGGAAGAAACTATGACAGCCTTGATGCAAGCTACTACTTAGCAGAGAGGTTGAGACGTGAGCTGGTGTCAAATGCTAATCAAGCAATGTCATGCCCATATTTTTTTCTAGTTTTTACTGACTGGATACGGCCTGGATACGGAAAGATACGGATTAGGAGTATTTGATACGTATCCAGGAGTATCCGCGGAGTATTGGTATCCAATACGTATCGGATACGGGTACGGCACCTGTTTTGGAGTATTCGTGCTTCATAGTCTGCTGATATATCTGAATGTTTTAAACTATTTTTTTATCTAAAACAACTAGAGTCTCACCAGTAATAGTGGTAGATGGAACTCAGTCTCTGGTGCACGACAATTGGGATTGTTTCTCTCTCTCATAATTTGCCTTTAAAATGTGTTATATGTTCCAAGATTTTCTCTCAATCTTTTATCGAGCAGTTAGACTGTCAAGAGTCTTCAGTGCTATATTACTTTTGATCTCAAGGGTTGTGTGTTTCAGGATCTCCACATAAAGACAAGGATTGGTTCAGGCCATGATGAACCAGATGGCCACAATCTGTTGTTACATTGCTATCATCCTCAGTAACTTGACTACAATGACACTATCGTCTGGGACATCCATCAGTTGCTAAACTACAATGCTCATTCCCAGAGACACCTGATAAAATTGTTCTTTATGAATCTTGACAATTTGCCAAACAAACTCGGGTTGTGTTTCATAAGAAAAAAGGCATTCATTCTAAATCTATTTGATATTATTATGCTATATATGGGGGACATCAGTGTTTCAAAAAAAGGCCGCACAGACCGCATAAGCGGCCCGCATATACTTAGCCGCTTATAAGGCTGATTAATCAATGCTTTTTGGATAGACATTTGTTATCTCAGCCCAAACTGGATTGTATTTTTATTGATAACATTCTCTTAATGTACTACTTTGTTGATGTTTTTACATGAGTTGCATGCTCATTTAATGTTTGTTGTTTTGGACCTCTAGGACATGTAGGCATCTTTTTGTATGATTTGGTTAATTGTTATGTAATTGTGTTAAACCATTTCGTGCAAGCTTCATTGAAGTTTATGCTTAAATAATTCTAGAATGCATTCTAGATGGTGCTTTGCTTTTCATTTAAACTTTATACTTAAATCGATCTCAAATTTTAGGGTCCAAATATGTGATTGTACAAATTAGATAAGCAATTGTGTGATTAATTTATATATAATAATTAGATTATTAAAATAATCCAAAATCGCATATACTTCCGCATATACTCCCGCATACCGCATATACTCTACAAGGTGACCTCTCCCCACGCATAACGCATATCGCTTTTTAAAACATTGGGGGACATGCTCTATTATTAGCCTCTTTGGCTTTCGCTACTTTATGCCTTTCATTGATGATTATTTTTGGGGACTTAGCTGTTTCTTTTAAAAGAACGTATAACATATTGGATATTATTACCATCTTTACTGAAATCTAAATTCAGTTCAATAAAACTAACAAAGAAAATTGAACTAATAATGCCTTAGAGTTCATGCAAAAAATTAGTTGGCATGTTTGTGGTACTATGCACCAAACCTCTTGCTCCTAAACACCACAATAAAATGGTGTGGTAGAAAGAAAAATTCAGCATCTCTTTTATTCTTATTCATTATCATGTCCCGAAAAGTTTTTGGTCTGAAGCAGTCTCTATTGCGTGCTACTTGGTTAACCACATGCCCTCATATGCCCTAAAAATATCAAGTCCCATTGCTGTACTATATCCATATCCGCCTCTATTTTCTGTACCCCCTCACATCTTTGGCAGCACCTGTTTTGTTAAGAATCTTCTCCATGGGATAATTAAACTTGACCCGTGCTCCACTAAGTGTCTTATTCTGGGATATTCTAGAACTCAAAATGGGTTTCGGTGTTATGATCCTACCAATTAACAGTAGTTCGTTGGTATTGATGTAGTCTTTTTTGAACACATGGCTTACAACCCTGAAAAGGGGTCTGCTTTATCTAGTGATTTATTGGATCCTACTCCACTACCTTAGGTTGTAGAACATGCACTCAATGAATTACTTGAAGTTCTTGCTCCTCCCTTAAAAGTTTACAAGAGAAGACCTAAGGTTACAATCCCTTGTGCCCCTCAACAACCAAATCCTCCTTCGTCGACAGATCAAAACACCTAGGTAACTTTTGACCTACACCTTCCCATAAGTCAAAGGAAAGGCCATCTGATTAGTAATTTTTTCTCTGCTACTAATCTTGGTGCTCGCTTTTCCTGTTATACTGTTGATATATCTGTTGTGTTGACTCAAGGTCTAAATTGACTAAACCCTTGTTTTGATGATGACTAAACCATTCCACCTATTTGTGTCTAATGTCTCTACTTGAGTGATTTCAGATTAGGTATAGACACACTCCAAATGCCCTAACTTGCGCATATCAAATTGGAGAAAAGACAAGTCAAAGTCAATACAAGTGCACGTTTTTGGAATGTGATGTAAATCCATTAGAATCATGTTGTAAATCACTTGAAATGATTGTATGACTTGTAATTAAGCTTAGAAAAAATCAGGAGCACTTAGATCGAATGTTTAAGCACTCAAAAGCCATTTTCCAAAAATTCACATCAGGTTGTTCATCGATCGAGTTACAAACTCAACCGATCTTGATTGGATCTTGAAAATGACTTTTGATCGGTCGAGTTTACACTTAATAGAACTCGATCGATCCCTCTACTGATCAAAATTGATTTAAGTGAATCGGTCGAGTTACCCCAGGACAAACTTGACTGATGGCCTAAATTGGTCTTGTCTTTTAGTGGGATCGGTCGAGTTACCTTTATAGAAACTCGATCGATTGCATTGTACGGAAAAGTGCAGAAAAGTGCTTCTAGCCGTTGTGGAGTTGCCACAATCGAAAATATATTCATTGCAAACCACAAAACAGCTAGTTTTCGTTCTTAAGTGTTCCCAAAGGCTAAGGGGCATTCCCAGCTATAAATAGGACCCCTTGGGCTTCATTCCAAGGTTGAGCATTCAATGCAAAACTCTATGTGAGGTTCCTATTCTATAGTTGAGTGCTTCCTACAGCCTCCTCTCTCTCTCTAAGCTTAATCACTTGCTACATTCGTTAGAGTGAGTAGGAAATCTATAAGAGAGCTAGTCCTTCATGTATATCTTGTGAGGCTCTCACTTCCACCACCTCCCTATCTCTCATTTCAACCATGAAGATTAAGGTTCTCTCTCTTGGCTAAGAGAGGTGAAGAAGAACAAGGGAAGGCGTCCCTTGGTGAAGATCAAAGCTGAAGACTTGAAGCAAGAGTGGGTAAGCCCTTGGTGAATGCAGAAGACTCCTTGTTCAAGTGGGTAAGTCCTTGGTGGAAGCTTCTCCGAGTGAAGGTGAAGGCAAAGGCTGAAGATCCAAGAGGAGTGGCAAAGTCTTTGAAGGCGGAAGACTTGTACTTGAGCGGATAAGACCTTGGTGAAGACTGAAGACTCAAGCAAAGTGGGTAAGTCCTTAGTAAGGTAGATATCTCCTTGTTCTTGGATGGGTAAGTCCTTTGGTGGTCATGTATTTTAAGTCTTATGAATGAATATAAGAGTGCAATGGTTAAGAAATCCTAGAGGTTGACCTCTCTAGGTAGTGGACTGACTCACTTCTAGTTTGAAGTGCGGAACCACTCTAAACTACTTTGTCCAAGTGTATGCTATCCTTGTCTCTCATCCTTGCTATGCTTGTTAGTTAGGACTTCAAATTGGTTGTATGCTTAAGCTTTTGCACTTAATATAATTTGAAGGTCTAATCTATTATGTGAGATTTGTGAAGCTCTATTCACCCCCCCTCTAGAGCCCTTGATCCAACATGTTCCTATTCCAAAGACTTCTACGTAAGCACTCAAAGATCTTGTTTGGCGTCAAGCTATGAACATTGAAATGACAGCTCTCTGCGAGCGACAAACTTGGGATCTTGTTGATCATCCTCAAAATTGATCTATAGTTGGATGTCGATGGTTATTAACTATTAAATATAAGCGGGATGGTTCAGTTGAACGGCTGAAAGCACCCCTAGTTGCGAAAGTTATACTCAGACCTATGGGGTTGACAACTTTCTCCCATTGTTAGGTTTAACTCTGTGTGGTTGCTTATATATGTTGTTGTGAATAATGATTTGCCTCTGTTTCAACATGGTGTAAAACGTTTTTCTATATGGCAACTTACATGAGGAAGTCTATATGGAGCAATCACTTGGGTTTGTTGCTCAGGGGGAGTGTTCCAAAGTACATAGAAAAATGATTCATGGCCTAAAACAAAGCCCACGTGTGTGGTTTAACAAATTGATTTATGGCCTAAAACGACTAACAATGCACTAGCTAAAAAGTATGCATACAATAGCTTGGTCAAAGTACAATTTGAGCAGAAAGCTTCTTGGTGACCGAGACAATATTGGCACCACTACACTAAAAATTGCCTTAGAAGCTCATAAATTTTAGAAAGCAGCTCAAACGATTTTTGAATGAAATCTGTTCTAAAAGATACAAGTATAAAAAAAATTTAAGATGGTTTTCCGGCCGTTCATCACTTGTTCTTAAATTAGTTCTATCATGGTGTACAAGTACACTGGTACAAGTAATAAACTAAGTATAACTTGATTTACAAGCATCCAAATATATTAATCAAGCCTCAATATGCATATGCTTCTTCTTTCGATCTTATTTAAGGTACTTGATCACCTGATATACTTAATACACATGTTAGAAATGCAAATGAGATATATATCCCCCCCCTCTCTCTCTCTCTCGCACACACAAACACACACACACACACACAAATTTCCTGATGATTGTAGTACTTACACAATTGTAAAGTCGGGTTCCCTGGTTGAATTGTTCTGTTCAGATCTAATTTTATTTGATTATATATTTAATTCATAGATGTATGAATCCGTAGTTACCTGTTTGGATTCCGTATCTGTATAACATTTGTATTTCAAGTTTACATCTCAATTTTAATTATTTGTTTTATTAGTCGAATAAATATTTGTGATGTCATCGTTCACATACCAGTTGAAGAGGTGGGGCCACCAGCTGGACCATCTAACCGTGAACCAATGGCCTCACCAGTTCACCGGTCATGACAAACTTGGTGGTAATGAGTAATATCATAAAAGTAATGATCTTTTTCCGATAGATACTGAAACGAAATTGCAGGAAAAATGCAGATGCATAATAGGATGTGTAGTAGCAGCGACGAGCATACCTCTGAATCCAGGAGCAGGTTCTCGGGCTTGATATCCCGGTGGATGACGTTCTTCTCGTGCATATATGCCAAGGCCTTGGTAAGACTCGCTATGTACTAGCAAAAAATGAAATATGGTCACGTATCCAAAACCAACGGAACGAGAAGTGGAGGGGTGGAAGGATATGCAGCTGATATTAAAAACTCACAGTGGCGGCGCGCCTCTGGTTGAAGTGTCCGAGGCTCTGTAGAACCTTATAGAGCTCTCCATTGGCTGCAAACTCGAGGACGAGGAAAATGCGGGTGCGGTCGTGGAACCACGCGAAGAGGCGGAGGATGTTGGGGTGGCGTAGGGAGCTCTGGATCTCGATCTCCCGTCGTAGGTGCTCGTGGTACTGGTACTTATCGAGTTTTGCCTTAAAGATCACCTTTAGGGCAATGATGGACCCGCTCTGCAAGGAATCCAGGGCATTGGTGGGGAGCAGAGGGAGGGAGGAGAAAACGAGGAAAGGAGAAGAGGGAAAGCGAAAGGAACCTCTTTTTCTCTTGCAAGGTAGACTTTGCCGAACTTCCCCTCGCCCACAAGCTTGCCGATCTCGAAATCGGAGAGGGACCATGCCTCCGCCTGGAAGTAGAAGAGAATAGGACGATTATGGCGATAGGGTCAGATCGGCAGCGAAAGGTGGGAGTAGAGAGGTGGCAGTCCAGTTCTTACCGGTTCTTCACGAGGTGGGCGCGGCACAGGCGGTCTCCGCATTGCGAAAGACATGTCGCGAGGACGAGAGAGACGATCCCGATGTGGGAAGATTGGGGAGCGGGAAACTGGTTCGCTAACTGATGGCTGTCCCGATTCAAAACGGGCTGTCCATCCTTTTTCTTTCGAAACCATGATAACAGTCATTTAACATTTTTTTATGGGATTTAACCGGGTATGATTTTGCTTAAAATGATTATATTTCATGTATTCAGAATGTAAGTTTTGTGTATTGTTCTTGTATAAATAATTACTGTAAAAATATATTTATAACAAACTAACAATTCAATATGCAACAACAATACAAAATGTATGCATTATTATGCGGTAATTTGTGTACTATTTTTTCGTATGTTGTGTATTGTTTTTCATACAATTGTATGTTATTTAAATTATATTTAAATATTAGCGGGCGACTGATAAAAGTCAGAAACCCCTTCACAATTTATTTTTTTCAGAATTGTTTGGTATTAGTTTAAATATTTTCTATGACATTATGTATGTGTATGCATAAAATGAGTATGTTAAATTACAATGTATTGATAAACGTAAACACATGTGACAGATGAGTATTGTAGCAAACCTTAACAATCTATACAAAAATCAAAAGAAATAATGTTTGAAAAAGGATAAAAAAGTATTATATTTGGAATATGCAATTCACATGAGACGACAATAATTCGAAACCACTATGACATAGCAATTCATAAAAAGTTCTATACCTAAATTTTCCCAAAAATTTTCCCACACTTCTACATATCCTAACAACCATTTTCGATTTTTATCTTCAACAATTAATTAACGGATACTTTTTTTGGTTTTCCTAGCAGAGGACGTACACCTAGGTTCGGACATTAGCTGGTTGTTGTAGGTTCATTGTTATTCATATTGAGTCCAAATTTGAATAATTGGTTGCGGGTTGTGTTCCAGTCTAAATTATTTCATATTCAATAGGTATGTATGGTGCACATCTTAAAAGAATGCAGTTAGTTTGGGTATAGTCTAAGTTGATATTTTTGTTCAAAAAAAGATAGTAGCATACTTGATTTTATATTTATTTAATGAAAATTGATTTAAATTGGAATGTCTATGCATTGCAAAGAATATGTCTTGGTTGTTTGTCTGTCCAAGCATCAAAACCTCACATGAACTCTTTTTTGTGACGTAAAAACCCACAAAAATCTTTCGAATGACTAAAACCTTCCACTAGAACCAACAATAGCGCACCAAATAACAACGCATCTTCTATTAGAAATAAAATAAGATAAAAAAAATATCCTTAGATGATATATTATCCACCCTTAATAGAAAACTTATGTGAGAAGGATGGCTAGTGTAAGGAGCTGGGGGTATATTTTGGATAAGCGTGTTGTTAAATTAATGTAGAATGATTATTGAGCATCAGAGCAATTGACAAGGCCAATTGTTCATTGAATTGCTGCATCAAGGGTTACATATGTGAATGGATCTCTTTTTCAACATATATATGAAGTTTGTCTAGTTTATAATCCTTTACTCACAATGAGATAATGGAAAGTTTAAGTGAGTGGTGTGGTTAATGAAATATAGGGAAAATTTGAGGATAAATAGTGGTATGAACATGGTGGCAAATTAATGGTGAATTGTCTAATGTAGCGTAAAAGCAATTGACATGGAAACTTCCCATTGCATTGTTGCCTTATGGAAAATGTCAATTAAGTATGATGAAAATTGGGTTTAATCTGAACATGTAACTAAGCAAATACTATGGTATATATAATATGGTAAAAACCTATGTGTAGTTTAATAATTTAAAGTCTCAATGGTTATCATGGTCGAATGAAACTATACAACAAGAAATGAGATGAATACGAGTGTGAACGTGGTGTATAATTATAGTATAATGAGCAATAGGGTGTCAAAGAAATTGACAAGGCCCATTGGCCATTATATTAGTGTCTTGTTAATACAAAAAATCAGTAATTTGGTATGGTCATTGTGGCTTTCTATATTAGCATATCGATAATGTACGCATAATGTTTGGTAAATATTACATCCACAGTTACAAAATGTAAAGTTTAATTTAGGTGGTTTAGTAAGAAGGAGATATCAAGAAATTTGAGATGAACAATGACATGAACATGGTTTCAAATCAATGTAGAATGCCTAATGAGGTGTCACAACAACTAGTTTGACTGTGGTACTTTAACGCCTAGGCCCATTATCCAATACTCTAGTAGAGTTTCAGAAATGATGACTGACCCCACAGATCACCACTAGCTTTAAATGTGTGCTTGTTCTCACTCACGCATAAGCCATTATCAACTTTCTGACTGGTCACCCATCCTAGTATTACTCCAAGCTAAGCACACTTAACTATGGAGTTTTCAGTGATGGACTCTCTAAAAAGGTGTACCTTGGTGATATGGGTAGTCTAATCATTTCTTTTAAGCTTATTTTATTCGAGATTTCAAACCTTAGGATGTTACAATCTCCCTTTCTTAGACTCTTGACATCCTCATTAAGACTCTACTATATGGTATCATAATCAATTCCTCGTTTCAGTGCAAACCCAGAATGGTCATGCACACTCAGCTCCCATTCACTACTACCAGTGTAAGGGTGGCTCCATAAACTCGTATATCCCTTTCCAACATGCATGGATACTACCAGTGCAAGGGTGGATCGATCAACTCAGATAGTCCTTTCTAATATGCTTATATCACACGACTCATAGACTGGCATGAACATGTCTATGTGGCCCCACCTACTGAAGTGGAACATACTCTGTCCAGGTCTACCACCCAAAGTAGTTTCATGAATGATGAATGGCCCCACCTACCACCACTAGCCTAAATTGTGCGCTTTTCCCTCACTCACGCACAAACTAGGATCAACCTCCCGACTGGTCACCCATCCTAGTACTACTACAAGAAAATTACACTTAACTATAGAGTTATTAGTAATAGGCTCCCTTAAAAGGATGTGCACCTTGATTATATGGGTAGTCCAATCATTCTTTTCAAGATCATTTTATTTGAGGCTTCGAATCATGGGATGTTATAGGAACTATTATCTTTTCAATACAGAATGGTACATGGGAGGTTTGACTTTTGTTCTGGCATATAATTAATGAGATTCACTATCGTTAACATAATATGGTAAAATCATTTATTACTAATAAATGGGAAGTCCAATTAGTATTGTTGAGTGAAAAAAAGATCAAGAAGATTGTGATGAGTCATGGACGTGCTTTGCATGAACATGGTATAAATTCATGTAGAAATATTATGGGTCATAGAAGCAATTGATGATGCTAGAGTAGATATCTTGACATTTATCAAAATACAATCAATAGTTAGATCTAGGCATTTTATCTCTTTTCCTTAACACATAACTAAAGTAAAAAAATTAAAGCATATATAATATATGGTATATATAAAAATTATATATATATATATTGCTAAACATATATGTGTATATATGGGTCAACTCATGAGGTTTCAATTTTCCTAGACCCTAATCTAACCTATATTAAATTTACATAAAAATAAGGATGTAACCCATATTCTGAGTTGAGTTCTAGTTATATCCCACATGTCTGATCAAGTTGACCCAACTCAATACTCAACCCTACCTACATGCTAGTTGTTTGCTTAATCTTTTCTTTGTACATTTTCTAATGCTTTATTTCGCCTATGTCCTTGGCAACTCCATATAATTATTTGCATGTAGATTTAAGACATGGAAAAGGGTCAAATTAAGTTTCCATGAACATATATGTACCTGACCACCTTCGTCATAAAACCTAACCTGACTCACTTGATAGAAATCAACCAGTGTTGTACATTGTTAGTTACACACTCTCATGTGATCTTAGCATAGAGAATCCATACCTTATAATTTTAAATATTATTATACATAATTATTTAATTATATAATTTAAACCAAAAACTAACTCACACTAAAAAGTATTGTAGTTGACTAGAAAGCTAAGCAGTCAGTTTAATTTAATATTTTTCATTGTGTCTAAAAGTGGTAACACAATTCAAATTAAATTGGTTGATAGTCGAGACAACAACTAATGACAATGTCTTGTCATTGTTCAACAAAATATGTGTCGAACTACAAAGTAAAATTAAATTACATACACATAATTATAGTTATTTGTGTGTATGTATATATATGTATATATATACAATGATCGAGTTTACAGCCTAAGTCTCTAGTATAATATTATAAAATAAGGACGACTCACATTTTATGTTTGTGCTACATTCTCACTTAGGTAAAGTGTAAGACCCATGACCTTGCTTGGTGGTTAATCTTGCTTTATTACCTTAAATAAGTTCTTAAAACCTTAATCAAACCCTAATATGTGCTTTTATATCACGTGACAAAGTTTTGTTTCAAGTTTGGTCCAGTTTGGACATTGTTTGAGTAAATTATGCATTTATATGCTTGTTTTAGGGCTTTTATGCAATTTCTCCATATCTAGGGTTTTTCTTATAATTTGTCA
This sequence comes from Alisma plantago-aquatica, assembly GCA_963693085.1. Taxonomy (NCBI): domain Eukaryota; kingdom Viridiplantae; phylum Streptophyta; class Magnoliopsida; order Alismatales; family Alismataceae; genus Alisma; species Alisma plantago-aquatica. The sequence goes on from OY856410.1 coordinate 398,117,697, forward strand.
CATGCTTGTTGTTCCTAATGAGTTATCATGTCATGATTGATATAGTGTACCTTAGGGTTTCTTTTTGCATCTTTGGTTTAGTAGTGACACCTAACCTAGGTTTGAGATTAGGGTTTCCTCACCATATGTGCCCTAACTTAATGGTCTTTCATGTGGATGTTAGGATTCGATGATCCACCTTCAGGTGGTGGTATCTGATGGTGATCTCTTGGTGCTTGAGGTTCAAGGGTTTTCTTTGAGGAACCTCCTAGGTTGATGGTTCTCCAAGTGAGGTGCACAACTGATGGAGACCTAGGGTTTTGCTTTTGTGGCCAAAGGATGGCATGATCTAATGGGCCACCTGTTGTTGGAGGTCGATGGTTTCTCTGGGGTTGACATCTGATGGTCCCCCTAGTGTTAATCTCTAATGTTTGACCTAGTTTTTCACGGATGAGATTTTTTGACCTTGCACACATGGCATGCATGGCTTGACACCTCTTCCTTCCTTTCTCTCTCACCCTAAGCTTTATATACCTCTCTCCTTCCATGCAAATGAACACTTTACACACTCTCTTCTTTTCATTGATTATTGGCGCTCACCCATCTTTCTTGGTGGATAAGAAGGAGCTCAAGGAAGAAGAAGCTTGGCCGATCTTGCTTGCATGTGTCCCTAGTGTTTGGATCTACCCTCTCTTGAAGCTTGTGAAGCTTCCTTAGCTTGTTTCTTGGGCTAAGCAAGTAAGATCTTCCTCTTTACTTTGTTTTCCTTGATGTCCTACCTTTTTCTCTTCCTTCTTGGTCAGATCCATGGTATTCATAGTGGAGTTTGTGCTAGAGGTTGAAGAACACCTTCTTTCTTGCTTCTTTGACCTAGGGATTGATTGTTCTTGGAGAAAGGAACTAGCTTGGACGTGTGGAGTGCTCTAGATAGGGTTTCTTATCTATTTCTTTGAGCCACCTTACTATTTCGACCTTCTTCATCATCTTTGAGGAGAGTTACATAGCTTTATCCATGTTTATTGCTTACTCTTAACTTGCATGTACATGATCTTGCTTAAAAACATTGTACTAAGTAGAAAGATGCTACCTTTGCCTAGTGTTTGAGCTTGTATGGTAGTTCTTGAGTAGATAACCTTCCTTGATGTACCTATAAATCTTTTGCAAGTTTCTTCCTTGTAAGTGGAAACCCTAAACCTAACATGCATGTGGAAATCAATGGTTTTGGCCCCCTCAAACAATGGCTTTCCTTATGTGTTTTAGATTATTTTCTACCTTATTTCATGATCCGATGGTTTGAACTCTTGTGTCAATCGATGGCTTGGACTTAGTTGCTATTTTGGACCTTCTCTTGTGCTTGAAACTGATGGCCATGCTCTTCTCAACAACATATAGTCTTTGTTCTCTCATCAAGTGGTTTAAATTATTGTTTAATAAGCTCTATCAAATGATGGTTTTACTTGATGTCATAGATCTATTTTCCACCTAGTGTTGACAACCAATGGCTTCACTAGGTTCACAAACGACAGTCTCACTGTGTCATGACTCAATGGCATTACTGGTTCCATGATTCAATGGTTCACAACCAATGGTTTCACTAGTTGCAAGATTTGATGGTCTTTATAATGTCAACATCCAATGGTGGTTCTGATGTCCACAACCGATGGAGTTTCTAATGTCAACAAATGATGGTGCTTCTAGTGGTGACATTTGATGGCCTTTCTAGGTCAATATTTGATGGCCCTTCTAGGTCATGATTCGATGTCTTTCCTATGTGTATGATTCAAAGGTTTTGCTTATATGGAATCCGATGGTCTTGTCTATACAACATTTGATTGTTTTGTTGGAGGTTCATGACTTGATGTGATGTTTGGGTTTTAGTATATCCATAATCCAATGGAAGTTCTAGGTATGAAGGTTGTGCTTTGACCTAAGTAAGTGTATGAACCGATTGTTAGTTTTGAATGTTGATTTGTGACATCAAACTCAATCTACCTAACCCTAATGCAATTAAATAATGATGGTTAATCAAACTTAGCTTCCTTGTATGTTGATACGATGAAGGAATACTCTCTCAATGTTGTGGTAACTCTACTATATTATCATGTGAAGATCATACATCTTTAATGCAATATTATGTTGAGCCTATATACCACAAGTATGATGATGATTGTTGAACTTTCTACAAGGTGTAGAAAGATGATAATATTATTGTAGGAGATATGTGATGGTCTTAATGACCTTTAGGCATGGTTTGAGCCTTGATGGAGGTGTAGCCCTCTTCATGTGTAATAAGGATTTGTATCCTATGGTGATGTGATAAGGAATATATCTCATTTGTTTTATAGCTTCTGGATTTGTTATATCCCAATGTTTTGTAGAAATCTTTTAGGGTTTATATGTTACTTGATTGATACAATCTTTACTCACCCAATTGGCATTAACTAATCAAGTGAAAACCTAATCATGTAGTGTCTTGTGCCGGAGAACTACAGTGTCAAGACTTGTTGGATAGGGAAATGGGTAGCCTAGAGTTGTATATTGTAGAGTATATGCAGGTGTAAGAGACTATGTGTCCTTGTCATCCTGGTCACGAGGTTTGGAGGATGGCTGCAGGCATACCTTGGATAGAGATCGTTCGAGGTTGTATCTCAGATATCTGTATATGTGATGTAATTGAGGATAGCTATGATTGTACCTTGAATGATAGGGTTTTATATACCCATGTTTTCTGGTGTCATGACCTATATACCAAGGGCAGGCTAGGCTGATTGTAGTTTGACTATATATGTTGTTGCAGAGGACTCATACTAGTCGAGGGAAGAGGATCTTAGGATTCTGACTCTCCTAGATCTTGTACAGAAATGATTGTGACTTTGCAGTGGTCGGTTGGAAGTTTGAGTTGTATACCTTGAACTCCTTAGAGCTTAATAAAAGACGTAATCCAGTTGTGTAGCATATCTATTTAGGATTAAACATGATTCACATTGATTGATAACCCTTTCTTTGTTTCTCATAATGTTAGTTGATATATAATGTGCTAAGAGAAATCAACTGTACAGAAGGTGACACTTTACATGCTCCTCTGTATATTGTGTTAATAATGATTTACTTGTTTCATTTGCTTAGTATATTTTATGTGCTTAACCTACTTAACTATATAACCTATTGTAATCAGTAATCATTCTTGAGAGTTATATCTCTTGTTGGGACATGGGTCTCACCTCGTGGGTCACCACATATGTTTAGGTGATATTAGCGACGTTGTTAGGCTCGTGGTGTTGAGGAAGAGCAACTTGGAGATAAGTAGGAGCAGAAGGTTGTCTAGTAGTTAGTGTGTCCTAGAGTTGTCCCTCTACTCTCAGGTCTGGGCATGAGATGTTTTGTAGTGAATATGTATATCGACTCAAGTTTTGGAAGTATCCAGATGTTGTATACAACATAGATATATATGTGGGACATATGCTTTTGTGTACAGGTTGTGGCTGAGGCCACTGGACAAATATGTAAATACATGATATGGTATGCGTTGTTATGTAGGTTGTTGGACTTATATGTAATTATTCATGAATATGTTGGTGATGTTTTATTCAATTTTAATTTTCTCATTTTTCTACTTTGTAGTTAATTAGTGTTGATTGTGTGTTTTGTTTTAAGTAATCTAGTGTGGCAGTGTGCCATAGTAAGGTTGGTATCAGAGTTTTAGGTTCTTTGAGTCTACATGGACATAGGATTTAGGTTTTGTGTCTTCTCTTATGTAATCCAACGTCTCTGATCATAGCTTATGCTTATGCAGATATGTCTAGAGAACATGAAGAGCATGCAGAGAGTAGCTATGTTGTGCTAGGAGGTGGTGTTAGGAGGTTGACACATGATGGTAAAGTGCCTTTGATGGGGTCAGAATAGCCTGCAATACCTCAGTTCGACCCAGAAACCATGGCCAATCGAGCTTTCCAGTCCATGTTTGGACAGCTCATGGTGACAATTATGCACTTAGCAGATAGAGAGACTGCACCAAAACCTAGGGCATCCATCATTAATGTAGAATATCAGGGTCCTGGGAAGATGCTCGTGAGGTTGAAGAACGTAGGAGCTACCTAGTATGCGAGTACAGTGGACCCGACAGACGCCGACATGTGGTTAACCGAGCTTGATAAGGAATACAAGATTGTAAACATCCCAAAAGCAGATAAGGTGGAGCATGTTTTTACATGTTGAAGGGCAGTGCTGACCATTGGTGTGCCATAAAGGAAGAGAAGAGACCTAGAGTTGCTACAAGTTGGGAAGAGTTTCAGCGGGAGCTTGTGAGCCACTACTTCCCTGAAATGTGCCTGGATGAGAAGATAGGAAGTTTGAAGGTTCAATGTCTATTTGTGAGTATGAGGAAAGGTTTATGGAGCTTTTGAGGTTCTGTCCTCATATGGCAATGACAAAGAAGGAGAGGATCCAAAGGTTTGAGAAGGGTCTGAGTTTTGAGTTGTCTATGACATCATCTACTTTGGAGAATAGAGAGAGGTTGTCTACCTTTGTGGAGTCAATGAGGACAATTGAGAGGTCTTCTATCAAGAAGCATGAAGCCAACACTAAGAAGAGGCCAACTCAGTTTCAAGGATAGTCATATGGTGGTTTCAATAATCCAAGGTTCTCATCATCACAATCACAATAAAGGTTGACTTTTTCTGAGCTGAGATCACGAGTACAGTCTCAGTGGTCCCTAAGTAAGGGTAGTGGTCACAGCTTTCCGCCAGCAGGAGCACATAATGCAACATAAGTATCAGTGATAGGGCCATCTAGGCCACAATACGATACTTGAACTTTCTTCAAGAGTGGACAAGATGGGCATGTGAAATGAACTTTCCCTATGAAGGATGAACAAGTGACACATCATTCGAGGCAGAGTCAACAAGGTTCATAGTAGTATCAGTACAACGACGATGGTGGTAGATGATGTGACCAAGAATCACATGTGGAGTCATCTGGGCTAGCTAGTAGAGGACGAGGATGAAAACATGCAACATGTAGATTCTATGTTATGAGTCAGTCGGGGGGAGTGTTCAATCCATGGGTCGTGTCAAGTCAGATGAAACTTTTTCATTCTGACTTATGTACATCTTCTTTCATATCTGTTTTGGTTAACCCAGGTGTGACACACTCATTTATTACCAAAGAGGTGATAAGTAGTTGTTATCTTCCTGTTTATAGTAGATCTGACAGTTTTCTACTAGAAAATCCTTTAGTTGTTTCTGTTGAGTTGTGGGAGGTGTGTCCATCTTGTGTTCCTTCTTTCTCTGGATGCATTGCTCAAGTGGACCTTATTCCACTTGACATGCATGGATTTGGTGATCATAGGGATGGATACCTTGGATAAGTACAAGGTTGTTTTGGACTGTAGTTCCAAGGTGGAAATGTTTTGTGATGCAGATTTCTCTTGGATCTTCCAATAAGATAGGAAGATTCTTCCTACAGTTTGGTGTTGGCTGTGATAGTAAAGAAGCTGATTGGATAAGGGTGTGAGGATTTTTTGGCACATGTTGTTGATACCAAGAGGAGGAGTCCTAGTATCCATGAGGTACATGTAGTGTGAGAGTTTGAGGATGTCTTTTTTAGAGGGGTTTTGCTAAACCCATTACATTAAACGAGATTACTCAAAACACAAAACACAATCAATCACCAATTAACCACATACCCAAAAATATGGGTAAATTAAAACTGATTTCAATATCAACACCCACTCAGAAACATTTGCATAAGAGCCCAATATTTTTCTTGTATCCATACTATGCCAAGAATTTGATACAAATTGTTCAATCGCCTTAGCTACAACATATATACATAGGAGAACAATATTTGTATATGTCACACAACAAACATTAACATGCTAACAAAATTCCAATTCGTTTGAAACACCATATACAAACTTTTCTTAACCGAACCTGAGAGTACAGGGATGACTCTAGGACACACTAGACATCTAATCAACTTTCTCAAAGATTCATTACTATAGCTCCCCTTTGCTGCCAGATGTTTGTTTTCGTCACTTCTGATTACCTAAAAAAATGTGGTGAACCACAAGGTTGAGACCCATATCCCAGTAAGAGATATAACCTCTAATAATGCTTATTGATTACAACATTTTAAATAGTAGATAACTAAGCAGTTGGAGTATTTAATAATCAATTGAACAATTAAGTATGCTAAACAGATTAAGCAATTAATCTTAGCAACAAGTATGATAATCAATGCATATATAGATAACAAATAAATCCATTTCTTTGGATATATATCTACTCAAATATCATCAAATTGCATCTAATAACAATCATTATCATTAATCTGACTATCATCATATTCCTTGCTAACAACACAAGCAATCTAGTAGCATAAGCATCCCTGACATCATGAATATGTCTAGTAACATAACATGGCTATCAATATTGGCATCTCAAATAAAGGGAACATATCTATATCATAAGTAGAACTAACATCATAACACAATGAACTACATAGGCATGATTAGCAGTGTAAGCATTTCTAATTACATAGGCATGACTAGCAATATTAAACATAGCTAGCAGCATCATCTTAACCATCAATGGCAGTATATTTGACAACATAAGCATGTTTACAACATGAGCATAACTACATCATCAACATATCTATTATCTCTTATTATACTATACATGATCTCAATGAAAAGAAAGCAAACAAGGGTTATCATCCAATATAAAGCATTGTGTATAACCCTAAATAGATATGCTACTTGGTTGTCTTACATCTTTTATTATGCCCAGGGGAATTTGAATCGTACCATACAAAGTCCAACCGACATCTGTGAAGGGCTATTCGATTCCGTACAAGATCTAGGAGTTTCAGTATCCTAAGATCTCTTCCCCTCGATCAGTATGAGTAAAAAGGCAGTGACATATCAGTCAAAGTTGCCACCACAACAACATATAGTCAATCTACTAATTGCTAGTCTGCCCTTGGTATAGGTCATAGCACTAAAAACTAGGGTATACAAAACCCTCTAATCCGAGGTACAACCACAATTGTCCTCAATCACATCAGATGTATGAGGCATGACCATAGCCATCCTCCACAACCTGCATTGTGGATGATAAGGATATATCCTCAACTTGCCACCCCCACATAGTCAACAGTATGCGCTCTAAGTTTCCCTTAGGAATACTCATTTCACCATCCATCAAGTTCTAACACTGAAGATGGCTCTATGGCATAGGGCACTATATGATAAGAGTTGCACTTGATTAGTTATGCCAATTTGGTGTATTAAGGCTGCCTCAAACAAGTGGACATACAAACCCTAATTCACTTCTAGCAAGCATATATCACAACTTTTCAAAGATATAAAATGTGTGGAACATAATTTCTCATCTCATCATCATATGGTACTATTCACTTGCCATTCATAAGACCACACTAGTCATCATACTATCACAAGATATAAATCCTTTTCACAATATCACAGGGTATCAACCATTATCAACACAAGAGGATTACACCTCATTCATGGCTTAACCATACCCAAAGGTCATTAAGACCATCATACTATTCCCTATAAGATCAACATTATCTTTGCATGCCTTATAACAAGGCTCAACAACATCACTTACATATAATACATCGGATCAGCACAATGTTGCATTAATGAGTTAGGAGATATTCATAAACAATCATAGCAGGGTTATACTAACATAAAGAACATTCCTTTATAACATTAACATGCAAGAAATATAGATATGATTAACCCTCATCATATTCATAATGCACATGTTTAGCATAAGAAAGTATCAACCATGCGGATATGTTAACCACCAATTAACACATTAAGGTTATGATCATATTAAGGAGGTTATTTCACCATCATGCCATCATATAATAAGGTTAAACATGAATACTCATCTTTATCTATTTGCATTGGAGTTAGGTTCAACAAGATAAATTATATTAATGTTACTAATTAACACTCATACCCAAACCCTAACTCATGATATCCCCATTAGATCATGGATGCATAAGGTGAAGCATCACCATCACACTCCATACTATTCTCAAGTATGAACTCACACATAAATCAAGGTGTAACCATCGGGTTATAGCATACTAGGGTTTCAACAACAGTAACAGAGTACTCCATGATTGTATTAGCCATTCAAGGACTATTCATATCTAATTACCATCATTTGGTTATATTAAAGTTAGGTGTAACAAGCTATGCCTCATTAGGGTTACCCATTAATTCTTTATGTTGATTATAAATCATAATCATACGAAGTCAAGGGTAAGACTACAAGTTTAATACATTGAACAATCAAATTCTCATCATTTGAAACATAACATTACACTACACGCTTCACCCAAAATAATGGGAATATTGAGGCATCAACTTCTAACCATGAAATGTTGAAAAGGTAAAGCCATTCGTCGTTTACATAAGTAAACACCTTGAATGAATCATCTATAATGTTATTGAGTTGTGATCTATAAAAGTCACCATTTAACCCTAGACATCCTTTGATTAACAACAATAAGGGTTCTGTTGAGAGTAGGGTAAAACCCACAATCGACGGTTCATTTAAAACAAGCCATCCATTATCAACAAGTAAGCTCCTTAAGTTGATCATATAAAGGAAACCATCTATATCACATTATTAGGACCAACATATTACATTAGCCATCATTCCACTTTATTGGAGGAATAAAAATTATATCTTGATCATTGGGTCAAGTTCATATGTTAAAACCATCAATTACAATATAGGTCCGACCATTGCATTAAGTGACCCAAGAAACCATTGGTCTAAGGCTTAATTGATGTTGTAACTATATGATTAACTCACCATAGGTTGTGGAGACCTGATCAACCATCATTAGTGACCATTAAGTCACCATAGATTGTTAGATCAGCACTATATTTATTAATCATCATCAAATATTAAGCTAATGGCATCATTGATTGATAACATCAGTAGGGTATTTAATGGTTGATCATTAAATTTCTAATTGATCCAAAACCTGACCTAAGGGGGTGACCATAGGTTGTCACCATCATTTGACACCTTTGATCCTGACCATCAGTTGTCATGAAGACAACACCATAGGGTTGTTGCAATGGTACCATCATCGGGTCATGGGTTTATAGAAGAAATCAACTTAAAACCCTAAAATTGACCATTGGTTGATAGGTGATTAGCACCATAGGTTGTCAAACCAACCTAATCCAAGTCATATTATACCTTAGGAATAACGTACACATGATCACAAGTTCATCTAGAACTGAAATCAGAATAGGGAATATTATAAAAATCGAAATCTAAGTGAAGCATATCTTTTTAGTTTATGGATCATCATTTAAAAGCAAGAACATGAGCTAGCAAGCTTATGGTAAGCAATAAACGTGGAGCAAGTTATAAAACTTGCCTCTAATTAGAAGATAAACTCCCAAACAAAAGAAAACACGAGCCGGTAGGGTAGTAAATCCAAGCATAACCTGTGAACTCGTCCATCTAGCACCTTTCTTCATCAAATGAGCAAACCCTAAGCATAAGGAGCAAGAAAGGTAGGGTTTTAGAGCTTTACAACAATTTCTACCATGGAACAACAAGTTTTTGACCTAGAGAAAGGTAGGAGGAAGGATAACGATGAAATAAATAGAGGAAAGAAGGGGATTCTTACTCTTTTAGGTCAAGATCACTAGAAGGAAGCTTTTTAAACCCTAAAAGGAAGTCAATTGCAACCCTAGATTCTTTTTCCAAGAAGATCCCCTCTTTCTTCTTCCTTGGACAGGAAATTCATAGAAACACAGAGGTAGAACAAGGTTTGTAGAAGGAGGTAAGTGGTGGAGAGAAAATAGCTCGTTTGGGTTCTTAGGGATAAGTATATGAAACTTTAAGATAAAGAAAAAGAAAAAGTTGAAGTTCTAGTATCTTTCCAAGTGTCCATGGCCTTAAACTATTAAGAATATACAAGCACACACACAAGAAGCTACCCCACCATCCATATAGACCTGCTTAGCTTCCCTTTGTTGGATTTCCAAGCCAATCAAATAATTCATTAGTTGATAGCTACTAAAGGTAGCTCATCCATGAAGGGGTAAACCCTAAAATACCCTTGAGGAAAACACCTTCAAACCAAGGTTTAAATAGGAACACCATGGCTCAAAAAGCTCAAGAATGATGTGAGAATATCCAAGGAACATAATGCAAGTGATAAATTGCAAAGAAAACCTCTCAGTTGGGTAAATTGCATAAAAGTCCAAAATGTGCATAATATTGAGGATGAAAGCCCAACCCATTCTATCATAGGCTTTCGAGAGGTCTAGATTCACTACCATCATCATCTTCCTCCCCGCCTTTTTCTTCATTGTGTGGATAAGCTCTTGCACTAGAATTATGGTGTACGTCTCCTTAGAATAAAGCTACTGTGCATGGGTGATATTCATTCTTGAAGATGGGGCCTGATCCGCTCCACCAGTATCTTGGACATCAGTTTGAGAGTGACATTATTGAGGGTGATCATGAGAAGATGATAACATGATTCTGGTGTAGGATTCTTTGAGATCAAGACAAGAGATGAGTTAGCGAGGGAGCCATCGCTGGCGTGACCTACAACATAGTCAAGGATCATTAGTGAAAGAGAGCCTACCCATATTAGATTCGTTATATGATTCAGTCACATCATTTATCACAAAATCCCCAAACAATCCCTAATTAGGTGAATAATACCATATTGATCCAACTTAATAAATCACCCAACTGAATAATGAATTAGATTTACATCTTGACCAAAGATTAACCCAAGCTTTATTGTAGTCAAATTCAAGCCAATTGAGCTTATTTATATTCAAATGATTTTCTTAGTTCACATAGACCCTTCCCGAACTAGAGTTTTATCGACATATTATATGTCACATTAGATCTGTCCATCATTTTGATTAAGATTGATTTCTAATCATCACTACATTACAAATTAGTTATAATAGCATGCTTAACCTTCCAATACATTTATATTCACTAACATACCTGTTTATCTTACCAATTCCTCTAGGCCCTATCATGGGGTGTAACTGAGGCCCCACTGCCCCCCAAAGTTTCAGGATGGCATGTTGAAGAGTGGGAAAGATTTGGATCAACTCTCCCAAGAAAATAGATTAATCGTCTTATGGAACTAGTCAATTGTGCCACACTTGGGCAACTTTTAGAGTTGTTTTCCCGATAGCCCCCTTAGGTTTGTCAATATTCTTTCTAACCCCCTCACTCATCAAAAATACCTCATACCCTCCTCTTAGTTATCCTATATTCAAAATTACCCCCCGCACCTAACTTCCATTAATAGAAGCAGTCGTGTGTAGTCATCCTACAGTTTGACTGTTGCTTATTCCTAATCATACATAAGCTCTAAATGATTGAAAAAAAAGTATACTATAAAATATAGAATAATATCTTATGATTAATTATTAACTATAAACTATTTGTGTATACATGTAATATAATTAGTGGCTTATAGATTGATTCTGGACTGATGCAGACCCAGATTATTATAAGAAGCATATGTAGGACTACTCCAAATTTGGGTCCCCAATTACATCCATGTTGGAAAAACTTACCAGATTTTTTGGCAGATAAATTTAGTATCGACTTGGACCCTGATTGGAATGAATATGTTTAAACTCGTGCCAACCTAAATAATTAATTTTAGAACCGAAAATTGATATGGACCTATATTTTTGCCATCATATTCAATTTGTAATAAATATAGATATGCAAAATTACATCTAGAAACTTGATGCACTAGAATTATAGTTCCACCTAAGTTAGAATTTTTCTAGTGAGACAGGTCTTGGTACAAGGAATGTAATTTGTACTAATCCAAAATCAACTTGCATTGTAAATTTGAAATTGTAACCAGATGAATTTGAATATTGTTCAGTTTATTTATACCCATAGCTAATCCACGTAGTGTGGAACTAGTTTTTATCTAGGTCAACAATATCAGGGTCACATGTTTAGAACATTGAATCATAAATTGTCAAAACTATTGTGTATTAAAAAAATCATATAGTCAGAACTGAGTTGGACAAGCATATCAGTTGTTGCAAGATAGTATAACCCATAGTTGTTGAGTAGGTGCCGCCTAGTCGACCTGGCACTCAGGGGGGGCCACCTAGTCTATCGCTTACTTAAATTGTTGATTTGGACGTCCGCCTAGGGCGATTGGGTGAGTCGCGGCTGGGTTGGGCGGCCACTTTTTTGTTGCCTAGCTACTAAATTCTTTTATTTTATTTTTTTTGTTTAACATAATAAACTCAACTTTCCTACGACCATTAGACTTCCTACCCCTGCCCCTGACTCCCACCCTCCCTGTTTGCGTGAACCACAAACCGCACTGCGCAAGGAGCTGCGCAGAAAGTGTCCAACACCAACGGACGACACTCTTCGGTGGTCCTCCCTCAAAGATTTTGGTGATCGATCAAGGAGACTTCTTCTTGGTTCTCTTTCTTCCTTGTTATCTCCTTCTCCAAAAGCAAGAACCCATGTTCATTGCTTCTCCAATTCTCCTATTCCACGTCTACGTCTACATCAACGTCAATCGTCGAGTCTTCATAATGGAAGGAGATGGTGAACCTATGACACCTGTTGGAGAATTTCTACCACAGTTCCTCGACTTGGTGAATGATCCATCAAGAAAGGCTAAATCAAAAGACCCCGGCTGGAAATATGGATTTTGGCCTAATCCAACGGACAGAACAAGTTGCAATGTGGATTTTGTGGGCATGTTAGCTATGGTGGGATCAACAGATTGAAACAACACATCATCGGCGGCTTTCCTGACACTATGAAATGTTCTAGAACTACTCAAACAATCCATATTGAATTGAAGGAGTATAGAGAACTTACCAAGAAGTGCAAAGTTGATACAAGTTTTAATGAGAATGTTGTTAACTTGGACGACAAAAATGAGAATGCATCTGCTCCCAATGTTGATGTTGTTACCAATACTATTTCACCTACCAATCCCATTGGAACTTCAAGCCTTGGATTCAAGGTAAAGGGTTCTCTTGATGCTTTTGTGTGTCCTAACCCTGCGGATGTTGTAGCATAAAGGAAAATAGGTGGGAAAGTACATAAGACAATTGAATCTGCATACAAGAAGGAGGCGTTACAGGTGGCCCATGATAGCATAGCTACTTGGTTCTACGAAGCAGGTATACCTTTTAATGTTGTTAACCATACTTCCTTTGAGGTTATGTTAGAAGCAGTTGGATAACATGACAGAGGATTGCTTCCCCCCTCTTACCATCAAATCAGGTTGCCCCTCTTAGAGAGGCAATATGCACAAACAAAGGAACTAGAGAGAGAGCATGAGAAACATTGGAAAATGTTTGGTTGTACTCTCATGTCTGATGGTTGGTCTGATTGGAGACAAAGAGGGTTGATTAATTTTCTTGCTAACACTCCTGAAGGTTCATTTTATTTGTACTCCATTGATGCTACCTCTACAACTCATACATATAAATACATGTTTACTGTACTTGATGAGGAAATAGGTAAAATTGGGGCTGAAAATGAGGTACAAGTCATTACAGACAATGCCACTAATTATGTGAGTGCAGGCAATAAGTTGATGAATAAGCACAAACATTTGTTTTGGACCCCGTGTGCTGCACACTGTGTTGATTTTATGCTTGAAGATATTGGGAAGATGAAGAAAGTTTCCCCAATAATCATAAAGGCAAGGAAGGTGACTACTTACATTTACCAGCGTACATGCCTCCATGATGCATTTATCAAGAAAAGTAAAGGGAATATAGAGATCATGCGTCCTAAGACAACCCGTTTTGCTACTTCATTTTTGACTCTTCAAAGCATGCTTGGCCACAAAAAGACATTGTTTGCTTTGTTCAATTCTACTGCATGGGAACAAAGTAGTTGACGAAGACCAGTCAAGGGAAAAAAGGTCTCAGCTATTGTAAATTCTAGTCCATTTTGGAACTGTGTACAAGACTTACTTAGGGCTTCTCAACCTCTAATGCAGATTTTGAGGCTTGTAGATGCTGATGAGAAGCCTCCTATGGGATACATTGCAACTAGTATTGAGAAGGCAAAAGAAGAAATCATGTTGAATTTTGCCAATAGGAAAGAGAGTACAAGCCTCTCATTGACATAGTGTAGAAGAGATGGGAATTTCATATGAGCTGCTCCCTATATGGTGTAGGGTTCTTATTAAATCTATCTTTGTACTATGAAGCTAGAGTTCAACTATAAGGCCTCTAAACTTGCTTAACGAGCTGAATGAGCTTAATTACCATAATTTAATACTTTAACCCTAATATAACCTTTTTATATGTTTTTAAATCATAATACAAGCTTAAGTTTCAAATGTGGTCCAATTTGGATACTATTTGAGCAAGTTATGCAATTTTTGGTACATTTTGGACTTTTCTATAATTTACCCAATTGAGGGGTTTTATTTGCAATTTATCAAATAAATTATGTTCCTTATATGTTATATTATCATTCTTGAGATTTTTGAGCCATGGGGATCCTAGTTGAGCCATGGTTTGAAGGCATTTTCATCAAGGGTATTTTAGGGTTTACCCCTTCATGGATGAGCTACCTTTAGTAGCTACCAACTAATGAATTATGTGATTGGCTGGGAAATTTGACAAAGGAAATCTAAGCAGGTCAATAGGTATGTTGGGGGAGCTGCTTGTGTGTGTGCTTGCATATTCTTAATAATTTAAGGCCATAGACACATGGGGAAGCTACTTTTACACCTCATGCTTGCTTCTATCCTTATCCATGGGCTATATTTACCCCTTCCTTGCCCAACTACAAAACTATGCTTGCTTTTTCTTTTCTCTAACCTGGAGCAACGACTCCACTCTGTTTTTCTTTGGAACCAAGTGCTCTAAGGTAGAAGACAACCCCTTTTTGGAGAAGAAGGTCTCCTAGAGCTCCATCTAGCCCTACCTATGATTTCCAAGGTCATCTTCTAGGGATTTAGACCAAGACAAGTTGTTTTCTTCCTTCCTTCTCCGTTTTTCTTTCTCTTCTCCTTCCTTAGACCTTCCTCCAGGTCAGAACCCTGCTTTTCCATGGTGAAAGTGGCTCTAGAACTCAAAAATCTATCCTTCTTGTTTCTTTTTCTAGGGTTTTGCTTCCTTGTGGAGAGAAGTGCTTATTTGGCCAAGTTCAGATCTGAATCCAAGGTTTTCTTTCCCTATTTTCTCGAAATTCTTGTTGTTTGGGATCTAACCTACTCTATAGAGGTGAGTTATATAACATTATTCACTTATATTGCTTACTAGAAGCTTGTTAGTTCATGTTTATGCCTTACTGTGTTGAAATAAGCATAGAGAAATCATGCTTGTTTAGAATTACACATTTTTATGGTGTTCCCTATTTTGTTCCAGTTCTATATGAACTTATAAACATGTGTATGACCTTTCTAAGGTGTAAAATGATCTGGGACAGGTTTATAACATCAACCTATGGTGCTAAGCACAAAATAGTTGATGGTTCAAATTAGGGTTTTCAAGCTATTTCTTTCCCTATCACACCACCGATGGTCATACCATTCAATAGTCAATGGTGTTTCTATCTTGGCAACATATGTTTGTGATCAAGGGTGTCAAATTTATGGTGACAACCTATGGTCACCCCCTTAGGTCAGGTTTTGGCTCAATTAGATGTTTAATTATCATTTATGAAGTATTCTAATGATGTTATCAATCGATGATGACATTAGCTTAATATTTGATGGTGTTAACTGAATATATTACTGATCCAACAACCAATGGTGACCTAATGATCACAATTAATGGTGGATCAGGTCATCACCATGTATGATGAGTTAAGAATGTAATTGTAGATTTGACTAAACCTTGAACCAATGGTTCCTTGGTTCAATTGATCTAATGGTTAGACCTATACTTCAATTGATAACCTTGAACAATGAACCTGATCCAATGAATAATATTGGATGCTTCCACATCCAATAGATTATAATAAATCACATGGTATTATATGTGGGTCCTAGTGATGATAATTTGATGGTCCAATGCCATTAATTTTTAGTTTTACCTTTGCCATCATATAGTTATATTTGATAAATCACTATAATAAGTGGATGCGTAACTCCCATGTGATCAAGCTTGTTATACCTAACCTTAGTGTAATAATATGATGTTGATTGGTTATAATCAGACCTCTTGAATGATTAATGTGATAATGAATTACACTCTTCCTGTGTTGAAACACATTGTAGTACTATTTGAATATCATAGTGCCTTGCCATGTTAGTATCTATGGACACATATGTGCTAATGATCTTTTGAGCCTTGTTTAAGGCATGGAATGATGATGATAACCTTACTATGAATAATGTGATGTTCTTAACGACCTTTGGGCATGTTTGAAGCCATTATTGAGGTGAAATACTCTTCATGTTCCAATAAGGGTTAAAACCATGGAACTTGTGATAAGATATTGGTACCTTATAAAAGTATGATGATAAGTGTGGTCCATTAATTTGCAATGAATGATAGCATGTGGTAATGTGATTAAGATTTATATCTCAAATGTTGTATATCTTTTAAAGTTGTTGTACATATGCTCTTTTTAGAATAGAATTAGGGTTTGAATGTCCATTTGTATGATTTAGCCTTAATTCACCCAATTGGCATAACTAATTAAGTGAAACTTCAATCATGTAGTGCCAAGTGCCATAGATCTATGTGAGTGTCAAAAATTGCCAGATAGTGAAACGAGTATTCCTAAGGGATACTCAGAGCGCATATTGATGAGTATGCGGGGTGCTTGTCATCCTGAATTCAAGTGTTAGTGAGGATGACAGTGGACATACCTAGCACTTAGTTTGAGAACGGTTGCGGTCATGTCTCGATTATTATTATTATTATTATTATTATTATTATTATTATTATATATATGATGAGATTGGAGGAAAACTGTGGTTGTAACTCAGATGGTAGGGTATGCGTACCTACCTCCTTTCATTAGTGTCATGACCTATACCAAGGACAGACTAGACTGTTAGCAGCTTGACCTTGTGTCATTGTGGCGGACCCATACTGATCGGGGGCGGAGAAGATCTTAGGAGTTCGGCTCTTCCTAAATCTTGTATGGAACTGATTTTGACTTAGTAGTGGTCGGTTGGGACTTAAGTGGTATTTCTCAAATCCCTCAGGGCAATGTAATAAAAGAAGTGATATAAGTCGTGTAGTATACTGACTATGGTCAAATACGTCTCACATTGTTTGATTAGTCTTTAACATGTCTTTATACTACTCAGTGTTTATAAGATGATATCATATGACCTTTGAGTAATTATACTTCTTGTCAAATTAATTTGCTTAATGGCTTAGTATGCTTAACCTATTCAATCTGCTTAAATTACTTAGTCATTAGTGTTGGGTTTTAGGGGAGACAGAGAAGGCAGCGGAAACAAAAATTTCTCCACCCAAACCCATAAGAAAGGAATCACATCAACGTCTATACAATAGGAAGGATGGTTTGTAGAGGCGTGCCTTATCCCGAGGCTTGCTCGGAAACTTTACCTCGCAGCTAGTGCGTTCTTCACATCCGGTCTTGGACGGTGTCTGTGCAGCTCCTAGTCGCACCGGGACTGGCACCTCCTGGTCTCACCAGGACTGTCGGGATTGATAGCTGTCCTTCGAGCGACAGAAGTCTCCCGCCTCTATAGTAGTCCACACGGACTACCTAGAACTCCGATCTCCTTGTCCCACAAAGAATAAGAAGGAATAGCACCCTCCTGTCGGCGTACTAGTCACCAACACACGCTCCTGCCACCAGTCGCTTTCTGCAGTTGTCTTTCCCTTGTTGTGCCTCCCTTATGAGGTAGCACTTGCTTGGGCTCTCTCTCGGTTACCAAAACGAGAGAGAATGACAACTTTGCAGAGCAACTGGTACACTGAGTTGTTGTCCTGAGAAGCCCCCACTACCCCAATATATAGGAGGGTCATGGGATAGAATTCTCTACCCCGGGCAATGCGGGATTAAAGCAGGAGTAGAAGGGTTCAGAATTTTCCACAAAAGCAACCAACCACGCCACCTGAACCAATCGTTTCATACATGAAATGGTCGGTTGGGGAGTTGAGCCGATCAGTTCAACCTCAATCGATTGGTTGGGACCCCTGAGCCGATCAGTTCACTATTGAGCCGATCGGTTCGTGGTCCTGATCCAACTCAAATTGACTTTCAAATTTGTTTCCGATTAATCAAATATTAATCCTTGTCCAAATCAAATTTTTACAAGTGAAACAAATTGTATTTGCAAAATCGACTTTCCAAACGATCTTGGTTGGTCACATGAGCCAACCGGTTCATCCCATGAGTCGATCGGTTCACCAACCTGAGCCGATCGGTTCATCTCATGAGACGATCAGTTGGGGCAACCGACCTATGCAAATTAGTCAATCGCAGTTTCAATCAATCTGATACTCTAATCAATCGATCCAACACCTTGAATACTATGATATTTAGCTATCAATTAATTGAGTGTTTAATTGACCTACTAAACTCCTTTAGTAATCAATCTAAACATGGTTTGTGGATAAACTCCTCTTCCAAGTTAAATCCTATGTGTGTGACCCTACAGGTCCATTTCACATTGGCAGTGAAAGTCCATAACACTTATGATTTCACAAGCAAAGAGCGGTGCCTAGTCACACATCAGTGCTACCCAAGTGAAATAGAAAGTTGGAGAACAACTTTCAATCCTAAAATCCATGAATGGTGTTACAGCGAATGTATAATTCCTTTGTCACTGATATCCCGAATTAACTCAAGGCATGGAATAGTCATCCTTTCAACGTTCATTCACTTTCTTGATCTCAGAGTAGATTGGAGGAGATATGTATGACATCAATATCACATACTGATTCACACATGTGTGTGCATGCCTATCTCAATCCTACTCATCAAGTGGCCATGGATATCCAAATCCCTTAAGAGGGACAAATCCCATATCTATCACTCACCCCTCAAAAGCCCCATGTGTCAAAGCCACCCAATCATCACTTTTATAACAACTCATTTTCAAGACTGTGTTTGATGATGTCAAAGTGTACCCAATCACATGTGTTGAGTGTAGTGTTTTCAGATCTAAGAATCACACTCACCACCATCACTGTGAGAACTGACTATGACTACCATGTCATGGTTCCATGTGTCAAACTCATGGTGGGTCTGTCTGGTAAACTTGTTCTCTAACAAGTACCTATGTGTTTGGTTTGATATCTCCATATCATGACTAATGAGATTCTGTCATCAACCAACACCACAATCTAGTCTTGTGTGTCATTGCTGTCTATATACCTTCCACAATGACATCCGACTAGGGACATAATAAGAATGTACAAACTCTTAGCATCCATATGATCTCATCGTTCAGGTCCTTAACCTGAAAGCATATGTCATTGAGTACTGTCATTCTCTAGACATTCAATCTGTTCTATCACTATCTCATATGACTGAATCAGAAAGAATTTGGAAGCTTGCCTTTGATCTTTATCAAATCAATCTTAATGTATCCCACCAATCATCCCATGATTGGCTGTCAGGGCATACATACCAATAGACTCCCACTTGCACTGCGAGCCAATCACCCTTGAATCATATTCTTAGTGATCTTCAAACATGTCCCACATGTTATTGTACTCAAGTGCTAACATAGTGAGTTATGGCAACACCTTGCCAAAGTCGGTATTAACTGCATGTCTCTCATCTCTTCGTTGTACGTCACACGTATGAGATGGAGTTGCCATAATATGCGATCTAGTATTCCTTTACTAACCTTTAGCCACATTGCGTGATCAAGTACCCAACTTGTCATCAATGACTGGAATAACTATAAGTTCATCTCATGAACTTCCAAATCCATATAGTATCCACTGTTGTTCTTTAACACACGGACACTCAGCTTTTCCTTTTAAACAACTTTATTGGAACATTTCCAATTATCAACAAACATTCACTTTTATATATCCCATATATATATATTGCGATTAATTTTCTGTCCTTTTCGGAAGTTCACATCAGTGTAACTCTTTACAGTGAACCCTTCCTTATTTCCATAGAACTAGTACTTCTCAAGTACTTATCAAGTTCTCATGGTATTCCAGTAACCCTTACTGGAACTAGACAGACATCCACTCGTCATGTCCCACATATGAGTTATCAGGATGAGCATATCATATTGTAATGTCCTACATACAAGATGATAAATGCATTTTATTCTTGATATGCCCATACATGCAAGATAATGGGATGATTACATATATGATAAATCCATATCTATTCTTAGTGTTCCCATTCTTCATAAGAATTGGACACTTGGCCTTGGGATACCAACTCCATGTAACATGGACAAGTTTTCTCCCACTAAATCTATGCACACTGAACTCTTCAGTATAGATTGCCAATGTATGCTTTCTCTTTTCAGGTCAAGAGGTTTTTCAAGAACTATCTCTATAGATCTCTATTCCTATCACATAGGAAACATCTCTACCTTCTTTAAAGATAATTTCCACTTTGGATTTCCATTCTAGAACATTTTCATTTCACATCAACATGTGGAATGTGAATACGCTCCCACTAAATCACATATCTCTCTTTAGCTTTGACATATCAGTCAAACCCTTTGACTATATCATCAATGTAAAGATCACAGTTCTGAGTTGCTTGTACTCAATCAATCACATTGATTAGTCCATTGTAACTTATAGACTTCATTTGCATTAATGTATTCATAAACCTTATAGGTTGTGTCATGTACACATCCTTGTTTTATTCCTCATAGGAATGCAGTTTTAGTATCTGTATGCCAAATGTCTTAGTCATTAAGTTGCAGTCAACAAGCATTATCTTTCTCAAAATGTCATCCATGCGTCTTAACACTTAAGACTCATTTGCACTTATGGATTTCATTCCAATGGGTGCTACCATCAAGGTCATACCTTATGGTTCACATGGAAGTCAATTAGGATGTAATGGTCATAAATCATAACTCAAAATCTGGTTCCTCATATTTATCTAGATGGTTGACTCATCACATGACCAACTCATCACATAGATAATTGAGGTGTATTTGTCAAGGATATAAGAACTCACAACTCCTTGTGATTCTTAATGTCCTTTATTAGTGTGGGGTATTCTTTATTTAAGAAGAACTTAGTTATTTGATAATCATCCTCTAACTCCTTAGAGTATGACTCCTTTTGATTTAGACATCACCATGCCTTAATCATGAGTTCACTATGATACACTATCATAATCACTCACAAGGTCCTCAAACATTTGGTTCAAGTATTTCATTCATTGATCTCATCTAGAATTAACACTTTACCAAATTTGTACTTCATCTATGATGTTCTTGAACACTTCAAGATATTCATATTGGTATTTCTCTAAACACCATTTGAAGTATTAGCATTTGCTCCAATAGGTATGTAAATACATCACATGTATTATACCTAATAGGATAATCATTCTCCCACTACCACTAGTGAAGATTGATTAATCATGTCTAAGAGATTCATGTCTCTTACTGGTTCTCTAACCAAAAGCGTCTAGATTTATCCATCATATGGAAACTAGAAATGAACTTCTCATGATTTATGCTAATTTGATTGTTTGAGTTATCAATAACTTTTAGGTATCATTTTATCTTATGCATAACAAGTACCACAAGATAAACAAGTCATTGCCATAAAGATCATATCTTTTGAGATTGAAACATCAACTTTATTAATTGCTATCATTGTCATATAATATGCAAAATATAAAGTGTTTCTATATGAAATAGTAGTTCGTAACTCTATTACATGCATTCAAGGCTGAAAATAAACCAAAGTACTCCTATCTATGTCGGCAACACTTGCCCCATTTATTGAGTGCTTTACACTTTACATCTTGGTATCATATACCTCAAAAAGTGTTACAAGTTTATTTCATGACACCTTCAGGTGGAGACGTCTGCCGCCTCCTTCTTCTTTAGTTCTTCTAGATAGAGTGGACAATTTCTTTTCCAATGTCATGGCTTTTGACAATGGTGACAACTCTCTTGGTCATGCCTCCCTTGGCTTTGAGAGCTGAAGACGCCTTGGGCTCCTGGCTAGCATCAGAACCTTTCCTAGCTTTGCCCTTGCGCTTGGACTTGCCTTTCTTGTTGTTGATCATCATCACAGACTTAGGCTTGTCCTTCTTCATCTATGTCTCGGCTGTCCTAAACATGCCCAACAACTCTGTGAACGGCTTGTCAAAGTTGTTCATGTTGTAGTTCATCACAAACTGACTGTAGGATTCTGGAAACTATTGCAATATCACGTCAGTAACCAACTCTTGGCTCAGGGGAAATCCCAATCTCGTCAGGTTTTCCACATACCCAATCATCTTGAGCGTGTGAGGACCAAATGGATCTCCTTCTATCATGACGCACTTGAACAATGCCCTGGAGACATCATATCTCTCTTGTCATGCTTGATCTTCATACATGTTCTTGAGATGCTGAATCATCTCAATGACACCCATGTTCTCATGTTGTCTCTGCAACTTGTGGTTCATGGAGTACAACATCAAGCACTTTGCATCAATGGCATCATCAGAATGCTTCTTGTAAGCATTCCTTTCTGCCTTTGGTGCGGTAGGAGCAGGTTCCTCTGGAATTGGAGTATCCAGGACATAGAGCTTTCGCTCTTGAGTGAGAACAATTCTTAATGTCCTAAACCAGTTGTGGAAGTTAGTCCCATTCAGCTTGTCCTTCTCAAGGAGCGATCACAATGAAAAGTGATTGTTGTTTGTTTTCATTTGAGCTACAAAAGGAAATATATGCAATTTAGTCCAAAACTCAATTTTGACTTATTTGATTGATTTGAAAAGTTGACGATATAATTAGGACTTTAATTAATTATCGCTCCCACTATTTTGTTCAAATTGATAGCCCTCACCATCAATTCGAAAGATTACATCGTACAATCCTCTAGTAGGTCAAGATTTGTATTTCATCAAGTCATGAGTCAGCTTTGGCTGATCGCTCACAATCTTGACTATTTAGGTAGGCCATCATGCCAATTGAATCATATGCAACTCTTGATGAATGAACATGCACAACACCTTGCCATGAACATTTCGTGCCTCTGGGCCTAGACGCTCTAAGAATCACCAGTTAAGTCTAACCCAAAAGCCGACACGGTAAACATGCACCCTGCTTTGGCAGAACCTACATGTTTACCCTTCACACTTCCATGAGATAGACGACACACCACTCTTTGGCATAACCTACACTTGGTCGATCAAGTTTTTCATGTGTGCCGCTGATGGAAGGCGTAAAAGACTTAATATTTAGATGAGGGATTTGGTTTTATAGGTACATATATATATCCAATCACCACAATATATAGTACGTATCATATACATGCTATATCCCATAGAAAAATATGTGAAACGATAAAAGCGATGATTATGGCCATCCTAATGTGACTCCTCGAGCCAAGAGGAATCACGGTCATCTAGGTCTACATCACATGCAATCTATCCATGATGAAGTGTTATAGCCATCTGAGTTGATCAACTCATCTCATGAATGACCTGCTCTCTCTGGCCGGTCGTCTGGGTGCCACTAGCCGATCGGTTGGCTCCTCCAACCGATCGGTTCGTCTGGTCATCATGCATCTCCTCATGACTGCCACCCGATCGTCTCGCTCCTCGAATCGCTAGTCTGGAACGTCAACCAATCGGTTCACTCCTTGAACCGATCGTCTCAGTCATCGTCAGATTGTCCGCCATTCTTTGACATAATAGGAAATAAAAAAATCTATCCTATTTACATTTGAATTAGGAAACCCTGAGTTACATTCGGGGGGAGCAAAGGTAGGAAAGAAATCTCGAGTTATCTCGAGTTACATCAGGAATAGGAGATAGGGAATCAGTGCGCAGACCAAGATGCAAGCAACCACATACAACCAAGCACACAAATATAGGGTTTATAGGCCATAACCACGCTATACATCCACCAAAAAACTTGTTTAAGGGCGACATGTATTGAGTGCATTCATATTACATATCATATATGTATATTGGGATCTGTAGATTTAGGATTGGACATGCATAAATCCAATTTTATTCGCATCGTATGCAATAAATAAAGGCGACAAACCAAAATTGATCATATCGATAATCCTAAAGTATAGAGCAGTTGACGTGGCTCTGATACCACTGTTGGGTTTTAGGGGAGACAGAGAAGGCAGCAGAAATAAAAATTTCTCCACCCAAACCCATAAGAAAGGAATCACGTCAACGTCTATACAATAGGAAGGATGGTTTGTAGAGGCGTACCTTGTCCCGAGGCTTGCTCGGCGACTTTACCTCACAGCTAGTGCGGTCTTCACCTCCGGTCTTGGACGGTGTCTGTGCAGCTCTGGGTCGCACCGGGACTGGCACCTCCTTATCTCACCGGGACTGTCGGGATTAATGGTTATCCTCTGAGCGGCAGAAGTCTCCCGCCTCTATAGTAGTCTACACAGACCACCTGGAACTCCGATCTCCTTGTCCCACAAGGAATCGGAAGGAGTCGCACCCTCCTGTCGGCGTACTAGTCACCAACACACTCTCCTGCCACCAGTCACTTTCTGTCATTTTCTTTCCCTTATTATGCCTCCCTTATCAGGTATCACTTGTTTGGGCTCTCTCTCGGTTACCAAAACTAGAGAAAACGACAACTTTGCAGAGCAACTGGTGCACTAAGTTGTTGTCCTGAGAAGCCCCCACTACCCCTATATATATAGGAGGGTCATGGGACAGGTTCTCTACCCCAGGCAATGTGTGATTAAAGCAGGAGTAGAAGGGTTCGGAATTTTCCACAAAAGCAACCAACCGCGCCACCTGAACCGATCGTTTCATACATAAAACGGTCGGTTGGGGAGTTGAGCTGATCGGTTCGACCTCAACCGATCGGTTGGGACCCTTGAGCCGATTGATTCGTGGTAATGATCCAACTCAAATTGACTTTCAAATTTGTTTCTGATTAATCAAATATTAATCCTTGTCCAAATCGAATTTGTACAAGTGAAACAAATTGTATTTGCAAAATCGACTTTCCAAACGATCTCGGTTGGTCACATGAGCCGACCGGTTCATCCCATGAGTCGATCGATTCACCAACCTGAGCTGATCGGTTCATCTCATGAGCCGATCGGTTGGGGCAGTAGACCTGTGCAAATTAGTCAATCGCAGTTTCAATCAATCTGATACTCTAATCAATCGATCCAACACCTTGAATACTATGATTTTGAGCTATCAATTAATTGAGTGTTTAACTAAACTACTCAACTCCTTTAGTAATCAATCTAAACATGGTTTGTGGATAAACTCCTCTTCCAGGTTAAATCCTATGTGTGTGAACCTACATGTCCATTTCACATTGGCAGTGAAAGTCCATAACACTTATGATTTCACAAGCAAAGAGTGGTGCCTAGTCACACATCAGTGCTACCCAAGTGAAATAGAAAGTTGGAGAACAACTTTCAATCCTACAACCCGTGAATGGTGTTACAATGAATGTATAATTCCTTTGTCACTGATATCCCGAATGAACTCAAGGCATGGAACAATCATCCTTTCAATGTTCATTCACTTTCTTGATCTTAGAGTAGATTGGAGGAGATATGTATGACATCAATATCACATACCGATTCACACATGCATGTGCACGCTTATCTCAATCCTACTCATCAAGTGGCCATGGATATCAAACTCCCTTAGGAGGGACAAATCCCATATCTATCACTCACCCCTCAAAAGCCCCATGTGTCAAAGCCACCAAATCATCACCTTTATAACAACCCATGTTTCAGGACTGTGTTTGATGATGTCAAAGTGTACCCAATCACATGTGTTGAGTGTAGTGATTTCAAGTCTAAGAATCACACTCACCACCATCACTATGAGAACTGACTGTGACTACCATGTCATGGTTCCATGTGTCAAACTCACGGTGGGTCTATCCGGTAAACTTGTTCTTCAACAAGTACCTATGTGTTTGGTTTGATATCTCCATATCATGACTAATGAGATTCTATCATCAACCAACACCACAATCTAGTCTTGTGTGTCATTGCTGTCTATCTACCTTCCACAATGACATCTAACTAGGGACATAATAAGAATGTACAAACTCTTAGCATCCATATGATCTCATCGTTCATATCCTTAACCTGAAAGCATACGTCATCGAGTATTGTCATTCTCTAGACATTCAATCTGTTCTATCACTATCTCATATGACTGAATCAGAAAGAATTTGGAAGCTTGCCTTTGATCTTTATTAAATCAATCTTAATGTATCCCACCAATCATACCATGATTGGCTCTCAGGGCATGCATACCAACAATTAGTATATCTGCTCAGTTCATTTATTGTCAATCAATATGCTATAATCAATATATGTTGGAGAGAGTTATATCTCTCACTGGGACTGGGTCTCACCCGTGGGTCACCACATTTTTTTAGGTGGTCGCGGGCAACGAGGTCGAGGTCGCAATGTGGAAGAGAACCAACCTGGTGATCAATAGATTCAGAAGGTTGGTTAGTTGTAGATGTTAGTAGTATAGTCCTAGTGTCGTCCCTGTACTCTCAGGTCCTGGTATGGGATGTGTTTTCTAGATGATATACTTGT
Source organism: Alisma plantago-aquatica (assembly GCA_963693085.1). NCBI lineage: Eukaryota > Viridiplantae > Streptophyta > Magnoliopsida > Alismatales > Alismataceae > Alisma > Alisma plantago-aquatica. The sequence continues at coordinate 398,144,407 of OY856410.1, forward strand.
ATCGACACGAGATTTTGGTAGTATGCCAATGTTTCTAAATATATGACATGTACATGTGAAATATCTTTTGTATGTAGGATGTGACTGAAGTCTTTGGACCCATATGTAAATACTTGTTACAGTATATGAGAATGGAATGATGGACTTTTTATAAATGTTCTAGAGTTTAATTACGTTGTTGGAATTGGTTTTAATTATTCCACATTTCTGACTATGTGATAAATTAGTAGTTGACCGTGTTTTGTGTTTTGAGTAATCTCGTTAGAGTAACGTCGTGTCACAGATAAGTTGGTATCAGAGCTCTAGGTTTACTGAGTCTACAGGGACATAGGACTTAGGTTTGAGTGTGTTCTTATGTATCCAACATATCTGATCATAGTTTATGCTTATGCAGATATGTCTGGAGGACATGAAGAACATGTTGAGAGTAACTATGTAGTACTAGGAGGAGGTGTTGGAAGGCAGGCACGCGATGAGAGAGTGCTAAAAGTAGGGCCAAAGTAACCTGCAATGCCTCATCTAGACTCGACAATGATGGCCAATCTTGAGTTTCAGCATATGTTTAGACAGATGATGGCCACAATTACATATATTGCTGACAGAGCACCATCACCTCAAGCTAGGGCAGTCGCCTCTAATGTGGAGTCCCAAGGTGTCGGGAAGACATTTGAACGTCTTAGACATGTTGGGGATATTGAATATGTAGGTACTTCTGATCTAGCAGACGCTGACATGTGGTTGAATGAGCTGGAAAAGGCATTCAAAATCCTAAATATCACTAAAGAAAACAAAGTTAAGCATGTGGTATACTTGTTGAAGTGTAGTGATGGCCACTGGTGGGCCATAGAAGAGGAGAAAAGGCCAGGAGTTGTGATAGGATGGGATGAGTTTTAGAGGGAATTTGTTAGCCGATATTTTCCAGAGACCTACCTAGATGAGAAAATCTCTAATTTCGAGAAGAGTCGTCAGGGAGCTATGACTATCAATGAGTATGAATCAAAGTTTATGGAACCTCTGAGGTTCTGCCCCCACATGCATGCAACAGACAAGGAAAGGATTTAGATATTTGAGAAGGGTCTAAGTACATAGTTGACTACTACAACATCAACATTAGAGAATAGGGAAAGGTTTTCCACCTTTGTAAAATCTATCAAGAGGATTGAGAGGTCTGCCATAGAGAAGCGTGAAGCTAATGCTAAGAAGCGACCTATGCAATTTCAAGGGCAATCATCTGGAGGCTTTAAGAAGCCAAGGTTTTTCCCACCGCCGTCACAACCAAGGTCAACCTTCACTGAACCAAGATCACATGCACCGTCACAGTGGACCCCGAGTAGGGGTAGAGGTCACCGTTTTCCACAAATAAGAGCTCGCACTTCATCATCAGTCTCAGTTACAGGGCCGTTTAGACCACATAGTGATAACCGAGTGTGTCATTAATGTGGACAGACAGGTCATATTAGATGGAGTTGCCCTATGAAGGTTGAGGAGGTGACTCAGTAGCCAAGGCAGAATCAACAAGGATCACAACAAAGACAACTTGATACTGGTAGTGGCAGAGGATGCGGTCAGGCTTCCCATGCAGGATCCTAGGACAAGAGAGCAGAGGATGTGGACAACAGCAGGCGACAGCTAGGTTCTATGCCATGACCCAGCCGGAAGCAGTGGACAATCTATGAGTCATGACAGGTCAGATGGAATTATTTCATTCTGATTTTCTGCTTCTTGTTTCATATCTGTGTTAGTAGATCTAGGTGTGACACACTCTTTTATCACAAGAGAGGTGATAGATAGTTGTTATCTATCTGTTAATCTTAGATCTGATAGCTTGCAGCTAGAGACTCCTTTGGTTGATTCCGCTGAGTTGCGGGAAGTGTGCCCTTCTTGTGTTCTTTCTTTCTATGAGCACAACATTCAAGTGGATCTTTTGCCACTTGACATGCATGGTTTTGATGTAATCCTAGGAATGTATACCTTGGAAAAATACAAGGTAGTCTTGGACTGTAGTACTAAGGTGGCGACGTTCCATGATGGAGATATATAGTGGATTTTTTAGGGTGATAGGAAGATTCTTACTACTTGTTTGATGCCAGCTATGATAGCTGAGTGGTTGATGAGACAAGTATGTGAGGCTTTCTTAGCTCATGTTGTGGATACCAAGGTGGGCGGTCCTAGTATCCAGGAGGTACCAGTGGTGTGAGAGTTCGAGGATGTCTTTCCAGAGGAATTTCCTAGCATTCCCCCTCCTAGAGAGATTGAGTTTGAGATCAATCTTGTTACTGGAACACAACCCATAGCACAGTCAGCATACAAAATGGCACCAACAGAGATGCAGGAGTTAAAGAAATAGTTACAAGAATTGTTAGAGAAGGGTTTTATCAGGCCGAGCACTTCCCCCTGGGGTGCTCCCATGTTGTTTGTTAAAAAGAAGAATGGTTCAATGAGGTTGTGTATAGACTACATATAGTTGAACAAGGTGACAATAAAGAATAAGTATCCTTTGTTGAGGATTGATGATCTTTTTTATCAGTTGAGAGGTGCCACTGTGTTTTCAAAGATAGACCTAAGGTCAAGTTACCATCAGTTGAGAATTAAGGCTGATGACATACCCAAGTCAGCTTTTAGGACTAGGTATGGTCATTATGAGTTTGTGGTTATTCCATTTGGGCTAACCAATGCACCTGCAGCTTTTATGGATCTAATTAATAGGTTGTTTAGACCTTATCTTGATCAGTGTGTAGTTGTGTTCATAGATTATATCCTGATATACTCCAAGGATAGTCAATAGCATGAGAAACGCCTTCGCCAGGCATTGACTTTGTTGAGGCAACATCAACTATATGCTAAGTTCAGCAAGTGTGAATTCTTGTTATCTGAAGTGTCTTTTCTGGACCATGTCATATCTGAAAAAGGTGTTTGTGTTGATCCCAATAAAGTGGAATCTGTACTAGAATGGGAACAACCAAAGACACCGACAGAGATCCGTAGTTTCCTAGGTTTGGCAGGTTACTATCGGAGGTTCATCAAAGACTTCAATTCTATAGCGTTACCCCTAACTAGGTTAACCAGGAAGGATGTTCCTTTTGCTTGGAATGACAAGTGTCAACGTTCTTTCCAGCTTTTGAAAGAAAAGTTGACTAGTGCACCGGTGTTAGTACTGCCAGAGCAAGGAAAAGGCTATATTATCTTTTGTGATGCTTCAAAGAATGGGTTGGGATGCGTGTTGATGTAGGATAAAAATGTGATTTCTTTTGTTTCGTGACATCTTAAGAAACATGAGGAGAATTACCCAACACATGATCTGAAGCTTGTAATAGTTGTCCACGCCTTAAAGATCTGGAGACACTATCTTTATGGAGAAAAGTGTCAGATCTTCACTGACCACAAGAATCTACAGTATATCTTTTCAAAATAGGAGTTGAATATGAGGTAGATGAGATGGATGAAGCTGATTAAGGATTGTGATTGCATAATAGACTACAATCCAAGGAAAGCAAATGTGGTAGCTGATGCATTGAGTAGAAAGTCATCTTCATTATCAATGATAGATAATGCATAATTAAATTCCTTAATGTGCCATAAGAGAGATATGCTAGTGTCTCTTTGCCAGATGAATGTATAGGTAGAAGTTTCCTTGTTGGCGGGATTATTGGCACAGTTACAAGTGAAACCTACCTTGAGACAGCAGATTCATGATGCACAATAGAATGATACTGTTGTACAGAATATCCGATCAGAGATTGGCAGTGAAAAGTATGATGACTTTCATGAGGCAGATGATGGTACAGTTTGTTACCATAATAGGGTAATAATTCCTGATGTTGATGGGTTGAGGAAGATGGTACTTGAGGAGGCTCACTCCTCCATGTATGCAATGCATCCAGGAAGTACCAAGATGTACCAAAATTTGAAAGACATGTATTGGTGGCCAGGTCTAAAGTGTGATGTGGCAGAGTTCATTGCCAAATGTCCAATTTTTCAGCAGGTGAAGGCTGAGCACTAGAAGCATGCAGGGACATTACAACCCTTGCCAATACCACAGTGGAAATGAGATCATATTACTATGGACTTTGTGGTTGGTCTTCCTAGGACAACCAAGGGTCATAATTCCATATGGGTGATAGTAGACAGACTGACAAAGTCAGCTCATTTTTTTCCAGTTAAGAAGACGTTTACAACAGAGAAATTGGCACAAATATATGTTGATGAGATAGTCCGTCTGCATGGCATTCCAGTGACTATAGTTTCTGACAGAGGTCCACAGTTTACAAGTCATTTTTGGGACCGTCTACATTCAACAATGAGAACACAGCTGATATTCAACATAACTTTTTATCTGCATACCAATGGCCAGTCTGAAAGGACTATTCAGACTTTGGAGGATCTCTTGAGGGCATGTGTGCTGCAATTTCTTGGTAGTTGGGATGTACATATGACTTTGATAGAGTTTGCATACAACAATAGCTATCAAATAAGTATATATATGACTCTGTATGAGGCTATATATGGGAGATGATGTCGGTCTCCTCTTTACTGGTATGAGATAGGTGAATATCAACTTTTGGGTCCTGAGCTAGTACAACATACTACAAAAAAGATTAAAGTGATACAACAACAGTTGAAAGCAGCCCAGGACAGGCAAAAATCTTATGCAGATAACCGATGCAGACCACTTGTGTTCCAAGTGTGAGATATAGTATATCTTAAGGTTTCTCCTTGGAAAGGTATGCTGAGGTTTGGAAATATGGGTAAGTTGGCTCCCAGATTTATGGGACCATACCCTATCCTAGCTCGTGTTGGAAAGGTAGCATATAAGTTGGAGCTACCATCAGAGCTACATAGATTACATAATGTCTTTCACATCTCTATGTTGAGGAAATGCCATCTAGATACTGACCAGACAATCCAACCAGTAGAGGTTGAGTTAGATGAGGATATCTCCTATGTTGAGGGTCTTGTGTTCATCTTGGATAGAAGGGTGAAAAAGCTGAAGAGTAAAGATATAATACTAGTGAAAGTTTTATGGAATCATCGTGGCATAGAGGAATCCACACGGGAACTAGAGAATGATATGCATATAAAATACCCATCTCTTTTTGCATAGGATTTCGGGGTGAAATCCTTGTTAGGGGTTTATAGTTGTAAGGCCTCTGAACTTGCTTAATGAAATGAATGAGAATAATTACCATAATTGAATACTTATAACCATAATATAACCTTTTATATGTTTTGAAATCATAATACAAGCTTAAGTTTCAAATTTGGTCCAATTTGGACATTGTTTGAGCAAGTTATGCAATTTTCTGTACATTTTGGACTTTTTTGTAATTTACCCAATTGAGGGGTTTTCTTTGCAATTTATCACATACATTATGTACCTTAGATGTTATATTATCATTATTGAGATTTTTTATCCATGGGGATCCTATTTGAGCCATGGTTTGAAGGCGTTTTCATCAAGGGTATTTTAGGGTTTACCCCTTCATGGATGAGCTACCTTTAGTAGCTACCAACTAATGAATTATGTGATTCGCTGGGAAATTTGACAATGGAAAGTTAAGCAGGTTAGTAGGGATGGTGGGGGACTGCTTGTGTGTGTGCTTGTATATTCTTAATATTTTAAGGCCATAGACACATGGGGAAGCTACTTTTACACCTCATGCTTGCTTCTATCCTTATCCATGGGTTATATTTACCCCTTCTTTGCCCAAGTACGAAACTATGCTTGCTTTTTCTTTCCTATAACATAGATAAATGACTCCACTCTATTTTTATGTGGAACCAAGTGCTCTAAGGTAGAAGACAACCCCTTTTTGGAGAAGAAGGTCTCCTAGAGCTCCATCTAGCCCTACCAATGGTTTCCAAGGTCATCTTCTAGGGATTTCAACCAAGGAAAGTTGTTTTCTTCCTTCCTTCTCCATTTTTATTGCTCTTCTCCTTCCTTAGACCTTCCTACAGTTCAAAAACCTACTGTTCCATGGTGAAAGTGGCTCTATAATTCAAAAATTTATCCTTCTTGTTTTTTTCCTCTAGGGTTTTGCTTCCTTGTGGAGAGAAGTGCTTATTTGGCCAAGTTCAGATCTGAATCCAAGGTTTTCTTGCCCTATTTGCTCGATATTCTTGCTTTTTGGGATCTGACCTACTCTATAGAGGCAAGATATATAACATTCTTTACTTATATTGCTTACTAGAAGCTTGTTAGTGTATGTTTATGCCTTAATGTGTTGAATTAAGCATAGAGAAACTATGCTTGTTTAGAATTATGAATTTTTGTGGTGTTCCCTATTTTGTTTCAGTTCTATATGAACTTTTAAACATGTGTATGAACTTTCTAAGGTGTAACATGATCTGGGACAGGTTGATAGCATCAACCTATGGTTCTAAGCACAAAATAGTTGATGGTTCAAATTAGAGTTTTCAAGCTATTTCTTTCCCTATCACACCACCGATGGTCATACCATTCACAACCAATGGTGTTGCTATCTTGGCAACTGATGTTTGTGATCAAGGGTGTCAAATATATGGTGATAACCTATGGTCACCCCCTTAGGTCAGGTTTTGGCTCAATTAGATGTTTAATTATCATTTACAATGTATTCTAATGATGTTATCAATCGATGATGACATTAGCTTAATATTTGATAGTGTTAACTGAATGTATTACTGATCCAACAACCAATGGTGACCTAATGATCACAATTAATGGTGGATCAGGTCATCACCATGTATGATGAGTTAAGAATGTAATTGTAGATTTGACTAAACCTTGAACCAATGGTTTCTTGGTTCAGTTGATCTGATGGTTAGACCTATACTTCAATTGATAACCTTGAACAATGAACCTGATCCAATGAATAATATTGTATGCTTCCACATCCAATAGATTATAATAAATCACATGGTATTATATGTGGGTCCTAGTGATGATAATTCAATGGTTCAATGCCATTAATTTTTAGTCTTACCTTTGCCATCATATAGTTCTATTTGATAAATCACTATAATAAGTGGATGCGTAACTCCCATGTGATCTAGCTTGTTATACCTAACCTTAGTGTAATTATATGATGATGATTGGTTATAATCAGACCTCTTGAATGATTAATGTGATAATGAATTACACACTTCTTGTGTTGAAACCACATTGTAGTACTATTCGAATATCATAGTGCCTTGCCATGTTAGTATCTATGGACGCATATGTGCTAATGATCTTTTGAGCCTTTTTTAAGGCATGGAATGATGATGATAAACTTACTATGAATAATGTGATGGTCTTAACGAACTTTGGACATGTTTGAAGCCATGATTGAGGTGAAATCCTCTTCATGTTCTAATAAGGGTTAAAACCCTGGAACTTGTGATAAGATATTGGTATCTTATAAAAGTATGATGATAAGTGTGGTCCATTAATTTGCAATGAATGATAGCATGTGGTAATGTGATTAAGATTTATATCTCAAATGTTTTATATCTTTTGAAGTTGTTATACATATACTCTTGTTAGAAAAGAATTAGGGTTTGAATGTCCATTTGTATGATTTAGCCTTAATTCACCCAATTGGCATAACTAATTAAGTGAAACTCTAATCATGTAGTCCTTGTGCCATAGATCTATCTGAGTGTCAGAAATTTCCAGATAGTGAAATGAGTATTCCTAAGGGATACTCGGAGCGCATACTTATATGCGGGGTGCTTGTCATCCTAAATTCAAGTGTTAGGGTGGATGACAGTGGTCATACCTAGCCCTCAATTTGAGAATGGCTGCGGTCGTGTCTTAGTGATTATATATATATATGATGATGAGATTGGATGACAGCTATGGTTGTACCTCAGATGGTAGGGTATGTGTATCCACCTCCTTTCACTAGTTTCATGACCTGTACCAAGGACGGACTAGGCTGTTAGTAACTTGACCTTGTGTCGTTGTGGCGGACCCATACTGACTGGGGGCGGAGAAGATCTTAGGAGTCCATCTCTTCCTAGATCTTGTATGGCACTGATTTCAACTTAGTAGTTGTCAGTTGGGACTTGAGTGGTATTTCTCAAATCCCTCAGGGCAATGTAATAAAAGAAGTGATATAAGCCATGTAGTATACTGACTATGGTCAAATACATCTCACATTGTTTGATTAGTCTTTAACTTGTCTTTATACTACTTAGTGTTTACAAGATGATATCATATGACCTTTGAGCAATTATACTTTTTGTCAAGTTAATTTTCTTAATGGCTTAGTATGCTTAACCTATTCAATCTGCTTAAATTGCTTATTCATTACTATATCTGCTCAGTTCATTTACTGACAATCAATATGTTATAATAAATATATGTTGGAGAGAGTTATATCTCTCACTGGGACTGGGCCTCACCCATGGGTCACCACATTTTTTAGGTGGTTGCGAGCAATGAGGTCGAGGTCGCACTGTGGAAGAGAACCAACCTGGTGATCAATAGATTCAGAAAGTTGGTTAGTTGTAGATGTTAGTAGTAGAGTCCTAGAGTCATCCCTGTACTCTCAGGTCCGGGTATGGGATTTGTTTTCAAGATGATATACTTGTATCAACATGAGATTTTAGTAGTATGCCAATGTTTGTAAATATATGGCATGTACATGTGAAATATCATTTGTATGCAGGATATGACTGAGGTCTTTGGACCCATATGTAAATACTTATTACAGTATATGAGAATGGAATGATGGACTTTTTATAAATGTTCTAGAGTTTATTTACATTGTTGGAATTGGTTTTATTTATTTCGCAATTCTGACTATGTGATAAATTAGTAGTTGATCGTGTTTTGTGTTTTGAGTAATCTCGTTAGCGTGACAAGGTGTCACAATTAAGTTGGTATCAGAGCTCTAGGTTTACTGAGTCTACATGGACATATGACTTAGGTTTGAGTATGTTCTTATGTATCCAACATATCTGATCATAGTTTATGCTTATGCAAATATGTATGGAGGACATGAAGAACATGTTGAGAGTAGCTATGTAGCACCAGGAGGAGGTGCTGCGAGGCAGGCACGCAATGAGAGAGTTCCAGAAGCAGGGCCAAAGCAGCCCACAATGCCTCATCTAGACTCGATAATGATGGTCAATCCTATGTTTCAGCATATGTTTAGACAGATGATGGCCACAATTACACATATTGCTGACAGAGTGCCAACACCTCAAGCTAGGGTAGCCGCCTCTAATGTGGAGTCCCAAGGTGTCAGGAAGACATTTCAACATCTTAGACATGTTGGGGCTATTGAATATGCAGGTACTTCTGATCCAGCAGACGCTGACATGTGGTTGACTGAGATGGAAAAGGCATTCAAAATCCTAAACATCACTGAAGAAGACAAAGTTAAGCATGCAGTATACTTGTTGAAGGGTAGTGCTGGCCACTGGTGGGCCATAGAAGATGAGAAAAGGCCAGGAGTTGTGATAGGATGGGAGGAGTTTTAGAGGGAATTTGTTAGTCGATATTTTCCAAAGACCTACCTAGATGAGAAAATCTCTCAGTTTGAGAAGATTCGTTACGGAGCTATCACTATCAATGAGTATGAATCAAAGTTTATGGAACCTTTGAGGTTCTTCCCACACATGGCAACAACAGACAAGGAAAGGATCCAGAGATTTGAGAAGGGTCTGAGTACAAAGTTGACTACTAAACATCAGCCTTGGAGAATAGGGAAAGGTTTTCCACCTTTGTGGAATCTGTCTGAGAGGTCTGTTATAGAGAAGCGTGAAGCTAATGCTAAGAAGCGACCTATGCAGTTTCAAGGGCAATCATCTCGAGGCTTTAAGAAGCCAAGGTTTTTTCCACCCCCATCGCAACCAAGGTCAACCTTCACTGAACCAAGATCACATGCACCATCACAGTGGACCCCAACTAGGGGTAGATGTCACAGTTTTTCACAAATAAGAGCTCATAGTTCATCATCAGTCTCAGCTATAGGGCCGTTTAGACCACATAGTGATAACTGAGTGTGTCATCAATGTGGACAGACATGACATATTAGATGGAATTGCCTATGAAGGTTGAGGAGGTGACTCAACAGCCAAGACAGAATCAATAGGGATCACAACAACAACAGTTTGATACTGGTAGTGGTAGAGGATGTGGTCAGGCATCCCATGTAGGATCCTTAGGAAAAGCGAGCAGAGGATGTGGACGAAAACAATGTTGGGTTTTAGAGGAGACAGAGAAGGCAGCGGAAACAAAAAAAATTCTTCTCCCAAACCCAGAATAAGGAATCGCGTCAACGTCTATATAATAGGAAGGATGGTTTGTGGAGACATACCTTGTCCTGAGGCTTGCTCGGTGACATTACCTCGCGGCTTGCACGGTCTTCACCTCCGATCTTGGACGGTGTCTGTGCAGCTCCTGGTCTCAGTGGGATTGTCGGGATTCACAGCTGTCCTCCAAGCGGCAGAAGTATCCCACCTCTGAAGTAGTCCACACAGACCACCTGGAACTCCGATCTCTTTGTCCCACAAGGAATTAGAAGGAGTCGCACCCTCTTGTCAGCGTACTAGTCACCAACACACTCTCTTACAGCCAGTTGCCTTTTTGTAGTTGTCTTTCCCTTATTGTGCCTCCCTTATCGGGTAACACTTGCTCGGGCTCTCTCGGTTACCACAACCAGAGAGAACGACAACTTTACAGAGCAACTGGTGTTCTGAGTTATTGTTCCTGAGAAGCCCCCACTATCCCTATATATATAGGAGGATCATGAAATAGGGTTCTCTACCCCAGGCAATGAGGGATTAATGCAGGAGTAGAAGGGTTCAATATTTTCCACAAAACAACCAATCTACGTTAGCTGAACCAATTGGTTCACACCCTGAAATGATCATTTCGGGCCCTGATCCGATCGTTTGGGACCTGAGCCGATCATCTAGTGCTCTGAGCCAATCGGTTCATGCCTGAGCTAATCGGTTCGTGGTCTTGATCCAACTCAAATTGAATTTCATATTTGTTTCCGATTAATCAAATATTAATCCTTGTCCAAATCGAATTTGTACAAGTGAAACAAATTGTATTTACAAAATAGTCTTCTGACTTTCCAAACGATCTCGGTTGGTCACATGAATCGATCGGTTCAACAATTGAGCTGATCATCTCATTGATACATGAGCCGACTGTCTCACCAGTTGAGCCGATCGGTTCACCAACCTGAGCCGATCGGTTCATCCCATGAGCCGATCGATTGGGGCAGTAGACTATGCAAAATCAGTCAATTGCAATTTCAATCAATCCGATACTCTAACCAATCGGTCTAACACCTTAAACACTATGATATTGAGCTATTAATTGATTGAGTGTTTAATTGAACTACTAAACTCCTTTAGTAATCAATCTAAACATCGTTTGTGTATAAACTCCTCTTCCAGGTTAAATCCTATGTGTGTGACCCTGCATGTCCATTTCACATTGGCAGTGAAAGTCCATAACACTTATGACTTCACAAGCAAAGAGCGGTACCTAGTCGCACATCAGTGCTACCCAAGTGAAATAGAAAGTTGGAGAACAACTTTCAATCCTACAATCCATGAATGGTGTTACAGTGAATGTATAATTCCTTTGTCATTGATATCTCGAATGAACTCAAGGCATGGAACAGTCATCCTGTCAATGTTCATTCACTTTCTTGATCTCAGAGTAGATTGGAGGAGATATGTATGACATCAATATCACATATTGATTCATACATGCGTGCGCACGCCTATCTCAATCCTACTCATCAAGTGGCCATGGATATCAAACTCCCTCAGGAGGGACAAATCCCAAATCTATCACTCACCCCTCAAAAGCCCCATGTGTCAAAGCCACCCAATCATCACCTTTATAACAACCCATGTTTCAGGACTGCGTTTGATGATGTCAAAGTGTACCCAATCACATGTGTTGAGTGTAGTGATTTTAGGTCAATGAATCACACTCACCACCATCAATGTGAGAACTGACTGCGACTACCATGTCATGGTTCCATCTGTCAAACTCATGGTGGGTCTGTCCGGTACACTTGTTCTCTAACAAGTACCTATGTGTTTGGTTTGATATCTCCATATCATGACTAATGAGATTCTGTCATCAACCAACACCACAATCTAGTCTTGTGTGTCATTGTTGTCTATCTACCTTCCATAATGACATACGACTAGGGACATAATAAGAATGTACAAACTCTTAGCATCTGTATGATCTCATCATTCAGGTCCTCAACCTGAAAGCATACGTCATTGAGTACTGTCATTCTCTAGACATTCAATCTGTTCTATCATTATCTCATATGACTGAACCAGAAAGAATTGAAAGCTTGCCTTTGATATTTATCAAATCAATCTTAATGTATCCCACCAATCATCCCATGATTGGCTCTCAGGACATACATACCAACAGACTCCCACTTGCACTGCGAGCCAATCACCCTTGAATCATATTCTTAGTGATCTTCAAACATGTCCCACATGTTACTGTGCTCTAGTGCTAACATAGTGAGTTATGGAAACACCTTGACAAAGTCAGTATTAACTACATGTCTCTCGTTTCTTCACTATACGTTACACATATGAGATGGAGTTGTCGTAATATGTGATCTAGTATTCCTTTCCTAACCTTTAGCCACATTACTTGACCAAGCGCTCCTAACTTGTCATCAATGACCGGAGTATCTATAAGTTCATCTCTATAACTCCTAGATCCATATAGTATCCACTGTTGTTCTTTAACACACAGATACTCAACATTTCCTTTTAAAACAACTTTATTGGAATGTTTCTATTATTCAACAAACATTCACTTTTATGTATCCCATATATAAGAGTTTCTGCACTTTTCGGAAGTTCGCATCAGTGTAACTCTTTACAGTGAACCCTTCCTAATTTCCATAGAACGAGTACTTCTCAAGTACTTATCAAGTTCTTATGGTATTCCAGTAACCCTTACTGGAACTAGACATACATCCACTCGTCATGTCCCACATACGAATTATCAGGATGAGCACATCATATTGTCATGTCCTACATACAAGATGATGAATGCATTTTATTCTTGCTATTTTCATACATGCAAGATAATGGGATAATTACATACATGATAGATCCATATCTATTCTTAGTGTTCCCATTCTTCATAAGAATTGGACACTTGGCTTTGGGATACTAACTCCATGTAACATGGATAAGTTTTCTCCCACTGAGTGCATGCTGAACCTTTCAGTATAGATTGGCAATGTATGCTCTCTCTTTTTAGGTCAAGAGGTTTTTGAGAACTATCTCTATAGATATCTATTCCTATCACATAGGAAACGTCTCTATCTTCCCTAAAGATAATTTCCACTTTGGATTTCCATTCTATAACATTTCCATTTCACATCAACATGTGGAATGTGAATACGCTCCCACTTAATCACAGATCTCTCTTTATCTTTGTCATATCAGTCAAACCCTTTGACTATATTATCAAAGTAAAGATCCCAGCTCTGAGTTGCTTGTACTCAATCAATCACATTCATTAGTCCATTATAACTTATAAACTTTATTTGCATTAATGGATTCATAAACCTTATAGGTTGTGTCACATACACATCCTTGTTTTATTCCTTACAGGAATGCAGTTTTAGTATCCGTATGCCAAATCTCTTAGTCATTAAGTTGCAATCAACAAGCATCATCCTTCTCAAAATGTTATCCATGTGTCTTAATGCTTAAGACTCATCCACACTTATGGATTTCATCCCAATGGGTGCTACCATCAAGGTCATACCTTATGGTTCACATGGAATTCATTTAGGATGTAATGGTCATAAACCATAACTCAAAATCCAGTTCCTCATATTCATCTAGATAGTTGACTCATCATATGATCAACTCATCACATAGATAATCGAGGTGTATCTGTCAAGGGTATAAGAACTCACAACCCTTTGTGATTCTTAATGTCCTTTATTAGTGTGGGGTATTATTTAAATAAGAAGAATAAGTTATTTGATAATCATCCTCTAACTCCTTAGAGTATGACTCCTTTTGATTTACACATCACCATGCCTTAATCATGAGCTCACTATGATACATTATCATAATTGCTCACAAGGTTCTCAAACATTTGGTTCAAGTATTTCATTTATTGATCTCATCAAGAATTAACACTTTACCAAATTTGCACTTCATTTATGATAGTCTTGAACACTTCAAGATATTCATATTAGTATTTCTCTAAACACCATTTGAAGTATTAGAATTAACTCTAATAGGTATGTAAATACATCTCATGTATTATACCGAATAGGATAATCATTCTCCCACTACCTTAGTGAAGATTGATTAATCATGTCCAAGAGATTCATGTCTCTTACTAGTTCTCTAACCAAAAGAGTCTAGATTTATCCATCATAAGGAAACTAGAAATGAATTTCTCATGATTTATGCTAATTAGATTGTTTAAGTTCTCAATAACTTTTAGGTATCAGTTTATCTTATGCATACCAAGTAACACAAGATAAACAAGGCATTGTCATAAAGATCATATCTTTGAAATTGAAACATCAACATCATTAATTGCTATCATTGTCATACAATATGCAAAAATAATGTGTTTCTATCCATTGGCAAATATGAAATAGCAGTTCATAACTCTATTACATGCCTTTATGGCTGAAAATAAACCAAAGTACTCCTATCTATGGCGGAAATATTTGCCCCATTTATTGGGTGCTTTACACTTTATATCTTGGTATCATATACCTAAAAAAAGTGTTATAAGTTTATTTCATGACACCTTCAGGTGGAGACGTCTGTCGCCTCATTCTTCTTTAGTTATTCTAGATAGAGTGGGCAATTCCTTTTCCAATGTCCTGGCTTTTGACAATGGTTGCAATTGCCTCTCTTGGTCATGCCTCCCTTGGCCTTGAGAGTTGAAGACGACTTGGGCTGCTGGCTAGCATCAGAACCTTTCTTAGCCTTGCCCTTGCCCTTGCGCTTGGACTTGCCTTTCTTGCTGCTGATCATCATCAAAGACTTAGGCTTGTCCTTCTTCATATGTGCCTCGGTTGTCCTCAACATGCCCAACAACTCTGTCAACAGCTTGTTAAAGTTGTTCATGTTGTAGTTCATCACAAACTGACTGTAGGATTCTGGCAACGATTGCAGTATCACGTCAGTAGCCAGCTATTGGCTCAGGGGAAATCCCAGTCTTGTCAGGTTCTCCACACACCCAATCATTTTGAGCGTGTGAGGACCAACTGGATCTCCTTCTGTCATGACACACTTGAACAATGCCCTGGAGACATCATATCTCTCTTGCTGTGCTTGATCTTCATACATGTTCTTGAGATGTTGAATCATCCCAATGACACCCATGTTCTCATGTTGTCTCTGCAACTCGTGGTTCATAGAGCACAACATCAAGCAATTTGCATCAATGACATCATCCAAATGCTTCTTATAAGCATCCCTTTCTGCCTTTGGTGCGGTAGGAGTAGGTTCCTCTGGAATTGGAGTATCCAGGACATAGAGCTTTTGCTCTTGAGTGAGAACAATTCTCAATGTCCTAAACCAGTCGTAGAAGTTAGTCCCATTCAGCTTGTCCTTTTCAAGGACCGATCACAATGAAAAGTGATTGTTGTTTGTTGTCATTTTTACTACAAAAGGAAACACATGCAGTTTAGTCCAAAACTCAATTTTGACTTATTTGATTGATTTGAAAAATTAACGATATAATTAGGACTTTAATTAATTATCATTCCAACTATTTTTGTTCAAATTGATAGCCCTCATCATCAATTCGGAAGATTGCAGCTTACAATCTTCTAGTGGGTCAAGATCCTGAAATCCTCTGAGTCATGGACCAGCTAGGGTTGTCACCCACAACTTAGATCTTCTAGGTAGGCAACTCTTGCCAATTGCATCATATGCAACTCTTGAAAGATGTCATATGCAACTCCTTGCCATGATCACCTCCATGCCTCAAGGTGCTAGATCCTATCTAGGTCACCTTATTAAGTCTGACCCAAAGCCAACACGATGAATATGCACCCTACTAGGGCAGACCCACATATTCATCCTTCACGCTTCCACGAGATAGACGGTGCACCACGCTAGGGCATGCCCACACTTGGCCGATCAAGCTTTTCACGTGTGTCAGATTTGGAAGGCATCTAAAACTTTAATATTTAATGAGGGATTTGATTTTATAGGTACATATACATATCCAATCACCACAATACATAGTACGTATCATATATGTGCTATATCCCACAGAAAACACGGTCTGCCCTATATCCCACAGAAAACATGCAAAATGATAAAAGCGATGATTATGGCCATCCTAATGTGATTCCTCGAGCCAAGAGGAATCACGGTCATCTAGGTCTACATCATATGCAACATGTACAAGATGAACTCTATGCTTTGCCTTTTGGGTTTGATCAACTCATCTCCATGATTGATCGACTCGCCATCAGGCCGGTCGGTTGGGTGCCACCAGCCGATCGACTGGCACCTCCAACCGATCGGTTCATTGGTCATCGTGCATCTCCTCAAGTCGCCACTCGATCGTCTCGTACCTCGAACCGGTCGTCTGGATCACCAACCGATCAGTTCACTCCTTGAACCGATCATCTCAGTCGTCGACAGGTTGTCTGCCGTCCTTTGACATAACAGGAAATAAAAGATCTATCCTATTTTACATTTGAATAGGGAAACCCCGAGTTACATTCGGGGGGAGAAAAGGTAGGAAAGAAATCTCAAGTTATCTTGAGTTACATTAGGAATAGGAGATAGTGAATCAATGCGCAGACCGAGATGCAAGCAACCACATTCAACCAAGCACACATACATAGGGTTTATTGGCCATAACCACGCTATACATCTACCACAAAACTCGTTTAAGGGTGACGCGATTACATATCATACATGTATAATGGGATTTGTGGATTTAGGATTGGACATGCACAAAGCCAATTTTATTTGCATCGTATGCAATAAATAAAGGAGATAAACCAAAATCGATCATATCGATAATCCTAAAGTATAGAGCAGTTGACGTGGCTCTGATACCACTATTGGGTTTTAGAGGAGACAGAGAAGGCAGTGGAAACAAAAAAATTTCTTCTCCCAAACCCAGAATAAAGGAATCACGTCAACGTCTATACAATAGGAAGGATGGTTTGTGGAGACATACCTTGTCCCGAGGCTTTCTCGGCGAAATTACCTCGCAGCTTGCGTGGTCTTCACCTCCGATCGGGGTGAATTCCTTGTTAGGGGTTTATAGTTGTAAGGCCTCTGAACTTGCTTAATGAGTTGAATGAGCTTAATTACCATAATTGAATATTTATAACCCTAATATAACCTTTTTATATGTTTTGAAATCATAAGACAAGCTTAAGTTTCAAATTTGGTCCAATTTGGACACTATTTGAGCAAGTTATGCAATTTTCTATACATTGGACTTTTCTATAATTTACCCAATTGAGAGGTTTTCTTTACAATTTATCACATAAATTATGTTCATTAGATGTTATATTGTCATCATTGAGATTTTTTATCCATGGGGCTCCTAGTTGATCCATGGTTTGAAGGTGTTTTCATCAAGGGTATTTTTGGGTTTACCCCTTCATGGATGAGCTACCTTTAGTAGCTACCAACTAATGAATTATGTGATTGGATGGGAAATTCGACAAAGGAAAGTTAATCAGGTCAATAGGGTTGGTGGGGGAGCTGCTTGTATGTGTCCTTGTATATTCTTAATAATTTAATGTCATAGACACATGGGGAAGCTACTTTTACACCTCATGCTTGCTTCTATCCTTATCCATGGGCTATATTTACCCATTCCTTGCTCAAGTACGAAACTATGCTTGCTTTTTCTTTCCTATAACCTAGAGAAACGACTCCACTCTATTTTTTTGTGGAACCAAGTGCTCTAAGGTAGAAGACAACCCCTTTTTGGAGAAGAAGGTCTCCTAGAGCTCCATCTAGCCCTACCTATGGTTTCCAAGGTCATCTTCTAGGGATTTCGACCAAGGAAAGTTGTTTTCTTCCTTCTTTCTCCATTTTTCTTGCTCTTCTCCTTCCTTAGACCTTCCTCCAGGTCAGATCCCTACTGTTCCATGGTGAAAGTGGCTCTAGAACTCAAAAATCTATCCTTCTTGTTTCTTTTTCTAGGGGTTTGCTTCCTTGTGGAGAGAAGTGCTTATTTGGCTAAGTTCAGATCTGAATCCATGGTTTTCTTGCCCTATTTGCTTGAGATTCATACTGTTTGAGATCGGACCTACTCTATAGAGGTGATTTATATAACATTCTTCACTTATATTGCTTACTAGAAGCTTGTTAGTTCATGTTTATGCCTTAATGTGTTGAATTAAGCATAGAGAAACCATGCTTGTTTAGAATTACGAATTTTTGTGGGGAACACTATTTTGTTACAGTTCTATATGAACTTGTAAACATGTGTATGACCTTTCTAAGGTGTAACATGATCTGGGACAGGTTGATAGCATCAACCTATGGTGCTAAGCACAAAATAGTTGATGGTTCAAATTAGGGTTTTCAAGCTATTTCTTTCCCTATCACACCACCGATGGTCATACCATTCAATAGCCAATGGTGTTGCTATCTTGGCAACTGATGTTTGTGATCAAGGGTGTCAAATTTATGGTGACAACCTATGGTCACCCCCTTAGATTAGGTTTTGGCTCAATTAGATGTTTAATTATCATTTATGAAGTATTCTAATGATGTTATCAATCGATGATGACATTAGCTTAATATTTGATGGTGTTAACTAAATGTATTACTGATCCAACAACCAATGGTGACCTAATGATCACAATTAATGGTGTATCAGGTCATCACCATGTATGATGAGTTAAGAATGTAATTGTAGATTTGACTAAACCTTGAACCAATGGCTCCTTGGTTCAATTGATCTAATGGTTAGACCTATACTTCAATTGATAACCTTGAACAATGAACCTGATCCAATGAATAATATTGGATGATTCCACATCCAATAGATTAGAATAAATCACATGGTATTATGTGGGTCCTAGTGATGATAATTCGACGGTCCAATGCCATTAATTTTTAGTCTTACCTTTGCCATCATATAGTTATATTTGATAAATCACTATAATAAGTGGATGTGTAACTCCCATGTGATCTAGCTTGTTATACCTAACCTTAGTGTAATTATATGATGTTGATTGGTTATAATCAGACATCTTGAATGATTAATGTGATAATGAATTACACTCTTCTTGTGTTGAAACCACATTGTAGTACTATTTGAATATCATAGTGCCTTGCCATGTTAGTATCCATGGACACATATGTGCTAATGATCTTTTGAGCCTTGTTTAAGGCATGTAATGATGATGATAACCTTACTATGAATAATGTTATGGTCTTAACGACCTTTGGGCATATTTGAAGCCATGATTGAGGTGAAATCCTCTTCATGTTCCAATAAGGGTTAAAACCCAGGAACTTATGATAAGATATTGGTATCCTGTAACAGTATGATAATAAGTGTGGTCCATTAATTTGCAATGAATGATAGCATGTGGTAATGTGATTAAGATTTATATCTCAAATGTTTGATATCTTAGAAGTTGTTATACATATACTCTTTTTAGAAAAGAATCAGAGTTTGAATGTCCATTTGTATGATTTAGCCTTAATTCACCCAATTGGCATAACTAATTAAGTGAAACTCTAATCATGTAGCACTTTGTGCCATAGATCTATCTGAGTGTCAGAAATTTCCAGATAGTGAAATGAGTATTCCTAAGGGATACTTGGAGAGCATACCGATGAGTATGCGGGGTGCTTGTCATCCTGAATTCAAGTGTTAGGGAGGATGACAGTGGTCATACCTAGCCCTCAGTTTGAGAACGACTGCGGTTGTGTCTCGGTGATTATATATATATGATGACGAGATTGGAGGACAACTATGGTTGTAACTCAGATGGTAGGGTATGTGTACCCGCCTCCTTTCACTAGTGTCGTGACCTGTACCTAGGATGGACTAGGTTGTTAGCAGCTTGACCTTGTGTCACTGTGGCAGACCCGTACTGACCAGGGGCGGAGAAGATCTTAGGAGTCTGACTCTTCCTAGATCTTGTATGGCACTGATTTCGACTTAGTAGTGGTCAGTTGGGACTTGAGTGGTATTTCTCAAATCCCTCAGGGCAATGTAATAAAAGAAGTGATATAAGCCGTGTAGTATACTGACTATGGTCAAATACGTCTCACATTGTTTGATTAGTCTTTAACTTGTCTTTATACTACTTAGTGTTTACAAGATGATATCATATGACCTTTGAGTAATGATACTTCTTGTCAAGTTAATTTGCTTAATGGCTTAGTTTGCTTAACCTATTCAATCTACTTAAATTGCTTATTCATTACTATATCTGCTCAGTTCATTTATTGTCAATCAATATGTTATAATCAATATATGTTGGAGAGAGTTATATATCTCGTTGGGACTAAGTCTAACCCGTGGGTCACCACATTTTTTAGGTGGTCACGGGCAACGAGGTCGAGGTCGCACTGTGGAAGAGAACCAACATGGTGATCAATAGATTCAGAAGGTTGGTTAGTTGTAGATGTTAGTAGTAGAGTCCTAGTGTCGTCCCTGTACTCTTAGGTCCGAGTATGGGATGTGTTTTCTAGATGATATACTTATATCGACATAATATTTTGGTAGTATGCCAATGTTTGTAAATATATGGCATGTACATGTGAAATATCTTTTGTATGCATGATGTGATTGAAGTCTTTGGACCCATATGTAAATACTTGTTACAGTATATGAGAATGGAATGATGGATTTTTTATAAATGTTCTAGAGTTTATTTACATTGTTGGAATTGATTTTAATTATTCCGCATTTTTGACTATGTGATAAATTAGTAGTTGATCGTGTTTTGTATTTTGAGTAATCTTGTTAGCGTGACGAGGTGTCACATCAACAGGACCCCAACCTTGGGAGTTATGATTCTGGCTTTGTTGACTGTCTTGAGAAGATGGTTGATGGCACCCCACAACAAGACAAAGTGTCTACTGAGCTGGATTGGTACAAGGAGAGTCGTGGGATGTTTAGCAAAGACATTGCCATTTGCCATAGGATAGTAAAAACACCACGTAAGTTATGTACTTTTTTTTAGTTTGTCGGGGGAAACCCACCCCCTAGGCGGAGGCCCAGCTAGTAGGGATGGTAAACCCGGGAGACCCGTGTGTCCGCACACTAGTATCTCAATAAGTCGCATCAGAGGTCGACTGACGCTGTAAAAAATTCACTTCCGAGCAGTGCTTCCAGCGGGAGTCGAATCTGGGACCCTTTGTGAGGGGCACTGAGCTGCGACCAGCTGGTATACTGCTTGCCGAAAAAGTTATGTACTTTATTATTTATAAAATTATACTTGTTTACTTGAGCTTTAGTTTTTTATTGATTAGATTATATGTTCTTATAGTTGCTTGGTGGGATTCCTATGGGGGGCATACACCATCACTTCAAAAGATTGCTAAGCGTATCCTTGGCTTGTATTGTACCTCTTCTGTTGCGGAGAGGGCATGGAGTACATTTGACTTTGTTAGAAGAACTAAGACATTAGGAATTTGCACTTGATATTTGACACTTAAATTTATATATGTATACTTCAAATTACTCACATAGTTATTTTATTATGTAGATTCACACAAAGAGGAGGAACATGCTAGAGGTCAAAAGAATGGACAAACTTGTCTAGATCCAGTATAACTGACAATTTCATGAAAGGCTCAAGAGTAGACAGATTCAGAACCTAGAGAAGAGCTACGATCCTATAGCTCTAGATGAATTAAACTAGAATAGTGAATGGATGACAGGTGTGCCAGAAGATCATGTTGTTGCTGAAGGTGTTAGATTGAGCCAAGTAGATGTTGCAATGGGTGCTACTGAGTATCAAGTCGGGCCTAGCAGACCAAGAAGATCAACCAACACCAATAAAGTTCCAATGAAACTCAGTGTTGATGATGTTCAGGAAGAGGATGAAGAAATAGCTGATGATGTAGGACTAAAGGATGATGAAGGTGGTGATGAAGAGGAGGATGCATAAGACAATGATGAATATTCATTTGAGTTTTAAAATCATTTTATAAATTTGTTTTGCATTTCAGACTTGAGACATTTTTATTTAGTCATGGTTATCATGTTACTTTATAGGTTGTTTGAACTTGCTTGGAACTATGGAATATTTTGCAACTTTTCTTATTCATCAATGTTTCATTACTTTTTGAATTTATAATGTTTGTATTGTGTGTTATGCCTTTTTTTCTTCTAATTCCAATTTAATATTGCAGGCCTGCAATAATGAGTTTGAGGTATAGAATGTCTCAATTCTCAAATATTTACTATTTTGCTGTCATTTTAATAAATATAAGAAGGCTGGATAAGTTTTACATACATATGTGCATAGTTATATACATAACATATTATAGAAATTATATATATATATATATATATATATATATATATATATATATATATATATATAAGGAGGGGGGAACCCATTACCTGGGCGATCGCCTAGGTGACCTAGGTGTCCACCTGAGGAAGGTCACCGCCTCAAAAGCTATGGTATAACCCTTGGAAAGAGAATCATACTGGGTAATTCTAATTGTCCATGGATTGCAGCCTGTACTTTTGGATGGGTTTGCTTTTTCAAAAAGAAATATTAAATTATTTAGAGTTAGAACATGTGAACCCAATTATGTCTGACTTAGAAAGATTTTGTTTCAGATTCTAATGTTGACAATCTAAGTTAGTGTGGACTCATACAACATGTCCAAATTTTGGGTCTAAATGGGCTCTAGGTTCTAATATTTACGATCTTAGTTGGTTATGAGTCAGATAAATTCGGGTCAAGGTCGTGACCTAGTCTAACTAGTAAATGGTTTTAGGTCAGATCGAGCTAGAATTCTAATGCATCTAGCTTCTAGATCTAGATTTGACTAATATGGATTTCTTATTAATCACATAAGGTGGTGGAAACATGGATTCAGATTTTTTGTTGGTTCTAAATTTAGTAATCAGGGTGGTTATGAGTTTGAATTGTATTGATTGAGTTGGTACCGAATTTGCTCTTAAAATAATCTGGCCAATTTTTTCTAACGTGAAACTAATGGCTACCCGGTTTCGTATGATTTGGGTCTGCATTGGTCTGGAGCTGAATTAAAGCCTCTAATTATTATTCAATAAATACACATATAATTGATAGTTAATAATATTTTGATTGCTACATATTATGCTGCATTTTATAGTATAAAATTTTCAATTAATTAGTATGTATAGTTAGGAATAAGTAACAGCCGAGTTTCAGCAAGGCTACTTCCGTTAACGGAAGTTAGGTGTGAGGGCTTCGAATATAGAATAACTGAGAAGGGGGTATTACGAATTTGTGATAGGTGAGGGGGTTACAAGGAATATTGGAAAAGGTGAAGGGGTATCGGAAAAAAAACTCCTTTTTATGGACAGCATTGCATGCTGACATGTGGCTTACAAATGTCAGCTTTTGATGCTAGCTCACAAGAATCGTCAAGGTGACAAAGTGGTGGCACGTTTTCAGCTGGGCAACTTTCTGCATACCTGACTTCCGCTGGGGAAGCCAACCCTGAATGCCTCAAGACAGTACCACTAACTGCCCCAGTGCGGAATAGCCGCAATCAATCGACAAATGCATGAACCGCAATTACAATCGACAAACGCATGAACCGCAATTACAATCGACAAACGCATGTACCGCAATTACAATCGACAAACGCATGAACGGTGACAAAATGGAAAGGACAGCGCAACTAGATTAGATGCCTAATTTTGCCAAAGTTGGGGCCCTACTTCTCAGCTATATAGAACCTTAGAAAACAGTAGACCCTTTTTAGTAGCAAGCACATGTTTTAATCCCTTAAGCTGCAAGTTAAGTCAAGTGTGAATGTAATTAATCCCACATTGTCCGGGTGTGGAGATGCATACCTAAATATAAGTCATTTGGCTATTCTTCCCATTGTCAATGGTTTTGGAATGAGAATTATATATTGGGCCGCACCTTACCCCCTCAATTTCTCCCCTACATTTTTATGGCAATTTGAGCACATGGGCAGGTAGCTCCAGCTCCAATTGCAACTTGAACACTACATGTGTTTAAGCATCACAGCTTCTTCGGAGGAATGTGCACGTGAGGAATACTATTAGGGCTAGGGTACAAAATGCACTCTTTCATGTTGCAGGCTTTCTTCTTGGTCCCACATTGGAAAGGCCTGCCAGTTTAATAAAAAGAAAATACCACTCACATTGAATATATTCTGTATACATTAAGAACCGAGGCAAGAGGAAGACTGCCACCCAATGCAAAGAATATATAATTTTACAGCGGTCAAGGAGTACAATTACACGTATATGTGACAGAAAAACAAAACTCCACATGTCCTTCAGCAAGTTGCTACAGATTTACATTAAATTCTATAGAGAAGGCTCTTCGAGCACAACATTCAGAATGAGCACGGCCTTACAACTTATACAAGCTATATATAGATACATACTAGTCGATACAAATTAGTATGGAGTTAAATGAACGTGAATGGTAGTTGCTTTTGCCCTCAAGGAGAGAGTCGTGCCTTCCGCAGACGCATGGAGTTACACCCCACTTTCCAGGCGTGGCTTCTGCTATGGAGGGCCTTCCACGTACGAAACAAGTTACTATAAGAAAGTAGGACCTACTTATCACGGGGACCATCAAAGGACTGGGTTTTCCTCAAGTTCCAGTGGAGGCCGTCGTGGATGCTGCGGAAGAAATCAGTAGTAGAATCCGCTAGGCACGCAGTTGGAACAGGCCAAGGAGCCATACTGCAGATGAGTGCGTCGCCAGCAGCCAGTTGCTTCCTATCTTTCCCATCGAAAGAAGCCCACGCATGACCTCTACTGTTAAAAGGTACTTGTATACGAAGAGTAACGTACTCCGGTAATATCAGTGGTCTGAAGGACAGAGAATGTGGACATATAGGGGTGAAGAGAATCCCCGGGACCTGAAAATAAGCAGATCAACTTGAAATGAGTTCATCTTACATGGCTGACATATATATTTGAACTGTCCAAAATTTGGCATTTGCAATTACACATATGTATTACATTCAACAGACAAAAGGATCTGCTGCTACTGTGGACCCACAGAGCGAGGATACAAGTGAAATCCCATTTGATCCTGCCTCAACCTGTTTTCTAATGGAGAAGCATTGTCCCCAGGATAAAGAAAGGTAGAACGAATCACGGCAACGAATTGATTTTCCGAGCAATAACAGTTCGTAAATATAAAAATATTACGTATGCCTTGTAAGCCATATACCCATTATGTCAATATATCATTGTTTAGAACGGTAGAATCAAAATTAAGGTTATCTAGGTATTTGACACAGTTATTTGGACAGTACTGAAATCCAAAGTAACGAAATGGAAAAATTCAGCAAGTCCTAGTATTAAGTATTGACTGATAATATCGAATGAGAACTTTCCGCTGAATAAATATATCCAATTTCAATAACTATGCTCAACATGACGGAGAGAAACTATTTGTTTTATGTACAGATAACCAGCACTTCACTTTTCAGGTCTAGGCATTATTGCTATATTTATTCAGCAGTGCAACTGAAAATTAAAGGGCCAATCGCATTATAACAATACCTGAGGGTGGACCATCGATCCTCCAGCTGCCAGAGAATATGCTGTGCTTCCAGATGTTGTCGACAATATCAAACCATCTCCTTGTACACAGGTGACGAAAGAATTATCACAGTAGCATTCGAGGTTGGTGAGGTAGGAAGAAATCCCTCGATCAATTGTAACTTCATTTAAGACCAGGATAGGTTCTTCGGTTGGCATCTCATCTTTGGCAGCGTCCCTTATGACGTAACACTGTAGCCGATGGCGTAAAGTGATGCTAATTGGTCCATTCAGCAGGGATTCCAAGCTTTCCTTGTAATTTTCACTTTCTAAGAATGTGTGAAGGACAACTTGTACAAGAACGAAAACTCATTGATCAATTGAATATAACTTGCATCATGGACAGTTGGGACTTAACGTTATCTTTCTTTATACACACACACACACACACACACACACAAAAGACCTAGATTCATGTTCATGCAAGTAAGATTTCACTTAATACTTCATAGTAAAAGAAATAACAAGTACATTTGTAAGCTACTATTCTATGCATCTAAGACATACAAACTGAGGGAATGGAAGAGAGCAAAACACACTGGTTGAGCATTGAGAGACTTTCCAAAATGACAGGACAGAAAAAGTTGGAAGTGAATGGATATGAATAAAAACACATGAAAAATTGATATTAGAACTTAGGGAGTATGACATACCTTAGTATTAGTATTACAAAGAAAAGAAGATGATAAGGCCGAATGATTATTATATTGAGAGGCTGTCAATAAACCTAAGTTTTCTGGGGCAAAAACACCTCATTTCAATTAGAATTTTCACTGTGGAAATAGTCAGAAAAACAAGTGAAGAGTCAGCTTTCAGTGTTATTGTTATAGATTTTCTGATATATATATCCGGGATGACAGCATCACTGGGAAAATACACTATGACCATATGTATATATCTGTTGCTATTGCGATTTTGTGAGTAGTGGTGAACTGCAAAAGTAATGAAAAGATAAATTTCAACACTTCCTCAACAGATAAAAAAGTTGTCAAGACCAAATTAGACGAAGATGGGGTCTAATTGCCATTACTAATGCAACACATCCAAATCCTTCACTACAATAAATTTATAGTGACTTTGTTACACACACGATCACTACATAGCATAACCTTAAGACAACCAGAATAACAATAGATATGTGCACCTACCAGACTTGGGTTGGAACAAACACATATTTGCAAACTCTAATATTGTAGCAGCTTGAGCGCATATAAACAGATTTATATACAGCTAAAATTTCTTAGTAAAGCACTTAAATAAAGACAGAAGACATGTAGACAAAAAAAAATTGCATGTGAACAGGATACGGAAAGGGGTCATGAAGCCAAGCGATCCAAGAGAAAAGGGAATAAGTGGTGGAACTGGACCTTTGAATAATGAAGCAGCCTGCAAAGATGGAACAAAAAAAATTATTTGATATAACTGACAAACATGGGCACTAAAGAAAAGCAAATAAAGCCAATTAGCTAGACCATAACAGTTTTTGCATCACTCTATAAGAATAAAAGAATTTAACAAAAAAATGCTTCCCCAATAACCCAATATGGGGAGTTGACAATCCTTTACAACCAGTTTCCTGCTTTAAATCCCCTTTTAAGTAACATCACTTCACAATATCATAAGAGTTATATGCCCTCTGTATTCTTACTACTGTTGGAAAACTAAAATGATACATAATTTTCTTTGAAACATCATAAGAAGAGCCTACGAAATTTCTCAAGTGCATACCCAAAGGACAGTTCCATCACCACCAAGTGTTATGACGAGATCAACTTTGGTATGAAGAAGAGATATCTCTGCATCTGCATTCCAAGTTAAGAGGCATTATATGAGAAGAGAAAGAAGACAAAAACATGAAAAAGGTACATGTGACAACTCGAAATTCATAGCAAGCAGTTTGTGTGTGCGGGAGTTACTTTGAACTATTTGCAAAGCCGGTGACTACATTGCAGATATGATCACTCACAAAGAAGTATTTGAAGAAATATCAGAGTATCAAATGTCATTCGTGTACATTATTGAACAACATAATGGACGGCTAAGTTATCTCGTGAAATGTTGGAATTCCCCAATGAATGGTTATTCCAGAAGTGAAAAGGCCTTGACCATGCAGTTCATGTAAGTTGACAGTAAGATGTTTAGCTAATTAACCTGACCATAAAAAACAAACTCAATATTAAACCCAGCAATTAATAATTTTCTGCTTCCTGTTGCATTTATTTCAGTTAGTTATTTTGTTTCTAATCTGTGAAATAGTACAATTGTCACTTATAGATCAGCAATCAGCGTAATACAAATCATAATTTCATTGAAATGTGTATCTACTATTTTAAATCCCAGCAAGTTCTTTTTCTGGCCAAGTAGATGTGTATAATTCTATCCATGCTACTCAATGTCATTACATCAACCATTCCCATATTATAGATGCAAGAATTACCTATGCCAGCACCTGAGTGTCTGTATTTTAAAAAATGGCACTGCAGTTTTTATTCAAGGAAGTTGGAAAATTACAAGCCTATCTCAGCCCTTGCCGCATTTTAGATGGAGGAATTATATACCACATTGTCATATTCATCATTATAGATAAGTATTTATAAAAGCAACATTTTATCTTTGTATATTATTAGAGTGGTCGTTCATGTCCAGTTAATGTATAAAATAGCATGACTGAGAATCTAAAAAACTTACCACTATCCCAAGTTTTCACAAACTTGAAAAAAGATCCTTCCATTAGCAGTTCAGATTTAACTCGAGGCTCAACAAAAACATCTATGGACTTATAATCTTTTAGCCATCTGCAAGAGAAATACAGAAGTATATGCCAGAAATTAGCAATAGAAAACAAACAGCTTACTCAGTGAATGAACAACCAAACAGGATAAGGCTAAGAGGCTCACTTGGAACCCAAAACCTTGCAACACATATGTTTATAGTATGATGAAACATCAGCATTCCATCAGATATTGCATTTTTAAAGAACAAAGGCATTATTATTCTTTAAAGGCAGATAAACTAAGAACTGAGAGTGATGAGAAAAAGAAAGAGAACCATGTATTAGCTCTTTCTACTGCATGAATGGAGGCTAGACAAGGTTAAAAAGTGTATGTCATCATGGACAAGGCTTCGATGATTCTTATACCATTGTAGTAGGTCAACTACTCACTCACTTCGGTTTAGTATGAGAGGCTGTTCCAATCAGAAAAACACAACTGCTTCATTTGGTGCACATGCTTTCACCTGTTGCCTCTTTAATAATTAACAACACTACCACAACACCAGGTTACATGCACCTCACATTGTTTCATAGGTGAAAATCACTTACAAACTTTAGCACAATCATATAATAAAATTAAGCTTAAAAGGATATATCAATGATCAATGAATAATATTTGAAACAGAAATGCAATTAAACCTATGTTATAAAAGCTGCACTACATATTTTCACGAACTGAAAGAGTACGAGGCATGCTATCTGTTATATAACATTTGACTTCAACATTGCAATTAAAGTTCACACTACATTTTTTCATGAACTAAGTTACATTCTGGTAACTGTAAACTCAATTCTGAAAATTCGAAAGAACACTGTTAAATTGATTAACCCTGAAGCTACAACTTTTTTCTAATAGAAAAAAAAAAATTCTAGGCAGCATACCTGACCAGCTCGGCACATAAAACATGGACGGCAGATGAATTGGGCTTAGTTAAAACAAGCACAGTTTGTGGAGGAGATTCCCATCTGAGAGAGATCTGATGACATATACTAAATAAGACATCTTACAGAGACAATTCCATCTTAAATAAAAGAAAGACTGTAACCTAATATACAATCAAATATATAAAGTAATAGTACACAACCAAAACCTGTTTGTTGTTCCGCTCTGCTGCTATGATGTTCCCTCGTTCAAAAGAAACTACATCATGCTTATGCTGGCCATTAATACTTCCATTGCATCCCCATGAAAGCCTAAATGGTGCCTGAATTGGAAAGGAAAATGTATTTGAAACCATAAACTAATGTTGGAATACTTTAGCGTAAAAACAGAGCAGTCTCATACAAAATGATTGATTGAGGAAAAGTGGATTTGAAGTAACAATGGGGACGATAAAAAACAGCAAAAGTAACTTCATAGTTGATGACAAATTTCATACTCAAGATGGCATGACTAAAAAAGTTAAATCACAAAGGAAAACAAGTAAACACAACCTTGCAAAAGAGATCCGTAATGATACATGAAAAGAGAAAAAGTAAATGGCCAGGATTTATTACCTTTCCCATGTTTGAGGATTTGGACAGAACATATTTATGTTCAGTACCCTCTTCTGAAAGAATTTCTTGAGCACATATTCCATGCTTCCGGCAACATCCTTCTCTTTGTGATATAGGAGTTTGCTTGGGAACTTCAAGCATATTTTCTATAAGAGCAATGTAGCACAAGACTCAAATTCTAGGATGTTGTAATGTTAGAACAATGTTCCCGCATTTTAACAATTAATAAGAGATGTCAGTTCTAAGTGTCCACAATCAAATATTCTAAAATTTCAACTAACTGAAAGTAGAGGTCAGAGATTGCACCCCAAAAAAACTGTAATTTTCATTTCATGCAAGAGACATTGGCCATATAAAATATATGATTCATTATCTTAGCTCTCCAACTCAGTTTGGATATTACACTGAATCATATAAATGCAAATAATATGCTATACTATAACATGCTTGCATCACAATAGATCTGCAGGGCAAGAAACCTATCAATTTTAAAAAGCAGCATTTTTTTAAAAGAAGCAATTTTTTAATTAGACGAGAAAATCTTCATCTGGTGGGAGGGGGACATGTTAACTCAGTTCTATTCAAAGACGTGTTAGTTTCATCTCCCTTGTGTGTATACTCGCAAATGCTGCGCTAATAATATGTCCAGCTCAGATGTAAACTATAATACAGCAGAAAGCAGCTAGTAGAGCCATGCAATTAGAAGGAAAAAACAGCATTATAAGGAACCAGACAAAAATGTCAATCCACAGAGAATATTAAAAAAAAAATCTTACTGTGGTTTCACCTTATAATGTACTAACCTGTGGTATTCATTTTTAGATTGCGCTGTCTCTCTAATTCATATTTTCTCTTCCATTCAGCAGCCTCTGCTTGAGCTAAAGCCTTGCCTTCAGCAGCTCGCCGCAAAGCCTTTGCAACAGCTAAAGGGAGTGAAACAGAAGTCGATATTATGTCACAACATCAAAAATCAATTTACTGCCATATGCAAAATGTAACCCACTACAACTACTTCTGAAAGCGGTGCAATAACTTCATTATATCAGCACCCTTTAAAAACTTTCAAGATAAAGCAAGGTTCAATATAAACAAACTGGAGACCAGAAAGATATAGACAAACTGAGTCACTAGTATATCAGCAAAATTAGAAAGTTTTAGTCAAACATGAGCACAAGTAATGTATGTGGTCTGATATTATAGAAAACTTGATTTAATGTGATCATATCGAATCGCCTCACATATGATATGGAAAAATAAGCTAGAAGCTTCTATAATCCCTTCGATTTTATGTTTAAAAAAATTACTTGTGCAAAATAGTAAACATCCCATGCAGTCATGCAGATATGTTTAAAAGCCAGAATCATCAAAAACTCAAATTTAAATGACATAATGGGGTTTTTGAGGCATTCGATGGTATGAAATAGATCACAAACTCTTTGCAGAATGTTAGATATCAACACTAACTAAACAGAAAACTTACTTCTCATAGACTCCGAAAATTCTATAAGATGGTCATCATCTGAAGGGACGGAATGAATTTGAGCTTTAGAAGTTCCATTCTCAGTTCCCACAAAGAAGGTCCCATTCTCTTTGTGGTGTGAATACGACAGCTCCATATTCACCTGATTAGTGGAGCACAGTTAGCATAGCAGACACTATATTTTGCCACCCTCCAGGTTGATATTTAATAAATTTGTGATGGTTGTCAGTTGTCACCATATATGCCGGAAACATGAAAAGAGGCTATCATTTATTGGTAAAACAATCAACTGCATTATATTATGAACTATGAAGAAAGTCCTTTCACGTATTAAACACACTGGAATCTTAATATTTAATAATTGTTTGGATTATAGATAAATACATGAAGAATGGATCCCAAAATGATCCTTCTATTAGAAAGGACATAAATGGATTTACTAAGAAAGATGGAACCCTTACACCGTTAACATCACATTGCAATTTATCACCCATGATCTTTAGTCTATAAATTGAAAAATACATTTCGAATGTACACCTTGTCTAACTCTTAAAGTCACCTCTGATATATATATATAGAGAGTTTATAAGTCTGAAATAGGGACAACAATACCACTATGATTATGAGTCGGACAAAATAACTAATGTCCTATATTTCAGAAACTGACAAATATGCATGCGAATACAGGGGATGAAGTGGATAGACTTAGAAGACCGCCACAGGCTGCACAAAGCAATGCATGAACCACATTCAGGTAAGACCCAAAATTAATTGTTCCTGTGCATGTCAATTTCTCCATTGTATAATAGATCCTCAATTGTTGTATGGTATACAATCAGGTGTTGCATGTCAATAGGCTGCAAGCAGGATTTCCAGAAAATATCTATGAATTGGTATGGGACCATTGTCAATACGCTCATACCTATCTCACAGGACAGCAAGTTGCACATGAAAAATGCATCACACATGGAAGGTTCTATGGGGACGGTGATGAGAAGCAGTACACTGCGATCATCTCTTTACGAGTTGGGAGTACTGTTGCTCGGTAGCAGTGGTCGAAGATGATGTAAAATGAGAGAGGTGCGACCTGACTACACATGCTGATGTCAACCGTTGCTATCCCGATATCAGTACCAGAAAGCATAAAGATGCACCGAAAGGTCCATTATTACAAGACACATATGGAGACCCGACAAGTAGCCGAGAAAGTACTCAACGGCAATTTTCATGAGGAAAAAAGTAACCTCCTTTTGGCGCGCAAACAACTGCACTTTCTTCCAAATGGCAGCGGCTGACGTTCGGTGCCCAACCCCAAGCGAAACCCGGCAGGGCGGAATCCCCGAGAAGAGAAAGAAACGGAAGCAACAATACAAAAAAGCAATTGGCAAGCAACAACTTCTCAATTCACCGCCCATACCCAATACTCACGCCCAACACCTGCTCCAGTCCCAAAACGGCACAACGACTCCGGATCGCCAAGAAGAAAAAAACGAAACTCACACCCCCAAACCGAACGACGCACCACCGTCGCAAGAAACCGCCGTGAGATCAATCAGAAAGGCAATAATTTCGAAAGAGGCAAAGGAGAAGCAGGATCACGTTGGGTGTGCACCTGGTTGGGCGTCATCCCTTCGGTTCCCGTTGAGCTGACAAGTGCAGAGGATTCAGATGCGGCAGGTGAGACGCAATCGTAGCCTGGAGTTGTTTTCCTCCCAAGTCAGAAGCGCCTACGACGGGAAGGACGGAAGAGCGGCGTATATATAGTGGGGGAAGACGAGGGTTGGTGAAGACGAGGAGAGGAGGACAATAAAGTCTGGGGAAGACGGATGGGGGGTGGTGGTGGGAAGACTGATGCGAGAAAGTGACAGAGAAGGATAAAGGAAGGAAGGGGTCTGGTGGTGTCGGATGTGCGTGGCTGTGTGGAAGCATGAGAAGAAGAGGTCACGGAGAGGACGGGAGACGGTCATACGCAGGCTACTCAGCAGCTGAAAGGTAGGCAGGGAAGCGAGGCCAGGCAGAGACGCGCAACGGTGCCAACCACCCCCCACACCCACACCCCCGCCCCCACCTGCCCACACGCCAGGCGGAAGAAGTAGCTAGATACGGCAACTGAGATCTCACGATCGCCGTTCTGCTCCAATTTGGAACCGTTGCCACTTCAACCCTTGTTCGCTTTTACAATAAAGTGTGGCCATTATTTTTTTTCTATAATTATACCCCTTACATGTTTTTATCTTTTTGAGAAAGTTGATGTTAACCATTAGCACTCCATAAGATGACTAGCATACACAGGATGTCTCGAATGTTTTTACCACTAGAAAATATTGACAATCCCTAATAACTATGTCGTTGAATCTAGCAACAAATTTCTATTCAATGTTGAATCCAAGCAGCTACAACAAGAAGAAATACAAACTCAAGCTTGAACCCTTCATTTGAAGTTAGTGTTATTTGTTTCCCTAAGAAGCTCCATGTAGGGCTTTCTTCTGTTCCTTCTTAGTGTTTGTGGCGGTACTCACAAGGAATAAGAGGTGTGCTCTACCTTTTTTATGTTTATGACTTATGAGGAAGAGTATAGGTATTGCATCCATCCTTAGATATACTTTTTTTTGGGGTAGTGAAAGATTGCATTATGGATCTTCACTTTTGTGGCATGTGAGGATCCCTTTATTTATTGCCCTCTACAAGATTATCCAGGACCCTAGTTAGGGCCTTTAACCAGACTACTCAATCAAGACAACGTCCTACCCACATGCATGGTGGCTTGCGATTTCAAAATTCATTTTGGATGGTGTTTTTCATCCTTGTTATTTTTTATTTGAGTAAAAAAAATCATTAGTGGAATTTATTTTTCTTCCATTTTTTAAATTCTTTTAGAAATTCACTATACAAAAGTAACACAAGGTCGTACTACATTCTAGTTTTAGCTAGAGCACATTGTAACCTTCTCTTTTGATGTGTAGACAACTCACCTCTTGGAGATCCCTCAATAGTGTAATCATAAATATGCATCATACGTACTTCTATCGTTGTTGGCCTTTATCATAGATTGAATCAGGTTCATTGCGTCACTCTAAAAACACACCCTTTCATTGTTGAGCTTCTTCACCAATGTTGTTTATTGAATATTTGCTTGTACTTATGATATGTCAAGGGATACTTCACCAATGACCCAACCATGTTAAGGTTCTAAGATAATTCATAATTTTTTCTTGTTGCAGAGCCAAGGCATATGCCTTCACCCCCATAATGTTTTGCACCAATGCTAACTTATATAGAACCCCTTAGGGACATTTTCCACTTTCCCCTTATATGAAGTTTGGGTTGTTGAGTGTCATACATGTAATTTCGTTGCTTTCACATGGTGATTTCGATTAGCCACATATATCTATATAACAAGGATGTCAATATTTTGGTGCACCATGGTTAAGGATGCGATTATTTTGGGGTTCCCATGTTGTCCCTACAACTATGCAACTACATGGACGATGTAAACATCATTCGTCAATTTTTTTTCAAAATTGTGTTGTATCCTTCAGAAAATTGTTTATTGTAATATATCATTTCTCATATCCTCCAACTACATATGATTTAGGTCATTCTTTCTTCATGACCTTCTAGTAGTTAATGCTCTTTGTTAGAGTTATTGTGTCCAAAGCATGTTTGACACATTAGCTTCTTTGTACTTGCCTCCTCTCCCATATATAGTAGGGTAGTTTGTTGCCTATCAATAAGAAATATCTCATTTATACTCCATTTTATTTTGCAGATTGTATCAAAGAATTGATCCTAACTCTACGGAGAAAAAAGAGTGAGCCTTTGCCTATAAGAGAACGACATCTCTTCTTGGCTTGGTCACCTTCCAGGCATCATTTCGGCCTCCATGGTTATCTCCTCCTTTATTGTTTCATAGAAGTTCATTCTTGCATAGCATGCCTATATGCCCTTCTACATATTCTTCTTACATTATTTAAACCTATAGACCCATAATTTCATCTAATCCAAAATGATTCAAATGCCCATTAACTTCACTAAAGATGTTGTATTCCTATCCACAATTGTATATCAAGTTTATAATCCGAAATAATCCCAGTGAACCCATAGATAGGAGCAACACCATCACCAGCGTTGCTGCCTCTATGAGTCTATCGACTCCACTGACGTGGGTGTTTGATTTTGTTCGTGATGAGAACTTCCACAATTAGTGGGATGTTCTTTCTTCATGTGGCATGGTTCAAACAATATCCAATGATGGTAGGCAGACAAGAGGCCAGAAGAGCGACAACTGCCCAACGAGGCAAACCTGCTAGTGGCATCGAGAAGAGAAAAAGATGTAGGAGGGTTCTTTAATTTATCTCTCCAAATCTTTGATTGACTGAGTCTACAAGATTAAAGGCTGTGAAGAATCAATGTTGTAGTTGCAATGAAAAAGTCACTCCAGCTCCTAAAATACATATTTACACAAGTCATTTGATTCCAATCAGCCATTGTCACCATACATATTTATGTACTCAACAATGATCTGAACAATACATCAATCAACATTGACATCTCCAGTTGCTCCATTGCTAAGAATTATCATCCAAACCCCACAAACTATACTTTTGCTAATCAGATCCCTAATCGGATCTAGCTTTTGACCTAATCCATACTGCACCCTACATTTTTTGGCCTAAGGGTAGGACAAATGTACCTTTTGGGGTCATATAAAAATCCATTTATTGTTCTATTCAGATCTTTCTAACCGCGCGATGTAGCACATTGACCCTCACATTATCAACTATATTAGATGCATAGTGGATACAACAAACTCCATGCTAGTTAATGAAACACTAAAAAAGGGAAGAGGAACTACTAAATTTTTCTTTCTCTCAATGTGGTTATCCTAGCTCACATGGATGAGTGCCTTTGTTTAAATTAGATATCTTTAATGTTGCATATCATAATGCCTATACTCCTGTAATTTTATTGAACCTACCATGCCTATATACCGGTAATGATTTGTTCTTCCTATCATGCAATCTATATCAGTAGTGCTTTATTCTTCACATCGTGCCTTTATACCACTAGTGCTTTGTTCTTCCTATCATGCCTTTACTAGTAGTGTTTTGTTCTTTGTACTATGCCTTTATACTAGTAGTGATTTCTTTACATTCCATCCTTTGCATATTCATTCTTCTATTTGTGTTTATGAATTTCCATCCCAACCACTCTCATGATATTTTTTGTGGTTGGTATGTTGGGGAGAATAGAGGAAGATGAGTAGAGGGAAGAGATGAGATGAAGGATAGACGGTAAAGAGAAGAAGCCATGTCATTTGGCCATGTCTTCTAGTTTATGTATATTTATCTGTGTTGTTGGCACATACTTATGTAGCACATATTTCGTACAGTAGCATCTCAAACATGTGCCCACCTACTATAAAGCAATATGTTTGTAACAATGCTCTTATCTCGACTAATGATATTATTCAAGTGTTGGTGTCTTTTTTGTGGAACTACTTCGACAATAATGGTGATTCAAATGATGTCTACACATATTCTCCACCATTTACTGCTTAGGATGCTCGCTAAAGTTTATTCAGGATTACTTCTGTAGCTCTGACAATAGTCAATTTCAAGGGGAGTATACTCTATTGTTATTGCTTTTGCATTAGTGCTACATTCATCAAGGGGAGAAAGCATTCTTGTTACTTATTACATGCTATGTTCTTCAAGGGGAGTGATAGGTTGCTTCAATTCTTGTATTGCAAGATTCAAGGGTAGATCATCTTTTATCAAAGGAGATCAATTTTTGTATGGGTAATTTTATATTTTTTCATGTGTTAGCAAGATGGACATGTGTTTCACCTGTACTCTAGCTTTAGAGGATGTCTTAGACTTATTGTTGTTTAATTTATTATGTAAATGGGTCTACACATGTTTCACCCATTATCTTCCTTATACTTGTCTCCTCTCATGTATGTAGGATAGTTTGCCATGCATCAATAAGAAATATCTCATTTATCCTCCACAATATTTTCCACATTCTAAAATAATGTTTATAAATCATTTAATCATCTCTCACATGAGTCATTGTAAAGGTTGGAGTTACTTCTATTTTGCCATTAATACCCCTAACTAAATTTTTGTTGATTGGATGTTAATCATTAACATTCTAGAAGATGACTATCATAGAGATGACATCTTTGATTTCTTACCAATCCATGGTATTGAATATTGATAATGTCTAGAAGAGTGTGGGTGAATATAGTAAAAGAATGAAGTAAAGTCTCTTCTGAAAATCACAATTGTTACATAAAACTAAGTTCAAGTAGCTAAAAAGAAGAATAAGTAAATTATTAATTTGATTCATCGATCAAAGTTTGTGCTTTTTCATTGCCTTAAGATACTCTATGTAGAGTTTTTATCATTGCTATTTAGTCCTTCTGGTGATAGTTACATGGAATAAGAGGTTCTTTATACCTTTTTCATGTTTGTGATGAAGAATACTATAATGATATTTATCCTCAACTATATTCTTTCTCAAATAGAGGGAAGAGTGCATTATGGATCTTTAGCTTTATTGACTTGTGATGGTCCCTTTTGTATTTGGGCTCCTTACTAAGTTATTTTACTAGACTAGTCAACCAACACAACATCCTACCCTCATGAGCGGCGACTTCGGAATTTAAGACCCAACTTGGATGGTGTTTCCTTCCTTATTCTTTCATTTTTGGTGGAAATAATATTTCATGAAGGACACTATACATCCCTTTAAAAACTTTTCTAGAATTTCCTTAATAACAAACAACATAAATCATTCTCCATTGCACTTTTATCTAGTACATGATTCTTTGTTTCATTCTCTTTAAATGTACAGACAACTAATCTCCTTGATATCCTTTTCTAGTATAAGAAAAACAAAATATCATGCATGCCTTTATTGTGGTAGGATTTAACATATGTTGGATTTAGTTCTATGCACCACTCTCCAGACACACCATGTAATTGTTAATTTTCTTCACCAATGTCATCCCTAGAGTAGCTTCTTATACTCATGATTCCTCAAAGGAAACTACACCACTAACCTAGTTACTTTTTCCACTAGGATAATGCCCATGGAATCACTCATTGCTAGGGATGGCAATGGTACTAGATGTGCACACCCACATACGACAACCACTATGCCCATACTGGATAGTCAATGGTTAGAGTCCATTCCCAATTCAACTAGTGATATGGAATATTTAAAATAGAAATCCATGGTTCCAATGGGGACCCATATTTGAATGGTAAACATGCCAACACACACAACCTTCTTCAATTGAACCAACACATCAACACTTTCCTCCCTGACATTCCTGTAGGTCCTGAAAGAACACCCTAGGGACCAGAGGGTGCACAACACTTACATCCAACGACCATGGGTGGTGGAATTTGCATCAGTCAGACAAAGGAAACACTAGTCATTGGAGCAATGGTCAGCATCCACCTCTAACTATAGACTAAACCAGTAAATGGATATCCAAATTCGATCCAAATTTGAGTTCGAAATTGTGAAAAAAAAAGCTGACGTCTGCATAATCCGAATTGGATTCAGGATATCAAATTTCATATCTGAAAATTTCAGATAGTATTTCAGATATGGCTATAGCTGCTCTGAAAAAATCCAAAATTTGACAAATATATACATATATTATCAAATATATATTATCTATATATAAAAACATAAAAATATAGATATTTTATCATATATATTCATAGTGATATCAATGTTATATATATTGTATTAATAACAATATATTTATGCTTTTGAATTCAGATCAGATATTTATCTGAATTCAAATATTATTTGTCGGATCGGATTCAGATATTATCACATTATATTCGTCAAATATCGGATTGGATTTTTTTTTCCGGATTCGGATATCGGATATAGTAGTATATGCTCCGTATTCGATCTGTTTACAGGTCTACTATAGATAGAGAGCATGGTGTCGCATCCATCGGAGAAGATGATGGGGTCTTCTGGATAATTGTCAGTTTTACTACACACCGAGCACATCATGTCTCCGTCTTCTTGCCCACATTCCTCGTCCATAGTATATATCTCACATTGCCTCTGTCTACATGCATGTGGAGTTTCTTCCTCTGCCTTGACGTTCGTCTTACTATGTCTTATTTTTTGCATGGAACTGCTTCCCAGGAGCATATTAGTACAATGTTCTCCTCCTTCAAATTCTCCTTTCGAGCCACCTCCACTTCCAATGGATCCTTTGCCTTCGTCTTCCTCAGTCACATGCTCCTATCTTTTTCGATTCAACCCTATTCCTTCATGAAATTTTCTATATCCACCACTACCTCCTCCTTGAGATCAAGATCTTC
Organism: Alisma plantago-aquatica; assembly: GCA_963693085.1. Classification (NCBI taxonomy): domain Eukaryota; kingdom Viridiplantae; phylum Streptophyta; class Magnoliopsida; order Alismatales; family Alismataceae; genus Alisma; species Alisma plantago-aquatica. The sequence goes on from OY856410.1 coordinate 398,184,267, forward strand.
ATCTTCCTTGACCTCATCTACTTTAGGCTTCTCCTTCCAACACTTCACATGTTCAGGTTTCTCCTATTTTAGTCCCTCATTGAGTTTAACTTGGGATGTCTTCATGATTTTCTCCGTGTGTTTCTTCTTCATGGACAAGATGAGCAGCTTTGTTTCCATCTCGAGAGTAGGGTTCTTAGAAAATGAATCGCATCAAGTTCCCATAAACCACTACCATGATTGTGGAATTTTTCTCCACCCGACCCAAGCTACCATTCCACATATTGAAAACTAGTTTTATAGGGTGGAGGGGGTCAGTATGGTTCGGTTTGTGGGTGTTCAATTAATTTTTCCATACTTACTCATTGAAGAGCCAAGTCCTCACTGTAAAATTTTAAAAAACTAAGGGTTCTTGTCATATTTCCCTTATATGATGTTTGAATTGTTTTGTGCCTCCCATATACCTATTAGATTTTGCATGGTGGTATTCAATTAGCCACATATATCCCTTTTGAAAATGATAATTTTTTTTGGTGTCTCATGGTTAATTATCCATTTTCATTCCCATGATGATCATGCCACTGCAATGAAGAAGTGGACATCATCTGTCACTTTTTTTTCTCAAAAAACTATTATTCTCTTTTTTTGTAATATACACTTTGTCATCTCCTCAAACTTTGATTTGATCTTTCTTAGTGACATTATAATAGTGTTTGTGCTTAATATTTATGAATTATTTATTTATCTCTCATATATGTCACTATTTAAAAATATGCATGTCAATTGCTCTTAGACGTATTTTACAAGATCCCTACAAATACTCTTCAACAACAATATGAGAGGTTGAGAGAATCCTCTATGTTCCATATTTTTCCTTTACATTTCGTTCCCACAAGGGTCATGTAACATACCAAATCTTGAGGTCTTGGATAAAATGATCTTAAAAGGAATAATTGAACTATCCATATCATCGAGGTGCACCTCCTTTTTAGGGAATTCTTCACTAAGAACTATGTGGTTAAGCGTTCTCAACCCAGAGTACTAATAGGGTGGGTGACCTGTTAGGAAGTTGATCTCAAACTTTGTGTGAGTGAGGACAAAGCATGCATCTGAGGCTAGTGGTGGTCTATAGGGATTGTCTTCATTCCTAAAACTCTACTAGATCCTTGAGTAATGGGATGGTATCAGAGTCAAAACCCCTCCAGTAGGTGAGCCTCACATGGCCATGTGGTAATGCCAGTCTTGTGTCGTGCAGCCCAGGCATGTTGGAAAGGGCTATCCATGGTGATGTAACGTCCCAGGTCTTGAGGCAATGGGTAATATGATTTTGAAAGGAATGATTAGACTACACATATCACCAAGGTGCACCCAAAGTATTACTAGGATGGGTGACCTATCAGAAAGTTGAAATTGGGCTGTGTGTGAATAAGGACAAAGTGCAAAACCGAGCTAGTGGTGGTTTATGGGGCTAGTTGTCATTCCTAAAACTCTACTAGAGACTTGGGCAGTGGGCCCAAGCTTTACAAGCCAAACAATATGCATATTCAAGTAAATTTGACCTAACTTTCATTGCCACAAATATCTATTATAATCACTAAAAGGGTGAGTTTTTTTAAAAATATTTAGTGCTTACTTTGGAATAAATTGTTTGTTAGGTTGCACTGGTCCATGAATTTATGGAACATGATTATTCTTACTTACTCCCTCTTCTATAACAAACCAACATATTTTTGAAGTGTTTCCTTATGATAATGTCAAGAATTAAAGTATTTGTCTTCCTAGATACCTCTCTCTATATGGATAAATGGAAACACACCACCAAATGTTTGATTGACCACAACAAAAAACTCATCCCGACTTAAATCCTCTATCTGAAGGTCATTGGCATCATGTGGTCACAATAGATAGGAGATATACATTTTGTGCAAATATTGAGTGATTGGTAAATAAAAGGATGTTACAATTGAAACTCTTCCACACGACCCCTACCTTAATTGACATATGGAAAAAAATCTCAAATATGATGGAAAATTTATAGTTTGATATGTGTTACGACATATCTTAATCAACAACTATGAGTATAGCAACAGAGATTGGAGTAGGTTCGAGAAGACAAAGTTTGTAGAAAAATATATTCTTTGTCTCCTTCAAAGACAAGGCTATTATGACTACAATTGAGAAATAGAAAAGAAAGGTTTGTAAATGATATGTCACATATGTAAAAAAACATGTATTTCCATCATGGATTTTTCCAAAGCTTGTACACTAGTAAAGGACATACAGAAATCCATCTGCCTGAACAACATCAAATATGATATCTTCCATACGCAATATCAAGAATGGATGACTTCCATTAACAATTAACACAAAAATGCAAAATTTGGTGTATGATGCTTGCTCCTACATACTTTTGTACATGACACATTAGGAATCAAATCATTCAAAAAGGAACTGGGAAAGCCATTAAGGTACATAAGAAATTCATTTGAAGCACAAAGAGGAAAATAGAAGTGTTTGCATTAGGTATTGAGTGTGCCCCTATACCACACATGGTGAGCGATTCCCCCATCTAGTTATATTAACATCAATGTCAATGTGCTAATCAATCCATTTTTTTGTATAGACGTTATATAAGTTGTTGCACATGATAAGACATCATTGTCATGTCGGGGATATAGTTTTATCATTTAGTTCATTGTCACACTAGATATTGAAATGTTGGATATTTTGTGGGGGATTATTTTTTCCTCATTGAATTATTTCTCCATCTCTGTCATTGAAACAAAAATTTTCAAAATCATCAACTTAGTCTCTTGTTTGGTATGCATTCCTTAGATGTAATTGATATATGTTAGTATATGTCTTTATATCCAGACAAACAAAACAAAATTGAAATTAACCAAAAAGGTACAAAAAATCAAACATGTTATGGAAGTGTTGGACAAACATTATCTTATGTGTGGATAAACCCACTTGATTCTTAGTGTTCTTATCATTTATACCATATATGGCACTCAAAATCATTTCATTTAGTCTAAACATTATATAGAAATATGATTATATTTGGATGAAGAGAGGATAGTTGTATGAATAAAATCACATCGTGACTCCTCTTATTTTTCTTTCATAGTTCAATAACAATTTGCTTCCACTATCTTTAATATAGATGTATTCCACTCTTCACAATTCAAATCTAGCACTTAATTATATAAATGGGATGAATTTTCGTAATGAAGAGTCAAGTTCTCCTCCTAATTCTCAAACTGCATGATTTTATGCAAAAAAACTTAGTATTGTTTGTTTTATAATAGATCGTGATTGTGCTAAATTGTATCACTCTGCCTTGATTATCATCTTCTTTAAAGGAGACATGGTCTTGTAGAAAGGATGTCAAATGGACAATTCCTCATTTAGGATAGTGAGGTTACTAGCCATTCAAACCCTTGAAGCCCAGAATTTCAATGCCTACTGAATGAAGAGTGGTCAAACATGTGTTGAGTGTTGTTAACCTTGTTCTCAAAACCAGAACAATGTTTGAAAACAAAATTTTACTCTTGGTGAAACTCACACCACTAGGCATGGAGGTAACTTAAATTCTTTTGTGAGTTCATAAAGTGGAGAGAGCATGATGGTCATACTAGACATGTGATTTGATGCAGATTATAATGCCACCATTGAAATATGTATTTCAAAACAATCTAGAATTTTTTTATTGTAAGTGGACTATTTACACTTTGCATCATTGAGTTTCTCTTTGAGAAACACAATAATGTGGCCTTCTTCGGGATGCCACTAATGCAAACACTTGAAGCATCACATGTAACCTCAACATTGGTAAAGGATACAAAGAATAAAAGGAATATAACTCTATCTTGAAGAAAGGAACACTTATTTACACTAATACATATTTTCTTAGAGTGAAGTGATTTAAAGATAAATAAAAGATAATTTGGTTATCAGTTGTGGTCTTACTAGAATTATAATGTCATTTGAGAGAGCATCATAAATTTACGAATGAATGGATGCAACACATGGTTCATGAATATCTTGAAGGTGTCGGGTGTGTTTGACATGTCAAAGTGAATGATCAACCATTCACATAACCCATTTAGAGTTTTAAACACAATATATAATTCATGAGGCTAAATGAAACAAATATAATAGTTATAAAGGTTGATATTGGGATAATAACCAATCCTGGTCAACAGATCAAGCATGTCATGAAGGTAAGGGATATGAAATCAATTTTTATAATAATCTAATTAATGACTTGACAACATGAACACGTTCTCCAATTGCCATCCTTCTTATGGTCAAGGAGAGTAAGAACTGCAAGGACTGTTGTTCTCAGGGACAAGTCCTTTAAGGAGGAGGGCATCAACCTTGCCTTTCAACTTATCATTCTTAGTGAGATTCATGTGGCTTGGAGGTTAGTTAGGGAGTGATGGCCATGGGATTAGATTAATCTCATGTTGAATATCATGCATAGATAGAGATTCATTACGAAGGTCAATCGATGTCATGTCCTCAAACTCATCTAGGAGGGAAACACGTTATGATTGTGGGGACTAAAAGTCAGACGTATCAGTGGACTCATTGAGTGTATAACACATAAATGCATCTACATTTTGAATTGGAATCTTCCAATTCTCTTTGGGTGATAAGGTGCAGAGACTATTGGGTTCTTCAAGTTCTAAGGGTTTGACAACTTACCTATTTTTAGAGGACAAATGAAACAAATTGGGGCACATTATATGTGTTTGGCTTTGTGCTTGAAGGTGTAAACATTGCAACATCCCTCATTATTGGCCTCTAGGTCATTGATCCAACGACGTGGAAGGATGACATGTACGACATCCATAGGCAATAAATCACACCAAATATGGTCAGAGTAAGCACCTTAGAATGACAGACACAAGGAAACATTAAGTGATGATGATACTAATCTAGTTCATTTAGTGTAACATGTGTGACTAAGGAGGGGGCTCTAGGAACAACTCCATGCTCTTTAGATAATGGGGTGAGATGATGCACTAAAAATGGTATCCATTAATGAGGAACCTGTTGCTTTTACCAACATGCTTCAAGAAGGTTTAGAAAAGGGTTGTGCATTTTTCCATTCACCCCATCAGAATGTCCAAAAGAAAAATCATGACATGAAGAAATGATGGATTATAATCATAGTTTGCATCATCATTTGAAGGCTCATAGTTTGGTAGCACATCCTCATACTTTATGTCATCCTCGAGGGTGGTGTAGGAAGAGTCAAAAGACACAAGTAGAGCACATCATGGGGAATTGGGAAATCAGATGATTTGTGTTGTGGTGGTGAAAGCATATGTGGATTAACATAGTAGGGTGGGATGAGGTGGTCTCTACCTCCTTTCACTTACTGAAGGAAGGTGTTTAGGATCTCTACTAAGGGGGTTGAGGTAAGGGATAAGTAAGAATGAGATATAGTAGTACATGGGTTATTGGCGGAGTGACTTTGCTGCTCAAAATCGGAAAAGGAGGAGCTACAAGATGTTATCGGCATATATGTGTCAATCGTTTGGGCATAGTGGAATGTTTCATCATGGAAATCTAATGCTATAATTCAAGATTGCATCAAATATTAGGTTGTAGATAAACCACAAAATAAGTGGCTAGTTTTTAGTCAGGATCATTATAAACTCAAAAATTCTACGCTTCTTCAAAATTGTTATTGTACCCATGGTTGACAATAAATCATGACTTAGGTTGATCCAATTAGAAAGAAGTTTTCATTGATACTGGACATGGACAAAGTGTTCACATATCTTTGTCTTCATACGATGCCAAAATTGATGAAGAGTTGACCTAAATGTCACATTGCACACCTTGTCGGTAAAGTATGGCTAAATACTCAAGCTAAATTTATGCAAAATGAAAACTTTGGGTGTCTTTCATAGCATACAAGTCAAAGTAATATTCAATATCAACAATTCAATCTAGGAATTCCTTGGGGTCAAGCTTTCCATTTAAACTTGGATCCTTCACCTTACCTTTGTGAGTAACATCATCATAAGATGGTTACGATGTCCATGGTAGTATTGGTTATTGTTGTTGTGAGGCAATGTGAGGCCACCTCAATGGACTCAAACTTCATCAGGACAGGAGAGTAAAAATGAGGTCTATGTAAGGCCTCTGACCTGGGTTTTAGGTTAACCCTAGTTTCTTTGGCTTGATGATGCTCTTAGAACCTTGCTCTAATCATTTGAGATGATCTTATATTATGTGGAGAGCTTAAGTTTCAAGTTTGATCTTGTTTGGGTGATGTTTGTGATTTGTGTGCTAGTTGTGGTGCAAATCGCAATTTATACAAAATAGGGGGTTGGTGTGCAATTTGTCACCTCTAGAGTGTTCTTCTCTCTCTTGGCTTCATGAAATAGAGTGTGGTTCTTTGGGGCACTTTATTTGACCCTTGGTAGAGTGGTGTCACCCTTTGTGACGCCCCGATTCCCGTGCCATCTCTAATGACCCTAGAGACCGGGGAGTCACTCTCGGTAAACCACCCTTGACCTTTTCTTTACTTATTGACTTAAAATTAACTGAGATTAGGGAATAAATTGAGGATTTAACGTAATACAAAGATCACCCTTAATGTTTTCTTTTCTTAATCAATTAAATTAATTTAAAGGAAAATCTTATGACTTGGAATAAACTGAAATCTTACTAAACTGCGGAAGCAACTACTATTTACATTTTTAGGTAGATAAAGCAGATTTACACATCATATTACATTTTTCATGCAGAATATAAAGCACAAAAGACAACTTAAAACTAGTTTACATGTTACATTACATTCTCTCCCTACCACACCACATGCCTAAGGACCAAGGGGAAAGGACTAAGATACATCTACCTAACTATGAACTACCTTCTAAGAACTTGGGTGATACGATCCTTCAGCTTCCTCGTGCTGACGCTGACATGAAAAATGTTTCAGTATGTTGGTGAGCTACTGGCTCAGTGAATAGAATTTCACCCAACCATCACAGATAACTCATTTTATGTTTATTAATTGGAATAAAATACAAGATAATACTATACTGAGCAGATCTAAACAATATAATTTAAATGACAGGAGATGTCAACATTTCATTAAGATAACAACTGATGCAAAGCTGTAGATATGATTAAATAAAAGAGAATACTAAAATTTCATTTAAAAGACAACTGCTGTGAAACTAACTCAAATCTTTCTTAACTCTTTAACATATAAGAAACTATGTGAACCTATATGAACATATTTTATCTTATGCCTTTATCATATGTACTGTACTCTACATATGAAGACTCGTAGCGAACTACGATCTCACCGTACAAGACTTAACTTAAAACCCAGGAAGCTAAGCCTAGAACTAAATTTGGGTCTGCTTGACTCGAACCGTCACGTCTAACTAAGGTGGATAAATACCTGGCCTTTAACTGGACCTCTCCTCTAGGCTGAGTATACAGGCGGAGGGTCTGAGGCACTCTGTGGGCCTCATCTTGGTACGCTCTATGGGTACCTCTGGGTTACCACCGGGATCTCCGGTTCATGTTGGGTAACCTATCTTCTCTTAGGAGACTTCCTTAAGGGCTTCATCTCCCCGCACACTCTGTGGGTGTGTTTCGATCCCCGTATACTGGTCACTGCCAGGGTGGATCGTTTTCTCCCTACAGTGCAGACATCCGTAGGGAAGCTACGGTGTTAAGGGCACCTATGTCTATTATTTTATTATTCTTGGAAAGTTCTTACTATATTGTATCTCTCTATTACTTATTCTTGACTCTGGTATCTCTATGGTACTGAGACTATTCATCTGAAGCTTATAATACAACATGTACATCCTTCTAAACTTGGCAGAGCAGTATATTAAAAAACATTGTAATTTACTAAATAATCCATATACCATGCATGCAGACAGATTGAAATTTCTTAAATAAACTAAACTCATATCAACTTGGCTCATATATGCTGGAATTATACAATTGATCATCATAACAAACTAACAAGAATTAATTAGTCGATATATTAGAAATCGTCAGTAGAACTTGTAAATTATCTGTATTTCCTCGAAAATCAAGCACATCAACCCAAATTCTAAGTTATGCATCACATAACTCAATTAAAAGTCAATTACTTGTCATGGCATGCATTATTAATAATAATTGGGAATTTAAAATGATATCCTTGAGGAACGTGTCAATTTGTGTAAATTTTAAATCATTCACCTTAATATAACAGGGAGCGTACCATTAGGTTTTCTTTGAATATGTTTCATGTCATCGTCATTTCTTTGAAATCGAGCATCTATTAACTTACTAAAAACGTACAACCTAGGTTTATACCCAAACTGTGTCGTTCATGTGCTACTGAGTTCAACATTTAATCAAGTAATTTAAGTTTTGATCAATCATGTATTTACACTAATCCAAATCACACATATCAATTAACTAATTAGCATCATGCAAACGTTGATAAATAAAACATGCAAAACATGCAAATTTCAGCGGTGCCGACACTGCCCGACACCTGGCTAAATGTTGACATCTGTGAATGATATCCATTTCAACCAAAATGTCTGATTCTTAGAGTTATACTTGGGTAGAGAGTCAAATTCTACTCACAACGAGTGAGGTGACGGCAATTCAACTGGAAACGCCTCCAGAGTCCTGTTTCCGAGCATTAGCAGGGTCGTCTTCTACCTTGGTTCAGCCTGGATTTGAACCTGCTTCACGCACAGGTGGAAGGAACCTTGTCTGGGTGTTGTTTGCCAGCCTGGATTTGAACCTGCTTCACGCACAGGTGGAAGGAACCTTGTCTGGGTGCTGTTTGCGGGCTAGTTGGCTACGGATTTGTGATCTAGACTCTCGGCCGATCTCATTGGCGTAGTCTTCACAGTGTTTCTTAGGCAAAACTGCCCCTGGTTCGTACATGTTGCTACAAGCAGCAACTTCTTCACACACAGGTTGAGGGGAAGCTAGTTGGGCGTTGCTGCTTGTGGCTAGGGCTGCGGATTCAAGTCCTAAACTCACGGTCAAAGTTGACGACGTTGATTTCGTGGCGCTGGCTGCCCAAAACGGCCGCTTGGCCGGTGCCCTGCAGCTGGCCGCTATTGCTGCTTGGCCGGCCGGTGCCCTTGCTAGTCGATCGCTGGTTGGGGGCTGTGTTGTTAATATAGGTTATTGTCGTTCATGCAACAGCGACAGGTGCAAAATAATTAACAGTGCAGGCAGATCCAAGATAAGAAGCAAAGAACAAATAAAGCAGGATAACAGAAAACAGGAGTTAGATTCGCAAACCAGATCGTTCGTTGAGAAACGAACGTGTTACTTAAAGAAATTAGTGCCCGGCTATCCTCGCGGAAAGGCACCGTTCTCCCAGTCACGATCCGGCACGAACCTGGAAATTGCACGTCTTGCTCGCGCACGTCGCACTACTACCAGTGCAGCACAGCCACCGCAGGTACCACCGCCTGACAGCTGTGTCTGAAGGGAAGGATGAGTCTCGCTTCGCACAGGAGAACAACTCCGCAAAGCAACTCCGGGGACGACGACTCTCGCACTCGGGATTAGGGCTCACAAAACACACGGCGGCAGAAAACTATTTTCGGTGTTTTTAACCCTAATGACCGGAGTCATATATATAGTCATGCGCGTCCCTAATCCTATTCCCAGTTAGACGCAACACTCGGTTGCACTCGTACACAATACGGAATAATCTGTAAAAGAGAAACACTTTCTAATTAGGATTTAAGAAATCCGAATAAGAAAGCAACAATTAATTACACGAGTAATTAATTATTTAGTCGTATTCTAGTGTAAAAAGAAGACGGAAGACGGAAGACATTCTCCACAATCTACAATCCACAATCCACAAGCCACAAGCCCAAGCCCGAGCCCGGCCCGGCCCGTCCAGGCCATGCGAGGCGAGGTGTGACGTGGCGCGCACGCGCGTGCGTGCGTGCGTTGTGATGTGGCAATCCCACCCACCAAGGAGGCGAGCATACCTCCTTCCTAGGTCTCCTTTGGACACTAGTGCCCCATGTGATCCTACATATGAGGACCACAAAAGTTCTAGGTGTGAGCAATATGGGATAAAACTTCTTTGCCATTTGCACTAGAAACAACACTACATTCTCACATGTACTTGCTGCACTACATTGGGCTTAACCCATGCTAAATTAGTGATTACCACAATAGCCTAGCTACAGTAACAAGTTGCTACAGTAACTAACTAATAGCTACAATAGCTACAGTAACTAACAACTACCGTAATCAGTTATCTAACAATCCCCCCACAAAGTCCAACGTGCAATGTGCTCTACCATTCAGTCCTCCATACTGTGCTTTCAGTAGATACCTTTCGGTTTGAATCTACCTAAGTTATCCAACTGTGACCCTTGCAGGAACTAGGTGTATAAAAGTCTTGAACCTGAACCTTGGGTACAAGAGTATAGGTTGGTAACAACACAATAAAGACATGGTAGAAAAGAAAACAATGCATTAAGGCCATGCATACAAAATTTTATATCATGATTGATAACAGAGTACAACCCAATTCTCCTGTTGCGGCCTACACAACATCAATCACTTAGCTGGAGTCTCCAAGGATGTACTGATAACATCCTGTCCTAAGACTTGACACCATTAAGAGACTACTCTCTTACTAACTTGCAGTCATGACACTAACAGGTTTCCTAGGGAATAGACACACAGATGCAAGAAGCATCAAACAAGAATACATAGTGTCATCTGATTTACCCGACATCTTGTTATTACCACATTGAACCCAATTTGTGGGATCTCCACTCTTTTGGGTTGGGTTGCTACTGCCTGCAAATCTATAGGGGTTTCAGTCCCATTCCCAACCTGAATTTTTCCACTAAAGCCAAAGTAAGACCTTTAGTGAAAGGATCAGCTGTATTATCTTTGGTACCGATGTAGTCCACAGCCACGACCCCATTAGACACTAACTTTCTTACAGATTTCAATCTGACTTGGATGTGTCTACGCTGTTTTTGATTGTACTTGGAACTCTTTATCTTAGCAATAGTTGTAGTGCTGACACAGTGAACTGAAATTGCAGGAAGCGGCTTCATTACCATAGGTAAACTAGACAAAAGTCCATGTAGCCATTCAGCTTCCAATCCAGTTTCATCTAAAGCACACAACTCTGCCTCAAAAGTGGACCGAGACAAAATGGTCTATTTCTTAGACCTCCAGGAAACAGCTCCTCCTCCCAACATGAATACATATCCTGAGACACCATTACTCCCAGAATTCACGGCAATCCAGCTTGCATCACTATATCCTTCGACTACGGAAGGATGTTTACCATAATGCAGCCCAAGGGAACGTGTTCCCTTGATATACCTCAGAACTCTGTCAAGAGCTTCCCAATGGGTCTTGTCAGGACAACTGGTGTATCTACTTAACTTGTTCACGGCGAACACAATGTCTGGACGTGTACAGTTCATAAGATACATCAAGCTTCCGATAATCTAAGAGTATCGTAATTGAGACACTGGAACCCCAGTCTCATTCTTGAACAAGGGTTTGGATGAATCATATGGAGTCTTAACAGGTTTACGTGATGTGTACTCAAACCTCTCCAGTATCTTCTCAACATAGTGAGACTGAGAGAGAGTTATACCATCAGTAGACCTTATGATTTTAAGCCCTAAAATCACACCAGCGACACCCATATCCTTCATCTCAAACTTACTACACAAGAATGACTTTGTCTCTTTTACTACTTTCATATCGGAACCAAAAAGCAGGATATCATCGACGTATAAGCATAACAAAATGAATCCATTATCGACAACCTTGCAGTAGAGACACTTATCAAATTCATTAGAAATAAATCCAAATGATGATATCACAGAATCAAACTTCTCATGCCATTGCTTAGGGGCTTGTTTCAATCCATATAATGATTTAACAAGTTTACACACTTTGGACTCATTCCCACGACCCACAAATCCCTCAGGTTGTTCCATATATATCTCTTCTTGAAGATCACCATGTAAGAATGCGGTCTTCACATCCATCTGATGGATATAGAGATTATAAATGGAATCCAATGCTAGTAGCACTCGGATTGTGGTCATGCGGGAAACAGGTGAATAGGTATCAAAATAGTCTATTCCTTCCCTTTGTGTGTAACCCTTAGCAACTAACCTAGCCTTATACTTATTGATTGTCCCGTCTGTATTAAGTTTCTTCTTAAAAATACATTTACAACCAACTGCAGAACAACCAGGAGGCAAATCCACCAATTCCCAAGTTCCATTCGAGAGAATTGATTGGATTTCATCATTAACAGCTTCTTTCCAAAACTTAGCTTCTGGAGATTCCATAGCTTGTTTGAAAGTAACAGGATCATCCTCAACATTGTAAGTGAGAAACTCATTTCCAAAGTCCTTTGATGTCCTAGGCCGTTTACTTCTCCTTGGTTCAACTATTTCTTCAGAATCATCAGATTCAGAAATAGCTTGTTCTGAGTCGCCCCCACATTTGTCATCCTTTCCACGTACTCGGGAATGGAACCTGTGGTAAATGAATCTTCTTGAGAAACTTCATTGGGCACACCAGTTTTCATAGGAAACACATCCTCAAAGAATGTTGCATCACGTAATTCCATAATTGTATTGACCTCAATGCCAGAGATATCTGATTTTACAATCAAGAATCTAAAAGCATAGCTTGTCTCTACATAACCTAAGAATATGGCATCAACCGTTTTCGGTCCTAATTTCTTCCTTTTGTGTTCAGGGACAAGTACCTTAGCAAGGCACCCCCACACTCGAAGATATTTAAGACTCGGTTTCCTTCCTCTCCACAACTCAAATGGACTACTCTCTGAATGTTTATGGGGAACTCTATTCAGAATATGGCAAGCCGTATTCAAAGCTTCCCCCCACATAAAGTTGGGTAATCCAGATGTTTGGAGTAAGGTATTTACCATATCTATTAAGGTTCGTTTTTTATGTTCAGCTATCCCATTTGATTGTGGTGAATAAGGAGCAGTTACCTCATGAACTATACCATGCAATTGGCAGAATTCCAAAAACAAATTCAAGGTATACTCTCCTCCCCTATCAGACCTTAATCGCTTAAGTACTTTACCGGTTTGAGTTTCAACTTCTTTCTTATAAATTTGAAATTTATCCAATGCCTCATCTTTACTTCTAAGTAAAAAGACATAACAGTATCTACTCGCATCATCAATAAAAGTTATAAAATAACGCTTTTGATCCCTCGTAGCAACACCATTAAATTCACAGATATCTGTATGAACTAAATCCAAAATTTCCGAATTCCTATTCATAGAATGAAAAGGCTTCCTAGGCAATTTAGCTTGTACACAGATTTCACATTTATTGTTGCTAATTTCAGATTTAGGGATCAAATCTAGATTCATCATACGCTTCATTGAGGCAACATTAACATGTCCCAAACGTGAATGTCATACATCGAATGAAACAAGATTCATGCAAACAGAATTATAATCATTCAAATTTAAAACGGAATTTGAAACAGGTTCTACATGAATCTTAAACAAGTTCTCCACATCACATAAGTACCCCTTGCCAAAAAACAAAGAATCACGAAGGCGTGTAATAATAGCTTTATTACATTTACAGTCTACTCTATAACCTTCTCTAACTAATATGACGCCACTAAGGATATTGCGTTGAATGGTTGGAACATGTCTGACCCTGTTAAGAGTCAAAACCTTCCCCGAAGGGAACTTCAAGTCCACCCGTCCTTCGCCTTTGACTTATGCAGAGCTGGAATCGCCCAAAGTCACGGTCCGACCTCGAGAGGCCTGATAAGACACAAACAGAGATTTATCAGCACACACATGTACATTAGCCCCAGTGTCAATTATCCAATAAAGTGGTTCAAATATAGAAAGAATTTCAGGTTTAATAGACACGTACCCATCATTGAGGTTCAAGGATGCAGTCATCATGTTGACCACAGCCTCCTCAGTTGCAGATGCGGTATCTTTCTTTGCCTTCTTAGTAGGACAATCCTTATTCCAGTGGCCAACCTGTCCACAAGTCCAACAAGGTTTGTTCTTTGGTTTCTTTTGGATCTTTGCCTTGGGTTTATGTGTATTCTTAGATTTCTTATCTTTGGTGTTTTTCGTAGAAGTAAAATTAACTGTCGGGTTTGCTTCAGTAGGAACCTTGACCCCTTTTTCCTTTAGGTGTTCTTCTTGTATATTTATATCCATCATTAATTCATCCATTGACTGTGTCCCTTTGCGATGCTTCATGGTCATACCAAACGATTCCCATGACTTAGGGAATTTTTCAATGATAGACATAACAACGAATTTATCAGGCAACACCATCTTGGCATCTGATAATTCATGAACTAGGAGTTGCAGGTCATGGGTTTGATCTGAAACTGACTTACCCTCAACCATCTGAAACTTAAGAAATTTAGACACACAATATTTTTCAACACCTTGATTTTCAGTGCTAAAATTCTTAATTAACAATTCCCATAAAACCTTGGACGTAGTGACTGGCGGCTTTGAGTAAGAATCATACAGTTTGTTATTTAAACCAAACAGAATCAACCCGCGGCACGTTTTATCACCCTTCTTCCAATTAGCAATTATATTTGCATTATCAGGAATTGTTTCATCAGATACAGGTTTAGTTTCAATTAAATACTGATCATACCCTGCAATATTCAGCCAAATTTCCATTCGACTCTGCCAACGGGCAAAGTTCGTACCGATAAACTTTTCAGGCATATTGGTTGTATCAATCTTACATCCTGAACTACCCTGACCGGCCATTGTTAATTAACGACAGAAATATGATTTCTTTAAGACTGTTGTTAATATAGGTTATTGTCGTTCATGCAACAGTGACATGTGCAAAATAATTAACAGTGTAGGCAGATCCAAGATAAGAAGCAAAGAACAAACAAAGTAGGAGAACAGAAAACAGGAGTTAGATTCGCAAACCAGATCGTTCGTTGAGAAACGAACGTGTTACTTAAAGAAATCAGTGCCCGGCTATCCTCGCGGAAAGGCACCGTTCTCCCAGTCACGATCCGGCACGAACCTGGAAATTGCACGTCTTGCTCACGTACGTCGCACTGCTACCAGTGCAGCACAGCCACCACAGGTACCACCGCCTGACAGCTGCGTCTGAAGGGAAGGATGAGTCTCGCTTCGCACAGGAGAACAACTCCGCAAAGCAACTCTGGGGACGACGACTCTCGCACTCGAGATTAGGGCTCACAAAACACACGGCGGCAGAAAACTATTTTCGGTGTTTTTAACCCTAATGACCAGAGTCAACCCTAATGACCGGAGTCATATATATAGTCATGAGCGTCCCTAATCCTATTCCCAGTTAGACGCAACACTCGGTTGCACTCGTACATAATACAGAATAATCCGTAAAAGAGAAACACTTTCTAATTAGGATTTAAGAAATCCGAATAAGAAAGCAACAATTAATTACACGAGTAATTAATTACTTAGTCGTATTCTAGTGCAAAAAGAAGACGGAAGACGGAATACGGAAGACGTTCTCCACAATCCACAATCCACAAGCCACAAGCCCAAGCCCAAGCCCAAGCCCGGCCCGGCCCGGCCAGGCCAGGCCAGGCGAGGAGTGGCGTGGCGCGCGCGCGTGCGTGCGTGCGTGCGTTGTGATGTGGCAATCCCACCCACCAAGGAGGTGAGCATACCTCCTTCCTAGGACTCCTTTAGACACTAGTGCCCCATGTGATCCTACATATGAGGACCACAAAAGTTCTAGGTGTGAGCAATATGGGATAAAACTTCTTTGCCATTTGCACTAGAAACAACACTACATTCTCACATGTACTTGCTGCACTACATTGGGCTTAACCCATGCTAAATAAGTGATTACCACAATAGCCTAGCTACAGTAACGAGCTGCTACAGTAACTAACTAATAGCTACATCAGCTACAGTAACTAACAACTACCGTAATCAGTTATCTAACAGGTTGTGGGTGCTTGCTTGGACCTCAAGGCCGAGGTCAAGGCGGGCGTCTGGTGGTGTTGCACGCGCCTGAAGGGTCCCTGGCCGACGCCGCAGCTGCTGAGTGGCTGCTGCTGGCCGCTGCTGCTAGGGGCGCCACCCTAGTAGCTCAGCTGCAGGTGGGGCGCCGCTAGGGCGAGGTAGAGGAGGAAGGAAGGAAAGAGAAGAAGAGAGGAGAAGCAAGACGACCGCTGGATCGAAGCTAGGAGCCCAAAAATCGCACCTCTATTAGTCGATCGGGCGTTTCCAGGGGCGCCGCTTCTCAAGTGGTGCTCTGGTTTGTTCGGGAAGAAAGGGATAAGGGAGAGGGATTATAACTTATGGGAAATTTGCATTATTGGTCCAGGAAGTTTTAAAATGTCATAACTTATGCCTCGAAGGTCCAATTTGCGTGATTCCTTTTGCAAAGTTTCAAGCACGAAATCCGATACAACCTCAAGGCAAGACATCATGCTAACTAGACTATAACATTAGATCAAAGCACTAATTACATCTTGAGCACTTACTTATTTTAATCAACATGATGATGCACTAATTGCTGTGCTTACTGGTTAATCATGGAGTGGGTCATAACAGTCTCCCTCCCTTAAAAAGAATTTTGTCCCAAAATTCCTAAAAGAAAAAAGGAAACTTGTTACACATCTCTAACTCAAGCTCCCACGTGGCCTCCTCTAGGTTGTGGTTCCTCCACAGAACTTTCACTAACGGTATCTCACGATTCTTGAGCTTCTTGATCCTTCGATCAACTATCTGAATAGGTCCTTCAACATAGGACACATCTGATCTGAGATGTGTAGGTTCTGGGTCTACTATCTTCTCTGTACCAGGGTAACACTTCTTTAGCATCGATACATGAAGCACATCATGTAAATTAGCCAACTCAGATGGCAAATCCAACATGTAGGCTACAAGTCCAATCCTCTCAACGATAGGATATGGACCCATAAACCTAGGACTCAGTTTGCCTCTATTGCCAAATCTCAACGCTCCTTTCCATGGTGAAACTTTCAAATACACTTCATCACCAACCTCAAACTCAAGAGGTCTACGTCTCTTCTCAGCGTAAGTCTTCTGCCTGTCTTGTGCAACTTTCAACTATTCTCTGATCACTGTAATCTTTTCTGTAGTCAAATCCACTATCTCTGGTCCAAGAATCTCTTTTTCACCCACTTCGTACCAACATATGGGTGATCTACACTTTCTGCCATACATAGCTTCATACGGGGCCATACCAAGACTAAAATGGTGACTATTGTTGTATGCAAACTCTATAAATCTCAAGTGTTCTTCCCAACTTCCACTGAATTGTAAGACACATGCTCTCAACATGTCCTCAAGAGTCTGAATGGTCCTCTCTGACTGACCATCCATCTGCGGGTGAAAAGTTGTAGTGAATCTCAACTTTGTGCCCAAAGCAAGATGCAGATGATTCCAAAACCTGGAGGTGAACTTAGGATCTCTATCTGATATTATTGAAACTGGGATACCATGCAGCCTGACTATCTCATCCACGTATATCTTAGCCAACTTAGGGACATCAAAGGTTGACTTAACAGGAAGAAAGTGAGAAGACTTAGTCAGTCTATCCACAATTACCCATATCGAGTCACAACCTCTATATGTCTTAGGCAACCCTACCATAAAATCCATTGTGATATGTTCCCACTTCCACTCTGGTATAGGAAGATATTGCAAGGTCCCTGTAGGTTTCTGATGCTCAGCCTTAACCTGTTGGCACACACTGCATCTGGTCACATACTCAACTACATCCTTCTTCATACCTGACCACTAGTACAACTCCTTAAGATTCCTATACATCTTAGTGTTTCCTAGATGCATAGTGCATGCGCTTCCTCAAGAATCCTTTCTTTCAAATCACTGTCTCCAGGTACACACCACATGTCATGCTGATACAACAAACCATCATCTAAAAACCCGAACTCTGGTCTCTTTCCCTCTATCATATCCTCCATGATCTACTGTAACTCACTGTAACTCTACTGAAGTTCCTTGATCTGATCATAAAAAGTAGGCTTGACTTGCATTTGTGTAATCAAACCACTCTGTTCTGTCACCCCTAAGTCTAAGTTTAACTTCCGCATCTCTACTAGCATGTCTCTCTTGAAGCATGCCATAGAGAATACATCTACTGTTGAACTTGACTTCCTGCTGAGGGCATCTGCTACCACATTCGCTTTACCAGGATGATAATCTATCGTCACTTCATAATCCTTGATCAATTCTAACCATCTCCACTGTCTAAGATTCAGATCCTTCTGGGTGAAAATATGTTTCAAACTCTTATGATCCATAAACACCTGACATGCCTCACCATAAAGATAGTGATGCCATGTCTTAAGAGCATGAACTACAACAGCTAACTCCAAATCATGGGTCGGGTAATTCTCCTCATTCTTCTTAAGCTATCTAGATTCATAAGCTACTACTTTGCCTTCCTGCATCAACACATAGCCTAAACCTCTCCTTGAAGCATCCCAAAACACTGTGTAGCCTTTATCTGCCTTGGGCAGGATCAACACTGGTGTTGTAGTCAACCTCTTCTTCAAGATCTGAAAACTCTTCTCATAGTTGTCTGACCAGACAAACGGTGCACCCTTTCTTGTTAAGCGTGTCAGTGGTGACACTATAACAATGAAGTTCTGGATGAACCTCCTATAGTAACCTACCAATCCTAAGAAGCTCCTGATCTCAGTAGGAGTTTTAGGCTACTCCCACTATAGAACAGACTCGACTTTCTTAGGGTTAACACTTACTCCATCACCTGAGATGACATGTCCAAGAAAAGACACCTCAGTTAACTAGAATTCACACTTACTGAACTTAGTATATAACTAGTGTTGTCTCAACAACTATAACACTATCCTTAGATGCTTCTCATGCTGCTCATCATCTCTGGAGTAAATCGGAATGTCATCTATGAAAACCACTATGAACTGATCCAAGAATGGCTTGAAAATCCGGTTCATCATATCCATGAAAGTTGTTGGGGAATTAGTCAGTCCAAATGACATGACCAGAAACTCATAATGCCCATATCTTGTTCTGAAAGCTGACTTAGGGATATCTGAAGCCTTTATCCTCAACTGATGATACCCATATCTCAAGTCTATCTTATAAAAGATCATCACTCCATGCAACTGATCAAACAGATCATCTATCCTTGGAAACGGGTACTTATTCTTGATGGTGATCTTATTCAACTGTCTGTAGTCTATACATAGCCTCATAGTACCATCTCTCTTTTTCACAAATAAGACTGAAGCTCCCTATGGTGAAGAACTAGGTCTAATGAAACCCTTATCCAGTAATTCCTATAACTGAATCTTGAGTTCCTTCAACTCTGCAGGTGCCATTCTGTAGGTTGGTATCACTATAGGTTGACTACCTAGCAACACATGGATCTCAAAGTCTATCTCTCTTTCAGGAGGTATACTTGGAAACTCATATGGGAAAACATCTGGGAACTCACATACCACTGGAACATCCCATAGGATGACTGTGCTCTTCTCAGCTCTAATATCTACTACATGTGCCAAAAACACCTCACAACCTCTCTACAACATCTTATCAGCTACAATGGCTGATATGATACACGTAGGTAAAACTTTCCTGTCTCCAAAAAGATACAAGAAAATCCACCTTGTTGAAAGACAACCTCCTTCTTCCAACAGTCGAGTTGAACTCGATACGTCTCTAGGCAATCCATACCCAAGATAACTTGAAAAGAGTTAACATATAGGGGTATAAGATTAACTGCAATGGTGTAACCACCAAAAGCCAACAAACATCTGGGAAAAAACTCTGTCAACACTGTCGGTTCACCTAACGGAACCCTCAACAACAACTCAACTGGTAATTCTTGGGTTAACAGGTTAAGCTCACAAGCTAAAGAACTCTGTATAAATGAGTGAGTAGAACCTGAATCTATCAAAACTGTAATGGAAATGTTGTTAAAGAAAAACATTTCTCCTGTAATTACTTGAGAAGAAACAATACCTTCTTGTGGTATCAAAGAGAAGAAGCATCTTGAAGCTCTTACTCTCCCACGATGTCCTCGTTGTCCTTCCCTAGCACTGGGTGCTGCACCACGTCAGGAACTTGATGCTACTAAAGAACTTTCTCCTCTAGCTGGAGCCTATCTCGGAACATTATGGTACTGTGACTGGGAACCCTGTGATGCTGACTGCTGTAACTGGGGGCAATTCCTTTTGAAATGTCCCATCTATTCACACTGATGACATCCTTGAAACTCTTTTCCCCAACACTGTCCTAAGTGTGGTCTTCCACAAATATCACATGCTCGCGTCTCTCGCCTCGGTGGACCTATCACTAAAACCGATGATCCAGAAGACCTAGTTGGAGGTGTCCATGTAGAATGTGTACTCAATCTTCCAAAATTGGGTCTTCCTCCACTTGATGAAAAACTATATCCTTGTCTACCAAAACAACCAAGTCCTCATCCTATCTTAGAAAAGAAACCACCACCTCCTCTATATCCACCACTGCTTTGTCCCCTTCTAAAAAAGTCTCTGGATCTTTTCTTACTCTCAGACTACTTATCAACATTAATTGACTCTTCTACACATCTCGCTGCTTCCACAAATTCCCCAAAGTTTTCTCTATCTCTTCGACCAATGGCTGAAACACTGTGTCTAATCTCTGATCTTAATCCTTCTTGAAATCTTATGCACTTTTCTACATTATCAAGAATAAGTTGCAGACAAAAATTTGCCAACCTTGTGAAATGTGCCTCGTATTCACCAATTGTCATACTTCCTTGTCTGATATTATGCAGCTATCTTATTTTCTCACTTAGAAAGGTAGGTGGGTAGTACTTAATATGGAATTCATCAACAAAATCCTTCCAAGTCAATACTGTGTTCCTCCTTTTATCTTCCACTCCATGCCACCAGAGCTATGCATCACCTTTAAGCAAATAAACTACGTGATTGATTTGTCTTTCCTCAGACAACTCCATCAGACAGAACAATTTCTTTAATTGTCTCAGCCATTCATCTGCCACAGCCGGGTCCATAGTTCTAACAAACTTGGTACCTCCAAGCTTCTTAACCAGCTCATAGGATCTCATCAGATCCTTGCTACTCGAGGTAGAAGCTCACCTCTCCATCTTATACTTTTCCCTGGTCTCAAGAAACATCTTGTACATCCTTGATGCCTCATCCACATCATCTCCACCACATGGACCCATCACCTGAGGATCAGGTCCAATGTGGCTCTCAGCTTGGTCCTCATGACCACGTCTCTTCATGCCATCTGCAATAGTATACCAGAACACTTCCTGTTAGAAAATTGCAGTTAGAAGGAAAACACCTAAGTACTAATCCTATTGGTCTCTTATCGTCCCCTGACCTTGACTTAAAGAAACTACATACTCAACCTATGCTATGACACCAAAAGCATGTGACGCCCCGATCCCCGTGCCATCTCTAATGACCCCAGAGACTGGGGAGTCATTCTCGGTAAACCACCCTAGACCTTTTCTTTACTTAGTGACTTAAAATTAACCGAGATTAGGGCATAAATTGAGGATTTAACGTAATACAAAGATTACCCTTAACATTTTCTTTTCTTAATCAATTAAAATTAATTTAAAAGAAAATCTTATGACTTGGAATAAATTGAAATCTTACTAAACTGCGGAAGCAACTACTATTTACATTTCTCATTAGATAAAGCAGATTTACACATCATATTACATTTTTTATGTGGAATATAAAGCACAACAGATAACCTAAAACTAGTTTACATGTTACATTACATTCTCTCTCTACCACACCACATGCCCAAGGACTGAGGGGAAAGGACTAAGAGACCTCTATATAAATACGAACTACCTTCTAAGAACTTGGGTGATACGATCCTTCAGCTTCCTCGTGCTGACGCTGACCTGAAAAATGTTTCAGTAGGTTGGTGAGCTACTGGCTCAGTGAATAGAATTTCACCCAACCATCACAGATAACTCATTTTATGTTTATTAATTGGAATAAAATACAAGATAATACTATACTTAACAGATCTAAACAATATAATTTAAATGACAAGAGATGTCAACATTTCATTAAGATAACAACTACTGCAAAGCTATAGATTAAATAACAAAGAATACTAAAATTTCATTTAAAGGACAACTGTTGTGAAACTAACTCAAATCTTTCTTAACTCTTTAACTTATAAGAAACTCTGTGAACCTATATGGACATATTTTATCTTATGCCCTGATCATATGTAGTGTACTCTACATATGAAGACTCGTAGCGAACTACGATCTCACCGTACAAGACTTAGCTTAAAACCCAGGAAGCTAAGCCTAGAACTGAATCTGGGTCTGCTTGACTTGAACCGTCATGTCTGACTAAGGCAGCTAAATAGTTGGCCTTTAACTGGACCTCTCCTCTAGGCTGAGTACACAGGCGGAGGGTCTGAGACGCTCTGTGGGCCTCATCTTGGTACGCTCTGTGGGTACCTCTGGGTTACCACCGGGATCTCTGGTTCATGTTGGGTAACCTATCATCTCTTAGGAGACTTCCTCAAGGGCTTCGTCTCCCCGCACGCTCTGTGGGTGCGTTCCGATCCCCGTATACTGGTCACTTCCAGGGTGGATCGTTTCCTCCCTACAGTGCAGACATCCGTAGGGAATCTACGATGTTCAGGGTGCCTATGTCTATTATTTTATTATTCTTAGAAATCTCTTACTATATTGTATCTCTCTATTACTTATTCTTAATTCTGGTATCTCTATGGTACCAAGTCTATTCATCTGAAGCTTATAATACAACATGTATATCCTTCTAAACTTGGCAGAGCAGTATATTAAAAAACATTGGAATTTACTGAGTAATCCATATACCATGCATGCTGACAGATTGAAATTTCTTAAATAAACTAAACTCATATCAACTTGGCTCATATATGTTGGAATTATACAATTGATCATCGTAACACACTAATAAGAACTAATTACTTGATATATTAGAAATCGTCAGTAGCACTTGTAAGTTATGTGTAATTCCTTGAAAATTGAGCACATCAACCCAAATTCTAAGTTATGCATCACATAACTCAATTAAAAGTCAATTACTTGTCATGGCACGAATTATTAATAATAATTGGGAATTTAAAATGATATCTTTGAGGAACGTGTCATTTTTTGTAAATATTAAATCATTCACCTTAAATATAACATGGAGCGTACCATTAGGTTTTCTTTGAATATTTTTCATGTCATCTTCATTTCTTTGAAATCGAGCATCTATTAACTTACTAAAAACATACATCCTGGGTTTATACCCAAACTGTGCCGTTACTGGTCATGTGCTACTGAGTTCAACATTGAATCAAGCACTTTAAATTTCGATCAATCATGTATTTACACTAATCCAAATCACACATATCAATTAACTAATTAGCGTCGTGTAAACGTTAATAAATAAAATGTGCAAATTAGAAATCGAGCGGCGCAGACACTGCCCGGCACCTGGGTAAACACTGACATCTGCGAATGATATCGATTTCAACTAAAACATTCGATTATTATAGTTATACTTGCATTAGAGAGTGAAATTCTACTCACAACGGGTGAGGTGACTGTAATTCAACTGGAAACGTGTCCAGAGTCCTATTTCTGAGCATCAGCAGGGTCGTCTTCTACCTTGGTTCAGCCTAGATTTGAACTTGCTTCATGCACAGGTGGAAGGAACCTTTTCTGGGTGTTGTTTGCGGGCTAGTTGGCTACGGATTTGTGATCTAGACTCTCAGCCGATCTCATTGGCACCGTCTTCACTGTGTTTCCTGGGGAGAACTGCCCCTGGTTTGGACCTGCTGCTGCAAGCAGCAGCTTCTTCACGTATAGGTTGAGGGGAAGCTAGTTGGGCGTTGCTGCTCACGGCTAGGGTTGCGGATTCAAGTCCAAAACTCACGGCCGAAGTCGATGACATTGATTTCATGGTGTTGGCTGCCCAAATCGGCCCCTTGATTGGCACCCTACAGCTGGCCGCTGTTGCTTCTTGGCCGACCGGCACCCTTGCTAGTCAATCGCTAGTTGGGGGCTATGGGTGCTTGCTTGGACCTCAAGGCTGAGGTCAAGGCGGGTGTCTGGTGGTGTTGCACGCGCCTGAAGGGTCCCTGGCCGGTGCCACAACTGTTGAGTGGCTGCTAATAGCCACTGTTGCTAGGGGTGCCGCCCTAGTAGGTCAGCTACAGGTGGGGCGCCGCTAGGGCGAGGTAAAGGAGGAAGGAAGGAAAGAGAAGAAGACAGGAAGGAGAAGCAAGACAACCGTTGGATCGAAGCTAGGAGCCCAAAAATCAAACCTCTGTTGACCGATCAGGCATTTATAGGGGCACCGCTTCTCAAGCGGTGCTCTTGTTCGTTCGGGAAGAAAGGGATAAGGGAGAGGGATTGTAACTTATGGGCAATTTGCATTATTGGTCCAAGAAGTTTTAAAACGTCATAACTTATGCCTCGAAGGTCCAATTTGTGTGATTCCTTTTGCAAAGTTTCAAGCACGAAATCCTCTACAACCTCAAGGTGAGAAATCATGCTAACTAGACTGTAACATTAGATCAAATCACTAATCGTATCTTGAGAACTTGCTTAACTTAATCAACATGATGATGCACTAATCATTGTGCTTACTAGTTAATCATGGAGTGGGTCATAACACCCTTAGTGGTGATTAGGGTTTTCTAGGGTTGGTGTGCTTTGACCTTGTAACCTTTGTTGGTTTGTCCCAACATAGGTCGCGACCTAGGGTTTGTTGAGGGGGTGTTGCAGTCAAGACACTTCCCCTTGGTGTGATGGTCATGATTAAGGTTGTCTTGGGTCAAGAAAAAGGCTTGGAAAGGTGTGTTTTGACCTAGGTTGCTTGTGGTAGCCTTGGTGTCATGGCCTAGTAGTGTTGTTAGGGTGTGTCGCGACCATGGCACCCCTTCGTGTGTTGCGGTCGCAACATAGGGGGTGTAGTTGCTTAGGTGGTCAAGACAGTAACTAGAGTGTATCACCATGTCTTGCATGTCATGCTTAAGTGGTTGCATGTTGGCTTTTTAGTGGACAAGTGTCTCTTTGGAGCCCTATCTTGTTGACACCTCATCCTTTGTCGTACTTCCCTCCTCCTTTGCTATATGAACCCTCTTCTCTCCATGCAAGTGGTTCTTTTTGGTCATCTTCTTCCTTCCTTCTCTTTTTCTCATCCTTGGAGCTTGGTGGAGCAAAGGAGGGATGATCCTTGGAGCTTTGGTGATCGGATCCCTTGCATGTAGTGATCCTTGCTCATCTTCAACCTTGGTAAGTATCTCCTCTTCTTTTGCAACTTTTCCTTGGAACTTCCACTTCATCTTCTTCCCTTTTCTCAGGGATGGACCATTCTTGGATGTGATGGTCATTCTTGAGGAATAAACCCTCATCTCTAATGTCATGGGCCATGGTGGGATGAAGTTCTTTCACCTTTTCCTCCTTCTTCCTTGGTTTGGTTAAGGTTTCCTTTCTTTCTCCTTTTCTTGGGATATCTTGACCTTGGCACCTTCTTCTCTTGGAGGTTCTGTTATGTCTGAAAGTGGGACCTTTTGGTGGATCTTCTTCAACCTTTGGACCATGTACTTGGAGATTGGAACCTTGGATCTTGAGGATCCTTGGTGTTGAGCTTCTTAAAGAAGGTTTTATAACATTCTACCCTCCTCTATTATTAGCACTCTTAATTTTATTTGCATGTTGCTATTTTCTCTCTCTAAAACGTCCCCTTATCATTTTAGTAGATAATGGTGATATCTAGATCTGGTTGGTGGAGAAAATCTGGTTTAGTTTGATAAGAATCAGAAACCCTAATTGTATACCCAATTTTTGATAACTATGAGATAATGGAGGTTTTCTTCATCTTTGGTCTATGATCTTGAGCATGTTCTTTGGGGTTCGTGTACCTTGATACCTTAGGGTGTTTTAGGTTTTGTTTTGAGTATGATAGCCATGGTTCTCCACCTTTGCATGTTGTTCTTTCATGGAGTTCTCTTGGTGAAAGTTTAGGGTTCTTGGTGATCGTCTTGTGTGGAGTTTTCCACCTTGATGATGGAGGCATTCCATGGTGTTCCTTACTGTTCCATATCTATTTCCTTCCTATTTTGACCTTGGGGTTGTGTTGGGGATGGTCTTGACCTTGTGGGGTCGCTACCCCTTGAGTGTTGCGGTCAATACCCTAGCTTTGGGTCAACATGGTCGTAACATGTTAGCCTCTTGAGTGGTAGGTCAATGCGTTTTCGTGTAGCCATCAAAACGATGTCCTTATGGACCAGTTTGGCTTAGATTTTGTTGTGGTCGTGACAACACATAGGTGGTTGACCTTCTAGCTTTTGGGTTCAAGTCGAAATACTAGTAAAGGTGAAGGGTTGTGACCATAGTTTCATGGGTGGTCGTTATATGACGAAAGTGGTGCTTAGGCTTTGTATATTGACCTAACTCTAACCCTAGTTGTGATGTTGTGGATGCAATAAGTACAAGATAGGTTGAGGTCTCAACAAGAGGGTGTGTTACGGTCGTAACACATGGTTGGGCAGGTCTCTACACCTTTATGGTGTGAGTGGTTGTGATATAGAGAGTGGTGGGTCATAAACATATGAGTGATGTGGATTAATGCTTATGCATGATACATGGTTAGCACACATACACTTGAATACATGATAATACATGTATTGTACTATTTGGATAACATAATGCTTGACTCTAAACTTGATGCTTAACTTTCATATGATCCAAGAAAGTGGGAAACAATACACCTAGGGTTTGATGATGCTATATAATACAAAACCCTAATGTTAAGTACCTGAATTGGAGGATGGATGTGTTATGGTGGTTTAATTCCCATGTTTTGATCTTGGTTTTGGTCGCATACATGAGGTTTGTGTGCCTTGATGTATCATGGAGTCTAGGTTCTATTTTGGAGGCGTCAAATGTGGTCTTCTCTCTCTTGCACAATGACCTTTCATGATGATTTTATGATACAAGTTTAAGGTTATTAATGACCGATTTTGAGTGAAGTTCCTCTCCTTGCGGATGGTGGTATTCCTTGTTGTAATCTACTGATTTAACCTCTAGATATGATATTAATTAGCTAGATGATGTTCGAATTTAGGGTTCAAGACTTTGTAGTATTCTCATGTAGATTACTCTTTTTCTTAAACCCTAAAATTCATATAACTGATTTGATCATGTATCGGTTGAGGTGATCTTGATACATGCAATATAAGCTTGGGTTTTATCACCATGCTAAGTTTCGGCCTTTATGTTTTCCTTGGTGTTTTGGATGTTTTCCTTATGTGTTGAGGTTCAGATTTCTCTTTTCTAAGTGGTTTTTATTAGATGATCTCCATAGTGTTTGTTTTAAGGTTTTCTAGTCATGGATCCTTGAGTTTTAAACCTTTATGGCACTTGGTCTTTCGTTGTTGGACCTTGTTTCGACAAAGATAGTTTTGAGCCATGATGTTTAGGGTCGAGTCATGTGCTTCTTTCTACTTTGGGGTAATGACTCCTTATTTTCCGTTTTGTTCAGGTTGAATGTTCTTGTGTTGAATATAACATTGGCCGAAATGACTGATTGCAATGCCATGCTTTAACATTGTTTGTTTCGTGTTCTATTGCGGGCATGACGTTGTTATGCAGTAGCGATCATGACATTGCATTGTGTTGGGGTCGCGACACCATGTAGTGTTTCTGGTCGAGACGTGTATGTTGGTGCCGATCACAACACCATGCCTTATTACAGTCGAGACACTAGGTGGGATGGTGGTTGCGAAGCCTAGTCAGTGTTGGATCGTGACACCTAGTCAGTGTGAGGTCATGACGCATGGTTAGTGTGGGGTTGTGATGAGCACATAGATATTGTCTACATATACACGTATGTTATGGTGTCACCTAGTGTTGTTGACATGATGCACTTGTATGGTTAACTGACGATGTTCCCTAATCCTAATATAATCTAGGTTTGATGGTGGAACCCAGCTTTGTAAGCCCTAATCAGCTAAGAAGAAACCCTAACCCTAATAATGTGCAATGAGGCTTGCTTATTTCTCTCTCATGGAATGGTTATGAGGATATGTGATTATCTCTCTTGTTTATGAACTTCTAACCATGCATGTGTTGTGAGCTTGGTAAACATAGCTAGTGCATGCTATGGTAACTATGATATAATACAGGTTGAATGAGCCTTGTGAGGCATGTTGAGGCATTTGTGATAAAAGAATGATGTGAATGGTCCTATGACCTAATAGTGGCTAGTTGCCTAATATGAGATGACATTCCCAAAGATGAGTTGAGGGATTGATATCCCATGGTATGTGGATTTGTTGATGATGATGTAAATGGCAATGATACCGACATCATGTGGTGATAGTGTGACAAGTTCACATCCTATATGTTATATCTTCTGAAAGTGTGCTATGCCCTTATCTTTGTAGAGTTTGTTATGACTTTATGCGTTGTAACTTGATTGATGCTAAAAGACAGTTAATTGGCTTAACTAATCAAGTGGAACCTAATCATGTAGTTTTTCCATGTGCCATAGATCCATTTCAGTATCATCACTTGCTGGATGGTGAAACGGGCTTTCCCTTAGAGGAAGTCTGGAGTCATATACTTTTAAGTATATGCATTCACAAAATTGGCTATGGGCTATACCCTGGTAGGAGTGCGGTTGTGGGTCGTAGCTCAGTGACTTTGATGCTTATGAGGTTTGATAGAATTGGCTGTGGGCCATACCTTGGAAGGAGTACGGCTACGGGCCGTAGCTCAATTTCACTAGTACTGTGACCTGTACCAGGTGGCTAGGACTTTCACTATTGACTATATGTCATAGGTTGTAGTTGACTGGTATTGTAAGGACCCTGACCTGTGTTTAGGGTTTACCCTGTTTGCTTTGCTTAACCTTGGTGGTTTGATGCTTGCTAATCACCTTTGAGTGGTGATTAGGGTTTTGTTATGCCTTGTTGAGAGCTTGAGGGGCTACTTGCAAATAACCCAAGTCTAGGGTTTTATGTGCAAGTTTGCCATCTTGTGAGATGTTTTTCCCTCTTTGCTTCCTCTAGGGTTGAGAGGAAGGCTTGGGCTTGTTGTTTGAGTTTCTTGGGCCTTGCTTGAGCTTGTTTGGGCCTTGAGATACCTTGTTTGGGCTTGCTTGAGCCTTGTGTCGGCCAAGTGAAGCTTGTGTCACCCAAGGAATAGTGTGTGTCACCCTAGGTTGGTGTGTGTCACCCAGGTGCCTTGGTGTGTCGCCCAACAGAGTTGTTGCTTGTGTCGCCCATGTTGCTTGGTCCAGCCTTGACCATGTTTGGTGGACACTTGGTGTATATCTTGGACAAGTGTCTCTCGGCTTGCTAGTGTGTTGGCTTGAACCCTAGGACAAGTGTCCCTTGGGTGGATGACACATAGCATGACTCTACCTTGTTTTCTCCTCCCTTTTCTTCTATATATGTGGCTCTTTCCCTTGCCTTATCTTCCTTTGCTCTTTTGGTCTCTCCTCCACCTTGAGTGCACGACACTCCTCCCCTCTTTGCTTGTGTCGGCCGATACACTTCCTTGGAGTTGCAGTGGTGGCCGATACCCTCTCTTAGATCAGCTTTGGTGGACGACAACCCCTGGACCTTGGAGTGCTTCTTCTTCCTTGGAGCTTGGAGCTTAAGGCGGGTTGCATAACTTCTAACCCTAACTTCTTTACCTCTTGTTCTTGTTCTTATTTATAGATTAGTAGCTTAGACTTGTACTTTGCTTGAGTTTCCTTTGGTGGCCGATATCCCCTTAGGGTTTAGGGTTTCTTTGTAGCTTAGTGTACCTTGCTCTCTAGGGTTTGAGTTTCCTTGTGCTGAAGGTTGAAGATGACCCTTGTTGGGCGACATCCTCTCTTGCCTTGGTGATGGGCGATATCCTCCCTTGGTTTGGGTGTGTTGGGCGACACCCTTGTTCTTGTGATGGGCGACATAGTGGTGTTCTTTGTGTCGGTCGACATGGAAGGTGTTCTTGGTGATGGGCGATACCCTTGCCCTTGTGTTGGGCGACAGGGTGCGCTAGTGTGAGTGTTGGACGATATAGTGACCCTTGTTGAACGATATGGTCCTTGTGTTGAGCAACACCTTTGTTCTTGTGTTGAGCTTGATGGTCTGTTGGTGTTGGGCGACATGGGTACCTTGGGACGGACGATATGGTGGGTGCCCTTGAGTTGGGTGATCTCCTTGTCCATGTAGTGGACGATAGGGCCATGTATGGCATGTGTGATTAGGGTTGGACGATAGGCTAGAATGATGTGTTGGTCGATATGATGACCATGTTGGGCGAGATGGTTCCTCTTGAGTTGAATGACACTCTTGTTCCCTTGATAGACGATAGACCAGGTGTGGTTCTTCTTGTGTCGGACGACATGGCCATATGTAGCTTGCCCCCTTATGTGGACCGATAGGGCTATGCTTGGTGTAATGGCCGATAGCCCTAATGGCCGACAGCCATGATGGGCGACAGCCTTGAGTGGTGCTGGCCGATAGGGTTGGGTATGTGTCAGCCGATAGACCTTGATAGGTTTTAGTGAGGGTGGTGATGAGTTATGGTGAGAGTCTTGTGATCCTATAGTGACAGTCTCATATGTTATGGAAATGAATGTTTATGCACAAAAAATAATGATGCCTTGCATGCAATAGTAATGCTAATGATAGTAACAATGATGATGATGGTAGTTGCATAATGATAATGATAATGATAATAATAAGGTTGATCATAATAATGATGGCAATAATGATAGTAATGATATGCATGAAGTAATCCTTGTACTTAATTGTTAAATGAGAATGGTGTTAGTTACACTAGTAGCTTGCATAATGATAATAATGATAATAATGATGATAGTGTATGGTGACATAATGGTAGTGGTAACAATAGTACTTGTTTGGTATGTTTGGACACCTTGATTACTTGTATAATCTTGAGATAAGAGTAAGCATGTATATGGCTTGTTAATGATGTACTTTATACACTTGATCAGCAAATAGTGTAAGAATGATAAGTAGAGTATCTTGAATGGCATTTCATGGTAATGACAGGTTCTTTGTATTGAAACTATGATTATTGTATACCTTAACCATGCAGGTGATGATTAGCCATGAAAAGGCTATGAGATACATGTGATGAGTAAACATCACTTGGTAATTACTCTGGTTAATGAGATGATATGTATAATGTGTTAAGTTCCATGATGATGATGTGAGCCTTGAGAGGCATTGACAGTACATGATAAGGGATTGAGATCCCATGGTATGTGATGATCCTCGAGATGGATCTTGATGGTTGGCAAGAGGCCCAGTGGTAACATGTGATGTGGGATCCTTGTAATGGATCAGGTTGATGTGGTTTCCATAACGAATATAATGTTGTTTACTTTTTGTTATATCTTGCATGTTATACAACTTGGTTGAATATTGCAATCCATCTAAAAGATACTAATTAATCACAGTGAAATATATCATGTAGTTTGCCCTGGCCATAGATCCATCATCGTCAGGACTTGGTGATGGTGAAACAGGTTCTCCTACGGGTTAACCTGGAAGCGCATATTGTTGAATATGTGTAGGTTGCTCCTAGCTTGAAAATGAGGAGGTAAGAGTGTAACTTCGGTTACAGACTCAGATATGTATGAAGAGCATGGTGAACATGCCCATGGCTCAGGATATGTAATGTGAGGAGAATGAATGCGTTCATGGCTCAGAGCACAGTGAACAGGCCCGTGGCTCAGTTTTACTAGCGCCAAGACCTGTACCGAGGCGGGCTAGAGTGAGGTTAGCCTATGGAGCTGACCCTGTGGCTTAGACCACTTCAGCATGAGACTGCGGTCCTGCTTGTGTTGTACTAGTATACTGACCACGAGGTGGGAGGTCATGGAGTCTGTCTCTTCCATTGACCTTGTATGGCACCGGCTTGGGTTTCGTAACTGAAGGTTGGATTTGAATGGTACGATTCAAATCCTCAGGGCATAATAATACGTAATACAGCCGTTTAGTACTTATTGCTTAGGATAAACACGAAACTTTGGTTGAGGCCTTGTTTTTGTAATATCCTTGTTATATCTTGCAGGTTATGTGGTAATATGTCTTAGCTTGACAATCAGGTTATGTGACATTATATCCTGTTCTGATAATCATGTTATATAGTGATATATCTTATCTTGTTAATCGTGTTCCTTTGAGAGATATCTGGTTATCTGCTTTTGTACAGCTGGTAAGCTTGTCAGTAAGAATAGCTTTGCTTTAGATAGACTGCTCTTGTTACACCTGTTATTAGTTACCTGCTGTTAAAGCTTATCTTGCTAAGGTTCTGTAGTTGCGGTTTACACCCTTTTTAGGTGGTCGAGGTAGACGTGGTCGTGGTCGTGGTGTTGCGGACGAGCATCTTGACGAGCAGTAGAAGGCAAGCGATGGACATGTTGTTGTTTTGGATGTTTTGTAGTAGAGTCTAGAGTCATCCCTGTACTCTCAGGTCCTTGGCAGTGTTTTGACGTTGTTTCACGATGATCGATCGATGATGTTTATATATCCTGCTGTTGGCCGGATGTGGGCCTTTATGTATATGAACAGGTGGTGAACTCATGTGATGGATGAACATCTGTTCTTAAGCTGTGGACACGTATCAGATCTCGTGTATGTGTATATATATGACATGTTTCCTTGCAGGATGAGGACTGGAAAGTAATAGTTTCACAGTTTATCAGTTTTCCGCAATCGGCTTTAATTAACCCGTGTTTTCATAATCTGTGGTTATGGTGATTTCCGCATATTTTCACATAACACCTCGTTATCTGTGTGATAATGGGATGTGTTGCCACAAGTTTTGGTATCATAGCTTTATGTTCGCTGAGTCTACAGGGATTTAGGACTAGGTTGAGTTGTTCTTATGAGTGTCCAGGTTTTCTTACAATATCTTCTGCCCTCAGCAGAAGAAAAGTCAAGATGTCTAGAAACCATGAAGAACACTCTACTGAGTACAGTGATGCTGCATCGGTTGATGGAGCAGATGGACAGGCACATGAAGATCGGGTGCCTGAGGTTCCCCAATTTAACCCAGCCATACTTGAACATCCTGCTTACCAACAACTTATGGGGCAGTTAATGGCTACGATGAATCTCATGGTCGAGCGATTACCAGTGCCTCCTCCGCGAGCACAGGTTCCTCATGGAGAAGCATCGGGTATTGGGAAGACCTTTGAGCGGCTTCGCTGAGTTGGAGCTTCGGATTATGCTGGAACGGCCGATCCAACGGATGCAGATCTGTGGCTGATAAGTCTCGAGAAGGCTTTTCGGATCCTTGACATCCCCGAAGCGAACAAGGTAAAGCATGCTGTCTACCTTCTGAAGGGTAGTGTTGGTCACTGGTGGACCATCGAGGAAGAGAAGTGGCCTGGTGAGGTGATCTGTTGGGAAGTGTTCCGACGCGAGTTCGTCACCAGATACTTTCCAAAGACGTATATGGATGAGAAGGTGAGTCAGTTCGAGAATATGAGGCAAGGAACGATGAACGTCACCGAGTATGAAGCTAAGTTTATGGATATGTTGAGATTCTGTCCTCACATGGCAGCAATAGATGAGGAACGGATCAGACGTTTCGAGAAGGGTTTGAGTGCTGAGTTGAAGACCCCTGTGTCTGCGTTGGAAAACCGAGAGCGGTTTGCTACGTTCGTGGAATCAGTTCGACGGATCGAGAGGACATTACGGGAGAAAAGAGAGTCTATGTCCCTTAAAAGACCTGCTCAGTTTCAAGGACAGAGGTTCGGTGGCCTTAAGAAGCCTAGGTTTTCAGCACCGTCAGCAATGAGAAGTGCTGGTGTACCATCTCAGTGGTCTCCGAGTAAAGGGAAAGGTTATGTTTCTTCACCGTCTAAGGTGCATAGTTCAGCTTCTGTGGTAGTAACAGGGCCAGCTAGGCCACGGTTTGAGGACAAGTCATGTCATCTTTGTGGACAGGTCGGGCATTGGAAGTTCAATTGCCTGAATAGAGATGTTGAAGTGACACAGCAACCGAGGCAGAGTTTTCAGAGGTCAGAGAGACCACAGGCTAGTGGTAGAAGAGGTCGAGGACGCGGTCAAGCGTCTTAGGCTGGATCGTCTGCTCAAGGAAGCAGAGGTCGTGGACAACAAGCAACGGCTCGATTCTATGCCATGAATCAACTGGAGGCGATAGTCAACCCGCGAGTGGTGATAGGTCAGATGGAGTTATTTCATTCTGATATGTCTTCTTCTTGCTTTATATCTGTTCTGGTTGACTCGGGTGCTACACACTCTTTTATCGCCTATAGTATGCTTGAAAATTGTCGTTTACCTGTTAGTTGTAAGAAGGATAGCTTGTTGTTAGAAACCCCTCTTGATGGTTCCTCTTTGCTTCGAGAAGAGTGTCCATCTTGTGTTTTGTCTTTCTCGGGACATCGTATTCAAGTGGATCTTATACCACTTGATATGCATGGTTTCGATGTTATCCTTGGGATGGATACCTTAGAGAAGTATAAGGTTGTTTTGGACTGTGGTTCCAAGCAGGCAGTGTTTGATGTTGCTGGAGAGAAGTGAATCTTCCAGGGAGATAGGAAGATTCTTCCGACGTGTTTGGTATCAGCTATGGTGGTAGATAAGTTGTTATGACAAAGATGTGAGGCGTTCCTAGCTCACGTGGTGGATACCGTTGTAGTTACCAAGGTGAAAGGTCCTAGTCTAGAGGAGGTGTCAGTGGTTTGAGAATTTGCAGACGTGTTTTCTGAGGAGTTTCCTGGTGTTCCTCCACCCCGAGAGATTGATTTCGAGATCAATCTGGTTCCAGGAACACAGCCAGTTGCACAGTCACCATACAGGATGGCTCTAGCAGAGATGGCAGAGTTGAAGAAGCAGTTGCAAGAGTTGTTGGAGAAAGGTTTTATCCGACCGAGTACATCGCCGTGGGGTGCTCCCGTGTTGTTCGTTAAGAAGAAGGATGGTTCGATGCGGTTATGTATAGATTATCGGCAGTTGAACAAGGTCACGATCAAGAACAAGTATCCGTTGCCGAGGATAGATGATCTGTTCAATTAGTTGCGTGGCGCTACCGTGTTTTCGAAGATCGATCTACGGTTTGGATATCATCAGTTGAGGATAAAGGCGGATGATATACCAAAGTCAACTTTCAGGACGAGGTATGGTCATTTCGAGTTCGTGGTTATGCCGTTTGGGTTAACCAATGCACCTGCTGCCTTCATGGATTTGATGAACAGAGTGTTCCGTCCGTTCTTAGATCAGTTTGTTGTAGTCTTTATAGATGACGTCTTGATCTATAGTCGGGATAGGCTAGAGCATGAGCAACATCTTCATCGAGCGTTGACTCTTCTTCGTCAACATCAGTTATATGCCAAGTTTAGTAAGTGCGAGTTCTGGTTGGAGGAAGTGACTTTCTTGGGTCATGTGATATCTGCTGAAGGCGTCAAAGTAGATACGAAGAAGGTGGAATCCGTTGCGGATTGGGAACAACCGAAGACGCCGACAGAAGTTCATAGTTTCCTTAGTTTAGCAGGATACTACCGGAGGTTTATCAAGGACTTCAGTGTGATCGCGTTGCCGATGACGAAGTTGACCAGGAAGGATGTACCTTTTGTTTGGGATGATCGATGTCAGCAAGCTTTCCAGAGTCTGAAGGAGAAGCTGACCAGTGCTCCAGTGTTGATCTTGCCAGAGCCTAGGAAAGGCTATGTTGTTTTCTGTGATGCTTCCAAGAAAGGTTTAGGTTGTGTGTTGATGCAGGAAGATCATGTGGTTTCTTTTGCTTCGCGACAACTCAAGAAAATGAGGAGAATTATCCGACTCATGACTTGGAGTTGGCAGCAGTGGTTCATGCGCTAAAGATTTGGAGACACTATCTGTATGGGGAAGTGTGTCAGATCTTTATGGATCATAAGAATATGAAGTATATCTTTACGCAGCAAGAGTTGAACATGCGACAGCGACGATGGATGGAGTTGATCAATGATTACGACTGCACTATCGAGTATCATCCTGGTAAGGCGAATGTGGTAGCTGATGCGCTTAGCAGAAAGTCTTCTTCTCTTTCTTCAAAGAAGGCACAGTTGAGTTCTCTGATATGCCATAGGCGAGATATGTTTGTTTCTTTGCGGCAGATGAATGTGCAGATGGAAGTTTCTTTGTTGTCTGGTCTTTTCGCACAGATGCAAGTTAAGCCTACGTTGAGACAACAGATCAAGAATGCACAGCAGATAGATGATGCGATACAGTTGATCAGATCAGAGTTTGGCAGTGACAAGCGTGATGGGTTTCATGAGTCCGAGGATGGGCTAGTTTGCTATCGTGATAGGATGGTGGTTCAAGATGCTGATGATATGAGGAAGTTGGTGCTTGAAGAAGCACATACGTCGATGTATGCTATGCATCCAGGTGACACTAAGATGTATCATAGTCTGAAGGACTTGTATTGGTGGCCCAGTTTGAAGAGAGATGTAGCTGAGTTCGTGGCAAGGTGTGCGGTTTGTCAGTATGTAAAGGCTGAACATTAGAAGCCGGCAGGTACGTTGCAACCTTTGCCGATACCGCAGTGGAAATGGGATCATATAACCATGGATTTCGTAGTTGGTCTACCCCGGACAACTAGGAATCATGATTCCATTTGGGTGATAGTGGACAGATTGACTAAGTCTGCCCATTTTCTACCAGTGAAGACGACGTATACAACTGAGAAACTAGCTCAAGTATATGTGGATGAGATAGTACGTTTGCATGGTGTGCCAGCAACGATAGTTTCTGACAGAGGTCCTCAGTTTACGAGTCGTTTTTGGGAACAGTTGCACAGAGCGTTGGGAACGCAGTTAAGGTTCAGTACAGCTTTTCACCCGCAGACAGATGGACAATCTGAGAGGACTATTCAGATTTTGGAAGATCTTCTTCGAGCTTGTGTTTTGCAGTTTCTAGGCAACTGGGATGTACATCTGAGTTCGATAGAGTTTGCTTACAACAACAGTTATCAGCGTAGCATCGACATGGATCCTTATGAGGCTTTGTATGGAAGGAAGTGCAGATCTCCTTTGTGTTGGTATGAATCAGGTGAGTATCAGCTTTTGGGTCCTGAGTTAGTTCAGCAGACAACAGATAAGATCAAAGTGATACAGCAACAGTTAAAAGTGGCACATGACAGACAGAAGTATTATGCAGACAATCACCGACGACCTTTGGAATTCCAGGTAGGAGACAAAGTGTGTCTCAAAGTCTTGCCTTGGAAAGGTGTGCTAAGGTTTGGACAGAAGGGTAAGTTAGCTCCCAGGTACATGGGACCTTACCCAGTCAGAGCACGTGTTGGCAAGGTAGCTTATGAGTTAGAGTTGCACAGGTTGCATCCAGTGTTTCATGTCAGTATGTTGAAGAAAAGTCATCCGGATTCAGGTACAGTGATACAGCCAGTTGAGGTTGAGCTTGATGCAGATGTGACCTACGAGGAAGGTCCTGTGGCGATCCTTGACAGAAGGATCAAGAAGCTGAAGAGGAAGGACCTGGCTCTTGTGAAGGTTCTTTGGCAGCGTCGTGGTGTTGAGGAAGCCACGTGGGAGCTTGAGGAAGAGATGAGGAGGAAGTATCCCTCGCTTTTATCTTCGGATTTTGGGGACAAAATCCCTTAAAGGAGGTTAGCTTGTAAGGAACCTGACCTGCGTTTAAGGTTTACCCTATTTGCTTTGCTTAACCTTGGTGGTTTGATGCTTGCTAATCACCTTTGAGTGGTGATTAGGGTTTTGTTATGCCTTGTTGAGAGCTTGAGGGGCTACTTGCAAATAACCCAAGTCTAGGGTTTTATGTGCAAGTTTTCCATCTTGTGAGATGTTTTTCCCTCTTTGCTTCCTCTAGGGTTGAGAGGAAGGCTTGGGCTTGTTGTTTGAGTTTCTTGGGCCTTGCTTGAGCTTGTTTGGGCCTTGAGATGCCTTGTTTGGGCTTGCTTGAGCCTTGTGTCGGCCAAGTGAAGCTTGTGTCGCCCAAGGAATAGTGTGTGTCGCCCTAGGTTGGTGTGTGTCGCCCAGGTGCCTTGGTGTGTCACCCAGCAGAGTTGTTGCTTGTGTCGCCCATGTTGCTTGGTCCAGCCTTGACCATGTTTGGTGGACACTTGGTGTATATCTTGGACAAGTGTCTCTTGTCTTGCTAGTGTGTTGGCTTGAACCCTAGGACAAGTGTCCCTTGGGTGGAAGACACATAGCATGACTCTACCTTGTTTTCTCCTCCCTTTTCTTCTATATATATGGCTCTTTCCATTGCCTTAGCTTCCTTTGCTCTTTTAGTCTCTCCTCCACCTTGAGTGCACGACACTCCTCCCCTCTTTGCTTGTGTCAGCCGATACACTTCCTTGGAGTTGCAGTGGTGGTCGATACCCTCTCTTGAATCAGCTTTGGTGGACGAAAACCCATGGACCTTGGAGTGCTTCTTCTTCCTTGGAGCTTGGAGCTTAAGGCGGGTTGCATAACTTCTAACCCTAACTTCTTTACCTCTTGTTCTTGTTCTTGTTCATAGATTAGTAGCTTATACTTGTACTTTGCTTGAGTTTCCTTTGGTGGCCGATATCCCCTTAGGGTTTAGGGTTTCTTTGTAGCTTAGTGTACCTTGCTCTCTAGGGTTTGAGTTTCCTTGTGCTGAAGGTTGAAGATGACCCTTGTTGGGCGACATACTCTCTTGCCTTGGTGATGGGCGATATCCTCCCTTGGTTTGGGTGTGTTGGGCGACACCCTTGTTCTTGTGATGGGAGACATAGTGGTGTTATTTGTGTCGGTCGACATGGAAGGTGTTCTTGGTGATGGGCGATACCCTTGCCCTTGTGTTGGGCGACAGGGTGAGCTAGTGTGAGTGTTGGCTGATATAGTGACCCTTGTTGAACGATATGGTCCTTGTGATGAGCAACACCTTTGTTCTTGTGTTGAGCTTGATGGTCTGTTGGTGTTAGGTGACATGGGTACCTTGGGATGGACGATATGGTGGGTGCCCTTGAGTTGGGTGATCTCCTTGTCCATGTAGTGGACGATAGGGCCATGTATGGCATGTGTGATTAGGGTTGGACGATAGGCTAGAATGATGTGTTGGTCGATATGATGACCATGTTGGGCGAGATGGTTCCTCTTGAGTTGAATGACACTCTTGTTCCCTTGATAGACGATAGACCAGGTGTGGTTCTTCTTGTGTCGGACGACATGGCCATATGTAGCTTGCCCCCTTATGTGGACCGATAGGGCTATGCTTGGTGTAATGGCCGATAGCCCTAATGGCCGACAACCATGATGGGCGACAGCCTTGAGTGGTGCTGGCCGATAGGGTTGGGTATGTGTCAGCCGATAGACCTTGATAGGTTTTAGTGAGGGTGGTGATGAGTTATGGTGAGAGTCTTGTGATCCTATAGTGACGGTCTCATATGTTATGGAAATGAATGTTTATGCACAAAAAATAATGATGCCTTGCATGCAATAGTAATGCTAATGATAGTAACAATGATGATGATGGTAGTTGCATAATGATAATGATAATGATAATAATAAGGTTGATCATAATAATGATGGCAATAATGATAGTAATGATATGCATGAAGTAATCCTTGTACTTAATTGTTAAATGAGAATGGTGTTAGTTACACTAGTAGCTTGCATAATGATAATAATGATAATAATGATGATAGTGGATGGTGACATAATGGTAGTGGTAACAATAGTACTTGTTTGGTATGTTTGGACACCTTGATTACTTGTATAATCTTGAGATAAGAGTAAGCATGTATATGGCTTGTTAATGATGTACTTTATACACTTGATCAGCAAATAGTGTAAGAATGATAAGTAGAGTATCTTGAATGGCATTTCATGGTAATGACAAGTTCTTTGTATTGAAACTATGATTATTGTATACCTTAACCATGCAGGTGATGATTAGCCATGAAAAGGCTATGAGATACATGTGATGAGTAAACATCACTTGGTAATTACTCTGGTTAATGAGATGATATGTATAATGTGTTAAGTTCCATGATGATGATGTGAGCCTTGAGAGGCATTGACAGTACATGATAAGGGATTGAGATCCCATGGTATGTGATGATCCTCGAGATGGATCTTGATGGTTGGCAAGAGGCCCAGTGGTAACATGTGATGTGGGATCCTTGTAATGGATCAGGTTGATGTGGTTTCCATAACGAATATAATGTTGTTTACTTTTTGTTATATCTTGCATGTTATACAACTTGGTTGAATCTTGCAATCCATCTAAAAGATACTAATTAATCACAGTGAAATATATCATGTAGTTTGCCCTGGCCATAGATCCATCATCGTCAGGACTTGGTGATGGTGAAACAGGTTCTCCTACGGGTTAACCTGGAAGCGCATATTGTTGAATATGTGTAGGTTGCTCCTAGCCTGAAAATGAGGAGGTAAGAGTGTAACTTCGGTTACAGACTCAGATATGAATGAAGAGCATGGTGAATAGGCCCATGGCTCAGGATATGTGATGTGAGGAGCGTGAATGCGTTCATGGCTCAGAGCACGATGAACAGGCCCGTGGCTCAGTTTTACTAGCGCCGAGACCTGTACCAAGGCGGGCTAGAGTGAGGGTAGCCTATGGAGCTGACCCTGTGGCTTAGACCACTTCAGCATGAGACTGCGGTCCTGCTTGTGTTGTACTCGTATACTGACCACGAGGTGGGAGGTCGTGGAGTCCGGCTCTTCCATTGACCTTGTATGGCACCGGCTTGGGTTTCTTAACCGAAGGTTGGATTTGAATGGTACGATTCAAATCCTCAGGGCATAATAATACGTAATACATCCGTTTAGTACTTATTGCTTAGGATAAACACGAAACTTTGGTTGAGGCCTTGTTTGTGTAATATCCTTGTTATATCTTGCAGGTTATCTGGTAATATGTCTTAGCTTGACAATCAGGTTATGTGACATTATATCATGTTCTGATAATCATGTTATATAGTGATATATCTTATCTTGTTAATCGTGTTCCTTTGAGAGATATCTGGTTATCTGCTTTTGTACAGCTGGTAAGCTTGTCGGTAAGAATAGATTTGCTTTAGATAGACTGCTCTTGTTACACCTGTTATTAGTTACCTACTGTTAAAGCTTATCTTGCTAAGGTTCTGTAGTTGCGGTAGGGAGTTATGTTTCCCGCTGGGACAATTGTACAATTGTCTCACTCCGCTGGTTTACACCCTTTTTAGGTGGTCGAGGTAGACGTGGTCGTGGTCGTGGTGTTGCAGACGAGTAGCTTGACGAGCAGTAGAAGGCAAGCGATGGACATGCTGCTATTTTGGATGTTTTGTAGTAGAGTCTAGAGTCATCCCTGTACTCTCAGGTCCTTGGCAGTGTTTTGACGTTGTTTCACGATGATCGATCGATGATGTTTGTATATCCTGCTGTTGGTCGGATGTGGGCCTTTATGTATATGAACAGGTGGTGAACTCATGTGATGGATGAACATCTGTTCTTAAGCTGTGGACACGTATCAGATCTCGTGTATGTGTATATATATGACATGTTTCCTTGCAGGATGAGGACTGGAAAGTAATAGTTTCACAGTTTATCAGTTTTCCACAATCGGCTTTAATTAACCCGTGTTTTCATAATCTGTGGTTATGGTGATTTCCGCACGTTTTCGCGTAACACCTCGTTATCTGTGTGATAATGGGATGTATTGCCACAGGTATGTCTCTGTTGTGTACTCGCGTAGTGACCATGAGGTTTGGTGAGGTCATGGATTCCAACTCTTCCATAGACCTTATATGGCATCGATTTTGACTTAGCAGTGGTTGGTTGGATTTTGATGGTACGACTCAAATCCTTAGGACATAATAAAATACGTAATCATCCATGTAGCATATTTGTTTAGGATCAAATACGAAACATTGGTTGAAGCCTTGCTTTGATTTTGTATAGTTCTATGGATAGAAAATATACACGTTCTTCATATTCCTTTTTAGAACATTAATTGCTCTGCTTATATCATTTTGTTGAATCTGCTTACATGTTAATGGCATAATATCCTATGTAGTTACTTTTGCTTTTAATAGATGTCGGTGGAGAGTTATAACTCTTGCTGAGACTTTGGTTTCACCCCGTGGGTTTCCACATCTTTTAGGTGGAAGTGTATGCTAGAATAGAGATTGTGATGCTGAGGCAGACATCCTGATGTATTGTAGATATTGGATCATAGATATGCATCTAGTATCTAGTAATATAGTTCTATGTGTCGTTGCTGTACACTTAGGTCCTTGGGGTGTTTTATAGACATTGTACATCAGTTTGAGTTTTTGAGTCTACACGATGATTGTGGCTAGTTAGCCAGAGAACAATGTTATGTAACTCCTTTTGATATGAATGAAATACAAGTGGCTCCAGATTACAATTTTAGACATGATGAGTTCAACTTGATGCATGGTTATGAAATAGGTTTTAATTTCTTGTGTTTTTTTGTAATCCACTTTCTTAGTGTTAATTTCGTGCTCGGTTTTGAGTAATCTCATTTTGTGTGACAAATGGTGTCACAGTCTAGGTCTAAGAGGTGGATCACCATAAGGAAGAGGAGGGGGGTGTTGGTATGTATGCCCTGAGAGCCAATCATGGGATGATTGATGGGATACATTAAGATTGATTTGATAAACATCAAAGGCAAGCTTCCAATTCTTTTTGGTTCAGTCATATGAGATAATGATAGAACAAATTGAATGTCTAGATAATGATAGTACTCAATGACGTATGCTTTCAGGTTGAGGACCTGAATGATGAGATCATACAGATGCTAAGAGTTTGTACATTCTTATTATGTCCCTAGTCAGATGTCATTGTGGAAGGTAGATAGACAACAATGACACACAAGACTAGATTGTGGTGTTGGTTGATGACAGAATCTCATTAGTCATGATATGGAGATATCAAACCAAACACATAAGTACTTGTTAGAGAACAAGTATGCCA
Organism: Alisma plantago-aquatica; assembly: GCA_963693085.1. Classification (NCBI taxonomy): domain Eukaryota; kingdom Viridiplantae; phylum Streptophyta; class Magnoliopsida; order Alismatales; family Alismataceae; genus Alisma; species Alisma plantago-aquatica. The sequence continues at coordinate 398,227,311 of OY856410.1, forward strand.
GACAGACCCACCGTGAGTTTGACACATGGAACCATGACATGGTAGTCACAGTCATTTCTCACAGTGATGGTGGTGAGTGTGATTCTTTGACCTGAAATCACTACACTCAACACATGTCATTGGGTACACTTTGACTTCATCAAACGCAGTCCTGAAACATGGGTTGTTATAAAGGTGATGATTGGGTGGCTTTGACACATGGGGCTTTTGAGGGGTGAGTGATCGATATGGGATTTATCCCTCCTGAGGGAGTTTGATATCCATGGTCACTTGATGAGTAGGATTGAGATAGGCGTGTGCACGCATGTGTGAATCAATATGTGATATTGATGTCATACATATCTCATGCAATCTACTCTGAGATCAAGAAAGTGAATGAACGTTGAAAGGATGACTGTTCCATGCCTTGAGTTCATTCGAGATATCAGTGACAAAGGAATTATACATTCTCTATAACACCATTCACAGATTGTAGGATTGAAAGTTGTTCTCCAACTTTCTATTTCACTTGGGTAGCACTGATGTGCGACTAGGCACTGCTCTTTTCTTGTGAAGTCATAAGTGTTATGGACTTTCACTACCAATGTGAAATGGGCCTGCAGGGTCACACACATAGGATTTAACCTGGAAGAGGAGTTTATCCACAGATGATGTTTAGATTGATTACTAAAGGAGTTTAGTAGTTCAAGTAAACACTTAATCAATTGATAGCTCAAAATCATAGTGTTCAAGGTGTTGGACCAAATGATTAAGAATATCAGATTGATTGGAACTACAATTAACTGATTTGCACAGTCTACTGCTCCAACCGATCGACTCACATGGTTGAACCGATCGACTCAGGTTGATGAACCGATCAGCTCAAGTGATGAGTCGATCGACTCATGTGCCAATGAAATGATCGGCTCAATTGTTGAACCGGTCGATTTGTGTGACCAACTGAGATCGTTTGGAAAGTCAGAAGACTCTTTTTGCAAAAAACATATTTGTTTCACTTGTACAAATTTGATTTGGACAAGGACTAATATTTGATTAGTTGGAAACAAACATGGAAAGTCAATTCGAGTTGGACCAGGACCACGAACCGATCAACTCATGCTTTAACTGATCATCTCATGTGCACCAACCGATCGGTTCAGGTGTGAACCGATCGACTCAGGTCCCCAACCGATCGGTTCATGCTTGAAACGATCGGTTCAGCTGGCGCAGTTGGTTGTTTTTGTGGAAAATCTCAAGCCCTCTACTCCTGCTTTAATCTCGCATTGCCCGGGGTAGATAACCCTATCCCATGACCCTCCTATATATATAGGGGTACTGGGGGCTTCTCAAAGTACAACTCAGAACACCAGTTGCTCTGCAAAGTTATCGTTTTCTCTGGTTGTGGTAACCGAGAGAGCCTGAGCAAGTGCTACCCGATAAGGGAGGCACAATAAGGGAAAGACAACTGCAGAAAGGCAACTGGTTTTAGGAGAGTGTGTCGATGACTAGTACACCGACAGGAGGGTGTGACTCCTTCTGGTGCCTTGTGCGACAAGGCGATCAGAGTTCCAGGTGGCCCGTGTGTATTACTATAGAGGCGGGAGAATTCTGCCGCTCGAAGGACAACTGTCAATCCCGACAGTCCCAGTGAGACCAGGAGCTGCACAGACACTGTCTAAGACCGGAGGTGAAGACCGCACAAGCCGCAAGGTAACGTCGCTGAGCAAGCCTTGGGCCATTATATGTCTCTACAAACCATCCTTCCTATTGTATAGACGTTGACGTGATTCCTTTATACTGGGTTCGGGGAGAAGATTTTTTTTTGTTTCCGCTGCCTTCTCTGTCTCCCCTAAAACCCAATAGGGGGAATGTCTATCCTGTAAATACAAAATCTTATAAGGGGCTATCTAAAGAGGCATATAGTGAACGAGAGGTGGGAGAAGACCATATATAGTGTAAAGTACAGTCAGAGGTGGTGCTTAATGATTATGCTGGTTGTAAGTCATCATCGATGTGAAGGTATGTAATAAGAGAGGTTCCCCATAAAAGGATTTGTAAGAGTAGAGGTTGGGTTCTTACATAAGGGTCAGTGGCATGGTAGGGTGGTAGTTGTGATTGTCTTAGATAACAAGTTCCCAGATATGCATATTAGGGTTTACTCAAGTAGGGGGCATATCATACTCTAGATTTGGCATAGATGACTCTCCGGCATGAAAATTATTTGCCTAGAAAATAGAGCATAGCCCGATCATGATGGAATTGATAGATTTACCAAACAGATCAAGTTTACATAGATGTTGGGTTGAGAGTCATTCAAAGAAGGCTGGTGTGGTGGAGGGAGACTTTCATTTGGTTCCAAAATTGGGATGGTGAGTGATTATCTGATAGTGTACCTTACAAAAAGGGTTTCCAAAAAACACTACAAGTCTAAATAACAGTTATGTTGTATACACTATATTTCCACAATCCTCAAAATTAAAGAAGCAAGTTGATACAAAAGCAAGTACATATATAGAATAGGCAAAACTCTAATGGAATATAATGTAGGTAAATATTCGGTATATTGAAATCTCACATCCTATGAAGCTACTAAAAAATCAAAGTCAAATAGAAGTATGCATGGTATAAAAGCAAAAATCTTACTCATAATGAAGTTTATTCACTTGCCTCCTTGAATCTATTGCATTTAAGAGTTGGTGTATCCCATGTGTGTCGTTTGACCCGTGAATCCAACTACTAGAGTTTGGATGTGATAGGTGACATATATATAATTTTCTCGTTATGGCGGACAATGTCAAAGATGGTTGCATGCAGCTATGGGCAATGCTCAATGATTGTTGGGGGTAGTTGGCGACATATGCCAATGGTTGGGGGAAGCAGTAGCTATGTGGGAAGGGAAATAACAAAACCCTAATGAAGTTAGGGTTAGGATTTAGTACCAATCTATGTAAAACATACTAGCTACATGATCTAATGAATAAATTCATATAGAATTTTCTTCATAATATTGAATGTATCCAAACAATGACACTTTATACCTTTTTATCGGCATGCAAAATGATGAGTGTTGGCTAATGAGGGAATAAACCACTTGACTTTACAAGAGCCCATGAGAAAAAATATATAATAAAATAAAATAAAATAAATAAAGCCTAAAACAAAACACGCATTATAGAGCTAAAACAACATGTCTACACTCGTAAATATGGGAGGCTTAGCTTCCAAGATCACTAACATTATTGGAGAATTGGTTCCTATATTGTTAGATCATGTATTGAGATATATTTCCATATATCCAATGTGCATAAGCCATCATGGCGTTAAGTTCTAAAGGAACACTTATGAGTTGGTTCAACTGATAAGTTTAATTGCTTTATTAGCCGTATGTTATTTGTTATGCGATTGAAATATTAGACAAAGGAGTAAATTCAACAACTTTCTTGCACCGCTGGACATGATCCCTTCTAGGGGCGGACCTAGGAGGGGGGCTGCCCAGGCTGAAGCCCCCCTCTGTAAAAATAATTTTATTATTACTATGATACTATGTGCATACTAAACTATTACGAAATTATTATATTAGTTTATGAAAATATGACTTTTATCTTATTAATTAAACCAAATATATCAACCTTTTTATACAAATTACTTAGGGGTTGAACTAAATATATTTGAGGATTATGTCTCTTATCCCTTCATAAATAATAAAATTATAGTTCTAACATGAATGTCATAAAATGCTATTTTAAATCATGAGGTTAAGAGATCTTATCTTTTGTTTTTTTTGTTGCTAAATTTTGCTTAAAATTTTCATATTAATTTCTCTCAAAACTTATTTAACTTATCCCCCACACTTGCAAGTTGAGTTATATATGGACTATGGGGCCACATACCCCTTCAGTATGGAAGATTAGTAGTATAATATGAAGTTTATATAAAAAAATCATGCAACATGTTAAATTTTGATTAGACTGTAATGCAATGTAAAAAGATAATTAACAACAACACGAGTCAATGCACTAATTTATAATTATACACAAATGAAAAAAAATAATGATTGTATATGGATAACTACTTATTTAAATATATTTTTTAATTTTTTATTAGTCACTTTCTAAATGAGAAAATATCCATATTTCTATATAGAAATGAATCCAAACAATATTGATTACTACATGACACTTCACACTCTCTTAATTATAGTATCTAAAATTAAAAGTTTAATCTAAATACTATTAATTACAACTCTATAAGAACTTGAGAAGACAATATCAATGTTTATACCTATGAAGGAAAGAGGAAAAAATCATATCAAATAAATTGTATCTTTAGGCAAAAAAAAGAGGAGGGAAAACATTTGAAATGTGGGTTAAGAAAGAGAAGAAAAGGTAGGAAAATCCATCTTGTAGATATAAATTTAATTAAATGGAAAGAGAAAAAGAAAAATACCATGTAAAATGAAAGTGTATATAACCATTTTATTGCTTATGTATGTCCTCTTTTCTCCAACTTTTAAATAAAAAATTAAAGAAATATATGTATGGATCCTTTCTCTTCTATTCTCTTCACTTTTCATTCCTCAACTTTCGTTCTCCATCATTTGATGCTTATACAAACTCAATAAGAATTTTCCTTCTTCATTCTTTTTGAAGTCTCTTTCATACCAATCATTGTGTCAAAATTTTAAATAAATTGGCATTACCTAGTAAATTATACTTATATCCTTATATTATCACATTAGACTTTTACAAAATTATTCGGGCCTTCCATGTGAGACCATCCAATAAACGGTGTCATATTATATTTTGGTTCTTGCTCTCCACAGAAAAGATTAGTTTGTTCTCATTTTCTATATAATTGGTATTTTTCTTATATTTTAGTAATATTATACATTAATCAAATAATCAAGTGATGATGAAGAATGATTGTATGAGTGATAATTAATTGTTTAATTTGATAAACATGGTCCAATCATTTATTATTTATGACCTTAGACATCTAAATAAATGCAATACTTTGACATAGTAAATTACATCAAGTCATTGACTTTTGACATTTAATGTTTTATAATTAGATTGTTTTTGTATGTTATAGGAATGAAAAATTATATTAGATGTATATTTTTTTAATTTTATCTAAATAAGTATTTTGGCCGTCTATATATATAGTCAAGATTTATCACTACTCATACTAACTCAACCCTCCCCCCATCCGGTATGACAGATTTCTGAATCCGCCCCTGCCTTTCCCCAGAAAAGTGGTACACTAAACCAAGTTCCAAAGGTTAACTCTACCTTTAGAGCATGTGTTGAGAATATATGCGTCAAAATTCCTAGGAAGTTGGAGTTGATCGACTCTCGAGTTTATTGAAATTTCGGACGACATCATCTATCGTTTCTAAGTGTAGGAATGCCATCTTATGAAAGACGTACACAGGGAGGATGCGTCGGATCCGATTCATTAGTTGTTCTGCAAATAAATGGGTGGGGGATTATCTCAGCCCAAACTGGTCATCATCATATTTGTCTGTGGGGTACAAGGTGGAGCCCGATTGAGCAACAACTAAGTTGATATTGACGCGAGGGACCATGATTGTCACTTATATCGGTATCGGAATCATTAGGATAAGTAAAGGAAGCTAACTGGTTTATTAATATTATCACGATCATTATCATCCCGTTCTAATTGTAAGTGCTACAAAGGGCAAAAGAGGAACGTACGGGTCGAAAGGGGGAGGAGAGTTGTTTGCAAGCTGTGGTGTAATCATATTTCTTAAATCGGGCAAGGCAAAACATGACTATACTATATAGAGGACAACATGCATTGCTTCCTTCTAGCTAAATACAGCAGACAGATGTAGGTCATCGAGAAAGCTAAAACATGTGCTGGTCCCGCTTCCCACGTATCGGTCTATACGGGTCACATATGGTTTGCACAGTTTACACACCATCCATCTCCAGTCCTTCGCTTAGGGGAATGGCATCACGTGGCTAGCTGCTAGCCGAGTAGACGGAGCAACCCAACTAGCGATCGTACGACGTGCGCGAGGAGTAGCTATTTCTGTAGCCGAGAAGTCTGAGCCTGGGGAGGCAGCTTGCTTCTACGGATCTCTGTGGGGATGCTTCCGTACTGCTCCATCTCCTATCGTAGTCGTATTTTAATTTTTATTGATATTATTATTAACTGAAAGATTCAAGACTTCACCGACAGAGACCCAGTGGAGGTTTCAACATCTTTGTTCAACATCGGTAGCACGGTGGAAAAGTTGGACAACATAGATGTGGAATTTTGTTTGTAGAAGATATATCTCCTGGCGGAAGTCTGGAATGCATTAGTAACATGTGCGAGTGGAATGACTTTATATATGTTTACCGGCTCCCTTGATGCTTTGTTCTATTTAGAAGCAAATCGAATACGGAGCGGATACTACTATATCCGATATTCGAATTTGGAAAAAAAAAATCCGATCCGATATCCGACGAATATCATATGATAATATCTGAATCCGATCCGACAAATAGTATTCGAATTCGGATTTATATCTGATCCAAACCAAAAGTCATAATATATTGTTATTAATACGTTATATATAGAAAACATTGATATCACTATGAATATATATGATAAAATATTTTTATATCTTTATATCTATACTACTATAAAAAGAGCGAGTTTAATGTTGCGCTCTCCTTGATTCACTCTCTTCTTTTTTTTAAAGGAATTTTGCTCATACAAATATTTATTCTCACACTCTCCTATTAACTTTTATTATCTTTAATTCTGTATTTCTCTCTCCATCCCACGGAAACGGTTCCTTGATTCTCTCTTTTCAAACAACCAACACAAATATCTTTTACCGTAGGGACCCTTTCACGGACGAGTCCTCTCCCCGCACATTTTCAACAAATTTTATATGTCACATGCATGTGCACGTGTGCGTTCACTAGTATAGATTAAAAAAAGGATTATGACAACCTTTACATCCCCCGCGTCCTTTGCCCAGCCATAGATATATAGATAATATATATTTGATAATATATATATAAATTTGTCAGATTTCAAATTTTTTCGGAGAGGATATAGTCATATCTGAAATACTATCTGAAATTTTCGGATATGAAATTTGATATCTTAAATCCAATCCGGATTATGTTGATGTCGGATTTTTTTTTCAAAATTTCGGACTCAAATCCAGATCGAATGTGCAGATTCCAAATATCCACTTACAAGTCTAGTTCTATTGGTCAACCTGGAATACTGTTTCAAGATTGGTGTAACATCTATAAGCCGTTTTAGATTAGCCATGTGATTTTTTTCAACATTTTTACAAATTACAAATGCATATTTTATACATAAGAAAGTCCCATAGAGAAAGTTGGATGCAATTTTCTCCATTATTTTTTTAAATTACATATTGTTCCCTTTTTTATACACCACACTTTTGTCTTTAATTTTTAAAATTATATATTATATTAGGAGACTCATATATACTATATGTGGATGCAATTTCCTCCATTATTTTTTAAAACTACATGCTGGTCTTTGTGTACACCACACTTTTTTTTTAATTTTTGAATTATATATTATATTAAGAAACTCATAAGCCCACAAAGGGGTTAGTTGCAAGTTTTCGCTATTATTTTTTAAAATTACATGTTGGTCCGTATGTGTACACCATAATTTTGTCTTTAATTTTTAAATTATATATTATATTAGGAGACTCATTTATACTATATAAGAAACTCCGTGGAAGGGGTTGGATGCAATTTTCTCCATTATTTTTTGAAATTATATGCTGGTCCTTGTGTGTACACCAAACTTTTGTCTTTAATTTTTTTAATTATATATTATATTAGGAGACTCATAAGAAAAAAGTCTGCTGAGGGGGTTGGATGAAATTTTCTCTATTACTTTTTGAAATTATATACTGGTCCCTGTGCGCATATATCACACGTTTGTCTTTAGTTTTATAAATTATATATTACAGTAGGAGGCTCATCTATACTATATAAGAAAGTGCACAATGGAGGTTGGATGCCATTTTCTCTATTTTTTTAAATTACATATTGGTTCCTGTGTTTCTGGTATCACACTTTTGTCTTCCATTTTTTAAATTATATAGTGTTGTAGGAAGCTCATATAAACTATATAAGAAAGCCCTAGAGGGGTTAGATGTAATTTTCTCCATTATTTTTTGGAATTATATACCGGTCCCTATGTGTACACCACACTTTTGTTTTTAATTTTTTAAATTATATATTGTACTAGAAGGCTCATCTATACTATATAAGAGAACTTCGGAGGGGGTTGGATGCAATTTTTCCATTGTTTTTTAAAATTACATACTGGTCCCTGTACGTGCACCATACTTTTGTTTTTAATTTCTAAAATTATATATTGTAGTATGAGGCTCATCTAAACTATGTATGAAAGCCCCAGAGGGGGTTGGATGCAATTTTCTCCATTATTGTTTGAAATTACATACTAGCCCATGTGTGTACACCACACTTTTGTCTTTAATTTTTTAAATTATATATTACGTTAGGAGGCTCATCTGTACTACATAAGAATGTTTGTGGAGGGAGTTGGATGCAATTTTCTCATTTATTTTTTGAAATGACATACTGGTCCTTGTGTGTGCACACCACACTTTTGTCTTTAATTTTTTAAATTATATGTTATATTAGGAGATTCATCTATACAATTTAAGAAAGTCCATAGAGGGGGCTCTATGAAATTTTCCCCATTATATTTTAAAATTACATATCGGTCCCTATATGTGTACACCACACTTTTGTCTCTAATTTTTTAAATTATATATATATATTAGGAGACTCATCTATACTATACAAAAAGTCAAGCGGAGGGGGTCGTATGTAATTTTCTCCATTATTTTTTGAAACTAAATACTCGTCCCTATGTGGGTACATCACACTTTTGCCTTTAATTTTTTAAATTATATATTGTAGTAAGAGGCTCATCTATACTATATAAGAAAGCTCTGGAGGGGTTGGATGTGATTTTCTCCATTATTTTTTGAAATTACATATTGGTCCTTGTGTGTGTACACCACACTTTTGTCTTTCTTTTTTAAATTTATATATTATATTAGGAGGCTCAATAGTATACTATATAAGAAAGCCTGCGGAGGGGGTTGGCTTCGATTTTCACTAATATTTTTTTAAAATTACATATCGGTCTATGTGTATGTACACCTTGTCTTAAATTTTTTAAATTATATATTACATTAGGAGTCTCATCTATATTATATAAGAAAGCCAACTTGATTACATTGTTGTTATAAATTTAAAGAAGAAAATCTATCATTTTTTATGACCGTAATTGTTATAACCTTGATTTTTTGCTTGTAAGGTTTGAAATGCAATTTTCCCAATAAAATGTATATGTATGTAAATTGTATGATTTATGTGCAATGAATGGGTTTATTTTGCAATTTTTCCCTTGAATGTGTATTTTCACGGATTTTACAATTTTAGTGAGTCCAATGTGATAAAAGGAAAGAAAAAGATAAAAGAAATCTAATACTTGATAAAAGGAAAAAAGAAATAAAGATAATGGTGAGAATGATGTAGAATTCTCTAGAAGGTGGTATGAATGGCCTTCATGAATTAGGTTTTGAATCCACTTGGTTTATAATGGTAAAAGGAAATCAAAATAAAGGAAATAGAAGAGAAAGAGAGAGAAAATATGAGTTAAATATGTCTCTTGAATATATACCTTGAATATGAAGAAAAGCCTCTCTTATCTTCAAATATTGACTCCAAATTTGGCATGCAAGTAGATTAACTTATTTAAGAGGTTCCCTTAAAATTTGGGATTAAAAATATGTATGGTTTAGGAGTTATGATTTTTTTGATATTTCCTAAAGTGAGAGGGATATCAATAAATGTCACGATTATCTAGTCAAACTAGAATTTGAATGATTCAATTTATTTTCATGTGCACATGATGTGGACTGTTGGATCTGAGATCCAACGGCACGTGGTCGTCCCTCACCTTCAGTCGCGTGCAGCGACATGGAACACTGAGTAGTTTGTTTCCCGACCGGATTGATGTACGCTTAGTGGATAAGCAAGCATGGGGACTTTCCCATTGGCTTCAGGAGTTCAAGATGAGTAGATTCGTCCCAAGGTTTACTGGGATTGAGAGTCTACCAACAATTTGCCCAAATCACTACCGCCATAGCCACAGACCTCATGTATAAAAAGCAGAATAGACCCCCTCTACGAAGCCACAACTCGTATCCAAAGTGTTGCCCAAAGTGCACGAACTCCCCAATGCGATCAATTGCTTGTTCAGTCTCGACCTTCATCCCTGACTAGACCATCTCATAGCTGGAGTTGTCCAGACTTCAACCAATCATTCTGGAGAGGTGGATGAGAAATTGGAGTCGTCGTTCGATTCACCTAGGTCTGACGGAGGCGATGACACCTTCGCTCGGGTCTGAGGAGGCCTAGATGTTGGAGTCAACCAAGGAGTTGACCAATCTTAGCTTGAAGCTTGTGTGAGAGGAAGAAGATAACGACAGAGAAAAATACATAATTGCCCCTCAATCATCTTCAGATCATGTAAGACCTTTTGGTTTACCCTTTTGTTCCACGTTTTGTCAGCTGCTTAGGCGCACGTCGAGCCGCTAAGGTGGCAGACATTGGTTGGCCGTGGCTAGCTGCGTTGGAAGGCGGGTCCGAGTTGCCTTGGCCCAAGTGGGGGCACATGATTGGTCAGAAAGTAATTAATTTAGGAAAATCATAATTAATTATGGATTTATCTGATGAAGAGGTGTTATATATTAAACTTGCTAAAAAAATCTATAGAATCCATTAAAAATATAGTTGAGGCATGAATCTAATTTTAATTCAAAAAGTATGTAAAGATGCTATCATTAATGGTTTCATTAATGGAAAACCCTAAGTTTTATTGATAATTGGATCTAATGATATTCCTTGAATATTTTGAGTTAGATATTAACAGGTTAAAATACTGATGTACCCACTGTTGGTGGTGAGTCCCAAACCAGTGAAGTATTGGTCCAAATAATTTCTAATGGATAGATTTAATCTGAATATTCTTTCCTGGAATGTAAGAGGTCTTAACATTAAGGCCTCTTCAGTTCGGGAGAAAATAAGGGAGTTCAGACCCCATATAGTTCTGTTAAACGAGACCAAAGTTAGAGAAAGGAAGATTTCAAAGCTAATTGGTGATGTTTTCCCTGAGTTTGATTGGGCTTCTAATCATAGATCCCATGTTCTTGGGAGAGTGGTTATTCTCTAGAAGGATGGTGAGTGTAATGTGAGGAAGATTAGTAAGGATGATCAGTTTGTTCATGTTGAAGTTTCTCATTCCAATAGGATCTTCTGTCTCACAGCTGTGTATGGACACAACCCTGATGTTGATAGTGTCTACCTTTGGAATGGCATTGAGTGCATTAGTTCTGGTTGCTTTCTCCTTGGGTTATCCTTGGAGACTTCAACGCTATCATAAGGGAGGATGAAAAGATGGGAAGGGATCCACCTTCTAGGAAATCTATGGAAGACTTCAATAATTGCTTACTTAATTGTGGACTCTTTGATCTTAAGTTGAATGGTCCTTTGTTCTCATGGGATAACCATCAATTTCGAGATTAGTTCGCCACTTCCTACATAGATAGAGATATTTACAATTATGATTTTTTTGTTTGAGTTTTCTGATTGTAAAGGCATCTTGCATTCTAACATAATTAGCGATCATAAAATCCTAACTCTCGATATTGGCGAGAGGGGAAGGTGATTTCTCCCTTCAGATATATAAATGCATGGACTGTTAAAGATGATTTCAAGGACATTGTGAGAAAGACTTGGTCTTCTACTGATAGTGTGTTTCCTATCTTCAAAGTCTATGCAAAGCTTAGAAGGCTACATTTTGAGCTGTCCAATTGGAATAAGGCTTCCGTGGGGAATTACTCTAATGTAGCCAGAAGGAAAAATTTTCTAGATGCAGAAGCCCATGCTAAGCTTGATGTTGCTCCCTCCAACATTGATTTATAGGTTGATCCTTGTGTCAAGAGAAAAGAGGTTGTTATAGCTATACTTCATGAAGAATCTCTTTTGAAATAGAAGTCAAGAGTGAGGTGGCTTAAGGAAGGTGATTCCAACTCGAAGTTTTTCTATGCTTCAACTAAAGTCAGAAGGAACATGAATCATATTAGAGATCGTTCTATTAATGGGTCTATGTGCATGGATAGTGGAGTTATCAGGAAGCATACTGTGGAGTTTTACTCTAGTATCTTCAACAACAATCACAAAGCTGATCTTAGAATTTTGAATTCTCTTACCTTTGCAAAGCTCAATGATGGGGATAAACTACTTCTTGATAGGGTCTTCTTAGTGAAGGCTATCATTGACATTGTCAAAAACTTGAATGTTGACAAATGCCCTAGCCCCGATGGGTTCAATGACATGTTCTTCAAATCTTATTGGAGCATCATCTGCACTGAAATTGTTGAGGCTATTTTTAGTTTCTTCAATACTGGTAGGTTGCTTAAAGAAGCCAATTGTACCTTCATTACTCTCATTCCTATGATTAAATATTCTAATGAGCTCAAGAACCTCAGGCCGATTTCCCTCTGCAACATTTTCTATAAGATCATTTTTAAGTTGTTGACTAATAGACTGCAAAATGTGCTACCTTCTATTATTAGCTACAACCAGTGTGTGTTTGTTAAGGGCAATTTGATTAAAGATGTTATTCTTCTCTCTAATGAACTCATGTATGATTTTAACAAGAAGGGAGGGAAGTCCAAGCTCTACCTCAAAATTGATATCTCTAAGGCCTACGACTCAGTGTCATGGAAGGCTATTTTCCATATTCTTCTTCTCATTAATTTTCCTCAATGTTGGGTGATATGGATAAAAGAGATCATTTACACAATGTCTTATGAGTTGCTGATTAATGGTGAGGCTTCTGGGGCTTTTAAGCCTAGAAATGGTGTCTGTCACGGGGATCCATTGGCTCCTTACATCTTTATCTTGGTAATGTAGGTGGTTTCTCTTCTCCTTGATAAGGAAGTGGTTGAAGGAAAATTAAAACCTTTAAAAGCGTCCTCTAATTTTGTGGTTTCTCATTTGATTTTTGCTGATGACCTCATGATTTTCTCTGAGGATGATGAACAAAGTGCTATGGCGATTAAAAGAGTGCTTAATAATCTCTTTGCTGTGACTGGCTTGAAGATTAATATTGAGAAGAGTGTTGTTTTCTATAGTCATGGAGCTAACATGGATGTAATTGGTTCTATTTTAGGGTTTAATGAAGGAACCATCCCATAGAGGTACCTTGGTATTCCTTTGGTCATTGGCAAATTGAAAAGAATCCACTGCAATTCTCTTCTTGACAGGATTAAAGGAAGGTTGGACGGTTGGAAGGCAAGCCACCTCTCTATGGCGAGTTGATTAGAGTGGGTCCAATCCACTCTCACAACCATGTATTAGTACTGGACCTCTATTTTCCCTCTTCGTTCTTCTGTTAGTGATGCCATTGATCGTTTGTGTTAGAACTTCATTTAGGAAAAAATGGAGAATTTGAATCCCATTCACTTGGTTAAGTGGAAGGATATTATTAGACCAAAGTTGGAGGGAGGTTTGGGTATCAAAAATATTAGGGATGTCATTAAATTTTCTATCTTGATGAATTCTTGGAACCTAGAAAAAAAAGAAAGACAATATATGGATTATATGGGTACATGAAAAATATTTCAACAAGTCATCCTTTTGGTCTATATCTATCAATGAGTCATTTTCTTAGATTCTTCAAAGAATTCTAGACGAAAGAGATAATTTGAGAAAGTATATTGCTTTTACCATTGGTGATGGGTGTAGTACTTCCATTTGGAATGACCCATGGGTCCATAGTTCAAGATTTCTTACTGATGTCTTGTGTCATCAGTGCATTATTCAACTTGCTTTCCCTGCTGATGCTAAGGTGAGTTATCTCATTAGGGATGGGAAGTGGTATGCTGATAATTCAAGACTTCATGGCAGATTAGGTGAACTCCTCATGTTGCTTCCTTCTCCCAAGGATGAAGGTGACGATATTATGTTCGAAGGTAGAGTTGAAGTAAATGTCAGATTAATTTGGGATTGTGTTAGATCTAAATCAGTTATAGTTCCTTTCTTTCAATGGTAGTGGAGCCATAGAAGCCCTAACAATTTCTCTATATTGGGCTAGAAAATTGGGCATCGTAGACTTCCTACCTCTTGCTACATTAATCATATTGGTATCAGTTTGGCATCTATGTGCTTCCTCTACAATAATGATGAAGAAGAGGTTGACCATGTGTTCTTCACTTGCGATTTGTCTAAGAAGGTTTGGAACCTCGCCAGTAATCACCTTGGTTTTTTGAAACCTGATTCTGTGGAGAATGTTTGTATGCTGCGTGGCAGAAATCTTCACATGATCTATTCTATGTCTTTCACTAGATTTGGAGGGAGAGAAATGAATGTATTCACAAAGGAGGCTACATAGGTGCTTCTCAGGTTTGGAAGCTGATCCTCAATGATTTTGATCTGTTTGTGAGTAGTTAGGCTGGTGCTGTTTGTACATTATGTACAATCCTTGTTTTCTTTTCTTCTGCTATGGACAACACTCTTGAGGTAGTGGTTCCACAAGGGTACCTACATACTTGTATATTTACAAAAATTCAAAAATAGTAATAGATGAGCTGGGTTCACCCAAAAAAGGTGCTTTAATGGGCCTAGGAACCCTAATTTGATAATTGTGAGTTTTAATGGTTTTAATTATGAAAATCCATTAGTAAGATAGAGATATGAAGTTCTTAATCTTAATTGAGAATAAATACCCTTAATGAGGATAATTTGTGTAATTAGGATTTTTATGAATAGAAAAATGCTTTTAGGGTTTTTCGACCTAAAAGTGGTAAAATTGGAAAATAGAATCAAGAAATCCTAAGGAAACCCTAATTGGACTTAGAAACTTTAGAATGGAATCCCAAGTCAATAAAAGATGTTTGGATGAGATTGTAACAATTAGGTATTATACATGCTTTTTAGGATCAAGATTTGCTTGATTGGTTGCTTGACTTGGTTGATTGGACTTCTTGATTGGAATGGATATCTTGCATATTTTTGAGACTTCAAACTAGGTATGTCGTTACACTTATGGCTAATCGCTCTAGTTTCACACTAATTTGTGAGGTTTTACCAGTTGCTTGAAATTAACTACTTGGTTGACTTTTATTTCATGCAAATATAAAGTGACTATGGCTATAAACATAAATATATGTGCATGACTAGCTCAGATCCTGGTCCCCCTCTGTATCTTTGAGTACTTGTGAGATATGGATGACCTATCTATTGGTCTATCCTTGGGGTAGGATCATCAGGTTATCATGAGTCTATGTTTGGTCTACCTTTGGGTAGGATCTTATGACTATACAACTCTATGTCTTGGTCTACCTGTAGGGTAGGATCAAAAGGGGCTATTTCAGATCTACCATATGAGAAAGGTAGTATCCATGTCCACTGCAGGGACCGCACAGAGGCTAGGATATGTTAGGATTGAGTAGTTATGTTTAAGACATAAAGTTTGATCAGTTAAGTAATAATTTGGTTGCAATATGTTGTTTCAAATAGATGCAAGCTTTTGATTCCCCCACATACAGTATAATTCATTATACTGACCAAAGTTTTGTTTATAGGTGTTTTAGGTTACATGCAGTTATATGCTTATCAGAAAGTGGATAATCATTTAAAGTGACATTGAAAGAATAAATTTAAATAAAGATTGGAGGATTGTAGATAGATACCTATTTGGGGTAAAGTTCCTCAATTCCTATATTTTGAAAGGTATGTGAAAAGAATTTTTTATCCTATTTTAATCTTAGTTGTGGTAGAATTTATTAATTATTTTTTATTATTTGTAAAACTATATGATCCTATTTTGGGATAACAGTTCTAGCTTCTCGACCTTCCTTAATTGGGGGTTGCCGAGGGGTGGGGTCGTTACACTAATTCCTTGCTAGCTATTGTACAAATTTTGAGATAAAATATCATACTTGAAAGACGACACAACTATACTCATAAATACACATAAAAGTATCAAAAATGACATATGCAATACTTATTTTGATATGATTGTTAGGGATAATTTTTGGGTTGCTAAAACAAGTATTAGTTGACGTCAATGGGGTTGTGGTATGTGTTTTAAAGTATGTTGTGTATTTATTTTTCTTTTCTAGGGATATGATGGCTCTATATGTCATTCAACGAAGAAGGGAATTATGTAATATTTTTAGCCCTGTTCGGTACCCAAGCAAGTTAAACATGTGACTTATGTCAAAATTGGTAGAAAACTTTTACCATACAAGGTACATATCTCCTTGTCATTATCTCCATATCACTACAATGTAAGTTCAACTCTTTCCATATACCTTTGACATATGGGATTACTCACAAAGTTTGGTTCTATTTATAATAACCCAGTGTTAAACATGTGGCAAAAAATCTTACTTATAGCTGACTTAGTAGGTTGTGGGCTGATATGTTGGTACCCATCAAAATAAGGTGACCTAGATTATTAACTTTGATTGATCTCCAATTTATTTCAATGTTTCATGACGTATTATTGAGGGGTGATCCAATGTTAATGGATTGCAAGCTTCAAAGCTGAGCATCGACGCCATCGATGCTCTCAGTACATGTTGCCTACTAAGAAGTAGGGTGGGTGACCTCCGTTTTGCTACTCTAATTCCCTTGTTTCTTGTATATTCAAAGATGTGTTTATTCAACCAATGCATTTTCTTGCCTAAGAGTCTACCTTACTGCTTTTGACAGTTTCACTTTTTTGTATTATCCCAACTTAAGTGTATCAAGAAATTCTTCTTAAAACATTCCTTAGTTTTGCATAAATTCCTGAAATCTCCATATGTTTAACCAAATCCTAAACAACAGCTTCACTTATCACTCCGGTCACCCACCATTAGACAAACACCATTCATTATTTGTTTTCATCAAATATGTTATATCATGCTTCTTATAATATTTATTAATATAGTCTTATATTATATTACTAAGATATGGGAATTAATAATTAAAATATTAGAATTTTAGAGTTATATTAATATTTAATTATATTAATATTTAAGTAGTACATGATATTCTAGAATCTATCTTATGGTGGTTGTCAATTGGACATTTTATCAAAATTCTACATTTAGGATGACAGGAGGTGTCAAAAAATAGGTTCGTTCCACGCAAGCATCAGTGTCAATGCAAAATTTCCAGACGTAGAACCTACTCTTCGAGATGTTCCATGAGTTATCAAACATACAATCAGTTCCACTTTATCATATTTAACCCACAACCTAGTCATCACTCTAAATTTTCTTATAATATATTGACTAATTTATATAATTTAGGTCTGTGCAAAATTATCATACCCAAAACCAACTTCGATCTGTTTTTTTTGTTGAAGTATTGAATACAAAACTAGGCAAGGTTTGAAAATCTCTAACCTAAAGAAATCTAGATTTTATAATAAATACAAACCAATATTTTTATAAGAGAAAATAAACAAAATTTAATTTTCTCATTCAAAACTGGATAGAACCCAAACTTTCGATGAATTCACAATTCCACGACTGCACATGGTTCCATAATGTCCAACTTAAAACACACATAAATTTTGTATATCCAATATTTTTTATATAATATTATGATAAGTTAACTGATACAACATATGATAAAAATACTGATTTTGTGAAATAAATAAATGATGGGTAATAAAAGAAAATATGAAAATTGTCTAACTAGAAAACCCCAACCTAAAACTTTAACGATTGATGAGATCCAAAACTAGACTTACTTCAGTAATATAACTACAAAAATTTGTACCTTTTTATGATTTTTTTAGATAAATGTATGCTAACTATATACATATGAATATTATTAAAAATAACGAATAATAAAAATATGAATATGTGGTATAAATTATAAAACTTGCACTCATTTTTTTGTTAAATATTACACAACGAGGTTAGGTTCTATGCTTAATATCTCAGCACAAACATTGAGTCTAGATCGAGTAATGAAGTTTTGCACCGACCTATAAAAATAAATACTTTCATGTTATTATTTGAAGAAGTATAGAAATATACATCCAAGTTTTTTTATGGGTTAGATGTATCATAAACTGATCCAGTTCTAAGTTTCAAACTCCACTAAACATTTTAGAGTGGTAGGTTTAAGATTTAGCAATTTCATGCTATCCATTCACCGTGTACGTTGATATGAATATTTACCCCTAATGATCGATAAACGTCATCAATATTATCAAAATAGGGAGTTATGACTTTGCATTATGGTCAAACTAGTACAAAGCAAGAATCCTTAAGATATTCCAATAATTCTTTGTATATTCTCATTCTAACCTTTAATCTTGTTTCAAGGTTCATCAATATTGAACAAAATGGAACACACTTCTAGTACTTGTTCCGCTTTTGAAAGACATGTGTCATGTTAGGATCTTCAAAGTCCTTTTGTAGATGTAACAATGGTAACTTGGATTCTATGGACTATACTTATTTCCATAACTACCATGACAACTCCCAAGCATTTATACCTACATTCCAATAAGAGTATATTGAGTTGTTACACAAATGGGATCCTCAATACATGGAGACAAGACACATATCAGAAAACATAAGTAAACACTTTCCCAACATGAAACTACTTTTCTGAAGCCTCCAAGTAGCCTAAATTTAGAATTTTGATCAAATTCCCTATTGCAAATCAATACAAATTTGCAATGATTACACAAGACCAAGTTCAAATGATTATTTTATTGTATGAAATATTAATTATATAGATGTCAATTAAATGACTAATTATCATATTTTAATTATATAATATATTATATAAGTACTAGAATCATGAGACAACATATTTGAAAACATAATAACTGTCACAGAAGTATGAACAAAGGGAATTGACTGAAATTAATTAAAGAGAGGACTTTTTAGAAATTTAAGAAAATCTAATGAAGGTTTTTAGAAATAAGATCATTTCTCTCAAACTCTCCTTCTTGTACATATGTCTACGGGGCTTAATCCAACAAGTTAAGCTTGATATTGATAACAAACTTATGTATTAAGCATCAAATATGAAATAAGTTTCCTAGTGTAGATAAGAGGCTTGTTTAGTGTTGGATGGATCAAAACATGGTGGGACTGCAATGCACAACCATACATGACAAAGGGATGCGAGATGTCATCACCCATGAGTGCACATAAGTAACACCAGCATAAAGTGATGAGTGTAAGGAGTGAGACCCAATAGGGGATCTATTCAGTTAATAGAATAATGACAATCATGCCTCATGCTGAATATCATATAATTATTTTTCAAGGGATGAGACACTAAATCTAAGTCTGAGATTGTATCATGAACAAAAAATGTAGCATTAAAAATAAAATAATGTTAACTATCATAAATAAAAAATCTAATATATTTATTTATCCAGAAATAATAGATACATAGGGAATTCTTCACAACTGATCTTGGTATCGATAGAGGGAAACATATCATGTCCAAGTTTATCTCCAAAGGTCTAACTAATCCTTCATGGTTGGTTTATATGGATTAAAACACTAAGATGCTCTTCACCTAAGAGTCGAGAACTTATCCCACAAAATAAGAGAAGTGGAAATTATCATCAGGAATTTGGTAAGTGCATATGATAGTTACTAGACAATATATGAATATAGGACATCAATTAAGTATCAACATATCTAAACAAAGAGGGAGATTGATATATCTAAATGGATGTTATATTTTGAGCATAAGATGAATTATAATGATTAAAGAAAAATCAGAGTGCTTTTCTATCATGCAACTATCTGTGGAAGTCTTTATTAACCCATGAATCCGATGGTGGTGAATAAATGAATAAGGTATATGGAGATTACTATAAGTAACAGATATCATTCTACCTTTAAACATGATTAAAACTTCTCAAAGTTAACTCATGGATCATGGTGGTCCTAAACACTATCCCTAAGACCAACACTATAGTTTGATCTGATTGAGTCAGTGTTTGTTTATTTATATAAATAATTGAAATTCAATCAATGTCTCCCACTTAGAAACTTTGTTAGAGTTGACAAGTTCAAGGTAATTCTAAAATATTTTTGGATATGAGCATGAGGAGTAGATTTTATAAAAAAAGAATTCTATAAAACAACTCAAATCATATAATTAACTTAAGATAAAAATAGATATAAGAGATAAAATAGAATATGATTTCATCCTCCCCTAATATTTTCTCTGATATAGTCCTTAGTGTTAGGAAAACATAGGATAGAAAGGAATGCATGTGCACCCAACACCATGTAACTATGATGACACCTTGTAGTCAGAGTCTTAATGCTCCAAAGTAGCTGACTACAATTGGTATCAGTCAACAACAATAAGAAACAAGTTAAATATAAAAATTGTATCATGAATGATTATAAATTATTCCTAAAAAATTTAAACATAATATAAATAGAAAATAGATGGAATATAGAGAATGCTAAGTAACAATGGGTGACCTCCCATTTATAGTAATGTTTATCATAATAGGCTAGACACAATGAATCTAGATCAATTCCCAATGATGTTGACTTTCTTAATGAAGACTTGGTGTGTTATGGCAATGTAAAATTCAAGACAATCATCATATATGCCTAGTATAAGGTGACATCTCCCTATTTCAACAATGATACAAGTTTTTGTTTGAAAGGGTATTCCTAAATTGTGAATTGTAGTATTCCTACATATCAATGGTCATAAATCTATGGGATTATGGACTTGCCAACTTTCACAAACACATATTCACCAATTCCCAATGGTTGCACTATAGACTTGTCAGCTAGGTGAATTGTCATATTAGTGCCTCTAGATTTGTTAATCCCAATTTCTTAGAAGAAGTGTAAAGAAGCATCATATTCATAGTTTCCTTTGAATCACACAATTACGCTCTAAGACATTGAACCAACACTTATCTTTCACTTTTTTGGAAGCTTCCTTTACATGAGTTGCTGACCCCCTCATGCACCACCACCACATCGATGTCAGTGATCTTCCTCTTATTTCTAATTATGTTCTTCAAGAACTTTTTTCTAAGCATGCATTAACTCTACCTCCAAAAAAATAATATGGTATGCATCTTGCTAAAAACATCTTGAAACCTTTAGAGTTGCATGTCAACTTCTTCTTTCTATAGGTAGTTTAGGAAAGGAATGAGTTCCTCAAATATAATGTGGTGTGGGAGAATATGTGTCATTCAGAGAAAATTTCTTCCCCAATCATTTGTTAGGAACATTTGGCTTTGGATCATATTGTTGGTGGCTTTTCTCCTAAATAGGTAGACTAGATGTGGTGATGACATGCTCTTCAGAATCATATGCACAATTGTGGTTGTATCTCCTCTCCTAAAGTTCAATGGATTGACTTGTTAATAGTGTGGTCAGTCTTGCTTTGTTGGATTCTAGAAGTTTACCATGTCATCCGTCTACTATGCATTTTGAGTCTCTTGGCTATAAATTGCTTCTCCTTGGTTATGCATTTATTAGTGAGAGAAGTCAAAACATTTATTATTTTATAAAATTTTGTAAACATATCTTCTACCTTGTCCTATTGGATGGGTCCTCCACCTTGAAAATTTTCTTGGTTGTTCCTATGTATTTTTTTTCAGCACGTACATTGCCTCATATCATCTCAATTTTATAGAGTTGGTATGTAAGGTTCATCATTCTTTTGTCGACATGTTGAGATCAGATTTTATTTTTTTTTCATATTTTATCTCCAAGGAAATTTTCATTACCCACTAATTCTCACACTCACATCCTATTATTGATCCATGGCCATATTTTTCAAAATTTTATGGCATCTATCAATATTTTTTAAGAAAGGAACCCCTTCTTGTGACATATAACATGATCATCTTTGACATGTGTAGACCATTTTAGAAAATACTACCATGGTCATTCATGTTGACCCGTGACTATGGAACTTCCTCAACATGTCACTAAATTGCTCCCATGCCTCAGAGTAAGGCTCCTCCCTGTCCTTCTTGAATATATATATTTTCTCATAGTGTATGTCATTTCATGAGGTGGCAACCAATGCTAAAAGATTACCAAATCAATTTGTCTCATGTCCTAAAAGCATTTGTTGTCAAGTTTTTGTACCAAGTCTTTTCTTTATCTATCAAAGAAAACTTATTGAAGTATGTCACTACTGTTACCATGCACATCTTCAGTGAGTCACAACATTTAACAAATGAATGAAGGTGATGCATCAAGCTTTTGCAAAGGTGTTAGTCAAATGCTTGAGACTATACCAATGGCACAAAGCTTACATATATTTTAAATTTGACCACATTGCTCGATTTTTACCATATAGGAATATGTTACATTGTTCCAAATGAGTCTTTGAACTTGTCCCAAAATTTTCAAGTATGGATCTACCTCCGCATTCTCATTTTCACCGCCACCATTGGCATTGTTATCGCCCATATTGACGGGCTCTTCCTTCTCTAATTGGGCTATCATCGGTACAATAAGTGGTGAGTTGAGGTTCCTTTCCTAATGGAGAATATATTCTGGACCAGACATGAATTGTGTAAAGTCGATGTTCAATTTATCTCTTGTCCTTACCATGAATTAATACATAAGATGTATATGAATGTGTTATAACCCATAACTCTTCTTATTAGTAATTTTAGGGTTAAAGATAACCTTATTATTAATTATATTGTTGTTAGTATTATCATTACCTTATTCTTTATCTCAACTTTAGGTATCTTAAGCATATTTTTTGATAATCAAAATCATGACTTGAGCATACCATGAGATCCAAGCTTTAATTGATATAGAGATAGCTCACACATGTATGTGGGAAGAGAACTAATGATACTTGAGGAAATATTTGATAGAAACATATCATTTGGGAATCTTATCAAATTAATACTCTAGGATTGTAGGGAATTATATTAAGAATCCAATACAAAATGAATGAATCAAATCAAAACTAAATGAGAGAGTCATGGAAGTTTTAGTAAACATGTGTACAACTAGCTTTAGTATTTTTTTTTGGATCGAAGACCATGCAGACCGACGTGTCATGCAAGCCTACAACCATGTAGACTAACACGCCATGCAAGCCTACAACCATGCAGACTGACACGCCATGCACAGACAAATGGAAACGAACTACACTACCACCTAGGACAACCTAGTAAAATTACCATAACTCTTACTATACATATCTGAATCCAACAAAATTTACCTTGTCGGATTCATATTTCAATTTACCATATAACTAAAACCCTGAAATTCTTAAGAGGTAGAAAAAGAGATAATCTCTAGGGTAATTCCTAGGGAGAATGTAAAGGATAGGGGGTGATCAATGACCTAGCTGCAAACTAATTGTGGCTGGTCACTTTTCCTTTCTCAAGATCTTCTATGAGGCTCATCTGAAGCTTCCTTCTTCTTCCCCTATTCATCTTTTTCCTCTATCATGCTATTTTTAGAGCTGCATGTCTATCATACACTGATAGAAAGTAGATTTAGACATTTTAATCTTGAATCCAAGATCCCTAGACCACAAATCTGGACTTGTAAGATTAGATATGAGATTATTGACCTAGAGATGGAACTAGATGAGTGGAAAATTACCTCTAAACCTTAATCTATCAATAATAATGTAAAATAAAAGAAAGATATTGAACTATTATGGTTGGTGATACACATCACAATCTTTTTTGGTATTAAATGCTAAATATCAATTATAATAATGATTGATACAACTCATTTAAGATGTATCATATATGGTATTATCTTTATGATGATTTGTCATGGGATATGGTGGAATCTAAAGATGGAATTAGAGGAAGAGGAAACCTAGGATTTCCCTATTGTGAATTCAAGATTTGACTGTGAATAGTTTCTAATCAGATATATATAAAGTACAGTGATCTATATATTTTAGTGATTAATTCAGAATGCTCAGTGATCAGTTTAAGCTTTCTTTTTCTTTCAACACCAATGATTTATCTGATCCCTGAATTTTTTCTACCCTTAATATAAGGTTAAGATAAGAAGTAGTAAATAATGGTTTATTGCTTGTGAAAATAACGAATCACTAGATGTTAGTGTAGGGAAATATGATGTCAGAACATTCATCAGAAACAAAAATTTTGTTTGCCATATTACCCATAAATAAAAGATTGAGTCAACAACTATGTAATGAGAATGATGGTTTAATGAGTTCATACCTGGTCCTAGAGAAAGTCTAGTGACTATTTCTCGTTGTAGTAGCATAACTCTTTTCTAGTTGTAGTCAGACAACGTCTGCAGTAGCTCCTAGTCTCCACCACAGATAGCAGGCCGATGTTGCCCTCCTAGCGGGAAAAGTATCCACACCTCTATGGAAGTCCATGCGGACCACCTCAAACTCATGTCCTTCTAATAGAACAGATAGGAAGGAGTTGTCCCTTCTGTTGGTGTACTAGTCACCAACCTGCTCTCCCACAATTGTTCTCCCTTGCTATCCCTCCTTTTATCGGGTAGGACTTTCTGGGGTTTTCTATTGGTTGCCACAACCAGAGAGGACAACAATTGTTAGAGGCAATTGATTTGTTTCTGAGAATTCCCCAGTACCCCTTTATTTATAGGAGTGTCAGGGTCAGGATTCCCAGTTTGAGTGGGAGCAGAAGGGACTGAAAAATTCAAGAACTTTTACAACCTCCAAGAGGCAAAACAACCGATTTACAAGTGAACCAATCAGTTGGCATGTGTGTTGGATCCTAGATGGGTGATTAGATGCTCTAGAGGGGGGGGTGAATAGAGATGAAAGCACTTAAACAAAATTCATTAAACCTTCAAGATATATGACAAGATAAGGTTGCTAAATATGTAATTTGAGTGCAACTAAATCATGCATAGCAAGGATAAGAGAGATTGAACATGCACCAATTAGACAAGCCATTTAGATTGGTTCCACACTTCAAACTAGAAGTGTGTCAGTCCACTTGCCTAGAGTGGTCAACCTCTAGGACTTCCAACAATTGCACTCTTATATTCACTTATAAGACTTACAATACATGACCAACAAATGACTTACCTATCCAATACAAAGAGTCTTCAACCTTACCAAGGACTTACACACTTTGCAAGAGTCTTCGGCCTTCTCCAAGGACTTACCCACTCTTGCACAACTCTTCGGCCTTGTAGGAATTACCCACTCTTCTTGGATCTTCCGCCTTTGACTTCACCTTCACTCGGAGAAGCTTCCACCAAGGTCTTACCTACTTGAGCTTGAGTCTTTTGCCTTCTCCAAGGGCTTACCCACTCTAGCTCCAAGTCTTCTGCCTTGATCTTCACCAAGGGACTCCTTCCCTTGTTCTTCTTCACCTCTCTTGGACAAGAGAGAGAACCTTCATCTTCAAGATAGCAAATGAGAGATGGGGAGGTGGTGGAAGTGAGAGCCTCACAAGATATACAAATAGGACTAGCTCTCTTACAGATTTCCTACTCACTCTAATGGATGTAGCAAGTGATTAAGCTTAGAGAGAGAGAGGAGGCTGTAGGAAGCACTCAACTATAGAATAGGAACCTCACAAAGAGTTTGCAATGAATGCTCAACCTTGGAATGAAGCCCAAGGGGTCCTATTTATAGCTGGGGATGCCTCTTAACCTTTGGGAACACTTGAGAACGAAAACTAGCCATTTTGTGGCTTGCAACAGATATATTTTCACTTGTTGCAACTCCACAACGGCTAGAAACACTTTTCTGCACTTTTCCGTACAGTGCAATCGGTCGAGTTCTAATGGGTGTAACTCGACCGATCAAGTAACAGGCAAACCGATATTCAGATGATCGGTCGAGTTTGTCCTGAGGAAACTCGACCTACCATCTCACCTGGAAATGGCCTGCTACCCGATCGGTCGAGTTCTGTGGGTGCACAACTCGACCGATGCAATCTTCAGAAAATCGACCAAGGTTGATCGGTCGAGTTTCAGGGTGGGAAACTCGACCGAACAAGTGCCTGTAATTGATTTTCAAAGTTGCATTAAAAGTGCTCTAATATTCGATCTAAGTCTTCCTGATATTTTTCTAAGCTTAATTACAAGTCATACAATCATTACAAGTGATTTACAACATGATTCTAATGGATATACATCATATTACAAAAATGTGCACTTGTATGACTTTGACTTGTCTTTTCTCCAATTTGAGATGCGCGAGTTAGGGCATTTGGAGTGTGTCTATACATAATCTGAAATTACTCAAGTAGAGACATTAGACACCAAAATGTGGAATAGTTAATCATCATCAAAACAAGGGTTTAGTCAATTTAGACGTGAGTCAACATTGACCTAATTGACCTTGAGTCAACAATGTGAGCCGATTGGTTCACCCCCAGTGAACCAATCATTTCATCATGTTTCCGAATTGCAATTGTATTGGAAGTTAATACTGATTTAATGCACAACATGATGTCATCACAAATCCTTGAATCAATAGAGTTGATCCACCAACTACTCGATTCACATCCTGAGCTGGCTGGTTCATGGACCTGAGTCGATTGGTTCACCTCTTGAACCGGTCAGTTCACTACTTGTGAATTTCCACACTTGGTTCAAGTGACATGATACACTAAAACAATCATTTCAACTCTTGAACTGGTTGGCTCAACTGTCTAGTCAGTCAATTTTCAACCAATGATGTTAAAATTGAATACCTAAACACTTTAGCAGTCAACTTAATTATCATTCATGATTAAACTCCTCTTCTAGATGTATCCTATGTTTGTGACCCATAGGTTCCTATTTATGTTGGTAGTGAGTGTCCATAACCTTTTTATGACATCACAAGCAAAGAGTGGTGCCTAATCACACATCATTGCTATCCAAATAATTAGGGAAAGTTGGAGAACAACTTCAACCTATGATCTGTGTCAGGTGTTACAGTGATTTTCTAATTCATTTGTTCTGATATCCAAAATGAACTCGAGGCATGGAATCTTCATCTTTTTAATGATCAATCCATGTTACTTGATCCAGAGAAGACTGTCTAAGATATATGGGACCTCAATATCATATATTGATTCACATCTGCATGCACATGCTTTTCTCAGCCTCACTTGTCAAGTGGCCTGGATATCAAACTCCATTAGGAGGGACAAATCCCATCTACATCACTTACAATCATCCCCATGTGTCATATCACATATGATCATCACCTTTATGGTAACCTTCATTCAATATCACATTGGATGACGTCAAAACATACTGAACGACGTGTAATGAGTGTAGTGACTTCACGTCTAAGAACCCCAATCACCACCTTCACTATAAAAGATGGTTATGACCACCAATATGGTTTCCATGTGTCACTCTCAAGGTGGGTCTGTCCAATACATTGTTCCCTAACAAGTATCTATGTGCTTGGTTTGATATCACAAGTATCATGATCATGACTGATGAGATTTTTTCATCAACCAACACACACTCTAGTCTTTAGTGTAACTATTGTCTATCTACCTTCCAAAGTAAAATCCAATCATGGACATAATAAGAATGTACATACACTTAACAATCATATGAGTTCATTGTTCAAGTCACATACCTAAAGAAATACATCATTGAGTAGTGTCATTCTTTATACATTCATTATATTTCTTCATTATCTCATAACTGAGTAAAACAAAATGAATTGGAAGCTTGCCTTTAGTATTAACCAAATCAATTATGTAGTATGCCATCGCAGTCATCATATGATTGGCACTCTGGGCATACATACCAATAGACTCCCACTTTCACTTAGAGACAATCACCCACAAATCTTATTCTTCTTGATCTAAACATGTCCATCATGTTTTTACTGCGCAAGTGCTAATCCAGCAGGTTAGCAACATATTGCCTTTAGTTGGTATATTGCATGTTTCATATCTCTTCAATGTATGACACTTCATATGAGATAGATTTTCTATAGTATGCTATCTGATGTTCTTTGCATAACAAGTATCTCCATTTCTATCATAATATTTCTATCGTATCATCAATGGTTGAAACATTTCATTAGTTCATCTATATCAACTTCTAGATCCATGCAATATTCATTCATGTGTTCACAACACCAGGATACTCAGTGTCTATTGTAGAAGTAAAATAATGGTATGTTAGTTCAAAACTCTTTCCAACTAATAACTCTTCTCTAAGATTAAACACACACTTTTATATTGTGAACATTCTCTCTCACTTCGGAAGCTGGCATTGATGTAACCCTTTACATCCAACTTGTAAGACCCCTGACATGTGTTCTAGGTTAACCCTATTTTCTTTGGCTTGATGATGTGCTTATAACCTTTCTCTAATCCTTTGAGATGATCTTAGACCTTTTGGAGAGCTTAAGTCTCCATTTTGAGCTTGTTTGGATGATGTTTGTGCCTTATGTGCTTGTTTTGGGTCAAATTACAATTTACCCATTTTGTGAGGGTTATCTTGCAACTGGTCACCTCTAGGGTGTTCCTTCTCTTTCTTGGCATAACCTTAGAGAGAGAGATATAGATAAGTGGGCACCTTGGTTGAGTGGTAGAATCTTTAGTGGTGATTAGGGTTTTTAGAGGTTGTGTGTCTCAATCTATGTGTACCTTGTGGGTTGTCTCGACCTAAGTTGCGACCTAGGGTGAGTTTTGTGGATGTCAGTGTTTTGTTCGTAACCAATATGGCCTTGTGTCATCTTGGCTCGAGACAATTGCCTTTTGAAGAGTGTCTCGAACTAGGGTATGTGTGGTGATCTTTTGTCTCAATCATGTGGTGTTTTGGGTGTTTTGTCTCGACCATGTGGTAGTCGTGACCATGACCATGTGTTGGGTGACCCAAGTGCTCGAGACCCAACATAGGTTATATCACCATCTCATGTGTGTGTGGTTTTCATGTTGGTTTCTTGGGTGGACAAGTGTCCCTTTGGAGTTTTATCTTGTTGACACCTCATCCTTCACCCTACTTCTCTCCTCCTTTACTATATAAACCCTCTTCTCTTCATGCAAGAAACTCTTTTTGATCATATTCTTTCCCATTCTTTTGGTCATCCTTGGATCTTGGTGGAGCAAGGAGAACTAATCTTGGAGCTCTTGGTGGCCGAACTTCCCTTGCATGTGGTGCTTGTGGTGATCCTTGGTCATCTTCTACCTTGGTAAGTGTATACCATTCCTTTTCTACATTTTCCTTGGATTCCTTACCCCATCTTCTTCTCTTTACTTTACCTTAGTCTATGTTTTGACACGGTGGCCGTTCTTGAGAAGGAAACTCCTCATCACAAGGGTAATAGGCCATGTTTTGACAAGGCAACACCCAAGTGAGAAGAAGTTTCTCCTCTCTTTTCTCCCTCATTTCTTTGGTTTGACCTAGGGTTCTTTCTTACCCTTTCCATGAGCAAACTTTAATATTGATGTCATATCCTTCTTGAGATGCTTTTGTGGCCGAGAGTGGAGATTTTGGTGGAGCTTCATCCTCCCTTAGGATCGTGTGATTGGAACTTGCAATCCTTGGTGTGATCTATGTTAAGGCGCATGATATAACCCTTAAACCCTCTCTATTATTGCACTCTCATTGTTTGCATGTAGTTGTTTCTCTCTCTTAAATGTGCTCTTAACATGTTAAAAGATGACTACATGCCCTCAAACTTGATTAGTAGTAGTTATCATGCTTGAGGTGCTTGGAATCCAAAACCCTAATTTCTGTGTACCTAATTTTGGTGATGATGGTGGTATGGTGATTTTCTCCTACCTTTTGACCTTGGTTTTTATCAGATGCATGATGATCATGTGTCTTGATGTTCCATGGAGTTTTGATTCTATTTTTAGGGTGATAAACGTGGTTTATTTCTTTTGTATGAGGTTCCTTTCATGGTGATTTCATGATACTTGTTCTAGGGTTGTGATAACCAAATTTTGAATGATGTTCTCCTTCTTTAGGAGGGTGATTTTTCTTATTGTTCTCTTCTTTTTTGGATGTAGTTTGCTTCTGTTCCAACCTAGGTTGCTCACAGTTTGATGATAGTTCCATGCCTTGATGGTAGCTTGACCAATAATAGTCACTACACCTGGTTTTGCTTTAGGTCGCGATACCTTGTATTGTGAGGCTTTGGTCAAGACACATGACCTGGTTATGGTCATGACATCCGACCTTATGATGGTTGCAACACTTACCTTTGTGTGGGTCGAGACATCTTCTTAGTTTTGGTCAAAATGCTTCATTGAGTTGAGGTCGCGACATAGGTTTTGTTGAGTGGTCAAAACCCTAGTTTCAAGGATGGTTGAAATGAGTAGCCTTTCCTTCTGGTGTGTCGCGGTCGCGACATCTTGGGGGTTGGTTGCGATCGATACACCATGGGCTTGGTTGTCAAGACACCTTGAGGATTGGGTGGTTGCAACTCATGTATGGTGGATGGTCACGAAACATGGATCATGGATAGTCAAGACATATGCATGATGGTTGGTGGCGACATATACTTGAACACATAATCAACACATGTATATGAGTAATGGATGATCCATGTATAGTGATGTTTGGGTGGTTGCTTAATCAATCCTAATCATGTTCCTTAACCCTGGAATGCTCCAAGAAAGTGGGAGTTTGTACATCTAGGGTTTGGTGATTGTATGTAGCTATAAACCCTAATCAGCTATGTGAGGAACCCTAACCCTAATAATGAGCAATGTGATGTGTATGCTTCTATCTCATGGAATGGTTGTTGTGTTATGTTTTTTTTATATCTCCTATATATAAATCCCTAGCCTTGCAAGTGATGTGAAAATGAATGTAATGGCTTGTGTATGTTGTGGTGATTATTATGTGATACATGATGTTGTCTGTAAGCCTTGAGGAGGCATGATGAGAACATGCAGATGTGATGGGTCCTGTGACCTGGTGATGGCTTGATGCATGTCGTGAGGTGGTAACCTTTAGTGATGTGATTGAGGGATTGAATCCCATAGTAACGTGATATTGATGATGGCCTTGTGAATGGTAGTGTTAAAGTATTGCGATGATAATGTGACTAGATCACACCTCATACGTTTTATATCTTCTGAAGTTGTATTATACCCTTATTTTTGTAGAGTTTGTTATGTCCCTATATGTTGTAACTTGATTGATGCTAAAAATCACCCAATCGGCTAATTAACCAAGTGGAACCCTAATCATGTAGGTGTCCTATGCCATAGATCCTTTCTAGTGTCAACTTTAATTGCTAGATTGGAGAAATGAGTATAACTTTGAGTGCATATTTTTGAATATGTGGGGGTGCAAGTCGAGTATCTGCTTGCGTCCACAATTGCAGGTTATGTGAGACAACCATGAGTGAGCTACTCTCCTTGTGATATGGATCGTCATGAGTGAGCCGATCCTCCTTTCTAGAACATCCATGTGTGAACCTATTCTTCTAGCGTTGTTACCTGTACCAAGGTGGGCTAGGTGTGATTATATATGTGGATGGCCATGTGTGAGACAATCCCTGAGCTTGACTATATGTCATTTGATGCAGTTAAATGATATGTCTTTGTGGTGTTTTCTCTTGTCCTGACCAAGAGGTGTGAGGAGGTCATGGATTCCGGCTCTTCCATTGACCTTGTATGGCACCATTTTCAACTTAGCAGTGGTTGGTTGGATTTTGGTGGTACGATTCAAATCCTTGGGGCAATAATAATAAAAGATGTAACATAGTTGTGTAGTATATCTTGCTTAGTGCCAAATGCGAATAGCATTGGTTGAAGCCTTTTCCTTATCTTTTTTTTTGATTTCTTGAATTATAAGGTGGTAAGAGAAATCAACTGTTATACATGTTCTTCATATTCCTTCTTATAATATTAATTGTTCTACTGCATAGTAGCAACTTCCTAGCCTTGCCTAATCCACTTTACCTATTGATTACATATAGTTTAGTTGAATCTACTCATCTTCTTAGTATTTTATTTACTTGTTTAATTATTTGTGCTTTAATTGACATTGGCGAAGAGTTATATCTCTCTTTGGGATGTTTGGTCTCACCTTGTGGGTTTCCACATCTTTTAGGTGGTTGTGCACAAAGAGGTAGAGATCGTGTAGCTGAGGAAGAGCAACAACAAGTGCAGTAGCTGTTAAAGGTTGGATATGTTGTGAGTCTTTTGGTGTTAGAGTCCTATAATCGTCCATGTACACTTAGGTCTTTGGGGGTGTTCTTGATGTGCTTGTAATTATGAGGTTTTGGCTTGTGTGCCTTTTGTTGTATATATATGGCAGTTGTACATATATGTGGAACACGCATCTCATGTTACAGGTTGATGCCAGGAACACATGTGAACTATGATGTACACACCATGTTATATAAGTTATGATCTACAAGTGTCCTGTTGAGGACTTATGGTGCTTTGAGCAAATTGGTTTTAATTTCTTGTGTTTTTTGGTAATCTGCATGTTTAGTTTTAGATTCTGTGTTTTTTTTAGTTATCTCGTATGTGGTGTGTCGGGGAGTCACAATTAAGGTTGGTATCAGAGCTTAGGTTCACCGAGTCTAAAGGGATCTAGGACTAGGGTTGAGTCCGCTCTAGTGTTATCCAATCTATCTTATAGTAACTTCTGCTTATGTATAAGAAGAAGAAGAAGAGCAGAAAAGACGTCTAGAGAACACGAAGAACACACTGCTCAGAGTAGTGTTGCTGCACCCAGAGGTGGTACAAGGGATCATGTGATAGAAGATTGTATGTCTGATGCTCCCCCGTTTGACCTGGACATGATGGAAAACCCTACCTTTCATTCCTTGTTCACATGGTAGACAGGATGCCTGCACCACAGCTTAGGGAAGATGTTCCAAGTGTCAAATCTCCTAGGTCTAGGAAGACCTTTGAGAGGCTGAGATGTGTGGATGTTGTGGAACATGCTGGTACAATGAATCCAACAGATGTGGATCTTTGGTTGATGGAGTTGGAAAATGACTTCAAGATCCTTAGTATTCCTGAGGTTGATAAAGTGAAGCATGTTGTGTACCTTATGAAAGGGAGTGTTGGCCATTGGTGGGCTATTGAAGAGGAGAAGAGGCTAGGTGTTGCTGTTAGTTGGGAGGAGTTTAGATGGGAGTTCGTTAGCAGGTACTTTTCACGTACCTATCTAGATGATAAGATCTCTCAGTTTGAGAGGATCATGCAAGGATCCATGACTATCAATGAGTATGAGGCAAGGTTCATAGAGCTTTTGAGGTTCCTTCCTCATATGGCTACCACAAATGAGTATAAGATTCAACATTTTGAGAAGGGGTTGAATGCTGAGTTGTCTATGCTGGTGACTGCTTTGGAGAATCGTGAGAAATTTGCCATGTTTATGGAGTCTATCAGGAGGGTTGAACGATCACTGGTTGAGAAGCATGAGAAGAGTGCCAAGAAGTGGCCAACACAGTACCAAGGACAGTCGTCAGGAGGTTTTAAGAAACCTAGGTTCTAGACACTGCCAACACAACAAATGTCAAGTGCCCAGACGTAGTGGTCACAAAGTAAAGCCAGAGGCCACAATCTTCCACCAATAGGAGCTCACCATACAACTTCAGTGTCAGTGATAGGGCCGTCTAGGCCATGGTATGAGAGCAGGACACGCTAAAAGTGTGGCCAAGTTAAGCATACAAAGTTGTACTATCCCATGAAGGATGATGAGGTGACCTTGCAGCCAAGGCAGAGTCAGCAGGGCTCACAGAGACAACAGTTCAACAATGGTGGAGGCCGAGGACGTGGACAAGCATCACATGCTGGTTTGTCAGCTCATGTCAATAGGGGATGGGGATGACAACAAGCAACAATTGGATTCTACACCATGAGTCAGCCGGAAGGAGTGATCAACCTGTGAGTGGTGACATGTCATATGGAGTTATATTATTCTGATTTATCTTCTTCTTGCTTTATATCTATTTTGGTTGACCTGGGTGTGATACACTCTTTTGTCAATTAAGAAGTGATTGATAGTTGTTCTTTACCTGTTAGTCACAGGTGGGACAACCTTCATTTAGAAACCCTATTAGTTGGTTTCTCAGAGTTGTGAGAGGCATGTCCTTCCCGTGTCCTTTCTTTCTCAGGGCACAACATTCAAGTGGATCTCATATCACTTGATATGCATGGATTCGATGTGATCCTTGGGATGGACACCTCAGAGAAGTATCAGGTGGTCTTAGACTGTAGTTCTAAGGTGGAAACGTTTGTAGACGGTAATGTGACGTGGATCTTCCAAGGAGATAGGAAGATTCTTCCAACTTGTCTGGAGTCGGCGATGGTGGCTTAGAAGATGATGAGACATGGTTGTAATGCGTTCTTGGCACATGTGGTAGATAGTAAGGTGAGGATCCCTAGTATCCAGGAGGTGCCAGTGGTCTGTGAGTTTGAGGACATGGTTACAGATGAGTTCTCAGATGTTCCTCCAGTCAGAGAGTTTGTTTTGGAGATCAATATAGTACTCGGTGCATAGTCGACAGCACAGATACCATACAGAATGGCTCCAACCGAGATGGAAAAGTTAAAGAAATAGTCGCAAGAGCTACTTGAGAAAGGTTTCATTAGACTGAGCACGTTGCCTTGGGGTGCTCCCGTGTTGTATGTAAAGAAGAAAGATGGGTCCATGAGGATGTATATAGAATACATACAGTTAAACAAAGTGACGATAAAGAACATGTATCCCTTGCTAAGGATAGATGACCTGTTTGATCAGTTGTGTGGGGCCACATTGTTCCTGAAGATAGACATGAGATTGGGATATCACCAGTCACGGTGGATGACATACCTAAGTCAGCTTTTAGGACTCAGTATGGTCACTACGAGTTCGTGGTTATGTAGTTTGGGCTAACCAATGCACCAACAATGTTCATGGATTTTATGAACATAGTGTTCTGGCCATATCTTGATCAGTTCATAGTGGTTTTCATAGATGATATCTTGATATACTCCAGAGACAGTTAGCAACATGAACACCATCTTCACCAGGCATTGACCGTGTTGAGGCTGCATCATCTATGTACCAAGTTTAGCAAGTGTGAGTTCTAGCTGAAGGAGGTGTCCTTCCTAGGATACATGATATATGCTGAGGGAGTTCTTGTAGACCCCAAGAAGGTTGAGTATATGTTGGAGTGGGATCAGCCAAAGACACTGATAGAAGTTTTTAGTTTTTTGGGTTTGGCAGGCTACTACAGGAGGTTCATCAAGAACTTCAGCTTAGTGGCATTACCCCTAACGAAGCTGATGAGAAAATATGTGCCTTTTTTTGGGATGACAAGTGTCAGTGTGCCTTTAGTTGTTGAAGAAGAAGTTGACAAGTGTACTAGTGCTGGTTTTTCCTGAGCAAGGGAAAGGATACATAGTTTCTTGTGATGCAACAAGGAATGGTTTTGGTTGTGTGCTAATGCAAGATAAGAATGTGATATCTTTTGCGGCACAACAGCTGAAGAAGCACAAGGAGAACTACCAAACCCATGATCTAGAGTTAGCTGTAGTGGTTCATATTTTGAAGACATGGAGGCACTACCTTTATGGCAAGAAGTGTCAGATCTTCACAGATCACAAGAACTTGAAGTATATCTTTTTGTAGTAGGAGTTGAACATGAGGCAGTGATGATGGATGGATCTAATCAAGGATTATGATTGCATAATTGATTATCATCTAGGAAAGGCTAATGTGGTGGCAGATGCGTTGAGCAGGAAGTCTTCTTTATCATCATCTGGAGATAGGACACAATTGTGTTCCTTGGTGTGCCACAAAAGAGACATGTTGGTCTCCTTACATTAGATGAATGTGAAGCTAGAGGTGTCCTTGTTAGCGGGTTTGTTGGAAACATTGATGCAGCAGATCAGGGAGGTACAACAGGTTGATACCGTAATCTAGTCGTACGATCAAAGTTCGGTAGCGAGAAGTGTGATGGCTTCCACGAGGTAGATGATGGGACATTTTTTTACCACACCAGAGTCATGGTTTTTGGTGTTGACAACTCGAGGAAGATGGTTTTGGAAGAGGATCACTCTTCAATGTATGCTATGCACCCATGTAGTATGAAGATGTACCACAATCTGAATGATTTGTACTAGTGGCATGGCTTGAAGCGTGATGTGGATGAGTTCGTGTCCAAGTGCGGTGTGTGTCAGCAAGTTAAAATAGAACATCAGAAACTTGTAGGGACATTGCAACCTTTGACTATACCGTAGTGGAAATGGGATCACGTGATGATGGAATTTGTGGTTGGTCTTCCTAGGACAGCCAAAGGTCATGATTCCATTTGGGCGATCATTAATAGGTTGACAAGTCAGTGCATTTTCTTCCCATGAAGATGATGTATGCCGCAGAGAAGCTTGCTCAGTTATATGTTGATGAGATAGTGCATTTTCATGGTGTCCCGACTACTATTGTTTCAGATAGAGGTCCTTAGTTTACAAGCTGCTTTTGGGAGTGTTTCTACACATCATTGGGTACATAGTTAAGGGTCAATAATGCCTGCCATACACAGATAGATGTTCAGTCTGAGAGGACCATACAGACCTTGGAGGACATGTTGAGAGCTTGTGCCTTGCAGTTTTTGGGCAATTGGAACACCCATCTCAGTATGATAGAGTTCTGTTATAATAATAATTATCATAGAAGCATCAATATGGCACCATATGAGTCGTTATATGGGAGACATTGCTGAGCTTTGTAGTGTTGGCATGAGACATGTGAGTATTAGCTTCTTGGTCATGAGCTTGTGCAGCAGACAACATAGAACTTTAAAGTGATTCAACAATAGTTGAAGGCAGCACATGACAGACAAAAGTTGTACGTAGATAGCTACCATAGATCGTTGGAGTTTCAAGTGGGAGACAAGGTGTATCTCAAAGTCTCTCCTTGGATGGGTGTTTTGAGGTTTGGGAAGAAGGGTAAGTTGGCTCCCAGGTATATGGGACCTTACTCTGTAATGGAATGTGTTGGGAATGTGGCCTACAGGTTGGAGCTGCCACCTAAATTGCAAGGGTTACACTTGGTGTTCCATGTACCCATGTTGAGGAAGTGTCACCCAGATACCAAGTTAGTTCTGTGACCAATGGAGGTTGAACTTGATGAAGATATATCCTATGTTGAGGGACCCATGTTGATCCTTGATACAAGAATGAAGAAGCTGAAGAAGAAAGACATAGTGTTGGTGAAGGTTCTGTGGCATCACCATGGTGTCAAAGAAGACACATGGGATCTTGAATAAGAGATGTAGAGGAAGTACCCATCTCTCTTCTCTTAGGATTTCATGGGCAAAATTCTTGTTAGGGGTTTATGGATTGTAAGACCCTTGACCCATGTTCTGGGTTAATCTTGTTTGATTTGGCTTGATGATGTGCTTAGAACCTTACTATGATCCTTTCAGATAATCTTAGACCTTCTGGAGAGATTAAGTCTCCAGTTTGAGCTTGTTTGGATGATGTTTGTGCCTTATGTGGTTGTTTTGGGTCAAATTACAATTTACCCATATTTGTGGGTTATCTTGTAATTGGTTACCTCTAGAATGTTCCTTCTCTTTCTTAGCATCACCTTGGAGAGGTAGAGAGAAGTGGGCACCTTATTTGAGCCTTGGTTGAGTGGTGTCACCTTTAGTGGTGATTAGGGTTTTTAGAGGTTGTGCGTGTCTCGACCTATGTGTACCTTGTCGTTGTCTCGACCTAAGTCGTGACCTAGCATGAGCTTTGTAGATGTTGCATTTGAGACACCCCCTCTAGCTGCCGTGGTCACGACCAAGATGGCCTTGGGTCGTCTTGGATTGAGACAATTACCTTTTTAAGAGTGTCTCAAACTAGGGTATGTGTGGTGATATTTTGTCTCGATCATGTGGTGTTTTGGGTGTTTTGTCTCGACCATGTGGTGGTTGCAAACATGACCATGTGTTGGGTGACCCAAGTGCTCAAGACCCAACATAGGTTATATCACCATATCATGCATGTGTGGTTTAAGTGGTTGCATGTTGGTTTCTTGGGTGGATAAGTGTCCCTTTCGAGTTTTATCTTGTTGAAACCTCATCCTTCACCCTATTTCTCTCCTCCTTTGCTATATAAACCATCATCTATCCATGCAAGAAACTCTTTTCATTCATATTCTTTTCCCTTCTTTTGGTCGTCATTGGAGCTTGGTGGAGCAAGGAGAAATGATCTCAGAGCTCTTAGTGGCCGAACTTCCCTTGCATGTGGTGCTTGTGGTAATTCTTGGCCATCTTTTACCTTTGTAAGTGTATACCCTTCCTTTGCTAGGTTTCCCTTGGATTCCCTACCCCATCTTCTTCTCATTCCTTAGCCTTAGTCTTAGTTTTTATATGGTGGCCATTCTTGAGAAGGGAACTCCTCATCACAAGGGTAATATACCATGTTTTGACAAGGCGAGACCCAAGTGAGAGGAAGTTTCTCCTCTCTTTTCTCCCTCCTTTCTTTGGTTTGGCCTATGGTTCTTTCTTGCCCTTTCTTTGAGAAAACTTTAACCATGATGTTGTATCCTTCTTGATGTGCTTTTGTGGCTGAGAGTGGAGCTTTTAGTGGAGCTTCATCCTCCCTTGGGATCGTGTGCTTGGAGCTTGCAATCCTTGGTGTGATCTACCTTAAGGCGGGTGATATAACCCTTAACCCTCTCTATTGTTGCACTCTCTTTGTTTGCATGTAGTTTTTTCTCTCTCTAAAATGTGCTCTTAACATGTTAAAAGATGATCCAATGCCCTAGAACTTAATTAGTGGTAGTTATCATGCTTGAGGTGCATGGAATCTGAAACCCTAATTTCTATGTACCCAATTTTGGTGATGATGGTGGTATGGTGGTTTTATCCTACCTTTTGACCTTGGTTTTTCTCAAATACATGATTATTGTATGTCTCAATGTTTCATGGAGTTTTGTTTC
Organism: Alisma plantago-aquatica; assembly: GCA_963693085.1. NCBI lineage: Eukaryota > Viridiplantae > Streptophyta > Magnoliopsida > Alismatales > Alismataceae > Alisma > Alisma plantago-aquatica. The sequence goes on from OY856410.1 coordinate 398,266,243, forward strand.
TATTTTGAGGGTGCTAAATGTGGTTTCTCTCTTTTGTATGAGGTTCCTTTCATGACACTTGTGCTAGGGTTGTAATAATCAAATTTTGTATGATGTTCTCCTTTTTGAGGAGGGTGGTTTTTGTTGTTGTTATTTTCTATTTTGGTCATAGTTTGCTTATGTTCCAACCTTGGTTGCTCATGGTTTGATGATGGTTGCATGCGTTCATGGTAGCTTGACCAATAATGGTCACTACACCTGGTTTTTCTTTAGGTCATGACACCTTATGATGTGAGGCTTTGGTCGAGACACATGACCTGGTTATGGTCACGACACTTACCTTTATGTGGGCCCAGATATCTATTTAGTTCTAGTCGAGATTCTTCGTTGGGTTGAGATTAGGACATATGTTTTGTTGAGTGGTCAAAACCCTAGTTTCAAGGATGGTCGAAATGAGTAGACTTTCCTTCTGGTGTGTCGTGGTCGTGACATCTTTGGGGTTGGTCGTGGTTGAGAGACCATGTGCTTGTTGTTTGAGACACCTTGATGAGTGGGTGGTCGTGACTCATGTATGGTGGATGGTCTCGACACATAGATGATGGGTAGTCGAGACATATGCATGATGGGTGGTGGTGACAATTAATTTAACACATAATCAACATAGGTATATGAGTAATGCATGAGACATGTATAGTGCTGTTTGGGTGGTTTCTTAATCAACCCTAATCATGTTCCTTAACCCTAGAATGCTTCAAGAAAGTGGGAGGTTGTACATCTAGGGTTTGATGATTGTATGTAGCTATAAAACCCTAATCGACTGTGTGAGGAACCCTAACCCTAATAATGAGCATTGTGATGTGTCTTCTTCTCTCTCATGGAATGGTTGTTGTGTTATGTTGTTTTATATCTCCTATATATAAATCCCTAACCTTGCATGTGATGTGAAAATGAATGACATGGCTTGTGGATGTTGTGGTGGTTATTATGTGATTCATGATGTTGGCTATACGCCTTAAGGAGGCATGATGAGAACATGCAGATGTGATGGGTGTCGTGACCTAGTGATGGCTTGATGCCTGTCGTGAGGTGGTAACCTCCAGTGATGTGATTGAGGGATTGAATCCCACAGTAACATGATATTGATGATGGCCTTATGAATGGTAGTGTTAAAGTACTACGATGATGAAGTGACTAGATCACACCTCATATGATTTATATCTTCTGAAGTTGTACTATACCCTTAATTGTAGAGTTTGTTATGGCCTTATACATTATAACTTGATTGATGCTAAAAGTCACCCAATCGACTAATTAACCAAGTGGAACCCGAATCATGTAGGAGCCCTGTGCCATAGATCCTTTCTAGTGTCAACTTTAATTGCTGGATTGGTGAAACAAGTATAACTCGGAGTACATATTTTTAATATGTGGAGGGTGTAAGTCGATTATCTCCTTGCATCCACAATTGTAAGTTATGTGCAACAACCATGAGTGAGCTACTCTCCTTGTGATATGGATGGCCACGAGTGAGACAATCCTCCTTTTTAGAATGGCCATGTGTGAGCCTGTTGTTCTAGCGTCATTACATGTACGAAGGTAGACTAGTTGTTATTATATATGTGGATGGCCATGCGCGAGCCAATCCCTGAGCTTTACTTATATGTCTATACGGTGTTTTCTCTTGTGCTAACCAAGAGGTGTGGGGAGGTCATGGATTCTGGCTCTTCCATTGACCTTGTATGGAACTAATTTCTACTTAGCTGTGGTCGGTTGGATTTGGGTGTTATGACTCAAATCCCTGGGGCAATAATAATAAAAGATGTAACACATCCCTGTAGTATATCTTGCTTAGGGCCAAATGTGAATAACATTTCTTGAAGCCTTTGCCTTATCTTTTTGTTGATTTCTTGAATTATAAGGTGGTAAGAGAAATCAACTGTTATGGTATTCCATTGACCTTGATTAGATTCTAACTAACATCATCTTGTCATGTCCAATAGATACAATGGGATAAGTACACTATATTGTGAATGCATATGGCATCTCTTCCATTCTTCACAAGAATTGGAGCATTGGATTCTTTAAGAACTAGTCCTATCTTCATGGTTAGATTCTCTCATTGAACCCTCCATGTCGATTACTTTCAACATTTTGCCAAAATATGTGCTCGTATCTAGGTTAAGAAACTTTCCAAAACTATCTCTATAGATCTAAATTCCTATTGCATAGGATGTTTCATCTGATCCTTGAAGGTGATTTCCATGCCAGGTTTCAATACTTGGTATTGAAATGTCATTCCTCATCAATATGAAGAATATATATATATATATATATATATATATATATATATGGAATGTATTTAATACCCACGTGGGTAGCTACCCGCCCCCTATTTTAGTTAATTTTTTGGAGTTTCTTACTTTTGACATGTAGAGGGTTGTTTTACCTTACAAACTATTACTTTTCATGCATAGATAGTTATATTTGCAATAGATATAATAAATATACAATTATATATATATATATATATGTTGTGTATTCAGTCCAAATTTACTTTTTTAGTCGTATAGTTATTTTTTATCATTATATAGTTACTTTTGGGGTTGATGGGTAGTGAGGTCCAGGCTACCCGCACGGGAATTGAATGAACGCCCTATATACATGTGTGTGTGTATATTTATGCTCCCACTAAATATTTTGTAATCACAAATTTTATCTTTTATCTTGACTCAAGTCAAACTTTTTGACTATCTTGTCAAAAAAATATTCTAGTTCTGATATGCTTGCTTCAATCTCTAGATTGAACATTGTAGCTTCTCGAATTTATTTGCATTAATGGAGTCATAAAACCTTCATGTTGTGTCACATACACATCCTCTTAATTATTCCTATTAAGGAATACAATTATAAACTTGATATGCATAATCACATAGTCTCAACAAGCTGCAATAACAACCACATTCATTGATAAAGGGATCTAATCATGTTCAACACTTTGAACTAGTTTGAAAACCTTTCAACCAATATGTCCTTTTATGTCATCTATTTGGTCTTCCTTATGAAAACCCAATTGTACCTTGTGGGTTTTACCCTCTAGGTGGTACCACCAAGGTCATACCTTGCTATTGTTCATGGATTACATTATGGATATAATGGCCTCAAGCCATTACTCAGACTCTAGTCTCTCAATAGTTCTTTAATTGTTGGCTCATAATATTATGACCAACTCATAACTTATCTGAGTTATAGGATTCTAAATCTTTTAACCTCATACATGTTCTTCTAGAACTATGATTTTTGTGTTATAAATTGAACTTGAGATTTCACAACAATTTGTGATTCTCTATGTTCTCAATGTACCTCCTCAGGTTTAAATGTTTTCTTTGTTGATCTCAAACTTTTTGAGTTCTACTTCACTCCCACTGATTCTAATGGAACTCAACCATCCAGCGACAAACACTTTGGTTATTGGTTTGAGATAAGTAGCGTTCAACAAATTTGGGGATAAACCTTTTCCAAGAAACTACTTTCTTCATATAGGTTTCAATCATTCAGACATATCGGGACATTCCCATATCATATCTCATATGATGTCTTTAGAACCATTTTGGATGGTACATTGTTTTAGTGTTAAGCATATTCCTTTTAAGGAAATTAGAAGATTAGATTAAATGATAATCATATCACGACTCATCATGACATGATTTCTTCTTACAGATAAATCATCATGTTTTAGGTGAAGTTGATCATGATATACTATCACAATCTCTCCAGAAGGTCCAAACATTGTTTCTGTAAAGTATTTCAACATTTGATCATATCAAAGTATCTTAATACCTTAAAATAAGTTTACTTCATACATGTAATCTCCTTGAACTCTTCAAGAGATTTGTATTTTACTGAATACATATCATCATATCACTAGTAAATGTAATGACGTACAACCAACTATTAGTTGCCTTTATTCCAAGGTCTTTGTATATCGTTATGTACATGTCCTAATAGAATGTTTATTCTCCCACTAAACCTAGAGAGAAGTGGTTATCATGTTTCTCATATATAAGACTTGCATATCTCTTATTAGTTCAATAACTAAAGGAGTCTAGATAAACATCATCATGGATTCTAGAAATGCATTTCTCATATGTATGAGCTAGATGAAAATGCTATCAATCATAATCCTTGTATTTATGTTAAGAACATTTATCTTTAGATCCTAAAGATCATAAGATATTCAAGTATTTCCACACAAGATCAAATCTTTAAAATAGAACATTAACTATTTTATTCATAATCATTCTTGTCATTACAAGATGTAGAAAATAAAATGTTTCTATTGTTGGCATAATCAAACAACAGTTCATCTAACTCTATTACATGCCCTATGGGCTAAGATAAAATCTAAATTTAGACTATAGCTTTATCAACTCTTACTTCTGCAGTCCATCATTGCCCTTTTGTAAAGGTCTACTTCTTGTCAGATCTTGCATATCAAACATATGTCAGTTCTACATCTAGCATCACATACCTGTGATGAAGAAGTAATTTAGAATTATCTTATAATGTATATACATGAAGTGGATATCTCTATCTCCTCCTCCTTCTTCTTTAGTTTCTCTAAGTAGAGGGGGCAATTCCTCTTCCAGTGTCTAGCCTGGTGACAGTGGTGACACTTGCCTCCCTTCTTTACTCCTCTTTTTGCCTTGAGATTTGAAGACTAAGGCTTCTAGCCAGCTTTAGAACTCTTCTTTTCTTTGACTTTGCCCTTAGACTTTCCCTTTGTCTTGGTGATCATCATCACAGACTTAGACTTGTCTTTCTTCTTTCATTCCTCATCTATTCTCAACATGCCTAGTAACTCTGTCAACGGTTTGTCAAAGTCATTCATGTTGTACTTCATGACAAACTGACTATAGGATTCTGGCAGAAATTATAGTGTCACATCAATGGCCAACTCTTAACCCAAGGGGAATCCCAGTCTAGATGGGTTCTCCACATACCCAATTAGCTTGATCATATTAGGACCTACTGGTCTCCTTATGCCATGTTATATTTTAACAGTGCCTTAGAGACATCGTATCTCTCTTGTCTTGTCTGATCTTAGAACATTTTCTTAATATGTGTGACCATCTCAATTACATCCATGTTCTCGTGCTATCTTTGCAACTCATAGTTCATGGAGCACAACATCAGACACTTGACATCAATGACATCTTCAATAGGCTTCTTGTAAGCATCCCTATCAGCCTTAGGTGTGGTGGGAAGAGATTCATCTGGCTCTAGTGTCTCCAGGACATTGAGCTTGCACTTCTGTGTCAGAACAATTATCAGCATCCTAAACTAGTCATGGAAGTTATTCCTATTTAATATGTCCTTCTCAAGGACCCTCACAGAGAAAAAGTATTGTTGAGTTTTTCCATTTGATTCTATAAAAGAATTTACAATTTTCCAAAAACTCATTTTTGATTTGATTTGTATAAAATTTGACGATGTTTGTTAGGTCTTTAATTAACTATCACTCCCACTATTTTATTTCATATAGATAGCCCTTGCATATCAATTCAGAAGATTGTAGTGTACAACCTTCTAGTAAGCCAAGATTCGAAATAGTTAAACTATTACCTGACCAACGCCAGCGTCCATAGTCAATTATTAAGGTATTAACTTTGCAATTGCATCATATGCAATTCTTGGATAGATGATATGCACAACAATTTTCCATAGTTATGTGCATGATTCTAGTGCTTAATCTCATTAATACACACAGTTAAGCCTGACCCAAAATCTAACACAATAATAATGCACCATGCTTGGTAGGCCTACATTATTACCATTACACTTCCAAGAGATAGACAACACACCATCCTTAGCGTGACCACACTTAGTCGATCAAGCTTCTAATGTGTGTTGCTTATGGAAAGCATATAAGACTTAATATTTAATTGAGGGAGTTGTATTTATAAATATATATACTTTATCCAATCACCACATATATATAGTATGTATCATATACATGTTATATCCAACAAAAGTAAACATGCAATATAAAACATTAGTGATGGTTATGGCCAAACTACTATAATTACTTGGAGCCATAAGGAATTACTACCAGCTAGGTCAACATCACATGCATGAACTTGTTGTTGGTGTAGACATGTGTTTGCCAATTCGGGTTGATCGGTTCAACCCTTGAACCGGTCTGCACGCCTCTTGGTTGATCGGTTGCTTGTCTGAAGCTGTCGTCTGGCCTCCTATCCAGCCGATGTCTGGACACCTCTAAATGGTCAGTTGGGTCCACCAGTCAGTCGGTTCACTCTCCTGCGGTCATCCCTCTTCAGTCCTCCAGTCGTTCGGCTCGTATGATGCTTGATTGTCATCTTCGTCATTGAAAGAAAATAAATTATCCTATTGCTATTAAACTTATTACATGGTAATGTGAAACCTCGATTTACATTTGAGGGGAGCAAAGGTAGGAAAAAATAATACTTTTGTATTGAGAAGAAGAAGGTAGAGGCTTGGTATGAAAATTGAGATAAAATAAGTACAAATGAACTATCCAACCATACACAAATATTTGGGTTAATTCTCATAACGATGCTACACATCCACCATCAAAACTCACTTATAGGGAGACACATTTAAATTGCATATATATCATACATACATACATATATATATATATATATATATATATATATATATATATATATCTTTATTAGTTTAGGATCATACGTGGTCTTTAATCGAATATAATATTAAACAGTTTAAGTATTCACATTATATGAAATAAATAAATGATGAAAATAAAAAATCCAATCATATTGATTATCCCAAAACATAGTAAATTGGCATGACTTTGATACCAATGTACGGAAATATGGCATCAGAACAGGTAGCGGAAACAAAAATTTTGTTTTCCATATTTCCCATAAATAGAAGATTGCGTCAACAACTATGTAATGAGAAGGACGGTTTAACAAGTTCATACATGGTCCTGGAGCAAGTACAATGACTATTCCTTGACACAATAGCATAACTCTCTTCTAGTTGCACTCGGACGACATCTGCATCAACTCTTGGTCTCCACCACGGACAAAAAGATGATGTTTCCCTCCTAGCGGGAAAAGTATCCACACCTCTATGGAAGTTCACATGGACTGCCTAGAACTCATATTATTTTACTAGAATAGACATGAAGGAGTTGTCCCTCCCATTGATGTACTAGTCACCAACTTGCTCTGCCACAATTGTTCTCCCTTGCTATCCCTCACTTTATCAGGTAGGACTTGCTCAGGCTCTCTAATGGTTACCACAACCAGAGAGGACAACAATATCAGAGGAAATTGAGTTTTTTCAGAGAAACCCCCACTACCCCTCTATTTATAGGAGGGTCAGGGTCAGGGTTCCTAGTTTGAGTGGGAGTGGGAGGGATCGAAAATTTATGAATTCTCACAACCTACTAGAGGCAGAATGATCGGTTCACAAGTGAATCGATCAGTTGGCATGCGAGTCGATTGGTTCATCCAATGAATCAATCATTTCATCACGTTTTCCAATCACAACTGTATTGGCAATTAATATCCAATTTAATGCACACCATGATGTTAGCACAAATTCTTGAATCAATTGGGTTGATCCACAAACCGCTCAGTTCACAACCTGAGTCAGTCAGTTCATGGACCTAAGCCGGCCGGTTCACCTCCTGAGGTGGTCGGTTCACAACCTGAACCGTTTGAGTTCACTATCCTAAATTTCCAAACTTGGTTCAGTTGACCTGACACATTGAAACAATATGTTCAACTCTTTAACCGGTCAGTTCAACTGTACAGTCAGTTAATTTTCAAGCAATGTTGTTTAAATTGAATACCTAAACACTTTAGCAATAAATTTAATTATCAGTCATGATAAGACTCCTCTTCTAGATGTATCCTATGGTGTGACCCCATAGGGTTCCTATTTATGTTGACAATGAATGTCCATAGCATGTTTATGACATCAGAAGCAAAGAGTGGTGTATAATCACACATCATTGTTACCCAGATAATTAGGAAAGTTGGAGAACAACTTCAACCTATGACTTGTGTCAGGTGTTATAGTGATTGTATAATTCCTTTGTCTATGATATCCAAAATGAACTCGATGCATGGAATCACCATCATCTCAATGTTCAATGCATGTTCCTTGATCCAAAGTAGAATGTTTGAGATATATGTGACCTCAATATCATATATTGATTCACATGTGCGTGCACATACTTTTCTCAATATTGTTTATCAAGTGGCATGTATATCAAACTCTATTAGGAGGGACAAATACCATGTACATCACTCACAATAATCCCCATGTGTCACAACACATATGATCATCACCTTTAAAGAAACTATTGTTCAGGATCATGTTGGATGATGTCAAAACATACCGAACGACATGTGATGAGTGTAGTGACTTTAGGGATAAGAACCACAATCACCACCTTCACTATGAGAGATGATTATGTCCACAAATTATGGTTTCCATGTGCACTCTCAAGGTGGGTCTGTTCGATACACTATTCCCTAACAAGTATCTATGTGCTTGGTTTGATATCACAAATATCATTACTAATGAGATTTTTTCATCAACCAACACACACTCTAGTCTTTGAATAATGATACTACTGTCTATATGCCTTCCACAGTAACATCCAACCAGGGGCATAATAAGAATGTACATACTCTTAACATTCATACGATCTCATTGTTCAAGTCACGTACTTGAAGACATACATCATTGAGTAGTGTCATTGTTTAGACATTCATTATGTTTCCTCATTGTCTCATAACTGACTAAAATGGAATAAATTGGAATCTTGACTTTATTATTAGTCAAACCATTTATGTAATATGCCATCGTAATCATCATATGTTTGGATATTTGGGCATACATACTAACAATCAGATTCCATGAACACTTTAGAACCTATCATAGAGGTCTACACCATGAAGGAGGAATAACGCATGCTAACTGGAAGAGTCCAAGATGAGGTATCTAGAGCATAATAGAAGAGTATGGGTGTCTAAGACCAGTGAGGGAGGACTCTTTAAAATAGTGAAGTAACCAACACTTACTAGAGATGTCGGTGGTGATCAATTTAGTACTAACATTTGTATTATTGGTTAGTTGGACATACCTTATGGAATAACTGATGCAAATAGTTAATCCAGAGTGTTTTGACTCTTCACCTTTGTACCCAAGTTTAGAGGAGTAGCCCAAATTATCTGGCCACTACCATTAGCCACTAAGGCCAAATGTGGTGAGGCCTATTACAGAGTGGGTATCTAGTTAGTAGACTTTGAATCCTCGGGTATACTCTAAGTCTTGTATAATATGATTGTATCTTATTGTAATGATTCCAAATATTGTGGTACAACTCCTGTGGGTCCATGCATATAATGAAAAGGTTCTTAAAAGAAATCTTAATTGAATTTAGTTGTTTACATATGTAGTCAATTATTAATATTTCATGTCTTGTTATATGATTTAAAACTTCACCTTCCACGCTAGTAGTGTTCTTAGTTATAAACGTCATTAATATCATATAACTAAATTATCTTGGTTTCTTGTTGATTTTCTATGCACTAAGCCCGTAATTCATACAGTCTACTGAAATATTTTTGAGGAAAAGGTCATTCTCTATAGGAGAAGTCAAACACTTGTTTTCATGAGGAGCAGACCAACTAAGGTCTCAAGAGAAATAGTTAGAATAGTTAGATGGTCTCTTATTCTTCCTATAAATCCTGTGAATGGAAGAGTGAGAATAGAAAGCAGTCTAAAAATAGTTGTACTTGATGTATATTAAGTGAGAATTCTTTCTTTTATGTAAAATTTGAACTCTATTGTAACATTTCATGGTATGTATAAAGAAGGCATATTTAAGTAAGTACTTAAAAGTGAATGGCAAGTTGAAATCCTTCTTTGGTAGGCCTAAACCCTGGTTCGCGGGTTTGGCTCACATCAACAACCTGGTTTCATAGCATAGGTTGAACCTAGATTGAATTTAGGTTTGGACATGGGCGATAAGATACCAATAGGATTAGGATGCTTTCCTCTTTGAACTGCACTTTTATAATAGATATGTTTCTATTGTGGATATGCATATGGCAAAAAGAGGATGTGGACTTGGTCAGAAATAGGTTGAGAAACACTATGGACCTGACCATCGAGCAATGGCTCGAGGTGGAGAAGATAGGGATGAGGCAGCAAGGATGTACTATATTTTTCTGGAGACAAAAGAAAAAAAGATGAATAGGAGATTGCATCTTCCAACAAGGACCTGATGAGATCCATTGAGCTGGTGAACAAGCTTAGTGAAATCGAGTTTTTTAGAATAACAAACCCAACTATGGAAAATGTGTGGATCTAACAGCTGGAAAAGGTTTTTTCACCTAATGGAGTTAGGATAAGAAAATCAATCATGTTGTCTATATACTCAAAGGAGATGTGGAGGCGTGGAGGCATGGAGTGGAAGATAAGATGAGAAATACAATGATGTTATGAAGGGACTTTGTAGATGAGTTTCAGCTTAAGTATTTTCCACTTACCTTCTTAACCGACAATATTAGGTAGTTGGATAATATTAGACATGGCAACATGTCAATTGGCAAATACGAGGCATGTTTCACAAGGTTAGTCAACTTTTTTCCTCATCTTGTACCAGACAATGTTGAGAAATGTAGGATATTCCAAGGAGGTCTAGGATCTGAGATTAGACATACCATATCAGCTATCAGAAGAAGAGATAGAGAAAATTTGGTAGAATTTGAGGAAGTAGAAATCCATATTGAAGAATTAGTTAATGCTGATAAATGCTCTGAGAGTAAGAAAAGATTTTGAAATTTTTGTAGAGGAGGACCAAGTAGTAGTGGATGTTGGCTTTTTGGATCTTCCACACTCATATTTCAATGATACAAATATTTCCCAAATTATATCACCAACATGTGTATTAAGTATTTCATGTGGTCAAGGAACTAAGTCAAGATCCAACTACAAATACCTTGAAAATACATATGCTTGGATACTTGGAAATCAAGATGTACCATGTATTTAATTGTGCACATTTGTTTTTGTACAACTTGATAGACACAATGTAAGGACAAGTGATGATCTTACAAACCTATCCTACACTCACATAAAGACCTTAGGGTTGATATGTTTCAAATAAGTCTTTTATAGGACCTCACATCGTTTGAAAATCTTTGTATAGAGTCCTTCTCGGTCGAAAAATTTGTTGACCGAGACACTTAGCTTTGCATATCTTAAATTATGAGTCCTTCTCGATCGAAGAAGTTGTCAATCAAGAAAGTCGGTCGAAGAAAATTTGACCGACAAAAATTTATTGTGACACTTTGACCAAGAAGTCAGATTGACATATAGCTGTTAGAGGAATCTCACACTCAAACATATTTAGTCAAATAATTACTCGATCGAAGTCTTTTCCAGCCAAAAAACTTCTTGACCGAGAAAAGTTCTGGAATGATTTTTAATTAACGTTCAAACTAGTCGTTGCAACTTAATTAATTTTGACCGAACGACTAGTATTTACCACCCAAAACACTCTAGACTCTCCCAAAGTTGTCCTATCCACTTGTAAAACATTTCTATAAATAGTAGGGGTCTTAGGACACTTAAATAAAACTTTTGAGCTACAATTGCATATACATTGGTATACACTTGATCTAGCATACCTGTAAGAAGTGCTTAGTCCCTATACTTCATATTGCCATCAATGTAGAATAAGCCCCAACATTAGTTTAAGTGTCCTCTCCACCCAATTCAACTTTTCCTAAACTTTGTGGAAGAAGATCACCATCACTTATCCATAGTGCTATATTGTACATCTTATAAAAAGAGCATCATAATCTCCTTAATCCTTTCTCCTATCTTCATTCTGCTATTCTGTAACTACAATTGGACTACTTCAAGAGGAGAAGGCTGTCTAAGATTCTACAAGAGAAGGTGCTCTTCTATTGGCCATCAAAGAAGAGGTGGCATCCGGTTCTCTTCGTTGTCTATTGGTGCTTTGAGACTTTGTAAAAGAAGAGGGGTGTACAGTTCTCTTCCTCGTCCATCGATGATTTGGGACTCCATAAAAGAGGAAGTTTGGTTGGTTCTCTTCTATATCTGGTAAAGAAGAGGGTTTAGTTGCAACAACTATTTTGTAATTTTTCCTCATAGATAAATTAATAAAATTGTTTGTTGCAAATCCTGGTTGGAAACAACTAGGTAGTGGACTGACATCGTAGACTCAACCACTCCAAATCATGTCTCATCTTTGGTTTCTTTCTTATCGCTTTTATTTGTCAAAATATATTATAAATCTCTATTCACCCTCTCTAGATACTTTCATTTGGTATCAGATTAGGTCTTCAAAGAAGCATTCACCAGTCTTGAAACAATGGGGGAGGCGTGACTAGCAATATCAATAGTGGAGAACCACCAACCGCACTTGATGGATCTAAATATGAGCAATGGAAGAAGGATATGCAATTATATATTCAAGGTATTGATGTAAATCTTTGGAATATGGTCATCCATGTTGGTAAAGTATGATTATAGAGACAATCATATGATGATTGAAATAGCATAGTTGCCTAAAAGGATTTGATTAATACATATAAAGGCAAGCTTCCAATTTATTCTGATTCATCCAGTTATGAGATAATGAAGAAACACTATAAATGCCTAGAGAATAATATTACTCAATGACATGTGTATTCAAGTTACTACCCTTGTGGATGGGGTCATATGGATGTTAAGAGTACATATACATATTCTCATTATGCCCCTGATTGGTTGTTATTGTGGAAGGTTGATAGACAACAATAACACATAAGATTAGAGTGTGAGTTGGTTGATGACTAAATCTCATTTGTCATGATATGGCAATATCAAATCAAGCACACAGATACATGTTAGAGAACAGTGTATCAGACATACCCACCTTGAAAGTGACACATGGTTGTGGTGGTCGCAGTCATCTCTCATGGTGAATGTGGTGATTGTGATTCTTAACCTAAAATCACTGCACTCATCACATGTTGTTGGGTATGATTTGACATCTCAAACATAGTCCTAAAACTTGGTTGGTTATAATGGTGATGATTGAGTGAATTTGACACATGGGGATAGACTGTGAGTGATAGATATGGGATTTGTCCCTCCTATTGGAGTATGATATCCTGGCCGCTTGATAAGCGAGACTGAGAAACACATGCCATGCACATGTTGAATCAATATATGATATTGAGGTCACATTATCTCAGACAGTCTACTCTTGGTTCAAGAAACATGGATCAAATGTTGAGAGGATGACTTTCCATACCTCAAGTTCATCTTGGATATCAGAGACAAAGGAATTATACAATCACTGCAACACCTTACACAGATTTTAGGTTGAAGTTGTTCTCCCACTTTTCATTCACTTGGGTAGCAATGATGTGCGACTAGGCACCACTCTATGCTTGTGATGTCATAAGCCAGTTATGGACATTTATTGCACATGACATGGGACCTATAGGGTCACACACATAGGACCTCATCTACAAGAGGAGTTTGATCTTGAATGATAAATGGATTGATTACTAAAGTGTATAGGTATTCAATTCACGCAACAAATTGATTGATTGGTTGACTGGTGTGCCAAATGACCATCTCACTGGGTGAAATGGCCGTTTGGGCATGCCAGATGGGCGTCTCCAGTGTTGAGATAGCCGTTTGGGCTATCAGCATAATTAAAGTTCAAATTGGCTAAATTCTATCCTTAAATCGACCAGCTCATCTTGACTCACTAGAAGGACGTTTAGGTGAATGAGACGAGAATCTCGTCTAGGTGAGACGACTTGGTTGGGCCGAATGAAGGTTCAGGATGTTTCCCGAATAGTTTCAATTACACATACTTGGAGTGCAAGTAAATTCATATGTGATATTGATTGGAATCGAAATTGCCAAATTTGTATCCAATTGGGAAACTCCCAAATGGATGTTTGGGAGTGAGAGACGACCGTCTCACACATCAAACGACTATTTGATGTCTTGCAGGTTGCAAAAATTCAAGATCGTCTGGTCCCTTCCACTCCCACACAATCTCATATAGATTGGGAACCCTGGTCCAAACCCTACCTATAAAAAGGAGGGGTACTGAGGGCTTCCCATAATACATCACACAACACAGCCAACTGAGAATCAGTTCCTCTAACAACTGTTGTCCTCTCTGGTTGTGGAAACCAAGAGAGCCCAGGCAATTCCTACCCGACAGGGAGGGATAGCCAATGGGAGAGAACAACTGAGAACTTGTCGCTGTGGGAGAGTAAGTTGGTGACTAGTGCACCAACATGAGTGACAACTCCTTCATGCATGTTCTTGGTGAACGACAGGAGTTCTAGTTGGTCCGTGTGGACTACTCTAGAGGCAAGAGTCCTTTGGTTGCAGCTAGGAGAACAAAGTCAACCGCCAGTTCATGGTGAGACCACCAGAGATGATGTAGAGGTTGTATACATTGTTGTTCATGGTGAAGACCAGGAACTGCCCAACCACCATCTAAGAGAAACTTGTTAGCAGTTGCAAAGAAGCAAGTTTTGTCGTTGGATTTGCTCCAGGACTAGGTATAACTCGCTAAAACCATCCTTCCTATTTCATAGTAGTTGACACGATCTTGCTATTTTGGGAATATAGATAGATAAAATTTTTGTTTTCACTTCTATACTCTGTGCATGTATTTCCCAACAGTGGTATCAGAGCTAATTCAATTTACTATATTTTAGGATAATCGATATGATCAGATTTTTGGTTTTATTGTTTATTTATCGCATACGATGTGAATATTCAAACTGCTCTCTTATGTGTATCCGATCAAAGACCACATAACCCCAAACTTATATATATATATATATATATATATTAATATATATATGAAATTTACACATGTCACCCTAAAAGCGGTTTTGATGGTGGATGTGTAGTGTGGTTATGGCCTAAACCCTATTTCTGTGTGTTGTTGGATGGTTTGGTTCTTGTTTAACTTGATTTGCATACTGAGCCTATATGTTCATCCTCCCAATGTAAAGTTAATTCTATGCTATCTTTTCTCCCCTCGAATGTAACTTGAGGCTTCTCCTATTTAATGTAATAAAGTAGCAATAGAATAGTTACTTTTCATGTAATGACGTTGAGGATGTTCATCGCCAATTGAGATGACCAATTCGTGAGATGAGTCAACCGTTTGGAGGACCATGGAGGATAAGACAATGGAACCAGACGACCTCCTGGTGGGACCACCCGACCGTTTGGAAGGAGTCCAAACATCGGTTGTACTGGAGGCTAGGCGACCATCCCATTGGGCCCAACTGACCATTTAGAAGAAGTCCAAACATCAATTGGATAAGAGGACCAACTGACCGACCAAAGAGGTGAGACGACTGGTTTAACGGTTGAACTGATCTACACAGATTGGCTAGCACAGGTCTACACAAACAATAAGTTCATACATATGATGTGATGACTGACCTAGGTGGTAGTAATTCCTTGTGACTCCAAGGAATTACAAGTAGACATGGCCATAACCATCGCCTTTTGTTTTAATTGCATATTTATGTTTTGGGATATAGCATGTATATGATACGTACTATACATGTGGTGATGGGATACAATATATGTATATATATGATATTTATAAAAACCCATCAATCAAACATATTAAGTCTAAGATGCCTTCCAACAGAATTACACACGAAAACATGTTTGAACAAGCGTAGGTTATGCCAAAGTGTGGTGCACCGTCTACCTCATGAAAGTGTGATGGTAGTCATATAGGTGCTGCCAAAGCGGGGTACATTATTATCATATTGGCTATTGGGTCAGGCTTAACTGGTGAATCTCAGAGCGTCTGGGCCCAAAACCATGCAGATGATCATGGCAAGGAGTTGCACATATCATCTATCAAAGAATTACATATGATACAATTGGCATGGTTGCCTACCTAAATAGTCAAGTTGTGGGCGATTAGCCAAAGATGACTCATGACTTGATGAATTATGGATCTTGGCTCATTATATAATTGTTCGATGTAGTTTTCCGAATTGATACGTGAGGGTTATCAATTTGAAAAAAATAATGAGAATGATAATTAATAAAAGACCTAATTATTATTGCCTAGACTTTAATCAAATCAACTCAAATAAAAAATGAGTTTTTGACAAAATTGCAAATTCTTTTGTAGAACCAAATGGAAACAACAAATAATCACTTTTCTCTACGACCGGTCCTTGAGAAGGACAAATTAATTGGGAACAACTTCCACGACTGGTTTAGGATGTTGAGAATTGTTCTCACATAGGAGTGCAATCTCTATGTCCTGGAGACACCAGAACCAAATGAACCACCTCAAAATGTGCCAAAGACGGACAAGTATGCTTACAAGAAGAATACCAAAGAAGACATTGATGTCAAGTGTCTGATGCTCTACTCCATGAACTATGAGTTGTCAGAGGTAGCATGAGAACATGGATGTGATTGAGATGGTCACACATATCAAGAACATATTCCAAGATCAAGCAATATAAGAGAGATATGATGTCTCCAAGGCATTGTTCAAGTGCAACATGGTAGAAGGAGATCCAGTAGATCCTCATGTATGAAAGCTCATTGGGTATGTGGAGAACCTAGATAGACTAGGATTCCCCTTGGGGCAAGAGTCAACTACTGATGTGATTATGCAATCTTTTCTAGTCATATAGTTAGTTTGTCTTGAACTACAACATGAACGACTTTGACAAGCCATTGATAGAGTTGTTGGGCATGTTGAGGAGTGTTGATGCACAAATGAAGAAAGATAAGACCCAATCTGCGATGGTGATCAGCAAAACAAAGGGGAAGCCTAAAGGTAAAGGCAATGCTAAGAAGAGTTCTAAAGCTATCCAGAATCCCTCTTCAGATCTCAAGGCAAAAGGTGGAGTAAAGAAACAAAGAGGCGATTGTCACCATTGTCACCAACCTGGACATTGGAAGAGAAATTACCCACTCTAGTTAGAGGAACTAAAGAAGAAGAAGGATGGCACTAAGTCCTACACTTAAAGTATAAACAATATAAGACAAATTTGATTACTTCTTAAGTTTTGGTATATGATACTAGATAAGAGATCTGACATACTGATGTGTAGGATCTGACAAGAATAAAATCCCTCATAGAAGGACAAAGATGGACAAGGCATAGCAAGTGTTGTGGAAGCTATAGTCTACATTTAAATTTATCTTAGCCCAATGGGAATGTAATAGAGTTACTAGAACTAATATTTCATTATGACATTAGAATAGAAACATTTTTTTTATGCATCTTGTATGGACAAGGCTGATTATAAATAAAGATTTGTTAGTGCTTCTATTTTAAAAGATATGATCCTGTATGACATTGACCTAAAAACATCTTGCGATATTTATGTGAAATGATCCAAAGATGGATGTTTATAATGTTTATACCAAAGGAATATAATTGATAACTCAAGATTGTCATTAGCATTAGTCATCTTGGATGTACATATAAGAAATATGAATATCTAGAATACATATTGATGTTAATCTAGACTCCCTTAGTTATTGAACCTAAGGAAACATGCAAGTCTTATTCATGCACAATATGACATGATGTCCTTCACTGAACGTAGTGGGAGGATAAAAGCTTTCATTAGACCTCATGCATATGATGCATAAAGATCTTATGAATGAATGTTATGGATTATTGGTTATACCTCATTTCATTACTGGTAATATGATGATATGTACTCAGTAAATTAGAAACATAAATTTCTTGAAATGTTCAAAGATATTATAGAGGAAGTATGACTTTGATGAAAGTATTATGAAACTTTGATGAGATCAAGTTGAAATGCTTTACATCAATACCTTGAGTACCTTCAGAAATGAATAATGATAAGGTATCACAAGTCAAATCCATCTGAACATGATGATGTGTCAGATTGAAGGAATTGTACTACGATGATATAATTAATCAATTAGTCTAGTCTTCTTACATCCTCATATATATCACTAAATAAAGTACCATTTGAATGGTTTTTAGGACATCATATGTGATGATTTGGGAATGTTCTAATATGTTTAATCGATTGAAACCTATGTTGAGAAAGTAGTTTCTTGAAAAATTTTATCCACAAACCATAATTGTTGTATGATACTATTGATCCCAATCCAATATTAAAAGTGTTTTGTTGATAGGATAACTGAATTCCTAAAGAATCACTGGGAGTAAGAGTAAAACTCCAAAAGTTCGAGGTCAACAATGGGTACAATGAGAACTGTGAGAACCAAAAGTTGTTGTAGAATCTCAGGTTCATCATGTAACATAGAATAAAATAGTTCTAGTAGAACACATATGAGATTCAGATTGTGAATCCAATAATTCATATGGGTTGGTCATACAGGTTGAGCCAACTAGTCAACTAGAATCTATTTCTGAGTACTATGGGATCCATGTAAGTAGGACCTTGATAGCACCACCTAAAGGGGTAATACCTAGAGGGTGCAATAGGGTCTTAGGAAAAAGACCTACATGGACAACTTAAAAGGAAAAGTTGGTTGAAAAGATTTTTCAAATCAATTCAAGTTGTTGAATATGATAGAAATTCCATCACCAATTGTCAAGCTTGTTGTTGTAGTTGAATAGACTATAAAAGTTGGCATATGAAGTTAGAAATTGGATTCTTTAAAAGGAATGCACCAGGCGATGTGTACATGGAACAACCTAAAGGGTTTTATGACTTCAAGAATGCAAATAAAATCTATAAAATACAAAGTTCAATCTGGGATTGAAACAAACAACTTAGAAATAGATCTTTTGATTTGATAAGATTGTCAAAGAGTTAGACTTGAGTAAAGATAAAATATGAAAAATGTGATGGATAAAGATTTGGTGGGAGCATATATGAATATTCCACACGTAATAAGGAATGACATATAAATATTGTGAATGTTGAGAATTGGCTACCTTCAGCAATGAAGGAAAAGGTGAAACTTCTTATGGGATAAGGATTTTTTTTTAAATTAAGCCAGGGGTCGCTTTTATTCATCCCACACCCCTCATGTGGGCTAAATCATCATAAAAATTACAGCTCCTGCTTATATTAAACCGCAGGTGTGAAACACCAACCAGTGTACATACTCATCAGATATTACACTCATGACCCCCCGACTTCGAAACAACATCAAACCGCAGAAACCATCCCCCTATGCATCTGATTTCTGTAACACGATATATGGAACCCTTCTCTTCTCCAACGCAGCCATCCCCCTTATCCTGTTCAGAATATTCATAGAATCGGATGAAACAAACAACTCATCCATACTACGGTTTCACAATGGAAGTTTGAGCACATACAAATAGCAAAATATTGAAAGAGTTCAACATGGAAGGATTCAATGAGAGAGAATCCAGATTAGTCTCTCATGAACCCTATATTCCTATTCATGTGAAGAATGAAAATACCATGAATAGGATTCCATGGGCTAGCCCAATAATGAATCTATCATGAATGTAGTGAATGTGCTTCTCCCATATAATCTTGTATGTATTTGACATGACAAGATGAGTCAAACTTCAATAAAGGTTATTGAAGAGTCATTAAAAGATATCCACTAGTACTTATAAAGTACTTAAGGATACGATTTCTAGAAAATGATGATAGCAATAGAAGGAAGAGTTGGATGTAAAGGGTTACATCGATGCAAGCTTCCGTAATGAAACTGATTGCAAATTATCCCTTTTTAAAGGATGTTATTAGTTGGAAGGGTTCCAAACTAATAGCCATTAATTCTATTCTACAATAGAAGCCGAGTATAGTTGTGTTGTGAACACTGAGTGATACTATATGGATCTAAAGGTTCATGTGATGAACTTATAGATGTTCCAATCATTGATGACTCAGTAGAAATATTGTGACAAAAATTGAGCTAATTGTTAGGAAAGGAATTCTAGATACCATATTACGGAAGTTCCATCTCATATGAGAAATTATACAACTACAAGAGAAGGAAACATGTAATATACCAACTTATGGTAAAGTGTTCCTAACCCGCTATATCAGCAGTAGCGCAATAGAAGCATGTTGGACACATAAGGTCACTAAGGATGAGATCCGTTTGTGATTGGCTCTAAGTGCAAGTGGGAGTTTGTTGGTAAGGTATGCCTGTAGAGCCAATCATATGATGATTGACATAGCATAATTACCTAAAAGGATTTGATTAATACATATAAAGGCAAGCTTCCAATTCATTATGTTTCATTCACTTGTGAGATAATGAAGAAACACTATAAATGTCTAGAGAATGATATTACTCAATGATGTATGTATTCACGTTACTACCCTTGTGGATGAGATCATACGAATGTTAATGATATATTTACATATTCTCATTATGTCCATAATCGTTTGTTATTATGGAAGGTTGATAGACAACAATAACACATTAGATCAGAGTGTGAGTTGGTTGATGATTAAATCTTATTAGTCATGATGTGACAATATCAAACTAAGCACACAGATACATGTTAGAGAATAGTGTATCAGACAAACACACCTTGAGAGTGCCACATGGTTGTGGTGGTCACAATCATCTCTCATAGTGAAGGTGGTGATTGTGATTCTTAGACCTAAAATCACTACACTCGTCTCATGTCGTTGGGTACGCTTTGACATCATTAAGTGCGGTCCTGAAACATGGGTTGTTACAACCCCAATTTTTGGGTTTATTTGGTGAGAAATGTAATTTCTCATATTAAGGATATTTGAACAAATAATGATATAATTTGGTTCAAATAAATGGATTTTGTTTACAATAGCCTTGATGTTTGTGTTGTCGGCTTTATTGGCTATTGGGCCCAAATAACAAGAAAATTCAATTAGTGAATGAATAATTGAATATTTGAGAAAAGAAAAATATGGAAACCTCTAGAAGGCAAATCCAAAGAGGGATTTTGTGCCTCTTGCGTTCCTTGGGTTCCAAGGAGTCCAAAGTTGCATAAAGAGTGCAATAAGAAAAGAAAAGATCAATTAAGTATTTCTTTATTAAGAAAGAAATTGAAAATATTGATGAAATGTGGAAAATAAGTGAAAAGAGGTATAATTGAGTAATCCTTGGTGGAATTCCGTATCCAAAGGATTCCTAATGTTGAAAGGAATACCAATGAGGAAAATAAAAGAGAAATAAAGAGAAATTCTCAAAAAAGAGATATTTTAATAAGAAATAAACAAGATAATGTGAAATAATGCATATTGATGTATTTAAGGATAATGAGTATTCCTTAAAAAGGAATTTTGAATTATTAGAGTTTCTTGGGATCCAAGGAGTCCCAATAAAGAAAGAGGAAAGAGAAAATACCTATAAAAGAAAATAAGAGAATAATGTAATACATTATTAATGAATTTTTCTGGCATTGCTAAAAAGAAAGTATTTCCTACTAAAGGAAAATAGAAATCTGTGGCCAATGAATTAAAAAGGGCAAGTATAAAGAAAATGAAAGAGGAATTTTGAATTCCTAATATCCATATATTAAGGAATATCCAAAGGATAAAGAAGAGAAAGAAAGATTGTTTTCTAAACAAGGAATTGGATTCCTATTGAGACAAGATCTTGCATCTTGGTGGATGCACATCTTAGGGTGCGAAAACCCTCCCCTATAAAAGGGGTAGAGCTCAGGGGCGAGTTCTGAGGAGTTGCACGTATCCTTTCTTCCTTCTTCTTCTTCTTCATCTTCTTGGGAAAAACCCTAATCCTCGAGTGGTGCTTTCTATGGAGTAACAGGGAGGTGCAGAGTCATCTGGAGAAAGGCCTGATGTTCCTTGAAGGCATGTGCATGATCAGATGATGCCCTCGAGCATCCAACTTCATGCAGAACCTGTAGCACGGCTGCATCATGGCTGTGAGCTATGGAGGTGTAGGGCCTGATCCCAGCCATTACGGCCGTGCCCATGGCAGCCTCACCTGCGCAATGGCACGACGGAGGCATGGGACTCCTCTCTGGTGGCCAATGGAGTCGGAGAGGGAGGGAGGAGGCGTGACCCTTGCAGCTGCAGCGGCCACGTAGGGCTGCGAGAGGTAGAAGAAAGGAGAGGTATCGCTGGACAATTATGCCCCTCTGAGCAATAAAGAATCCTATTTGTAACCAAGGGTATAATGGTCATTCGGTTATGTTTTAAACAAGTCGTGATACGTTGCATGGAGAAGGACATGTGGCGCTCCTGGATTGGCCCAAAGTAAGTATTTTTGCGAAAATCATATCTATTTAACTGTAGCTCGGATGGATGCGCATTATACATGAATTTTGCTCAGAAAAATGAGAGAAATCTAATAAAAATATAGTTAGAAGCTGATTCCTCTTGTAATTCGAAAAGTAAGGGAAGTTAGCAACTTTAATACTTTAATGTTTAAAGAACCCTATTTTGAGTTGATTAATATATTTAATAAGGTTTAATGGATGATTAAAGTTGATATTAGCCTATTAATGGTAAAAAGGAACATTAGGAACAAAAAGGATGAACTTTGCATATAATTAGTTAATTTAGAGTTTCATGCGCATGTATATACTTTAATGGGCCTTGAAACCCTAATGTTGGCAAATTTGACTCTTAATAGCTTTAATTATTCAAAGTGGTTCTAAACTATTTTGAGCATTAAAGTTCCTAGATTGTGGATAAATAACCTTAATATAGAAATTAGGGTTTTTGAATGAATCAAGATGGAATTAATGACAGATAGAGTTCGTGTGTGAATTCAATCATAATGAACTATGAATTTACGATAAATGAGCATAAGGATCTTGTTATATATTAAAAGGACGAAAATAGTAGCTCTAATGTAAAAGAGGATTAATGGACTTATTTAATGGTTAAATATGCCTTTAATCTGAAACTGCGGATTACATGTTGAAATAATTAGGGTTGGTGATCAATTGCATTAAATTAGGGTTTGAAATAGTAAAAGATGAAGGGAAACCCTAACTGCAATGGAAACCCTAAAAGTGGACTAGAAACCCTAGGAAGCGAGCTAGATTTCATAGATCTTAATGACATGAGTAATAGAAGGAAATTGTATAATTGTTTCAGGATCTTATTGAATGCTTGCTTGCCTATTGATTGATTGGATTATTTCTGTCTCACATCAACTTGATAGGTATGTGGTTACGCTTACGATTATCCCGCATTAGTTTTCCGAGGATTTTATCGATGTATATATCATGGCTTGAATTAATTGTTTGATCAATTTAATTCATGCAAATTATAATATGAATATGACTATCACATAAGAGATGTGCTTACTAGCTCAGATCCTAGTCCCCTCTGTAGCTTAATGGGTTGACCTAGTACATGGCTACCAATGGGGTAGGCCCATCAGATCATTGGATGACTTAGTATATGGATACCAATGGGGTTGGTCCATCAAGTCACTTTGAGTTAGGGATTGGACTACCTATGGGTAGTGTCATGCGACTCAACCCTAGATATTAATCTACCTGTTATGTAGGATCATGCAGGGTTTAATAAGGATCTACCTAGAGAGAGGTAGTATCTCAGTCCACTACAGGGACAACACAGAGATAAGGGATAGGAAAGGATTGAGTAGTATGGTTTAAAATGTAATCTTGGCATGTTAAATGATAATTGGCTGATTACTTTATTACTATAGTTGCACGATTATTGTTTCTCCCACATACTAGCTTCTTGCTGACCGACGTTTTGTTTGTCGGCGTTTTAGGTACAATGAAAAGAACAAATAGTAAAGTGGCATATGTGGAATTAAATGAAAATTAACACGCACAGGAGGATTAGTTAGATCAGTATCTTCATGGTTAGAAATTTAGAAGTCCCAGTTTTAAAAAGGTAAGCAAAGTTTTATTTTATACCAGTTTTCAGTTTAGTTGGTAAAGTTTATTAATTGTTATTGATTATTTGTCGAACCTTTGATCTGGGTTATTGGTTAACGGCTCTGACCTTTCAGTCTCCCTTAATTGGGGGTTACTAGGAGTCGGGATCGTTACAATAGGTATCAGAGCATAGGTTTCTCATTTAATCTTTAATAATTATTAAATTTTACAAATTCCATAGAACCGAGGGAGATATTAGAGGATTGTCCGAAAGATTGAGGTGTCTAGAAAAGGATCACGTCTGGGGGCTGGCAATATTTTCCTCTGCACCACTAGTCAGAATACGAGGACTCTCAGATTGTGTGACTGTCTGGCCAATGTCTTAGGATATGACTCGAAATAAGATACCTTTAGGACTCTCTCATCTTATTCATCCCTTCTCAACTCAAATTCTGTTAAGGACCTTAAGGATTAGGGTTTTCTCTCTTCTCCTCACCGTCTTGAGGTATGAGTAAGGTTAATAAGGTCTAAGTAATCCTCCACCAAATTAACAAAAATCATGTAAATAAGATGTCATGGACATAAGCTTAAAAGAGTAAGCGTAAACTAAAGAATAGATACATGCTTAGGTCGTATGACACGAGTTGTCATTGCCCTCATGAGAGACCTGAGGATAGACCTCCTTGTCAGGAGTATAAGTAAAGAAAGTTAGTGTTGGAGGTAGATATCTCCATTAAAATTAGAGACCTAGCACATCCTCTGAGGATGATGTTAACCCTAACCCTAAGTGAATGTTAGAGAGAGAGACGACATGATGAGTTAGATGTCATGGTTGACCAGGTGTTTGGATGGACATGCCTTTGGATTGTCATACAAGCCATGAGAGGTTGGATGACCTAGCACCTTTGGCAACCCAACCCTGAGAAGGGTCATGCATGTTGGAGAGAAAGATAGCTCCTCCATGGATGAGGTTAGAGAAGAACCTATGGAAACCTTATGGGCAGTTGCAAGTAGGATATAGCTTGCACCCTGAGTACGTCAATGGTACAACATTAGGTTGAAACCTTGGCCAGGATAGCTTATGAGATAAGAGATATGGATAACCTGGAGCAAACATAAGTTGAACTTAGGCTCCACTCAGGTAGGGGCGTGCTTATGAGCTTGATCCTTCATGAAGAAAGGACCTCTCATAAAGAGATTGGTTTAGCTCTAGAGAGAGAGCAGGACCCTCAGGCAAGAAGGTTGGAAGCCTAAAACCCCAAAATATGAGGAACAATGGGGAGTCAAGGATGATGTGACCTAAGTGGATGATAGTGGTTACCTCATGCATGATCCCTGGAGGCTGATGATATCTTAGTTGCCTTTAGAAGAACCAAACCCTAAAGAGAGGATGATGCTTCTGGAACCTATGTGTCTATAGTTTACCTGCTGAGATGAGACGAAGAGTTCCTTAGATCCTGAAGAAGCTTAGTAGCAAGTTGTGAGGCCCTATACCTGGTTGGTTGTCCTTGAGGAGGACTCAACTCTGAGGTGCTTCTCATATAAAAGGGTCATGGGAGTACATGACATACCTTGGACATGCTTGATTCATGGTTAAGAGATTGAGCATGCGGTTGGACACCCGAAGGTGAACCTAGGGTTCCTAGGCCTAAGAGGGGAAGCAGTGTACCTGATGCTCATGATGAGATTTGAGTCTCTATAGCTTCGAGCATGTGTAGAGGAAAAAGGAAACCCCTTAAGTTAAGGGTATGTTTGATGGACCCCTCGCAACTAAGTTGGTCTAATGTTGAGTATGAGAACAAGTACGACCTAGTATGGTTTAGTAGGTGGTCTACTTGTGTCGTAGTGGCGGCTGGGTTAAGCATGCTCATATGAATGTAAACGCTAAGGACGGTTGTGACCTTGTTGTCAAGAGTTATAGTTTCCTCCCATCCTTGGAGAGGGACCCTTTGGTTGGGTGTATACCAGTTTTGTTGGTGTTGAGGTAACCTAAAGAGGTTTCATAGGATCTTGAGAAAGCTAAGTGAAAAGTACATGGTATGAGATTGAACCTGTAGACCCATAGTTAACCATCTCTAAGTGCATATGGATGTGTTACCATGGAGGTAACCGGTATGGGGCCTGACCAAGGTAGGCAGGTCGCCATGATCCCTGAGAAAGGATGAAAGACAGCCCAAGAATGCAGAGAGAGAGATGATGAAGGATTGGGTAAGGTTCTAAGTTGGACATGTACTATAATAGAATCCCAAGTCTATCCTAGGGTCAGGTAGGGATAAGACCAATGGAAGAAGGAGTTGCCTAATTCCCTAGTTGCACATGACCATAGGGTCGAGAGGTAACAACTATCATTGTCTGAGGGCCATGGGTTAGGAGATTGATCACCTTCATGAACTCATGGGACCCAAAGGGCAAATGAGTAGGGCACTCTCTAGATGCATAAGGGAAAAGGGATGACCCCAAAAGTGCCAGCACCCTATAGACCTAGAGGAGATGACCAAGGATTGTGTGGTGACCCAAATAGGTTTTAGACCAGTTTACCATGGAAGTAACTTTGATATTGGGATGTTTGTGATGTAGATACATGTGTGGCACATTTCAACTCAGATTTAAAGGTGTACTGGCAAGGTGGGATGTACCATCTCTACTCTTGGAACAGGAAGAACTCTATATTTGGACTGCAGCCAAATGCTTATTTCCTCTTGTTATGGGAGTGAGAGATAGGACAATACGCATGCCATACACTAAGGATAAAAGATGATGTGGGTTGGAACGTTGCTACGAGGTATGAGGACAGAGATGATAACATACCTTGGTGGAGTGAATGATACATGGATAGGTACAAACGATATGAGTATTAAGATAATCACCTTGTGAAAATGTTTTATCATGAGCTATGTGGAATCTGCATGTGATACAAGGTTGAGTTTGATAACCAAGAGGATGATCTCAGAGTTTTCTTGATGAAGATAAACTTAGATCTTGAGATGAGACTTAAGCAGAATACATGGAAGTGTATGTCTTCAACATTACCTAACACCTAAGGATAAGAAGTGGTAATGAATGCTCGGGTTGAGGTATAGCTGCCTAGTTTAGCTGGAAGCTAGAAGAAGTTGAGGTTGCTAGGCTAACCTTAAGTTGATAAAAAGAGATAAGTGTGGCTAACATTCAGATGTATCAATTGATCAAGTTAATGATTGTTTGGTTAGCCAGTCTAGTCCTTGACGTAATGAAAGGATGGTTTAGAGCCTCAGATGCACTTCTCTGGAAGGGAAGGTGATGAAACCTTGATTAGAATGGTTTAGGGTTTTCGAGGTATCAATCTTGAGGAATCATAACAATGCAGGAGGTCATGATATACCTTGGTACTATGAGGATAGTAAGTGATAGTAGTATTTTGGATGTCTAAGGTGAAGTTGCATGTCGCATGTGGCCATGCAAGCTAGGAGGCAAAGGACGAACACCAGTAACCCAGTACTTTGACTTTAAGGTTAAAGAATCCCCGAGAAGGAAGGGGAGTGCACCACTATGGATGTGGTGGTAAGTCTTCCTTAGACCATAGAAGGTCAAGATGCAATATGGGTTATGGTAGATCGCCTTACCTAGATGACATGAGAAAGATAGAGTACTGTCAAGGGACAGATCGAGTTGAACTACATGTGAGAGAGACAGTTCAACTGCACCATGATACAAGTTCAAAAGTTCTTGAGTATGACCTAAAGCTTCACTTCCATAAGGTGGAAGTAGGTACATGAAGAACTCAGTGTCAGTATCGCCTATCACCCCTAACTAATGGTTAGTATGATCCAGACTAGAGGGTCTAATGAGAGCAAGTATGCTTGTTCAGGGTGATACAAAGAGGCAGTTCTTAAGATGTGATGTTAACCACCATATCCTTTATAGGGATGCAAGAAGGAGGTTGTGTCGGTCACCACTTCATTAAGATGATGTTGGTGAAGGAGGCCTCACGAAGGTCAGAAAAGAACCACAATGAGTGTAGATGAAGTCGCTTTGATCGTGCAATGGCTAAGAGAGAGAGAGCCCAGAGACAACATGAGTCATGAGCTGATGCAAAGCAGGCTGACATGTAGTTCACTGTGGGAGAATATGTAATGTGAAAATCTGACCCCTCTAAGCTACAGCTGAGAAAGCTGAGTCCCCGATATATGGGTCCATTTGAGATGGATGGGTGGAGATGGTTGTATTTAGCCTTACCCCTCAGGATAACATGATGTGTAATGTGCTCCATGAGTCCGGTCTAGAGCACTATGTGAGGTACCCAAGCCATGTGTTGAGCCCTGAACCTGTTCAGCTTTTGAGAGGCTGAAATGTCCTGAGTCACCTTTGAGGGTATGATATACCAAGGTGAGAAAGAACTCAGATAGAAGAATATGAGATGATGAAGGTTCTTGGGAAGCACCATGGAAAGGGTGAAGCCACATGGGAGCCACAATGGACATATGAAAGGCTTATCCTGTTTGTTTGCTTGCTTGATGGAATTTTGAGGGCAAAATTCTTATAAGAGGGGAAGGATGTTACAACCCCAATTTTTGGGTTTATTTGGTGAGAAATGTAATTTATCATATTAAGGATATTTGAAAAAATAATGATATAATTTGGTTCAAATAAATGGATTTTGTTTACAATAGCCTTGATGTTTGTGTTGTGGGCTTTATCGAATATTGGGCCCAAATAACAAGAAAATTCAATTAGTGAATGAATAATTGAATATTTGAGAAAAGAAAAATGTGGAAACCTCTAGAAGGCAAATCCAAAGAGGGATTTCGTGCCTCTTGGGTTCTAAGGAGTCCAAAGTTGCATAAAGAGTGCAATAAGAAAAGAAAAGATCAATTAAGTATTTCTTTATTAAGATAGAAATTGAAAATATTGATGAAATGTGGAAAATAAGTGAAAAGAGGTATAATTGAGTAATCCTTGGTGAAATTTCGTATCCCAAGGATTCCTAATGTTGAAAGGAATACCAATGAGGAAAATAAAAGAGAAATAAAGAGAAATTCTCAAAAAAGAGATATTTTAATAAGAAATAAACAAGATAATGTGAAATAATGCATATTGATGCATTTAAGGATAATGAGTATTCCTTAAAAAGGAATTTCGAATTATTAGAGTTTCTTGGGATCCAAGGAGTCCCAATAAAGAAAGAGGAAAGAGAAAATACCTATAAAAGAAAATAAGAGAATAATGTAATACATTATTAATGAATTTTGGTTGCATTGCTAAAAAGAAAGTATTTCCTACTAAAGGAAAATAGAAATCCGTGGCCAATGAATTAAAAAGGGCAAGTATAAAGAAAATGAAAGAGGAATTTCGAATTCCTAATATCCATATATTAAGGAATATCCAAACGATAAAGAAGAGAGAGGAAGCTTGCTTTCTAAAGAAGGAATTGGATTCCTATTGGGACAAGATCTTGCATCTTGGTGGATGCACATCTTAGGGTGCGAAAACCCTCCTCTATAAAAGGGGTAGAGCTCAGGGGCGAGTTCTGAGGAGTTGCACGTATCCTTTCTTCCTTCTTCTTCTTCATCTTCTTGGGCAAAACCCTAATCCTCGAGTGGTGCTTTCTCTGGAGTAACGGGGAGGTGCAAAGTCATCTAGAGGAAGGCCTGATGTTCCTCGAAGGCCTGTGCATGATCAGATGATGCCCTCGAGCATCCAACTTCATGCAGAACCTGCAACACAGCTGCATCATGGCTGTGAGCTATGGAGGTGTAGGGCCTGATCCCAGCCATTACGGCTGTGCCCATGGCAGCCTCGCCTGTGCAGGGGCATGACGGAGGCATGAGACTCCTCTCTGGTGGCCAATGGAGTCAGAGAGGGAGGGAGGAGGCGCGACCCTCGCAGCTGCAGCGGCCGGGTAGGGCTGCGAGAGGTAGAAGAAAGGAGAGATATCACTGGACATTTATGCCCCTCTGAGAAATAAAGAATCCAATTTGTAACCAAGGGTATAATGGTCATTCGGTTATGTTTTAAACAAGCAGTGATACGTTGCATGGAGAAGGACACATGGCGCTCCTGGATTGGCCCAAAGTAAGTATTTTTGCGAAAATCATATCTTTTTAACTATAGCTCGGATGGATGCGCATTATACATGAATTTTGCTCAGAAAAATGAGAGAAATCTAATCAAAAAATTAAGTTAGAAGCTGATTCCTCTTGTAATTCGAAAAGTAAGGGAAGTTAGCAACTTTAATACTTTAATGTTTAAAGAACCCTATTTTGAGTTGATTAATATATTTAATAAGGTTTAATGGATGAGTAAAGTTGATATTAGCCTATTAATGGTAAAAAGGAACATTAGGAACAAAAAGGATGAACTTTGCATATAATTAGTTAATTTAGAGTTTCATGCGCATGTATATACTTTAATGGGCCTTGAAACCCTAATGTTGGCAAATTTGACTCTTAATAGCTTTAATTATTCAAAGTGGTTCTAAACTATTTCGAGCATTAAAGTTCCTAGATTGTGGATAAATAACCTTAATATAGAAATTAGGGTTTTTGAATGAATCAAGATGGAATTAATGACAGATAGAGTTCGTGTGTGAATTCAATCATAATGAACTATGAATTGACGATAAATGAGCTTAAGGATCTTGTTATATATTAAAAGGATGAAAATAGTAGATCTAATGTAAAAGAGGATTAATGGACTGATTTAATGGTTAAATATGCCTTTAATATGAAATTGAGGATTAGATGTTGAAATAATTAGGGTTGGTGATCAATTGCATTAAATTAGGGTTTGAAATAGTAAAAGATGAAGGGAAACCCTAACTGCAATGGAAACCCTAAAAGTGGACTAGAAACCCTAGGAAGCGAGCTAGATTTCATAGATCTTAATGACATGAGTAATAAAAGGAAATTGTATAATTGTTTCAGGATCTTATTGAATGCTTGCTTGCCTATTGATTGATTGGATTATTTCTGTCTCACATCAACTTGACAGGTATGTGGTTACGCTTACGATTATCCTTCATTATTTTTCCGAGGATTTTATCGATGTTTATATCATGGCTTGAATTAATTGTTGGATGAATTTAATTCATGCAAATTATAATGTGAATATGACTATCACATAAGAGATGTGCTTACTAGCTCAGATCCTAGTCCCCTCTATAGCTTAATGGGTTGACCTAGTACATGGCTACCAATGGGGTAGGCCCATTAGGTCATTGGATGACTTAGTATATGGATACCAATGGGGTAGGTCCATCAAGTCACTTTGACTCAGGGATTGGACTACCTATGGGTAGTGCCATGCAACTCAACCCTAGATATTGATCTACCTGTTAGGTAGGATCATGCAGGATTTAATAAGGTTCTACCTAGAGAGAGGTAGTATCTCAGTCTACTACAAGGACAACATAGAGATAGGGGATAGGAAAGGATTGAGTAGTATGGTTTAAAATGTAATCTTGGCATGTTAAATGATAATTGGGTGATTACTTTGTTACTATAGTTGCACGATTATTGTTTCTCCCACATACCAGCTTCTTGCTGACCGACATTTTGTTTGTCAACATTTTAGGTACAATGAAAAGAACAAACAGTAAAGTGGAATATGCGGAATTAAATGAGAATTAACGTGCACATGAGGATTAGTTAGATCAATATCTTCATGGTTAGAAGTTTAGAAGTCCCAGTTTTAAAAAGGTAAGCAAAGTTTTATTTTATACCAGTTTTCAGTTTAGTTGGTAAAGTTTATTAATTGTTATTGATTATTTGTCGAACCTTTGATCTGAGTTATTGGTTAACGGCTCTGACCTTTCGGTCTCCCTTAATTGGGGGTTACCGGGAGTCGGGATCGTTACATGGGTTGTTATAACAGTGATGATTGGGTGACTTTGACACATGGGGATGGATTGTGAGTGATAGATATGGAATTTTCCCTCAGACTATATTTTGATATCCAAGTCACTGAATAAGCAAGACTGAGAAACGCATTCACGTGCACATGTTAATGAATATATGATATTGAGGTCACATTATATCACACAGTATGCTCTTGGTTCAAAGAACATAGATTGAATGTTGAGAGGATGAACTTCCATGCCTCAAGTTCATCCTGAATATCAGAGACAAAGAAATTATACAATCACTACAACACCTTACACAGATTGTAGGCTGAAGTTTTTCTCCAACTTTCCATTCACTTAGGGTAGCACTGATGTGTGCCTAGGCACTACTCTTTGCTTGTGATGTCATAATCCGGTTATGGACATTCATTGCCAACGTGACGTAGGACCTATAGGGTCACACACATACAAACTTATCTAGAAGAGGAGTTTGATCTTAAATGACAAATGGATTGATTACTAAAGTGTTTAGGTATTCAATTCATGCAACCGATTGACTAATTGCCTGACTGGTGTGTCAAATGACCATTTCACTGGGTGAAAAGGCCGTTTGGGCATGCCAGATGGGCGTCTCAAGTGTTGAGATGGCCGTTTGGGCCATCAGGATATTCATAGTTCGAATTGGCTAAGTTCTTCCCTTGAACCGACCAGTTCAATGTGATTGAACTGACTGACTCATCTCGACTCACCAGACGGGCATATCGCCTGGGTGAGACAGCTTGGTTGGGCTGAATGAAGGTTTGGTATGTTTTTTGAATAGTTTCAATTGCACATACTTGGAGTGCAATTACATTAATATGTGATATCAATTGGTGTCAAAATTGCCAAGTTTGTATCCAATTGGGAAACTGCCAAACAACCGTTTGGCAGTGCGAATTGGAGTCAAAATTGCCAAGTTCATATCCAATTGGGAAACTGCCAAACAACCGTTTGGCAGTGTGAGATGACCGTCTTGCACATCAGATGACCGTTTGGCGTCGCATAGGTTGTGAAAATTCAAGATATTCTGATCCCTTCCACTCCTATACAATCCCATACAGACTAAGAACCTTAGTCCAAACCCCACCTATAAAAGGAGGGGTACTAGGGGCTTCCCAGAATACAAAACACAACACATACAACTGAGAATCAGTTCCTCTAACAACTATTGTCATCTCTGGTTGTGGTAACCAAGAGATCCTAGGAAAGTCCTACCCGATAGGGAGGGATAGATAATGGGAGAGAAGAAGTGAGAAGTTGTCATTATGGGAGAGCAGGTTGGTAACTAGTACATCAATGGGAGGGACAACTCCAACTTGTCTGTTATTGGTAAATGACAAGAGTTCTTGTTGGTCCGTGTGGACTACTCTAAAGGCAGGAGTCCTTTGCTGCTGCTCAGAGAGCAAAGTCAAACTGCAGTCTATGGTGAGACCACTAAAGACGCTACAGAGGTTGGACAAACAACTGTTTGTGGTGAAGACCATGAGCTGCACAACCACCATCTAAGAACAACTTGTCAGCAGTTGCAAAGAAGTGAGTTTTGTCATTGAAGTTGCTCCAGGACCATCTATAACTCGCTAAAACCATCCTTCCTATTTCATAATAGTTCATACGATCATACTGTTATGGGAATACATATAGATACATTTTTTATTTCTACTTCTACATTCTGTGCTCGTATTTTCCAACAATTCACCCATATGAACTTCGTACATTGGAATTTGAAGAATGGGATGAGCCAACGGTATGCAAATCTACATTCAATGCCATAGTTGTAAGTGTTTTATATGCATATTTATCACTTGAAGAATTTGATAAAGTGTCCTCTTTTAAAACGGCATATGAAATATGAAAAAAAATCTCTTAGTTACACGTGAAGGATATTTAGAAAACAAGAGTATCAAAATTAATATGCTTAAAGAAAAAAATGGCTAGCTTTTCTATAACAAATAATTTGAGTGCCTTCACGAAGCATATAAATGAAGAAAGTGAAGATGTCTGCCTCCTTTCTTAACATGAAGAAAGTAACCATGAAGAAGAAGAAGCACATATAGAAGCAAACACACACGAAGGTAAAAATATTGAGGTTAAGGTATCTCTTTCTCTTATATCAAATGATGGTATTATGTCTATAAACACTTCTTGTCAAGATCAGGTATTCACATTAAAGGAAAAACTACCTCCCCTTTGTACTCATCATAACAATTTTTATTTAAATGACAAAACCTCTATGATTGACAAAAATCTCGGTAGACAATGTAAAATTTTCTAAAAATAATGATGAGTTGATGTTGACTTTAGACAAACTTACTAATAGAAGAAAAATGTTTCAAAATCATGGATATGACTACATTCATAGAGGTGACAAGAAGAAGAAGAATCTTATTTTTTATAGGTTAATTGTAAGTATAGCCATTAATCATTTAACATGCTTTAGTTTTGGAAAAATCAAATACTATACATGTCCTTTCAAAAAGAAAAATAGCAAGTTAGAAAAATCCACAATTTAGAATTAAATGGAAATTTGTTAACATTTGAACTATGCTTAACCTTGATATATTCATGTATAATCTCAACTTTATTTAAGAAACTTGTGCATACCATTTACCTAAAATAACTGAATTGTCTAATTCATTAAATCAAAATTCTGGTTTTTTCTATAACCTTGTCTCGGTCGACAACTTCTTGGCCAAGAAACCTATCGGTCGTAGAGTTTATAGACCCAATATCAGACAGTCAGAAGTCTTCTTTGAAAATACAAATTATTACAAGAATATATCTTAACTTCAATTGGTAATCAATTCACTTGATGAAATCAATTCAAAATTAATTCGATTTCTTGAATTAATAAACAAAATACTCCATGAAATTGTTTTGCAACATATTCAATTGCCATAACGAAATATTTATTTCTTTTTGTGCATTCCACCAATCTTCCACTCTTTCTATGAAAACTCTTTAATTTGGTCAAAAGAGTTGGTCAAAGTTTGCAAATTTATGTTGCAGTTAATTGTTGAGTTAAAAAATATACTTAGATGTTCCAATTAACATAAAATTCCAGTGCCATAACTTAGCTTATAATCCCTTTTTACATAGCTGAGCCAAACTTATTGAATTAAGACAACATTTTCTTTATGATCCTATTGTTAAAAGTGCCACATGTTTTCATCATGATCAATCAATAGTCATTTTTTAAATAAATTAAATTATGTGGCAAATTTGATCAAAGTTTCATTTGTGATTTATATGTATTTTAACCATCATTAGGTCTTTCATTATAGTGGCTATAACAATGTTTATTTCATATGCATTATTCATTTATATTAAAGATGTGCATTTTACCATTGTTACTTTGTTTGGCCCAAATTAAATTATGGATTATTTAACTCCCTATATAATGATAGAGCATCTTGTGGATAAATTTGACATTTCCATCTTCCGCCATAAATTTTGGATATATTTTTAGAAGAAGTATTATATCAAAGGGAAGTATATTTTTGGGAGAGTCGTGATTATCACCCCAACCTTTTTGTAAATGATGATTTGTGAGAAATAAGCCTTGCAAGAAAATTTGAATAAAATCCTTGAGTTTCCTATTTTCATTCTCTTGACTAAGATGGACAATCAATTCCTTATCTTAAGTTTTCTTTGGTCAAAGAAGTTTTGATAGACACTGAATGCATCATTCAAATTTATTGACAAGTTTAAAGCATTGCCATAATTCATATTGTTAATCTCTTTTCGTGTGGGCTATTCACATTCCTCTTGATGTTGCACTTCCAATGATTTAAAAACAATGTAAAACTATTGATTTATCTTTTTATTGCAACAACTATCTTGATAATAGACATAGATAAATATATGATGCAGTGCTTGCAAACCAAAATATATTTATTAAGCTTGTGTATTTAAAGTTAAATGATATTTTTCAAGAAAACATTGCTACTAAAGGAAAATTCTTATTTATTTAAAGTGTTTTGACACTTACCAAGAAAAATGAAAATCTTAATAAGTGTTTAGATAAGTTTCCAAATAGTAGAAATATGCTAAATAACTTGTTACATTCTCATGCTGGTACTCATGATCTTGGCTTTATTCCTTAACATGATCTTATGCATTAGTCATGAAACATGTCTTGCTTAGAAAAGATTCACCTATTATGCATTCTCATGTCATAGAAAATGATTTGGGTATCATGAATTTTCTCTGGATAAGAAGTAGAAAGATGATGAGCCTTATTTGCAAATCATTGTTTTGATCTTAATATGTGCCATCACATTCATTATTAAATTTTTAATATGTCAAAACATGGGATTCATATTTAATGGAAGTATCGCACTAAGAGGGAGTCATCTTATCTTTATACTTTCTACCTTTTGAGATGAAAAGGGAGACAAATAATTCAAATCAAAAATTATTTTATTTGTGTTTAACAACATTTATTTGAATATTTTAAAATTTGGTTTTCATATTCAAATTTACTTAATTTCTTACTTTTTACATCTGAGATGAATGATTATCATGGAGTTTGAGATCTTAAATGGCTATTTTTTAGTGAATCCTTTTTATTATGTTTGATCTATATTTACTTGGTTGGGATTAAGGGGGAACTCAAAGTCCTTTTATATAACTTGCATATCTTTTTTGCTCTGAATTCATTCTGTATATAGTGTAGGCTAAACATCCTTTGACATTTGGTTTAGAGATTCTTTTAGATTTTTTGGTATGGTGCTTAAATTAGTTCTCTATATCAATATGGGCTTAACATCCCTTATATTTGGTCTAGAGACACTTTTGTTGAGCTCATTTTTGTTCTTAATGGATTCTCTATTCATTTCTAGTCTTAACATCCCTTGAAAATGATTGAGAAATCAATTTTAGTTTTGACTTTTGATTTTCATGGCATCTCTATATTATGGTGGACTTAACATTCCTTACCATTGGTTTAGAGTATATTTTTCATCTTTGTTATTTAGGGGATATTTTTATCATGAAGGACTTAAGATTCCTTTCATTGGCAATTAGACAACCTTTTGATGTTCCTTGATCATATGGCTTTTTGACTATGCCTTAATGTCTACCTTTTTGGATTTCCCATCTATTGGTATTATTTTTCAATTAATACATCAAGTATAATCTTTTCTCTCTATAAAATGACTATCTTGTTGAGGGGGAGTGTCTCCTTGAGGGGGAGAATTGGTAAGTATTGACCCTTTTTGACTTAGACAAAAGGGGGAGAATAACCCATGAGATAAATTGTGTATTAACAAAGCAATTTAAGGTATGAAGCTCTAAAGTTTCTACTAATAATTTATCTTCTGGAAATATTTGTCATCATAGAAAAGGGAGAGATTGTTGTCTTTTTGGATATTCCACACTCATATTGCGATGATGCAAATATTTTCCAAAATGTATTATTAACATGTGTATTAAGTATTTCAGGTGATCAAGGAACTAAGTCAAAATCCAACTACAAATACCTTGCAAATATTTATGTTTGGATACTTACAAATCAAGTTGTACCACATATCTAATTGTACACGTGTTTTATTGTACAACTTGATAGACACAATGTAAGGACAAGTGATTA
Source organism: Alisma plantago-aquatica (assembly GCA_963693085.1). Lineage (NCBI taxonomy): Eukaryota > Viridiplantae > Streptophyta > Magnoliopsida > Alismatales > Alismataceae > Alisma > Alisma plantago-aquatica. The sequence goes on from OY856410.1 coordinate 398,303,569, forward strand.
TCCTCCAAACCTACCCAAAACCCTATCCTACACTCACATAAACACCTTAGGGTTGATAGGTTTCAAATAAGTTTTTTATAGGACATAACATCCTTTGAAAATATTTGCACAGAGTCCCTTTGGGTTGACAAATTTGTCGACCGATAGATAGTCAATCGAAGACTCAGACAACTGAGAAATAGATTTGCATATCATAACTAATGAGTCCTTCTCGATTGAAGAAATTCTCGATCGAGAAAGTCGATCGAAGAAAAGTTTGACTGACAAAGAGTCATTGTGACACTTTGACCAAGAAGTCAGACTGACATATAAATGTTGGAGAAATCTCACACTAAAAAATATTTGGTCGAATAATTACTCGACTGAAGTCTTTTTTCGGTCGAAAAACTTCTCAGCTGAGAAACGTTCTTGTATGATTTTTTATTAACATTCAAACTAGCTGTTGTAACTTAATTTCTTTTGACCAAACAACTAGTTGACCACCCAAAACACTCTATACTCTCCCAAAGTTTCCCTAGATACTAGTAAACCATTCCTATAAATAGTAGTGGTCTTAGGACACTTAAACAAAACTTTTTATCAATAATTGCATATACATTGAAATACACTTGATCTAGCATCATTATAAAAAGTAATTAATACCTACACCTTATATTGCCATCAATCTAGACTAAGCCTCAACATTAGTTCAAGTGTCCTCTCCACCCGATTCTACTTTTCCTAAACTTTGTGGAAGAATATCATCAACACCTGTCCATAGTGCTTTATCATATATCTTGTGAAAAGAGCATTGCAATCTCCTTATTCCTTTCTCGCATCTTCATTCTACTATTGTGTAACTGTTGTTGGAATACTTCAAGAGGAGAAGGTTATCCAAGATTCTATAATATAAGGTTCACTTCCATTGTATGTGAAAGAAGAGGTGGCATCTGGTTCTCTTCCTTGTCTGTCAGTGCTTTGGGAGTCTGTTAAAGAAGAGGTGGAATCTGGTTCCCTTCCTTATCTGTTAGTGCTTTAGGAGTCCGTAAAAGAAGAGGTTTATTTGGTGTTCTTTCATGGCTGGTAAAGAAGAGGGTTTAGTTGCAAAAACTATTTTCTAATTTGTCCTCATAAATAAATTAATAAATTTGTTTATTACAAATCCTAGTTGGCAACAACTAGGTAGTGGACTAATGTTGTAGACAAAATCTCTCTAAATCTTATCTCGTCTTTGGTTGCTTACTTATCACTTCTATTTGTCCAAATATTAAAAAAAAATATATCCCCCCCTCTAAATCTTTCCAGTGAATACATAGGAGGTGGTGGTTTCTTCTCCAAGTTAGGAAAAGGTCTTGGTTGTTTTAGTAGACAAGTCAAGTGTTGTGGTATCTTTATATAGTAGAGGAAGATCTAGCTCTAGTAGATGGTACACCATCTAGGTGGGAACCTTCATAAATGTCTTTAGGGTCATTGACATCAGTGATAGGACAACAAAGACAAGATATGGATGTGTATGACACTCTAGTCAATGTTGGGGAACCAATTTTCAAGGATTTTAGTATTGTGGATAGGTGGGACACTTGATGTAGGACTATCCAAAACATCATTTTGCTCTAGCGCAGAGTTCACGAACTCTATATCAAACTCCATAGAACAAGACCCCATCCATAGGAGCAAGTTCTTTAGTGGCTTTAAATTCTAGAGGGGGAGAACATAGTACCAGTAGCGGATAATGTGGACATTGTGACAGAGGGAGAGCTACAAGACATTTCTTCTCGATGATTCAATTAGAAGGAGTTGTCTCATCTAGAGTTGTTACATGTGAGATGATTCTTTTGAACATCATTTTAGTTACAATTTTTATAGATCTTGGTGTGATACATTCTTTTATGTAGACATCCTTAGTTAGCAAATTAAATATATTAGATGATAATTTATCTTTTGAATTGTTGCTAAGAGTACCGATAGGCACGTCAATAGTTTTGAAAGAAGTACATCCTGGATGTCTTTTGAGTTTTAACATAGTTTTTAATCACTTACCCTTCGATATTAATTTTTTCATATTATTTTGGATATATACTGTCTTGATACATACCCTGTTCAATTGGATTTTTTGGAAGAAAGAATTTATCCAGCAAGGTGGGCTTTTTATGTGTCTTTATTAGAGACAAAAAAGTCTTACCCACGTATATAGTTTCATTCATGTAGCTAATAAGATGATGATAAAAGAGTTTGAGGCCTTCTAGCACATGTGATAGATACTAGGGTAGAGAAAAGAAAAATGAATATAGAAGATGTTCCAGTAGGGCGTGAGTTTCCAGATGTATTTCCTAATGAGTTACCAAGTTTTACCGCCTAAAAGAGATGTTGACTTTGAGATACAAATCAATCCTGGTAGTCGAGCCCAATAGCATTACCATCCTATAGAATGGAACCTAAATAGTTGAGGATATTACAAACTAAGTTATACGAGTTTCTAGATAAGGGATTTATTCAACCTAGTACAACACCTTGGAGATTTTAAGTGCATTTTGTGAAGAAGAAGATGAAACTATGTGGTTATAGACTATCGACAGATGAATAAGATAACCATTAAGAACAAATATCCTTTTCCTAGGATTGATGATCTTCTTGTTCATGTACATTAAGCAATACTTTTTTCAAAGATAGATCTCAGGTCAAGCTATCATCAATTAAAGATAAAGGCAATAGATATATCTAAGTCAACATTCATAATAGAGTTTGTACTCATGTCTTTTGGATAGACAAATGCCTCAACAACATTTATGGACATGATGAATAGAAGTGTTAATAGATGACATCCTTATATATTCTATATATGAAGGAAATATGAAAAACATTAAAGTATAGCCCTACAGTTGTTGAGATAACATCAACTTTATGCTAAATTCAGTAAATGTGAGTTTTGGTTGGTTGAAGTTTCTTTTTTGGACATGTCATATCAGGAGATGGGGTCAGTCTAGGCCCTTAGAGGATGGAGAGAAACCCACTATCCATACTGAGATTTGAAGTTTTCTAGGGTTAGTAGGATATTGTAGGAGTTTATAAGGAACTTCACTTTATTAGCAACACCTCTTAACCATTTAACAAGGAAGGATGTTCCTTTTGTTTAGTATGAAACATGTGAGAAAAGTTTTCAAATGTTAAAGAAGAAGTTAACTACGTCATCCATTTTGATTTTACTAGAATTAGACGGCCTATGCTTCTAGACAGCTCAAGGAGAATGAAGATAATTATCTAATACATGATCTAGAGCTTGCAGTGGTAGTACATGCCTTAAAGACAAGACATCATTATCTCTATGGTTAGTCATGTCAGGTATTTACTGACCATAAGAGTCTAAAGTGCATTTTCACATGAAAGAATCTCAACCTGAGACATCACACACAGATAGAACTTATAAAGAACTATGATTCTACCATTCATTATCACCCTAGGATGGCCAATGTAGTAGTCAATTCTCTTAGTAGGAAGTCAACATCATTTGAAAAAATGTTTTCTATAAATGTTTAAAAGGAGACCTATTTGTTAAAATGGGAGAGATAAATTTAGATATGAATGTGTATGAATAAGGAGGGATAATTGCACAGATGTAGGTTAGGCCTACATTCTATTATAACATCAAGGAGCTTCATCAGAGTGATAGGGAACTACAATAGATCATGCATAATATAAAAAGGAAAGAGGGTAGAGTTTTTGTAATGTATGACCCCACTGCATGAGGCTCTAGTAATGTTTTAATAATGATGAATGCCTCCAAAGGTCACCATTGGCCTTAAGTGTGTGCTTTGTCCTTACTCACATGCAAGCTGAAATCAACTTCTCGACTGGTCACCCAACCTAGTATTACTCCAATATGAGCACACTTAACTATGGAGTTATTAGTGATGGGCTCCTTGAAAATGAGGTGCACTTTGGTGATAAGGGTAGTCCAATCATTCCATTTAATATCATTTTATTCGAGGCCTCAAATCCTAGTATGTTATAGTCTCCCCCACTTAAGTTCTTGACGTCTGCATCAAGGCTCAACTATATAGCCTCATAACATTTCCCCCATTTTAGTGCACACCTAGAATAGCCCATGGACACCTAGGTCCCAATCATGACTACCAACACAAGAGTGGCTACATCACTATGGACATCCCTTTCCAACATGCCTGAGCCACATGGCTTAAGTTTGGCATGCCATATGCCCATGTGGGCCCCACCTACCAGAGAAATTATGGCTCTAATACCATTTGTAATACTCGGGCCCACTGCCTGAGGCTCTAGTAGAGTTTCAGGAAGGAAGATTGCCCCAAAGACCACCACTATCCTTAATTGTGTACTTTGTCCTCACTCATGCGTAAGTCAAAATCAACTTTTTGACTGGTCATCCATCCTAGTACTACTCCAAGTTGAGCATGCTCAACTATATAGTTCTTAGCGATCGAGGTGATATGGGTAGTCCAATCATTCCTTTTAAGACCATTTTATCCAAGGCCTCAAATCCTGAGATGTTACACTTCAAATATTTAGATGATGGGTTATTGTATTAACATGATAGATTATGTGGCCAACTAACTCTAAGTTAAAGAAGTAGATTCTTGAGGAATCCCACTTTCTATGTAAGAAATGAACCCAGGAAGTTCTAAGATGTATAGAAACGTCAAGGAACTGTATCAGTGGCTAGGTATGAAGAGAGACGTGGTTGAATATGTAGACAAGTGTGGTGTGTGCAAACAAGTCAAGGATGAACACTAAATCCAGTAGGTACCCTACAACCATTCCCTATTCCTTTGTGGAAGTGGGAACATATTAGAATGTTCTTTATGGTATAGTTACCTAGAATGTTACATGGTTTTGACCCAATATGGGTGATTTTGAACAAATTAAACAATACTACTCATTTCCTCCCTATTATGTTAACCTGGGATGCACCCAAACTAGCCAAGGTCTACATATATGAAAGATTTAGATTCATGGATATCAATCACTAATATATGTGACATGGATTCTAAATTCACATTGAGATTTTGGTATCATCTACATTGTGCCTTGGGAACATGTTTGAAGTTCAACACAATATTCCATCCTCAGATAGATGGATAGTCAAAATGGACAACTCAAACCCATTGCAGTTGGGATAATCATCTCAGTCTCATGGGCATATTGAAGATATGTATGTAAGTAAGTGTAGATCTCTGATTTTCTGGTATCAAGTGGGTGAGAGCCAGATTCTAGGTCCAAAATTGTTGGAGGAAACAATATAAAAGATATCTGCCATCATAAAATAGTTCAAAATTGCAAAGGACAGAAAAAAAAGCTATGTAGAGAAGAGATGTAATTCATTATAGTTTTAAGTTTGGGATGAGGTTTACTTGAAATTATTACCATGGAAAGGTGAACTGAGATTTGGAAAGCAAGGAAAAACTAAATCCAAGATTTATGGGTCCCTATCTAATCACTCAAAAATTGACCTGGAAAACACACTCGAGCTGCCCCCTGAGATAGCCAATTTTCATGACGTGTTTCATGTATCTATGTTGAAGAATTGTCATCTAGGTACAAATAAGATCATGGATCCATATCATGTACTAGTTAAGAGAGGATATCTCCTATGTTGAAGGTCATATACATATTCAAGATCACCATGCAGATCGATGAAAATGAACTGTACAACCGCTCAAGACAACCAGTCAGTAAATTGACCATAAACTTTGCTATATATATCTGAATATGATGAAATTTGACTCATTAGAGTTGTATTTAAAATTTTCACATAAAATATCCCAAAAATGCTTAATAAGTTGAAGGAGAGGCAAGTTTTAGTGTGACTCTTGGGGAGAACGCAAATAATAGAGGGAGATCGATGACTTAGATGCAAATTGATTGATTTAGGTTGGTTTTGAACATATATTTCTTCTATCATTCACTTTCCCTTGCTCAATATCTTCTATGAAGTTTGTAGGAAGCTTCCTTCTTCTTCTCCTCCTCATATTCTTCCTCTAACATGCCATTTTTGGAGCTACATGCTTATCACTAGACCGAAAGAAGGTAGATTTGGAGGTTTTAATCTCGAATCCAAGATCATTAAACCACAAATCTAGATTTGCAAGATAGATCTAAGATCAATGCTCTAGGGACGGATCCAGGTGAGTGAAAAATCACCTCCAAACCTTGATTTATCAGAAATATTGTTAAATATATACAAATATTGCACGATTCTTCTTGGTGATTGATATCACAAATTTTATTGGTATTAACTACTAAACCTCAGCTATAATAATGATTGATATAGCTTGTTTGAGATGTATTATAGATGGTATCATATATACTAGTTTTTCATGAGATATGGTGAATTATGTAGATGGAATTATAAGCATCAGAGACCCAAGATTGACCTATTTTCTACAACTAATGAATTATATTGTGAACTTTATACTGGATTGCTAACAATTGCTACCCAGAAGTACAATAAGTATAGTCATCTGAATATTCCAATGATTAATTTAGAATGATCATGTATTAGTTTCACTTTATTTTTCCATCAATTCTTGTGATTTATCTGATTCGAGAATTTAGTGTACCCTGAATATATGGTTAAGATAAGAAGTAACAAATAATGGTTTATTGCTTGTGAACCCTAAAAAATCACTCCACTTTAGATGCCATGAGCATTGTAGAAGCCATCATGGAGATATGCACCGTGAAGGAGTAAACGTGCATAGCGACTGGTAGAGTCCAAGATGAGGTAATGGAGAATACCAGAAGGGTACGAGAGTCTAAACCCAATGAGGAAAGACTCTTTAAAATATTGAAGTACCCAACACTTACCAGTGGTTCTGGAGGCACTCAGTTTAGTATAGAGATTTATAATATTAGTCAGTTGGTCAACCCTTCTGGAACCATTGGAGTGCTTTGAATCTCTGTATATATACCCAAGTTTAGTGGACGAGTCTAGATAATCTAGTCGCTGCTATTATCTACCGAGGCCAGATGTGGCTAGATTCTTTACAAGCCGAGTACCTAGTTAAAAGAGTTAGAGTTCCTTAGTCTACTCTAAGTCTTGTAAATGATATGAAATCTTGATATGAGGCTTCTGCATGTCTTGGTACACCTCATTTGGGTCTAGGACATAAAATAAAAAGGTTCTTAAAAGAAATCATGATTGGATTTAGTTGTTTACATATGCAGTCAATTATCAATATTTCCTATCTTGTTATATAATTTAAAACTTCACATGCCATTATAGTACTCTTTGGGTTATAAACTTTATTAACATCATATTAATAGAATTATCTTGGTTTCTTGTTGATTTTCTATGCACTGAGCCATTAACTCAAACAATGTACTAAAACATTTTTCATACAAAGGTCTAGCTTTATAGGAGTCAGAAACTTACTTTTATCAGGATTTAACCAAATGAGGTCTCAAGATAAATAGTTAGATGATCTCTTATTCTTCCTCTGAATCCTGCCAATGAGAGTGAAAAATAGAGCAGTCTGTAAATAGTTGTAATTGATGTATATTAAGTGAAAATTATTTCTTTTATGTAAAAATCTAACTCTGTTGTGACCTTTCATGGTTTTCATAAACAAGATGTTAACTTTATAGGTAACACAATGTTTATTTAGTTCTATGTAATTAAATAAAGGAAAATGTAAGGCTGATTTTTAGTTAGTATTTAAATGTGAATGGTTAGTTGCAATCCCTCTTTGGCGGGCCTAAACCCTGGATAGTGGGGTTGGGTCGTGTCAAAGTGTAAGATTCATAAAAAATATATAATTGTAATAATAAAATAAAAATGGTGTAGTGGTCAGCTAAAACATCCATTGTGCTGTTGGTTTTGTTCATCAATTCCTAAAAAATAGTGCTTAAAATATAGAAAAATGGTTATCAATTAATATAGGAAATCGAGCCCTAAGTTGTCAAACCTCAAGGAGTTGGGTTTTCAAACATCTACTAGTATCTAAATTGATTGGCTAAGACAAAATAAAGGGTTGAGTGTGGTTATTAATTACAAAATGGTTACTATAGTGATTGATTAATAGTTCTTTAAACTATATGTCATGGAAATCTATGGAATTTTGGCATTCACTTAATTACAAAATGGTTAATATAACAATCAATTAATAGTTCTTTAAACTATAGGTCATGGAGATCTATAAATTTGGAATTCACCATGGCTATCTGCTACAGTGATTGTATTGAACTAACAAATGTATTGATATTGCTTGAATTTATAATAGTTGCAAAAAAGGTTTAACACCACACATAGTAGTGATGAAACCTATTTCTGTGGCATCCAAACATGACTAAATTAATTAAGTTTAGGTTTTGTAAAAAGAAAATCCTCACATTCATAAGCCTACTTATGTGCTCCTCTATACATGGGTTTGTGGGGGAAATTAGAAAAAATAACATCTTCTGACAACTAGTCTCGTCTAACACATCAAATAAGGTAGCTAATAATATCCGATCTAATTTAACATTCTATCTATGAAATTAAAAGAAATAAAAATTTATTAGTAAATAAAAATCCATTACAATGTTTCATACTAGGATATTCCTAGATTTTAGAGAAAAGGAATTAGTTTCTCATGAAATAGGTTACTCCATACAATAAAGAAAAAAAATGAAAAATTTCCATAGAAAAATAATAAAAAGGAAGAGGAATCATGATGTGAAATATGAGGCACTAGTGACAACCATCTTCATTCCTCATCTTATCCAAATCATCACCCTAGCATTAAGATACCAATTTGTTTATAATGGAATGACATCATATATCATGTTGTTAAAGAAAATTGAGCGGAGAAAAGGAGTATTGTTATATGATTCTAGATATTTTCCCTAAGATTGTCAAAGAAAATAGTTTGGTATTTAATTAGGCATGAGAAACACCTTCAACCCACACTCTACTCATTAGGATGAGCATCTATTACACACATCATTGACCATCATAATTGCATTATAGGTAATACGATGCATTTCATACATAACATAGGAGCATCTTACTATTCGTTGCGTGAAAAAGTTCATTTGTTTTGTGAATCTAACTTGAGTCACCTATATCAGTACACCCATTGCCCTTTCTGGTAGGCCACATCCCTAGTCACTCTCATTCATTTTTGTCAGGGGAATGCTTCCATTATAATTTTTCATCATATTAAGAGCATTTTGGTATAGAGAGATATTGTGATGCACTTATTATCTTTTATCATGTGCTACAAGCAACTTGAGTTATTCATCAATTTTATTTCCAGTCATCAAGAGTTTTGAATTTGACTACGTTTGAGCAGCTACATGTTCAGTTATTAGATTGGATCGGTTTGGGATTGTTCATTCAAGAGCTTGCTAAGAGTATCTTTTCTCATAGAGTTTTTTTTGTTCTTGTTAGCCAATTTAAGTAATCTTTTAATATTTTTTGCTCGGCGACGAGGAATAATTTAAGCTGTATGGGTTGGATGTAGGCAAAATTATATCATTTTCTTCATTTCATGTAGTGTAATTTCATCGACAAATTTATCTTATTTGTATGTCATTTGATTCATATGTAAATAATAGAAATATATTTTTTTGGCATGATTTTATCACTTTTTAAATTTTTTTGCAAGAATTTGATTACATATAGTTTGGATACTAAGGAATGCATGCTATCTATAATAGATGTATGGTTTATTGATCAAAAGTTGATACATCGACCTTCTATTCAATGCAATCAACCTTATTGCCATTGAGACAAACCCCAATGTCCCTCAAGGTTGATGCATTGACTCCATGAACAATATCATTGATCTTATTATTGAAAATTAAAGTTCTTCCATCCCATAGGTCAATTGAATTGACCCTTAGGTCAATGAATCAACCCTGTGCAATTAAATTGGACAAAATGAACTATTTTAATCAAACAACTGGAGTTTAACTGCAAAACACCCACTTAAGAGCTAATGACGTGGTCGAGATGTGTTTTGATGTCTCTAGAGTAAGGAGGAGAGGGGAGAAAGCTTTCATGGTTCCCACATAGCAGTCGAAGGCAGAATTGACCAATGGAATTCACCTAGATTTTCCCATTACTTGCTGCCTCATGTCTATACCATGATTCATTTTCTCTTTCATTTTTTAACCATGAATATTCTTCTATTTTGTATTGATTGAATGGAGAAACCTATATTCATGAGGAACTATTCCTTTTCTCTAGAATCGGGAGTATCTTGTCATGTAACAACAATAATAGATTAGTTCTTATTTCAAATTGGTTATTGCATTAAATTTTAAGGATGGAATATTTATATTCATTGGATATGATTAGCTACCCTATTTAATGTGTTAGGAAAGATTGTTTGTCAGAATTTCTTGGTTTTGTTGGATTTCCTCCATGAACACACTTGTATAAGAGCATAGAAATGGGTTTATGTGTGTGTGTCTTTTCTCATTGCAGACCCTAAATCCAATGGATTTCGTCTGGTTTATGTGGAAAATAAGTAGGGTTTATGAATACTAGATATGGTGTATGATACATAAGAATGTAACACTTTTTTGCAATGCATATTTTTTCAAGAAATTTTTGATATATTGCTTTAGTTTAATCCATAGACACTAGTGGATCATTGTGGTGACTCACATTTTTCAAAGGTATATAACCAAAAATTACAGTCAACTCTTAGTCATTTATAAACTTAATCATGTATTAGTTAATAATGACACTCAACCTTTTTTATTGACTTAGCTAATGTGTTTTAGCTATTAGTAGTTTCTGGGGGGAAACACTAGAGGTTTGATAACTCGGGGCTCAATTACCCTTTATTTCTTGATGACCAATTTAGACACACAATTTTGGTCTTCCAACAAGTAGTGATTATCCAACTAGAACATAGATCTGTATAAATTATATTTAAATAATAGGATATTATATTATTTTAATAAAATATGTAGATGTATGTGTCCAATAGAGATGAAACTAGGTGTCCTATATAATTCAAACATGTATATTACAAGTTTGAAGTTATATTTACATTTTAGGATAATCTAATATGAGTTCCACTGCAATTGGATTTGAACTCCAATACTTAAAATTAATAATGATATAGTTCCATTTGCTTTCAATATATAGGATTTAGTGTCCTAGTATCATCATATTATTATCAAGATATGGTAATATTCATATATTTCATCAAATATGATACCATACTAATAACTCATTAATTCCATTGATGAAATATCTACACACATGAGGTCACATTAATAGCACTCTCTTATATACAACATTCAATTGTTTCTTTTATATATGTTTTGATGATATTTAAAATCACACTAATCATTTTTTACATATTTATCCACAACCAACTATTTATTAAACCTATTTAAGTCACTATGTGCATATTAATGGACTTACATTGTATGATTGATAAGCTCAATTCAAAGTTAAAAATTGCATCTAGGTTATTAGGTCATTTTAAGTGTATTAAGATATATCATGTGATTATAACACCTAATTCACTATTGAATCATAAATGGTACCCAACATGTACTTGTTAGGGCTTGTCACTTACAACTTAAAGTTAGGTCCAAACCTCTACTAATGATCATGTAATCAACATCAACATTTCAAAATCCTAGGATTATGCTCCATATATCCAAGTTATCATCACATTAGGGTTTATTAATCTAGGGAAAGGTTAGGGCTATACACAAGCATTGTGAGGGTTTGCATTCGAGATACTCATTATGTGTGTATTATATGTTCATTCAAAGTCCTCTAAGGTATAACAAGGTGTATCATGGTATATCTTAAACCACGTTTGGTCACTTCTAAATATCTAAGCATTTAGTCTTCCTATCCTTACGATTAGGGTTTCTAGATTTAGGATAGTAGATTTTTCTATGTTACAACTACCTCGAGTGGGAAACATGGCAAAGTGACAATAAGCAAGGGATTTTGAGGCCTACTATGAGCATTTAAGTTATCTTTCACATAAATGTGGTAATTTTTTGTGCATCTATACTAGTACATTGCTTCGATTAAGAAACCCTTTGTTTGTGCTTGTGTGTTCTTGGTACAAGCGATGTTCTTGGTACCATCGATGGATCATTGCACAGACTTTTCTAAGTGTTGTTTCCTTGCGTAGAAGTGTAATTTCACAAAAGAGTCAAATTTAAACACTAGGGTAGCTGATCCCAATACATGTTATAGTGACTTGTGGCATTGACCCACAAGATTTGTATATGCAAACATATTGAATAAGAATGAAGCTTTCATATGCTTCGTTCCTTTTATCCTTTCCCTGATGATATGATCAATGAAAGAATGAACCAAAGTGTGAAAAACTCAAAATGAAAATCAATGTTTGTAAAAGTTTCTTACAACAACCATGGTGGAAATGCCTGGGAACTCTTGCACTTAGACTATCCATTAAGATGACAACTATCTCGATGATAATGTATGGGTCACACTTCATCCCCACAAGCATGTGTAGCTAGAAAATTATAATTACCAAAGGTTTATTAGCTGGAGATATCTATTCTATAGATTGGGCTAACAATCTTGATGCCTCTGCTCATTAATTTTTTTACCTAAGAGAATTATGCGCAAGTTCCATTGAGCAGTAGGTATCTCAAGAAAGGTAGAAGAAAATCAAGTACATGAGTTTGCAATCAATACTAGCATGGCAGATGAAACAAATTGCACCCATGGTTGATTGGAATCAATATTTTCCTACCCTGATGGCACAGAACAAAAGAAATAAGTATATTAAAGGCTCTCTTTCATTGCAACTCTGACATATACATATATGACAGGTCAAGGACAATGCAAGTTCCCAATCAAACATGTGTTGGAAACCATAAAAGTAGCAGAACATTCATATATGTGTCTCACAATCCATTGCCTTTTGCAAAGGAACACAACACTTCATGTCGATATGTTTTTGTGGATATCAAATTGGTTTTGGGATTATTGCTACCCCATTGTACCCGTCCCCCAACTCAAAGTCCAGCGCCACAGCAGCTCAGTTTGCATAAAATCCCCTCGAAACAAAATATTTACGGTAAAAATGAATGACTGTGATTTGTTCAACGAATATCAGACTTGTAGAAGTTCTTGTCTTCTTGCTTTCTACCATTTCCGGGAAACAAGACATCTATTGTTTTGTTGTGATATTGTCAATTTCAGCAGCTCAGCTTATGCTTCAACATATGCATCCGAGTCTGACCCACGACTTGACGCTCAGTCACCGGTACAAGTTTCACACAGCTGGGTCAACACTCCCAACAACCCTGACCAGACACTGCAGCATCATGCAACGCTTTGCTCAATATGCTCTTATTTTATGATATGAACAGGTGGAGTCAATAGACATCATAAGAACGGGCGACTGGAGGTAACGCGTGACTTTGTTTATTACCATCAACGATGTCTACGTGGCTACGTCAGACTGGACGGTGGGGACAGAGCAGAGGGAAAAAGAAACGGGGTGATGCGCCTATGATGGTGACGACATAGAAGAAGGTTCCACAAGGAGTTCTGACCTCTCCTCTTCCATGATTTGTTTGACATTGATCTATTGAATGAATCAAGCAAACAAGTCATGTAAAAAGATTGTGCACGAACTAAGAGAACGCAGAATTTGGTTATTACTAACTGAATATTTAATTCGATTATGGCTAATTTGAGTCTGATAATTCCATTTGTTCATTCGGGTTGAATTATTTTAATAAACCAGTTCTTGGCTAATGAGTCGGGAAAATATGCTTTTGGTATAGATTAATCTAATTAACCAATGTTCTCTGTTAGGAAGAGGAAGTTACGTAAAAAGACTGATCACGAATGAGTCTAGTTCACATCAATTAATGAGCCTACCTTTGTACTATATACGAAGATGTGGTAAGAGACGTTGAATTTGTTGTTGAAATAATGTCAAAGCAAGTTTGAGTTGCGTAACAGAATAAGAACATGTCTTATATTATACCGATGTATTTTACAAATTTAGCCCTTCATCATACCAACGTCTTATTTTGTGAGAGAGAGAGAGAGAGAGCGCGCGCGCGCACACACACACAGACACACACACACACACACACACACACACACACACACACACACACACACACACACACATATATATATATATATATAGTCAGGCTAGAATACACTCGAGTGTACGGATCACACGGATACACTCAAGTGTGTTTGCATATCAAGACTATTTTTTGCAAAATGTAAACCGTTGATCTTCACCGTCATACTATAAATAGGCTACATACAAATTTTGAGCCCATTTGGATGAGTATAAGTCACTCATCCGAGGGCAACAAAATCGACGCGCGAAACTAATTTGAAATGTATAATTTTTGCGGTCTTCATAACATGAGCTATACATATCCAAATGTGCTCAAATTTTGTGTATGAGTTGTTCATGAGATGTTTAAGAAGATCAATGGATTAGATTTTCAAAAAAATATTGCATCATAAAAAACTACTTGAGTTTATTCCGCTCCAGATACATTCGAGTGTATTCTAGCCTGACTCTCTCTCTCTCTCTCTCTCTCTCTCTATATATATATATATATATATATATAGAGAGAGAGAGAGAGAGAGAGAGTCAGGCTAGAATACACTCGAGTGTACAGATCGCACGAATACACTCAAGTGTGTTTGCATATCAAGACTATTTTTTTACAAAACGTAAACTATTGATCTTTGTTGTCATACTATAACTAGGCTACATACAAATTTTGAGCCCATTTGGATGAGTGTAAGTCACTCATCCAAGGGCAACAAAATCGACGCACAAAACTAATTTGAAATGTATAATTTGTGTAGTCTTCATAACATGAGCTATACATATCCAAATAGGCTCAAATTTTACATATGAGTTGTTCATGAGATGTTTAAGAAGATCAACGGATTAGATTTTCAAAAAAAAATATTGCATCATGAAAAACTACTTGAGTGTATTTTGCTCCAGATACACTCGAGTGTATTCTAGCCTGACTCTCTCTCTCTCTCTCTATATATATATATATATATATATATATATATATATATATATATATATATATATATATATGTGTGTGTGTGTGTGTGTGTGTGTGTGTGCGCGCGCATTATTCATTCACTTTTCGCATGGGTAACTAACTTTAGTTACCCATGGATCTGTTTTGTAATAGAAAGGTACCTATTTTTAATTACATCGTTTGTAATGAGATGGCCAAATTTGTAGTACAAACACTCATTTTGTATTACATTGTAAACTACTATCATAAATATTATTTTTACTGTAGTCAGATGTGTAATACAAAACGAGTGTTTGTATTACAAATTCTTTCATCTCATTACAAACATTGCATGTCTCATTACAAATAGGTACCTTTCTATTACAAAATAGATCCACGGGTAACTAAAGTTAGTTACCCATGCAGGTAGTGAATATATATATATATATATATATATATATATATAGTTTATTTAATACCCGTGCGGTAACTGTAGCAGAGCTACCGTCTCTTAGATGTGGTGGCATACTTGTAAATAATTAGCAATTAATAGCTACCAGGAAGCTCCCCCTTCCTTTGGTGACACAGTGACATAATTGTAATTAATTAGAAATTATAAGCAACCAGCTCCCGCTCCCTTTCTCTGCTTCCACCGCCGATCGAGTGACCTCTCCTTCGTTTCCCCTACTTCTGCCGTCGTCTCATCTTCAACATTGATTTCTCTTATTCAAACCTCTCCATCATTTTCCCTTACTTCGGCCATCGTCTCATCTTCAACATTGATTCCTCTCATATGAAGATCTCTCCTTCCCCCATTTGGAACTTCAAACACACAGTTGTATTTCATTTCAAGCTCCATTCTTAGTCTATCATTCTGAGTCCACAAATAGGAATAGCAGGTCTGGAGGTGAAGTATCGATGGGTTTGGAGTTCAGGTTATGGCGAAGATGATCTTCTATTGTTTGTGGGAGTAGGAGTAGGTGGCTGGGTGAAGACCACACTTGAACAGGTGCTCAGTTGACCATCAGGTAAGAACAATCCCCTGTATCTTCCATTGTTTTCCTCCTATCTGTCATTTGATGACGTTGGGTAGTAATTTTGGTGTGTTTGGGATCGTCAATGTATCTGTTTATTCATTTGAAACATAGTGTTACTTTCTATTTGTGGTAGTTACTTTTGTTATGACCTAGTTACTTTTTTATTTATAGTGTTACGATTTTGTTTACAAGGTTACATTGCAATCTGCCAAATTACTTTTTGCAATATGTTATGGATCCTAGTCTTGATACTGATGTTGATAATGCTAATATTGACTGTAATGATGATTTGTTCATTCTTCTTCATCTGTTGCCGATGATATTTTCCCCTTAGCCAATGTCCCTAGAATTGGACTTTGATTCAAAAGTTTAGATGATGGCATATCTTTTTATTCTAGGTATGCTGGTATGATTAGTTTCAATGTTAGGAAAAATGAAAATCATTATGAATGAGGTACTAAGATTTTGGTTGCTAAAGATTTGGTTTGTGATAAGCAAGGTCATATTAGTCTTTCTAAGAGATCTAAAGGTCTTTTGAGACCTGTTTGCGATGAAGTTGGTGATTTACATGAGAAGATGTCTAAGAAGTACAAGCATTATGTGAAAAGGTGCGAGTGTAAAACAATGATTCGATTTACACTAGACAAGTCCTCATTTGTATGGGTTGTTACTGCTTTTGTTGATGAACACAATCATGATCTTGTTGATGATGCTCACTTATGCTACTTGAACTGTAATTCATCTCTTGACCAAACTCAAAAAGAGATGCTTTCTTCTATGACTCAAGCAAATATACCTATCTTCAAACAACTTGCATTGATAGCAACTGAGTCTGGTGGTTATGAAAAGTTGACATTTACAAGTAGACAAGCTCATGGACACCTCAGTAGAAAGAGGAAGGAGTCATCTAAATATGATGTGGAAATGGTGTTGGATCATTTTGCAAGCTTGAAGGTTTAGGATTCTAAATTCTTTTATTCTTATCAAAATGATTCTGATAGCTGCTTCACACATTTGTTTTGGTCTGACCTAGTTTCTGTTGATGACTGTGCATTGTTTGGTGATGCGATCATATTTGATACCACTTATCATACCAACAAGTATTCCATGGTTTTTGGAATGTTTGGTGGTGTCGATCACCATTACAAAATAGTTTTATTTTCCTCAGCCTTATTGGCGGATGAGAAGTACGATTCATTTGTATGGATTTTCAAATAATATATACTATATTTTGGCAAAGAGTCGGTCTGCATCATAACTGATCAAGACCCAACAATGAATGCTTCTATTATTACTATTTTTCCAACTTGTAAGCATCATTTCTGCAACTGGCACATTCTACAAAAACTCCCCTCGAAACTTGGTGGAGTTCCTAACAAGGATCAAATAATTAGTTCTTTGAATGATTGTGTCTAGAACATTGATGATACTGACACTTTTGAAGAGAGTTGGAATTCTGTAGTTGAAGAGAATGACCTATTTTCCATTAGTTGGCTTTCTAATATGTATTCTATGTGGTGGGATTGGGTTCCATATTTTATGTAGGATTCTTTCTTTGCTGGCATGAGGACAACTCAAAGAAGTGAGAGTCTGAATGCATTCATCAGAAGCCATGTCAACAGTAGGAAAACTCTCTTTGAACTTGTATGTTGCTTAGAGACTGCTTACTCTCATGTACAGGAGATATAAAATTTTAAGGATTTTGATGACGAGTACAACAATCTGCCTTTGGCTTCATTATGGCCTTTGGAGGAGCAAATGAGAGGTATATACACCAAGTCATTTTTTAAGAATTTTCAATCTGAAGTTCATCAAAGTATGGTGTAAAATGTAAAGGAAGCTTCTGATGATGGTGTGTTGGAGGTCTATCATGTTGGTGGTTCTAGTTCTCCTCATATTTTGAAGAAAGACTCATCTACTGATATGGTATAAGGTAAATGCTTCATGTTAGAATTCAAAGAATTCCATGTAGGCACATTCTACCTTATCTAAAGAGCCGTGATTTTTGCACTCTTCCAGAGCCATATATGTTAATGAGGTGGAGGAAAGGATATAGAGATAACCCTTTGATTTTTGGAAAAGCATATGTTATGCATCTATCCACTGGGAAAACACTTCAGCTGGTTTCTTCTTGCAATTCAATTGTCAATATAGTGTGTAGGAACAACGCTATAGATCCTTGTCATGAAAAACTCATTGCTTTGTAAAAGGAGTGGTTAGAATTTGATGTTGTTGATGTTGGTGTAACTAGTTTGAATATAGCTTGTTCTTTTGCTGTCAAGGTCCATATCCCTAGTATTTGCAAAACTAAAGGTAGTCCTAGAGCGACTGATGTGCAATTTAAATATGGAGTTGAAATTTCTTAATCTAAAATGAGATAGTGTAAGAATTGCTTATAATATGATGTCAATCATGATAGCAGAAACTGTCCTTTGAAGAAATAGGTGATTACACATAGATACTTTTCTAGGCTATGGTGTTTCTGATTGATATGTTGCTTGTCTTGGATGATCTGTAATGATGCTCTGTGCTGCTCAACCATATTGTTTCTACCACTGTTTCTTCTGATGTTGTCTTCCTGATGCAAATCTACTGCTACTGCTACTGCTACTGTTGGAGCTAATTAGTGTTGACTTGTTTTTAGTGTTGGAGCTGATTAGTGTGTGAGTCATATCAAAATTTGATGTAAATATAATTTTTGAGATGTGCTCATTGACCGTTGTAATTCACATTTAGTTTAAACTTGAGTTTAACTATTACTCTTTTCAATGGAGCTACAATTATATCGAGAATTCAAATATATTATAAAATTTTATGAGAAAAAGTTACTCTTTGTACCATACGGTTACTCTTTGTGTCAACATGAAATGTTTTGTGTGCAATAGTTACATTTGAGTTGTTCATGTTACTTTTCTTTTCATATAATTACTTAAATACGACCTATAGTTTCTGATGTAATTTATAGGTACTTTTTGATTGTTGAGTTACTTTCCAGTTCAATTAGTTACCTTATACATGATACAATTACTTTTATGTTCAAAGTCTTACTTTTCCGTTGTCGTATTTATGTTTTTGTTCAAAATGTTACTTTTATAGCTAAAGTAATCACACTGTTATTCACCAAGCATGGAACAAACATCCTTTCTTTTTTGTAACGACCGTACCATGTGTGGTACGGTCATTCTGCATATGGAACGCCATGCCAAGTGTGAAATGATAATTCTTACTTTTCGACCAAATGTTACTTTCTATGTTCAATAATTACTTCATATTACACAACAATACTTTTCAATCAATTCATTTACTTTGTTATTCTCTTAGCTACTTTACTATTCACA
The DNA here is from genome assembly GCA_963693085.1 of Alisma plantago-aquatica. Taxonomy (NCBI): domain Eukaryota; kingdom Viridiplantae; phylum Streptophyta; class Magnoliopsida; order Alismatales; family Alismataceae; genus Alisma; species Alisma plantago-aquatica. The sequence goes on from OY856410.1 coordinate 398,322,920, forward strand.
TAGTTACTTTACATTTCACTTAATTACTCTTCAGTTCAGAGAGTTACTTCCATAGGTTATTAAGCATCTACTGAAGTAGATTACAAGCATTATCCATACAAAAACACCAGCTATCTAAAGTTACTTTTAAGAACATCTAAGATATCTAAAGGTATATATATGAAGAACTGTATTTTTTTGTTAAAATCAAAGCATACTTTAGACTATAAATGTATCTTATAGAGTTTACATACTCAATCTGACCTAAGCCATCTATTCAGGCTAGACACAACATCATCGTACTTTTCTTCACTCTATTTGTCACCTACTCCTTCTTTTGACTCTTCTTGATCTTTACTAGCGTGTTCTTTGATAGGCTACAATCTTCCCCTCTTCATCATTCTTTGAAAGATATTTGCCCTAATTGCAGGGATGTATTTACTAGTGAAGTTCATCTCTTTTCCATTCACCAAGCATTCAAGATACTTCATTACGTACACTCCACAGTCAACATCATCTTCTTTTTGTTGTGGGCATTTAGGGTACTCTATTATCCACTAAGACATTTGACTTCCATGATTTGGCACCCCCTTGAAGAACTCATGAACGAAGCCCACCTGCATGCAAAACAAAAAATTTATTAAGTAGCAATTAACCAACATTTTTTCATTCAACTCCTTACCAACACAGTTACTTTTTTTGCTTACCCATTTACTGACTTCTTTCATCGATTTTCTATTTCCTGGCAATGAATTGTAAGACCTATGCATCTCATCTCTAAAGCTTGATTCAAGCAAGTGCCATTGGTTGTCATTGTTAAGTATTGTAAAAGCTGAATCCATTGTCATAAATTCTTTGTCAAGTACATTTAAGAGAGGTGATAGCATATCAATCTCCTTTAGTGTTATGTCATCCACCATCATGTCTTCCTTTTTCAGTAAAAACAAAATTGTAAATTACACATCTGTAAGCTTTAGTATATTTATCTATTTTAAGTGATGTAATGTAGTGTGATAGTTTGGTTGTCTTACTGGAGCATAAGTGCTCAAGCAATGCCATTACAGTCCATTCTTCCTCCTTTTTCTTGTGCTTTCTTTTAACATTTAGACAAAGCAATCCATAACTTGAAAATCCATAGTCTTCAGTTAGCAATCCATATTATCATTATAAATACTTACTACTTTCAGTTCTTAGAGGAGATTGCATCATTTTATCTTTAAACAGTAGTGCTGATAGATCCTTTCCCATGCACCAATCATTTTTTTCTCCAAAGCTTCATTCTCTTCTTGACCTGCGCATTAGTAAAGATGTGTGACATACAATTTAAATATTGAGCAACTAATTTGTACTAAACATGTGACTGATAGAATTTTAAAAAGTAAATCCTTACATTTCATCAATGTTGTCAATGAATTCCTTTACATCCTATTTAGTTTCCTTCATTTTGAAATGCTCCAATCCAATGAATGTGGAGCTCTTTTGCTGTTAATAAAGTGTAATTTATGTTAGTAGTTTCTGTAGAAGATACACAAATTTTATATAGTTACTTTGTACATAAAATCTAGAATCTTTTTTGTTACTTTTTTGATGAAACGTTACTTTATATGTCCAACAGATACTTTATAATCCACATTAATACTTTTCATTCTATAGAATTACTCTTTTATTGTATGAGTTACTTTCTTATTCTTACTTTACTTTTCACATACTGTTATGTTCAAATAGTTACTTCATAGATAGATAAACTTACAAGAAATCCAACTAACCTTTGCATGTCTTCTTATCTTTATGTTTTCCTCTATGCTTCCAATAACCAATTGTGTCTCCCTTTTCCTCTTCCTCAACAGTTTAGGGGTGTCCTTCTAAACTTCATCAGTATTTACTTATCCTTCTTTTAGTTCATCCTATGTTGGATCTTCCTTTTTCTCCTCTGCTACTTCTTCTGTTCCTGCTGGGTTTTCTTCTACAGTCATATCTTCTTCATCATGCTTTTAATCCTCTTCTACTACTTTTTCTCCTGTATCTTCTTGTTTAGTTTTTTTTTTGAGGAAAGATCTTCTTGTTTAGTTGGATCCTCTTCATAAGCCTTTGAATCCTCTGTAACATTTTCTGTACTTTGCTCTTGTATTTCTTTTTCTCCTCCTTCTTCTTCTTCATTTGGTACTTCCTCTTCCATTCTGACTGAATCTTCATCAACTAATTTTCTATTTAGGTGAAGTTTTCCTAATCTTCTTGGTGTTTCCTTCTCTTTACTCCATTCTTGGTCCATATCCAACAATATTTTTCTCAATACCTCAGTCCTTTTTAAGTTCAACTACTTCCATTGAATCCAACCCATCATTCTGAATGAAATCTTGAGTTGGCATATAAGCATCTGCTATATCCATGTCATTTTTATCTTCCTTCCTTAGAATTCTATTTTCTTCCTCGACCTCTACCACTCTCTTCTTTATCCTCTCATTTTCTTCTCTCAAATTAGAAAAAGCCTCCACTGCTATTCTGGTGCATATTTCTTTCTGCATCCTTAGTTCCGTCTTCAAGGTTTTGCACTCTATTCTCCAAGCTCATTGATACTCCCCTGCTTGTGCTAGGTAATGTAAGTAGCCTATTACTTACTGCCTTGCTATTGGCTTTATTTGCTGCAAGATAATAAGACAAATCTTTCATTGCCTTTGCAGCTTCCCAATCATCAGTGGCATCATTCTTCAACTCTGTACATACCTGTGCACAAAATTCAACAATGTATCATACACCTATTATATTAATTTGTATAGTATTTTCTCTTCAACCACATTGATTCTTACATTTTCAGTTCTAAACTTCCAAGATCCTTTATCCTTTTAATAGGATCTGTCAATCTTTTTATCCTTGGATTTGCCTCAAGGAATGTAGGCTTTGCTATCCCTATTATCTCATAAGCCCAGACCTATGTGGATAAGAAAAGTATAAATTAGAATTTAAATGTTCATTTATAGCTGTTTAATGTAACCAGAAAAAATATGTAATGTGCTACTTACACACATGCACATTACACATCCAGTGGTGTAGAGTGTGCTTCTGTTGCTTTCCCCTCTTTTCCTCATTCTTATATTCTAACTTAAAGCTTTCATCTTCTTGAATATGCTATTGTGGGCCTACTTTGCCCAGTTTAACTGCCTTGTAGCAGTTACATCGTCCAAATAGTGCAGAAGATAAATTGGGGGCACAGTAACTGATCTCTGGTAAAAAGAATGTTGCTAACAAGTGCAACATCCATGCACGACACATATTCTGGTAGTTTTCTGCCGCATCGTTCTTGACAAATTATCCTCCCATATTGTATTTACAATCTGTGATTACTTTCTAGGAACTATATCCATACCTCTACTAGGTAGACCTAGTATCACCCCTACACCCTCCACCGTCATCCTTGCTTCAAAACCCAGTGCTAATAGGAATTTGTCATCTTCTACATACCTCTATATCAGATCTTCTAAAAATACCACATCTACTATACCATTAGACATTGTTATCAAATTTGCAAAGGTTGTTGACTTCATCATATTCATTTGAATTGTGCTAAACAACATGTTGTTTTGTATGCTATTGTAACTTTTTATGTAGCATATATGATACAACTTTTGTTCACCTACAACTATATCAAAAAGTTACTATTAAGTTGTCTATCTACTTACTTTCCAGGTTTTAGGGTTACTTTTCCATTTCAACCTGTTACTTTCTAAATGTCATAGTTACTTTTGTTATGACGTGGTTACTTTTTTATTCATAGTGTTTCTATTTGTTTTAAATAGTTACACTGTAATCATCAAGTTTCAATCAACCTGTTGAATCAGAGAGAGTTCCCTTAGAGAAGAGGATGACTCTTTTTGTATTAGGATATCAAGTGAAAAAGAGTACAATATCATGGTATGTAGAGCAAAAGTAAATATTTCTATAAATGACAACAATGCATGCAGTAGTTAACTATCTATATTAGTTGATGCAGGTAATGTTATCATCCCATATTTACTTTTTTATTGCTACAATCTACATTAGGTTCGAAGTTTTACTTTTTTAGTTCATAGAGTTATATTTTGTATACAAGTATACATATAAATAACATTACCTTCTACAGCCATTGCTTTTCCTTTTAGTTTCTTTTTCTTTTTAGAACTAGATCCTTCTTGAGTAGCTTCGACTTATTCATTCTGGCCCTCATCAACTTCCATTTCTTCATCAGAGCCTTCCTTGTCATGTATTGCAAATAGAGTTACTTTACTTTTTAGAAAGGTACTTTTCTGTTAATAAAATTACTTTCCAGTTGTAAGTGATACTTTTATATTCTCTGAGTTACTTTTTATTCAACCAAGTTACTACATAGTTGATGTAGTTACTATGTGGCCTCTTTACTATCACTTTCGATGACTTCCTTCTTCCCATCGCTCCGCAACGGCAAAGAATCAGCAGTGGAGAAAATCGACTGCGGTAAAGACACATCAGTGGAGGAATGTGGTTGCTAGGGCAATGTATACCACAAATCAGAGCAGTTGTGGGAAGGAGCCCACAGTGCACAGAGGAGAACGATGAAGTCTGTATTTAGGGTGGAGGGAAACAGAGACAAACTGCAATGATGATGGTTTGAAATCAGGATTTTGGGGTTTTTTGGGCAGAGATTACCATTTTCGCACCATCTGCCGCTCGTTTTACAAAAGTAAAACTTTGCCACTGCACGTTTTGCGAGCAACGCTTCTACAGTATGTTGTAATATATTTATAATGATGCCACCAAGTTTTTGAAATGGGTAACTTTGCTACAGTACCCACACGTGTATAAAAACATACTCGCGCACACACACACACACACACACACACACACACACACACACACACATATATATATATATATATATATGTAACATACCAGATCTAGAACCCTACCCTAGAACTTTGACCTTTTGGGTTTGACCAAACAAGGTTGAGTTTAGAGTGATCCTAATAATCTAATGCATGAATAATTTCATCTAATATGTCATATAATGCATTTGGTGATAATAAGATGATAAATAACTTAATTGGATGCATAATGATGTTAATGGGCCTCTAATGGGACATATGAAAAAACCCATGTAAGAAATCCTCAAATAAAATAATAGACTTCAAATTTGTAATCTACACATCAAAATAAGCCTACATGTCAATTTTCATTTAATTTGGACAACCTTGAAATAATATGGTAATTTAGGAGAGAGAAATTACCTAAAAAGTATAATTAATAAATAAATATAATAAATGACTCCAAAAGAGGAAAATAAGCTTATATTCGTGATCTACATAATAAATATAGCCTTTGGGTGAATTTTCATCCAATTTGGAGAAAGTTTGCTTAAAAGGTAAAATTAGGAGAGAGAAATTGTCTAAAATGAGAAATAAATAAATAAAGGTAATTCATGAAACCAAAAGTTGAAAATAAAGGCAAATTCGTATTCAACACACTTAAGTTAACTTGTGAATGAAGTTTCACCCAATTTGGGTAATCCTAAAGCTTTAAGGAGGGAGGAAAGAGAAAATAGTAATTAATTTATTTAATATATTAAAAGTTTCCAAAAGGCAAAACGAAGTACATAATCGGAATCTACATGACTTAATTGGCCTCTGTGAAAAATTCCACTTAATTTGGTTAATGTTGGAACCCCCAAATCAAGAGAGAGAGAATAAGGAAATAATGCATTCACACTTTGATTTAATCGGATTCAATTTTTGATTTATATGGCCTACTTTCTTGTTTTAATTTTCTCAGGTCCAATCCTAACCCTTGGATTTAGATCCAGCGGCAACTGGATTCTCTTCTTCCTTTCCCCTGTCCAATTTCACACGCAGCGCTGGGGGCTTCTCTCCCCGATTTTCTTCTCCGATTCCTCTCTTCCCTCTTCACTTTTCTTCCAGATTTCTTCACCCTCACCATCCTCTCTCTCATTTGCACCCGATGACTCTATAAAAATAGGGTTTGCCGCCCACTTTCCCCTCAACCACTGGCGCCGCCCTTGTGCTCTGTTTCCTCCCCTGCTTCCCTTCTCCTTCTTTTCTTCTTTCCTCTCCAGGTCATCGGATCCATGGGAAAACATCCCAAAACATTAATCGCACTCTGAGGAATGGTTTCCCGACATTGTTTCCATCTCCTTCGACCCAGGGTTGGTTTCCCCTACTCGCCTCACAAGGCAGCGACAGCCCCAGCTTCGCCGGTGAGTTTGGGTTCGTTTGGATCGCGGCCGAACACTCAGTTGAGTTTGCCAAGGTCTTGTGAAACGTCTCGATCCATACTCATTGATTATTCAGGTACTTGTCTAGCTTTCCTTCTTTTCTTGATACCTTGAACCCACACTCGCTATTCTCTGGTTTTCTTTGCGATTTCAGTGTCGTTTGAGCCGTTGTGTTCGTTGTGGCTGTGTTAACCTTTTGGTAAGGTTTCCGATAAGATTCTGCCCCAGATTCCCGGGTTGCGTTCTCGCCAGGCTTCACAGAAGCTGTTCTCGCCATCCATGGCGTGGTGGAGAGGGGAGAATCCCATAGATGAATTCTCGACTTGGCCCTCCGATTTTGCTTCTTTTGCATTGTTTCTCACCGAGGGGTATTTTTGTCTTTTGGCGGCTTCAGTCTTTTTCCTTCAGTTGAAGCCACGCAAGGCTTGGTCGGTGATTTGGCCGGCTATGATTGGGCCAATTCACGCGGGCCCCACTCCTTTTCCTCTCACGATGCTTTTGCTGACGTGTATTTTCCTGATTGGCCAAGGTTTAAAAATCAATAACTAATTATTTACTAATCAGAAAAATACGAATAAATAGTCATTGGATTCAGAAAAATAAGGGATATTTAATGGTACAAGTTTTGTTGCTCGAGCCTAATCTTGAAAATATGTGATTTCAATGAATTTATCTAATTATATAATAACTTGTATAATTCATAACTAATTATCTATAAATCAGAAAAATATAATAAAATATGTTTTGGACTCCTAATAATATAAGATAATATATGGCATAGATTTTATAACCTAATTCATACATTAATAAAAAGGTGGTTTTTAGGGTTTATGAAATCAATATAAATCTAACCCTAATCCCACATATGTTTTTAATAGGTTCTTTGGATGCCTAGGCTTGGACCTAGATGTGACTTTGGACCTGTTTGACTCTGAAGTTGAGGTATGTTGTATCCCCTATTATTCAATGTTGAGCAATTCACCTATCTTTTCATTCTTTTGATTTTTGCCTACACATATGTCTATTCTCTTGATATCATGGTTCGTGTGAACTATCTTGATTATTATGAACTGGGATAATTTCTTGATATTTCTCTAGTGCCTTTGTGCATGTTGGTCTCTTATATTGATATGTGCCACTTTGAAGTGGATGCTATATGTTTTTGTTGTCCATAGTGTGATGGAAACCTTTGTTTCATCTTCTGACTAAACTATGCACTTGCCTCTATATTTACATGCAATGTGAATCAGTAGCACTAGAATAATGTAAATTACTTTGGTTTTTGGGTGTGTGCCCTTTTTGTTTATGGGATGGTGGTGGTGGTGCCCCATACCCGAGTTTCAAGGATGTGAAGCCTTGGCTCAACTTTTATATATATTGGGAGTTTGACGGTGAGTCATTCTCTATCATATTTTCAAGGATGTGAAGCCTTGGCCGCCTTTGTGTTTATATTTTTCTAGGGCTATGTTTATCTCACATGCATGCATGATATTGTTGTGGGGTCTGTGCCCTACTACTTTCTTTAAGTGCCAGTATTGCACAATCTTAATTGTTTTGATTATGGCAAGTATCTTCTTTTATGATGATGATGATTCTTATCTTTTATGCCCAATTGGGTGGTACTTATCTCTTGCATGGGAAGCCTTATTTGTTTTGATGTCCCTTAATCCTTATAAATTGCTCAAGTTTGCTTTTTAGTATGCACATACCAGCCTTTGCTGATGTCTCCTTTTGTTTCTCTTTTGCTGGGGTATGCTTCCAACCCTAGGTGGAAGACTTGGATGCATGGCATGTTGACCTGGACGTAGTTTGTGATGATGAAGGTTGGAGACAATCTTGAGGTGGTTTAGGTTTCCTCTACATGGATCCTTATGTTGTAAGTTTATGATGTTCCCTTGTTTTATAATTGAATAGTCAAATATTTTCTTCCGCTGCTATACATTGGTCTTTTGATTACCATTATATAAAGATTTGAAAATTTTACACCCACTCCAAGATACCTTGAAGGTATGTTTGGACTGGAGGTTTTATTGTTCAAATTTTTAGTAGAGAAGTGGTTTCACTTCTTTACAATATATATATATATATATATATATATATATATAGTCAGGCTAGAATACACTCGAGTGTACAGATCACACCGTACACCCCAATGGTGTTTCCCTATCTAGACCATGTTTTTCCAAAATCTAATCCATTGATCTTCATGGTTACAATAATAATAGGTCATTGAACTCATTTGGATGAGTGTAAGTCACTCATCCAAGGACAACAAAATCGACGCACTAAACTAATTTGAAATACATAATTTTTGCCTCCTCTAGATGCATGACCTATAAGTGTCCAAATGAGCTAAAATTTATTATATAGTATGTTCTTATGATTATTAAGAAGATCAACGGTTTAGATTTTTCAAAAATTTATTGCATCTTCAAAAACGACTGAGGTGTACGGTGCCTCCGGTACACTCGAGTGTACACTAGCCTGACTATATATATATATATATACTGTTCGTGCGGGTAGCTAATTTTTGCTATCTGTGGATCTCTTTTGTAACAGGAAGACACATAATTGTAATGAGACGACCAAAATTGTAATAGAAAGACTTGATTGGTAAATACAATGTAAATTTTTTATTATCCCTCTGAAAATAATAAAAATGATTCTGTTAACAAAATATTGAACAATTTATGTTGTACTACAAAACAAATCTTTCTATTATAATTTTGGCCATCTCATTACAATTTTGAATATCTCATTACAAAGATGTGTCTTCCTATTACCAAACAAATGTATGGGTAACTAACATTAGTTATCCGTACGGGTAGTGAATGAATGTCCATATATATATATATATATATATATATATATATATATATATATATCAGTGTTTTATAAAGTGTTCCAAGCAACCGCTTGAGCGGCCATGAGCCCCAACCGCCTGGTTAGGGCCTTGAGCGGCCACTCAGGAGGCAGCCCATTAAGCGCCCGCCTCACACCCGCTCAGCCCGCATGTGCGCCCGCCTAGGTCCCTGCTTTGGGCACCCGCTTTTGGCTGCCTAATTTTTGGGCATTGGTTTTTTGTACTTTTTCTTTCTTTTGTCATCTTTTGTAGTCAAATATTGTTGCTTCTACTGAATGTCAACTTTCTATATGTGCATGGCTTGCTATATATGCATGTGTGTCTCTAGTAGTATAATACATTGATGTTGTACATTGTATAATATAAAACCAAACATTACTATATGATACATTCTATAGGACATTAATATTGTTGGGAAATATAGACATAGAGTATGCTAACGGAAATAATTTTTTTATCTAACTGTATTCCCATAATAGCAAGATCATGCCTGTCTAAGCGGCCAAGAGCCCTAACCGCTTAATTAGGGCCTTGAGAGGCCACTCAAGTGGCAACCCATTAAGCGTCCGCCTCACATCCGCTCAGCACTCCTGTGCGCCCTCCTGTGTCCCGGCTTTGGGAGCCTGCTTTTGGCTGCCTAATTTTTGGGCATTAGCTTCTTGTACTTTTTCTTTCTTATGTCATTTTTTAGTCAAATATTGTTGCTTCTACTATATGTCAACTTTCTATATGTTCATGGCTTGCTATATATGCATGTAATACAATATATAATACTACAAGTCTCTAGTAGTATAATACATTATTGTTGTACATTGTATAATATAAAATTAAACATTAATCTATGATACATTCTATAATACATTAATATTGTTGGGAAATATATACATAGAGTATAGCAATGGAAATAAAAAAAGTTTATCAATCCATATTCCCATAACAGAAAGACCACACCAACTACTATGAAATAAGAAGGATGGTTTTAGCGAGTTATACCTGGTCCTCGAGAGATTCCCGTGACAAAACTCGCTTCTTTGCAACTGTTGACTAGTTGCTCTTGTACGGTGGTTGTGCATCTCCTGGTCTTCACCACAAACAACTGTCTGCTCAATCTTTACAGTGACTCTGGTGGTCTCGACACGAGTTGTAGGTTTACTTTGCTCTCTGAGAAGCAGCCAAAAGACTCCTACCTCTAGAGTAGTCCACAAGGACCAACTAGAACTCCTATCGTTCATCAAGAATGGACAGGAATGAGTTGTCCTTCCCATTGGTGTACTAGTCACCAACGTGCTCTCCCACAACAATAATTTCTCAGTTGTTCTCTCCTGTTGTCTATCCCTCCCTGTCGGGTAGGACTTGCCTGGGCTCTCTCAGTTATCACAACCAGAGAGGACAATAATTATCAGAGGAATTGATTCTCAATTATCTGTGTTATGTTCTGGGAAGCCCCCAGTACTCCTCTATTTATAGTAGAGGTCGGGGCCAGGGTTCTCAGTCTGTACGGGATTGTGTAGGAGTGGAGGAGATCAAAAGATCTAGAATTTTTGCAACCTGTAAGATGCCAAATGGTCGTCTAGCACACCCAGATGGTCATATAGTATGTGAGACATTCGTCTCACATCGCATACAAATTTGGCAATTTTGATTCTAATTAATATCACATATTAATTTACTTGCACCCCAAGTTTGTGCAATTGAAACTATTCGGGAAATATCTAGAATATTTGTTCAGTGCAACCAAGACATCTCACCCAAGCAAGATGCCCGTCTGGATCACCCATATGCCCGTCTGGTGAGTCAAGATGAGCTGGTGGGTTCAATAACATTGATTTGGTCAGTTCAAGGATAGAACTTAGCCAATTCAAACTCTGATGAGCTTGACCATTCAAATGGATGTCTCAACATTTAATATGGCCGTTTGGCTGCCCAAACGACCATCTCAAATGTTGAGACATACATTTGAATGGTCAAGCTCATCAGAGTTTGAATTGGCTAAGTTCTATCCTTGAACTGACCAAATCAATGTTATTGAACCCACCAGCTCATCTTGACTCCCCAAACGGCCATCTCACTCAGTGTGATGGTTGTTTGGCAGACCAGTCAACCAATCAGTTGATAAGTTGCGTGAATTGATTACCAAACCACTTTAGTAATCAATCCAATTGTCATTAAAGATCAAACTCCTCTTCTAGATGAGTTCCTATGTGTGTAACTGTATAGATCACATATCACATTGGCAGTGAATGTCCATAACTAGCTTATGACATCACAAGCAAGGAGTGGTGTCTATTCGCACATTAGTGCTACCCAAGTTAATGAAAAGTTGGAAAACAACTTCAACCTACAATCTATATAAGGTGTTGCAGCGATTGTATAATTCCTTTATCTCTGATATCCAGGATGAACTCGAGACATGGATGGTCACCTTGTCAATGTGCAATCCATGTACTTTGAACCAAGAGTAGACCGTCTGAGATAATGTGACCTCAATATCATATATTGATTCACATGTGCATGTACATGTGTTTCTTAGTCTCGCTTATCAAGTGGCCCGGATATCATACTCCGGTAGGAGGGGCAAATACCATATTTATCACTCACAGTCTATCCCCATGTGTCAAAGTCACCCAATCATCATCGTTATAACTACCCATGTTTTAGGACTATATTTGATGATGTCAAAGTGTACCCAACGAAAGGTGACGAGTGCAGTGATTTCAGGTCTAAGAATCACAATCACCACCTTCACTATGAGAGCTGACTATGACATGCCATATGATGGTTTTTATGTGTCACTCTCAAGGTGGGCATGTCTGATACATTGTTCCCTAACATGTATCTATGTGCTTGGTTTTATATTGCTATATCATGACTAATGAGATTCAGAAATCAACCAACTTGCACTGTAGTCTTGTGTGTTACTAGTGTCTATCTACCTTCCACACTAACAACTGACTAGGGACACAATAATAATGTACACACTCTTAGCATTCGTACGATCTCATCCTCCAAGTCACATACTTGAAGACATGCATCATTGTGTATTGTCATTCTTTACACATTCATAACATTTCCTCATTATCTCATAACTGAGTGAAATAGAATTAATGGAAGCTTGCCTTTATGAGTATTAATGAAATCCTCTAAGGTATATGCCATGCCAATCATCACATGATTGGCTCTATGGGCATACCTTACCAACATACCCCCACTTGCACTTAGAACCAATCACCCACAAATCTCATCCTTAGTGATTTAAACATGTCCAACATGCTTCTGCTGTGTTAGTGTTGATTTAGCGGGTTAACAACACTTTGCTTATAGTTGGTATATTGCATGTTCCTAATCTCTTCACTGTAATATTTCTCATATGAGATGGAATTGTTGTAACATGGTAACTGATATTTCTTGCCCAACAAGTAGCTCCATTGATGTTACAGTATCTCTACTGAGTCATCAATGGTCAGAATATCTATAAGTTCTTCATATGAACTATTTAGATCAATATAGTTTCACTATGTGTTCATAACACAAGTATACTCGACCTCAATCGTATAATAGAATTAATGGCTATTAGTTTAGAATCCTTCCAACTAATAACATCCTTTTCTCTTTTAAAATTAAGCATATTTTATTGCAATCACTTGGTCAGCATGGAAGCTTGCATTGATGTAACCATTTGCATCCAACTCTTCCTTTTATCGCTATCATCATTGACTAGCAATATTATCCTTAAGTACTTCACAAGTACTAATGGATGTCTTTATGAAATTCCAATAACCCTTATTGAATTTTAATATTATCTTGTCATGTCCAATACATACAAGATTATATGGGATGAATACACTTATAACATTCATGTTAGATCCATGCTACAACCTTTGGCATCTTAATCATGTCATTTCCATTCTTTACAAGAATTTAACTTTATGATTCATGCGAGATAAATCCAGATTTCTCTCATTGAATCCTTCCTATGTTGAACTCTTTCAACACATTGCTATTTTATGTGTTCAAACTTCCAATGTGAAACATTCAAGAACTATCTCATAGGTCTTGATCCTTATCTAATAAGATGTTTCACTTAACCCTACATTGTTGAAGGTGTTTTTCATGCCAGATCTCAATATTCACAATATTGAGTTGTTATTCCTCGTCATTTGTAGAATATTCATATATGCTCCCACTAAATCTTTTGTAATCACAAATTTCACCTTTTATTTTGATTCAAGTCAAACTCTTTGACTATCTTACCAAATCAAAAGATCCCATTTCCGAGTGGCTTGTTTCAATTCTAGATTGGACTTTGTAGTTTATAGACTTTATTTGCATTCTTTGAAGTTGTAAAACCTTTCAGGTTGTGTCACATACACATTCTTTGACGTATTCCTTTTAAGGAATCCAGTTTTAGCTTCATATACAAAATCTCACGGTCTATCTTAACTACAACAACAATCATATCAATTGGTAAAGGAATTTTTATGATGTTCAATAATTTGAATTGATTTGAAAACATTTCAGCCAATTTGCCTATTTATGTTATCCATGTACGTCTATGCCATAATACCCTATTTCACCTTTTAGGTGTTACCTTGGTAGGTGGTGGTATCAAGGTTCTACCTTGTTAGCTTACATGGATCCCATATGTCATACCCCAATCTCACATTAACCAAAAACCACGAAATTAGGGCACGACAGGTGGGATTTCACATATAAGCCAACCATTCATCACTTTTTAAAACAATTGACAACATTAATAGGAAAAACTGATTTATACTGTAAATGAAACTAAACAAGCTGTGGAAGCATTTCTATTAACTGACAAGAAATATAACAGAGTCAACAGCAATTTACATTGTTCAACATAAGATAAGCATAACAGTTAATTTTACATCTTCGTACACATTCTCTCTCTCACTCACACCTTGTCCCGAGGATCGAGGGGAATGGACTAAGAGACCTCTAACTAGACTAACTACAAACCTTCTATCAACTAAGCATTAGGATGAAACGATCCTTCCGATTCCTGATGCTGATGCTGACCTGAAAATGTTTGAGTAGAGGGATGAGTCTACTCACTCAGTGAATAACACTTCACTTAGCTATCATTAAACAACTCGTCAGGTTTATTAACTGAAAATAAACAGGTATACAGTTCAAACAGGGCAGTTCTATTGACATAGCAGATATACAGATAATAACCACACATCTAAACATCAACATGAAACTCAGATAGATATGCAGTTATATAAATTTACTGTGAACCTACTTGATTATTTATTCATTTTATTATTATGCCCTAAATATATGCAGTGTACTCTGCATATAAAGATCCGCAGCAAGTTCATGCTACGGTCCCACCGTACAAGACTTAGCGACACACCCGGGAAATGCTAAGTCTGACGCCAGCCCTGCTCTGCTACAGGACCCCTGGCTCTCCGGCCAGAACATAGGCTCTACGGCCTCAAAGCACTACTCTGAGTGCACCCGACTCCTCCTTTAACCGGAGTACACCGGCGGAGAGTCACAGGGTTACCTTCGTGACACACGCACGAATGATGTTAGATAACCAAGTTTTCTTTTTCTTTTTCCCAGTGCCATCGTGACACACGCACGATTGTTGTTAGACACTGCCTTTCTTTCTCTCCTCGTGCCACCAGAATTACTCAACCGGTTGATGTTGGACACGAGTTTCACCCCTAAGTAACAGACCTTCCTTTAGGGGTTATACGGTGTTAGGGCCCTTAGGTCTATTAATTAACCAACAGATAAACAATTAAACAGAAATATCATATAGCAACTGTAAGACATAGGATTTCCTCTTTTTCATCATTTACATCACACATTTCAAGTTCCAATGAACTTATCACACTAAAATGTACATGCTATAATGTTTAAAGGCCATATCAATTGATACTGAAGCAAATAAGCATTTAAAATGAGTTAAATAATGATTTCTAAGTGAACTGCCACTCACAACTTGGAACTCGGCCGACCACCTTGGAACTCGGCCGAACGCCTCCCAGATTCTGAAACTCGGCCGACCAATCTCGGCCGACCAACTCACCGCTTGGAAAACCTACAAAGAAACTCGGCCGACAAAAATGCTGTTTGCTTATCTTAATTGAGAAACTCGGCCGACCAAGATCAAAACTCGGCCGATCAGAAAACGCTGTACAAAAGCCCTAAATAAGAACTCGGCCGACCGAATAGAAACTCGGCCGAACCGCGCACAGGCAGAACACCAAAAACGGCCTGCAAAAGTCGATTTCTCTCGAATCGACGGGCAAACTTCGAACAAACACCACCAAACGATCACAAACGACACATACAACTAAACTGCACCTGAAAGGAACAAAGGAACAAGCTAGGGCTGCTCCGTGCACCCCAATCTCATGGCCGTTTTCCTTGCAACCGTAGCTCCAGCTGCAAATCCGGTCCGAATCGATGAAGATGAAGATCTACTGAGGGAAAGAACGATCTGCAACAGCTGATCGGAGCAAAACGAAGCTCCAGTGCTTCTCCCTCCTCAGCTCCCCCCCTCTCTCTCTTTCTCTCTCTCTCTCACGCAAGGAGCAGAATGCAGGAGCGTTCTCTCATTTCTGTGAAAGTGAAACGAGAAAGGTAAAGAGAGAAAGGATAAGGAAGAAACTTAGGGGCCTAAATGCAAAGTTCAAAAACTACAAACAGGTCCCTATAAGCCCAAAAACATGCAACTATTGACTCGAAAGTCGGATTCGAACGATTTCTCTGGCAACGCTTCAAGCGTAAGATCCTACACGCTTTAGAAGCTAGAAAACACACTAAACACATATCATATCCATTTTAAATATTTTTAACAAAAACAAGCTTATAACTTAACACATCAGCTAAATTCTTGCTTAACAGCATACTTACGGGATAAGCTCGACACGGGTCGTAACAATCTCCCTCCCTTATAAGAATTTCGTCACGAAATTCCTAGAAGAGAAAAGGAAACTTGCCACGCATCTTCGACTCTAGTTCCCACGTAGCTTCCTCTATATTGTGATTCCTCCACAAAACCTTCACTAAAGATAACTCACGGTTCTTAAGCTTTTTGATCCGGTGATCAACTATCTGCACTGGTCCTTCAACATAGGACACATCTGTTCTAAGCTACGCCGGTTCTGAATCTAGAATCTTATCTGTATCAGGATGACACTTTTTCAGCATAGACACGTGGAAGACATCATGAAGATTTGCCAACTCAGATGGCAAATCCAACCTGTAAGCTACAGGTCCAATCCTCTCAACAATAGGATATGGACCCATATACCTAGGGGTCAACTTACCCCTCTTGCCAAACCTCAGAACTCCCTTCCACGGTGAAACCTTCAAGTAGACCTCGTCACCAACCTCAAACTCAAGAGGTCGACGTCGTCTCTCTGCATAACTTTTCTGTCTATCCTGAGCAGCTTTCAACTGATCCCTGATCACAGATATCTTCTCTGTAGTTATATCGACTATCTCAGGTCCAAGAACTTCCTTCTCACCCACCTCGTACCAACAAACTGGCGATCTACACTTCCTGCCATAAAGAGCTTCATATGGAGCCATTCCAAGACTAGAATGGTAACTGTTATTATATGCAAACTCCATTAGGCTCAAGTGTTCTTCCCAGTTGCCTCTAAACTGTAGCACGCATGCTCTCAGCATGTCTTCAAGGGTCTGAATGGTCCTCTCAGATTGACCATCTGTCTGTGGGTGGAACGCTGTACTGAACTTCAGCCTTGTGTCCAACGCATGATGTAACTGATTCCAGAATCTAGATGTAAACTTTGGATCTCTGTCAGAAATAATGGAAACTGGAATCCCGTGTAACCTGATTACCTCATCCACATAAACTTTAGCCAGCTTAGAAGCGTCAAAGGTTGACTTGACAGGAAGAAAGTGAGCAGACTTAGTTAGTCTATCCACAATCACCCATATCGAGTCCGAACCCTTAGGCGTCCTAGGTAATCCTACCACAAAGTCCATCGTGATGTGTTCCCATTTCCATTCAGGTATAGGGAGCGACTGCAAGGAGCAGCAGGTTTCTGATGCTCAGCTTTAACCTGCTGACACACTCCACATCTAGCCACATATTCAGCCACATCCTTCTTCATACCAGACCACCAGTACATCTCTTTGAGGTTCCTGTACATCTTTGTGTTACCTGGATGCATAGCATACATAGAGGTATGCGCTTCCTCAAGAATATGCTCTTTCAACTCACTATTTCCAGGTACACACAACCTATCATGAAGATACAACATGCCTTCATCAGAAAATCTGAACTCTGACTTCTTACCCGCAGACATCTCCTGCATGTTTTGCCATAAATCATCATCACTCTGCTGCAAATCCTTTATCTGATTATAAAAAGTAGGTTTAACTTGCATCTATGCAATCAGCCCACTCTGCCCTGTCACCTCCAAGTCCAAGTTCAACCTTCGCATATCTACAAGCAAGTCTCTCTTGAAACATGCCATAGAAAATGCATTGGCTGAAGAACTTGACTTTCTACTCAAGGCATCAGCTACTACATTCGCCTTTCCAGGATGGTAATCGATTGTCACATCATAGTCTTTAATCAGCTCAAGCCATCTGCGCTGTCTCAAATTCAAGTCTTTCTGAGTGAAGATATATTTCAAGCTCTTATGGTCTGTAAACACCTGACATGTCTCACCATACAAATAGTGACGCCATGTCTTAAGAGCATGAACTATAGCAGCTAATTCCAGATCATGAACAGGGTAGTTCTCTTCATTCTTCTTAAGTTGTCTAGATGCGTAAGCAACAACTTTGCCTTCTTGCATCAATACACAGCCCAAACCTCTCCTGGAAGCATCACAAAACACTGTATAACCTCTTTCTGCTTCTGGCAGAACCAACACTGGTGCTGACGTCAACTTTTTCTTCAAAATCTGAAAACTTTTCTCGCAGTTATCTGACCAAACAAATGGTACATCCTTCCTCGTCAAGCGTGTCAAAGGTGATGCTAACACGCTGAAGTTCTGTATGAACCTTCTGTAATAACCTGCTAATCCCAAGAAACTTCTGATCTCAGTAGGAGTCTTAGGCTGTTCCCACTGAAGTACAGAATCAACTTTCTTAGGGTCAACACTAACTCCACCTCTCGAGATAACATGTCCAAGAAATGCTACCTCGACCAACCAGAATTCGCATTTGCTAAATTTAGCAAACAACTGGTGTTGTCTCAACAACTGCAACACTACTCTCAGGTGTTGCTCATGCTGTGCATCGTCTCTGGAGTAGATCAGAATATCATCTATAAAGACTACAATAAACTGATCTAGGAACGGTTTGAAAATCCGGTTCATCATATCCATAAAGGCTGCTGGGGCATTGGTCAGTCCGAATGACATGACCAAAAACTCATAATGCCCATACCTGGTTCTGAAAGCTGTTTTGGGAATGTCAGAAGCCTTTATCCTAAGCTGATGATATCCAGATCTCAAATCTATTTTAGAGAAGATCGTCGCTCCACGCAACTGATCAAACAGATCATCTATTCTTGGCAATGGATACTTGTTTTTAATAGTGATCTTGTTCAGTTGCCTGTAATCTATACAGAGACGCATGGTACCATCCTTTTTCTTAACAAATAGGACTGGAGCACCCCATGGTGAAGAACTGGGTCTGATGAAACCCTTATCTAGCAACTCCTGTAACTGTACCTTGAGTTCCTTCAATTCTGCAGGTGCCATTCTATAGGCTGGCAGTGCTACTGGATGACTACCTGGATATATCTGAATTTCAAAATCAATGTCTCTGACAGGAGGTAAGCCTGGTAACTCCTCTGGAAAAACGTCAGAGAACTCACGAACCACAGGCACATCATAAACACTGGCAGTGCTCTTTTTTGCTCTGGTGTCAACTACATGAGCAAGGAACGCTTCACATCCTTTCTGTAACATCTTATCAGCTACAGCAGCTGATATTATGCACGTAGGTAGAACTTTCCTGTCTCCAGTAAAGACACAAGAAAATTCTCCTAATTGAAAGGTAGCTTCCTTTTTCCAGCAATCGAGTTGCACTCGATATGTTTCAAGACAATCCATACCCAAGATGACTTGAAAAGTATTTACATCCAAGGGTATGAGATTTGCAGCAAAGGTAAAACCTCCAAAAGATAACAAGCATCCGGGACAAGACTCGGATAAAACTGTTGGTCCACCTAGTGGAACCCTCAACACTAACTCATCTGCCAACTCTTGTGTTAACAGATTAAGTTCAACAACTAAAGAACGTCGTATAAAAGAATGAGTAGCTCCCGGATCTATCAAAACTAAAACTGGTATACTATTAAACAAAAGCATTTCTCCTGTAACAACTTGCGATGAAATTATACCTTCCTGAGGTGTCAAAGAAAAGAAACGTGCTGAAGTTCTTCCTCTGCCACGCTGTCCTCTCTGACCACTCATGCCACTAGACACTCCACCTCCTCTAGAACCAGAAGCCACAGAAGAACTCGGAACATCATGGTATTGAGGCTGGAAAGCTTGTGATGCTGCTTGTCGAAGTTGAGGACATTCCTTTTTGAAATGTCCTACTTGTCCACAAATAAAACAACCTTGAGGATTTGCACCCCAACACTGACCAGTATGTGGCCTTCCGCATTTGTCACATGGCGGTATCTCTTGCCTCTGAGGACCTGTCACTGACATTGATGACCCAGAAGACTGTCCACTATCGGCACTGCCCCATCTTCCTGGGTTGTATCCTCCTCTGCCTCTAGAAGTAGTGACATTCTCAGATCTCTGCCTGCCGAAACAACCAAGGCCACGCCCAAGTTTAGAAAAGAAACCTCTACCTCCACCTCTGTATCCACTGCTGGATTGCCCTCTACTGAAGTCTGCAGATCTCTTCTTAGACTCAGACACCTTGTCAGCATTCACAGATTCTTCAACTTGTCTAGTAGCCTCGACAAACTCACCAAAGTTCTCTCTGTTCCTCCTACTAGTAGCAGAAACTGTATGCCGAATCTCTGGCCTTAGTCCTTCCTAAAACCTTCTACATCTCTCTATGTTATCGGGAACAAGCTGTGGACAGAAGTTTGCTAACCGAGTGAAAAGTGCTTCATACTCAGTAACTGTCATGATCCCCTGCTTGATATTCTGTAACTGCCTGATTTTCTCATTAAGGAAAGTGGGTGGATAGAATTTGAGATGAAACTTCTCAGAGAAATCCTGCCAAGAAAGCTCTGTACCTCTCCTCTTTTCTTCCACACCACGCCACCACAACTCTGCATCGCCTGTCAAAAGATAGACTGCATGATTAATCTTCTTATCTTCTGGAAGCTCCATAAGACGAAAGACCTTTTCTATCTGTCTAAACCACTCATCAGCTTCGGCGGGATCTGTAGTGTCACTAAACTCTGTGCCACCAAGCTTCTTCACAAGCTCATAAGATCGCATCAGATCTTTACTGCTGGTAGAAGTAGAAGCTCGCCTATCAGCCTTGTACTTCTCCCTGGTCTCCAGAAACATCCTGTACATCCGAGATGCTTCATCCACGTGGTCACCACCACCTGGACCTAAGTACAAAGGATCGGGGCCAACATGGCTCTCAGCCTGATCATCACGATCAAAGCCTCTTCCTGCCATCTGCAATGATATAACAGAATATTTCCTGTTAGAAAACTACAGATAGAAGAAAGACACCTAAACCTTAATCCTATTGGTCTCTTATCGTCCCCTGACCTGGACTCTGAGTAACTATGTACTCAACCTAAGCTCTGATACCAAGAGTTGTCATACCCCAATCTCACATTAACCAAAAACCACGAAATTAGGGCACGACAGGTGGGATTTCACATATAAGCCAACCATTCATCACTTTTTAAAACAATTGACAACATTAATAGGAAAAACTGATTTATACTGTAAATGAAACTAAACAAGCTGCGGAAGAATTTCTATTAACTGATAAGAAATATAACAGAGTCAACAGCAATTTACATTGTTCAACATAAGATAAGCATAACAGTTAATTTTACATCTTCGTACACATTCTCTCTCTCACTCACACCTTGTCCCGAGGATCAAGGGGAATGGACTAAGAGACCTCTAACTAGACTAACTACAAACCTTCTATCAACTAAGCGTTAGGATGAAACGATCCTTCCGATTCCTGATGCTGACCTGAAAATGTTTGAGTAGAGGGATGAGTCTACTCGCTCAGTGAATAACACTTCACTTAGCTATCATTAAACAACTCGTCAGGTTTATTAACTGAAAATAAACAGGTATACAGTTCAAACAGGGCAGTTCTATTGACATAGCAGATATACAGATAATAACCACACATCTAAACATCAACAGGAAACTCAAATAGATATGCAGTTATATAAATTTACTGTGAACCTACTTGATTATTTATTCATTTTATTATTATGCCCTAAATATATGCAGTGTACTCTGCATATAAAGATCCGCAGCAAGTTCATGCTACGGTCCCACCGTACAAGACTTAGCGACACACCCGGGAAATGCTAAGTCTGACGCCAGCCCTGCTCTGCTACAGGACCCCTGGCTCTCCGGCCAGAACATAGGCTCTACGGCCTCAAAGCACTACTCTGAGTGCACCCGACTCCTCCTTTAACCGGAGTACACCGGCGGAGAGTCACAGGGTTACCTTCGTGACACACGCACGAATGATGTTAGATAACCAAGTTTTCTTTTTCTTTTTCCCAGTGCCATCGTGACACACGCACGATTGTTGTTAGACACTGCCTTTCTTTCTCTCCTCGTGCCACCAGAATTACTCAACCGGTTGATGTTGGACACGAGTTTCACCCCTAAGTAACAGACCTTCCTTTAGGGGTTATACGGTGTTAGGGCCCTTAGGTCTATTAATTAACCAACAGATAAACAATTAAACAGAAATATCATATAGCAACTGTAAGACATAGGATTTCCTCTTTTTCATCATTTACATCACACATTTCAAGTTCCAATGAACTTATCACACTAAAATGTACATGCTATAATGTTTAAAGGCCATATCAATTGATACTGAAGCAAATAAGCATTTAAAATGAGTTAAATAATGATTTCTAAGTGAACTGCCACTCACAACTTAGAACTCGGCCGACCACCTTGGAACTCGGCCGAACGCTTCCCAGATTCTGAAACTCGGCCGACCAATCTCGGCCGACCAACTCACCGCTTAGAAAACCTACAAAGAAACTCGGCCGATCAGGACCCAAACTCGGCCGACAAAAACGCTGTTTGCTTATCTTAATTGAGAAACTCGGCCGACCAAGATCAAAACTCGTCCGATCAGAAAATGCTGTACAAAAGCCCTAAATAAGAACTCGGCCGACCGAATAGAAACTCGGCCGAACCGCGCACAGGCAGAACACCAAAA
Organism: Alisma plantago-aquatica; assembly: GCA_963693085.1. Classification (NCBI taxonomy): domain Eukaryota; kingdom Viridiplantae; phylum Streptophyta; class Magnoliopsida; order Alismatales; family Alismataceae; genus Alisma; species Alisma plantago-aquatica. The sequence goes on from OY856410.1 coordinate 398,345,389, forward strand.
ACGGCCTGCAAAAGTCGATTTCTCTCGAATCGACGGGCAAACTTCGAACAAACACCACCAAACGATCATAAACGACACATACAACTAAACCGCACCTGAAAGGAACAAAGGAACAAGCTAGGGCTGCTCCGTGCACCCCAATCTCATGGCCGTTTTCCTTGCAACCGCAACTCCAGCTGCAAATCCGGTCAGAATCGATGAAGATGAAGATCTACTGAGGGAAAGAACGATCTGCAACAGCTGATCGGAGCAAAACGAAGCTCCAGTGCTTCTCCCTCCTCAGCTCCCCCTCTCTCTCTCTTTCTCTCTCTCTCTCTCACGCAAGGAGCAGAACGCAGGAGCATTCTCTCGTTTCTGTGAAAGTGAAACAAGAAAGGTAAAGAGAGAAAGGATAAGGAAGAAACTTATGGGCCTAAATGCAAAGTTCAAAAACTACAAACAGGTCCCTATAAGCCCAAAAACATGCAACTATTGACTCGAAAGTCAGATTCGAACGATTTCTCTGGAAACGCTTCAAGCGTAAGATCCTACACGCTTTAGAAGCTAGAAAACACACTAAACACATATCATATCCATTTTAAATATTTTTAACAAAAACAAGCTTATAACTTAACACATCAGCTAAATTCTTGCTTAACAGCATACTTACGGGATAAGCTCGACACGGGTCGTAACACCATAATACTAAGAAATAGCTTCTAGTTGATTAGTTGACTCATCTATTATGACCAACCTATCTAAATTGTTGGATTCACAATCCTCCAATCTCAGATGTGTTCTACTAGAACTCATGTTCTGTGTTACATGATAAACTTGAGATTCCACAACAACTTGTGATCCTCTTAGTTCTCACTGTACTTCTTTGTTGATCTCGAACATTTTGAGTTTCACTTCTATTCCCAATGATTCTTTAGGAACTCAATTATCCTATCAACAAAACACTTTTGTTATTGGATTGGCATTAATAGTAATATTCAACAATCATGATTTGTCGATAAACCTTTTCAAGAAACTACTTTTTCAATGTAGGCTTCAATCATTTTAACATATTGGGACATTCCCAAAACATATCATATATGATGTCTTATAAACTATTCATATGGTACATTATTTAGTGCATGTATATATTTATGAGGATAATAAGATTATATTAATTGATAACTATATCATGACTCATCATGTTATAATTCCTTCATTCTGACACATCATCATGTTCAAAGTGATTTGACTTGTGATACATTATCACATTCCTTTGTTTGAAGGTTCTCAAGTTATTGATGTAGAGTATTTCAACATTTGATCTCATCAAAGTTTCTTAATACTTTCATCAAAGTCATACTTCATTTATAATCTCTTTGAACATTTCAAGAGATTTCTATTTTACTGAGTACATATCATCATATTGCCAGTAAATGGATATGAGGTATTATAGCATTTATTCCATAAGATCTCCATGCATCATATGTATGAGGTCTAATGGAAGATTTATCCTCCCACTACATCTAGTGGAGGATGTTATGTCATGGTATGTACAAGCAAGCATTGCATATTTCCTTGGTTTAATAACCAAGGGAGTCTAGATTAACATCAATATGTATTCTAGACATGCATTTCTTATGTATACATATAAGGTGACTAATGATAGTGATAGTCTTGAGTTATCAATTAAATCCTTTGGTATTAACATTATAAGCATTTATCTTTGGATTATTTCACATAAATATCGTAAGATGTTTTTTGGCCAATGCCATACAATATCATATCTTTTGAGTAGAATCACTAACAAATCTTTATCGATAATCATCCTTGTCCTTACAAGACGCATAAAGGAAATGCTTCTATTCGAATGGCATAATGAAATAGAAGTTCTATTAACTCTGTTATATGTCCATTGGGATAAGATAAATTTAAATGTAGACAATGGCTTCTGCAACACTTGCTCCACATTGTCCATATATTTCCTTTTATAAGGGCTTTTACTTCTTGTCAGATCCTCCACATCAGTATGTCAGATCTCTTATCTGGTATCATATACCAAAATTTAAGAAGTAATCAAATTTATCTTATATTTTTTATACCCAAAGTGGAGGCCATAATGCCATCCTTCTTATTCTTTATTTACTCTAACCAGAGTGGGAAATTTCTCTTCCAATGTCCAGGATATTGACAATGGTGACAAGCGACTCTTTTCTTTATTCCACCTTTTGTTTTGAGATCTAAAGACTTGGGCTTTTGTCTATCTTTAGAACTCTTCTAAGATTTGCCTTCGCCTTTAGAATTCTCCTTTATCACTCTGAACACCATCACAGACTTGGTATTGTCTTTCTTCATTTGTTTCTGAGATGTTCTCAACATGCCCAACAACTCTGTCAGTGGCTTGTTAAAGTTGTTCATGTTGTAGTTCATGACAAACTGACTATATGACTCTGGCAGGGACTGTAGAATCACGTCAGTGTCCAGCTCTTGACCCAAGGGGAATCCCAGACTAGATAGGTTCTCCACATACCCAATGAGCTTGAGTACATGAGGACCTACTGGATCTCCTTCTGCCACACTGCACTTGAACAACTCCTTGGAGGGATCATATCTCTCATGTCTTTCCTGATCTTGGTACATGTTCTTGAGATGTGTGACCATCTCAATCACCCCCATGTTCTCATTCCACCTTTGCAACTCATGGTTCATGGAGCATAACATTAGACACTTGACATCCACAACGTCTTCAGTATGCTTCTTATAAGCATCCTTGTCAGCCCGTGGAGCATTTTGAGCCGGTTCATCTGGTTCTGGTGTTTCCAGGAATAGAGCTTGTGCTCCTTTGTGAGAACAATTCTCGACATCCTAAACCAGTCATGGAAGTTGTTCCCAGCAAGTTTGTCCTTCTCAAGGACCAATCATAGAAAAGTGATTGTTTATTGTTGCCATTTGGTTGTACAAAAGAATTGCAATTTTGCCAAAAATTCATTTTTGATTTGATTTGATTTGATTAAATTTGGGCGATAATAATTAGGTCTTTAATTAATTATCATTATAATTATTTTGTTTAGATTGATAACCCTCAAGTATCACTTCATAAAATTGTAGCAAACAATTTTATAATGAGCCAGACCCAAGATAATTCAACTGTGGTCCGATCAACACTGCAAAAATATTCAATCATCAAGGTAGGCAACTTTTACCAATGACATCATATGTAATTATGGATATATGGTATGCAAAACTCCTTGTCATGATCATATGCATGCTTCTGGGCCCATACGTTCTAAGAATCACCAGTTAAGCTTGACCCTATAGACAATACGATAATAATGCATCCCACTTTGACAGAACCTATATTACTATCATCACATTTCCACAAGATAGACTACGCACCACACTTTAGCGTAACCTATGCTTGGTCGAACAAGCATTTCATGTGCATTGCTACTGGAAAGCATCTTAGACTTAAAATGTTTAATTGAAGGATTATATATATATATATAGAGAGAGAGAGATAGAGAGAGAGAGAGAGTCAGGCTAGAATACACTCGAGTGTATCCAGAGTGGAATATACTCAAGTAGTTTTTCATGATGCAATATATTTTTTTAAAATCTAATCTGTTGATCTTCTTAAACATCTCGTGAACAACTCATACACAAAATTTGAGCACATTTGGATATGTATAGCTCATGTTATGAAGACTGCAAAAATTATGCATTTCAAATTAGTTTCGTGTATCGATTTTGTTGCCCTTGGATGAGTGACTTACACTCATCCAAATGGGCTCAAAATTTGTATGTAACCTAGTTATAGTATGACGATGAAGATCAATGGTTTACATTTTACAAAAAATAGTCTTGATATGCAAACACACTTGAGTGTATTCGCGCGATCCGTACACTCGAGTGTATTCTAGCCTGACTCTCTCTCTCTCTCTCTCTCTCTCTCTCTCTATATATATATATATATATATATATATATATATATATATATATATATCGATACTGTATCCAATCACCACATATATAGTATGTATCATATACATGCTATATCCCACAAGGTAAACATGTAATATAAACTAAAAACGATGGTTATGGCCATGTATACTTGTAATTCCTTGGACCCACATGGAATTACTACCACCTAGGTCAATCTCCACATCACATGTATGAACTTGTTGTTGGTGTAGACCTGTGCTTACCAATCTGGGTAGATCGGTTCAACCCTTGAATCGGTTGCCTCACCTCTTGGCTGGTTGGTTGGTCCTCTTATCCAACTGATGTCTGGACACCTTCCAGACATTTAGTTGGGCCTTCTGGGACGGTCGTCTGACCTCCTATCCAACCAATGTATTGACTCCTTCCAAACGGCCAGTTGGATCTACTAGGCGGTCAACTGGTTCCATCGCTATGTCCTCATTGGTCCTCCAGATAGTTGGCTCTTCTCATGAACTGGTTGTCTCACCCAGCAATGAACATCTTCAATGTTGTTGCAAGAAAAAAAAACTATCCTATTGCTGCTTTATTACATTGAATAAGAGAAACCTCAAGTTACATTTAAAGGTAGCAAAGGTAGGAAAGCATTAACTTTACATTGGAAAGTGGGATGTAGAGGCTCGATACACAGACTGAGATAAACAAGAACAAAAATCAAACCATCCAACCACACACAGATTTAGGGTTTAGGCCATAACCATGCTACACATCCTCCATCAAGATCGCTTTTAGGGCAACATGTGTAAATTGCATACACACAAATATATATATATATATATATATATATATAAGTTTGAGATTATGTGGCCTTTGATCGGATACACATATGAGATTAGTTTAAGTATTTGCATTGTATGCAATAAATTAATGATAAAACTAAAAAATCAATCATATCGATTATCCTAAAATATAGTAAATTGACATGGCTCTGATACCACTGTTGGGAAAATGGGCACAAAGTATAGAAGTGGAAGTAAAAATTATATATATATATGCATTCCCATAACATCAAGATTGTATCAACTACTATAAAATAGGAAGGAAGATTTTAGTGAGTTATATCATATCTAGTCCTGGAGCAGTCCAGTGGCAAAAGTTTCTTATTTGCAACTGCTGAGTAGTTGCTCTTGGACGGTGGTTGTGCAGCTCCTGGTCTTCACCACAAACAACTGTCTGGTCAAATACAGCGACTCTAGTGGTCTCACCAGGGACTGCAGGTTGACTTTGCTCTCTGAGCAATAGTGAATGGACTCCTACCTCTAGAGTAGTCCACACAGACCAACTAAAACTCTTGTCATTCACCAAGAATGGAATGAAGGATTTGTCCCTCTCATTGATGTACTAGTAACCAACCTACTCTCCCACAACAACTTCTCAGTTGTTCTCTTCCATTGGATATCCCTCCCTTTTGGGTAGGACTTGCCTAGGCTCTCTCAGTTACCACAACTAGAGAGGACAACAGTTGTCAGAGGAACTGATTCTCAGTTGTATGTGTTGTGTTCTGGGAAGTCCCCAATACCCCTCTATTTATAGTAAAGGTCAGGGTTAGGGTTCCCAGTCTGTACAACATTGTTTGGGAGTGGAAAGGACCAGAAGATCTTGAATTTTAACAACTTGTGAGATGCCAAATGGTCATCTGTCACATCCAGATGGTCATATGTTGTGCGAGACAGTCATCTCACACTGCCCAATGACTGTTTGGTAGTTTTCCAATCGTATACAAATTTAGCAATTTTGATTCCAATTAATATCACATATTAATTTACTTGCACCTCAAGTTTGTGTAATCAAAACTATTTAGGAAACATCCAAAATATTTGTTCGGCCAAATCAAGCCATCTCACCCAGGCAAGATGCCCGTCTAACTCACCCATAAACCCGTCTGGTGAGTAGAGATGAGCTGGTCGGTTCAATCACATTGAATCGATTAGTTCAAGAGAAAAACTTAGCCAATTCAAACTCTGATTATCCTGAACATCCAAACGGCCATCTCAACACTAGAGACTCCCGTTTGGCTGCCCAAACAGACATCTCACTCAGTGAGATGTTCATGTGGAAGGCCAGTTAGCCAATCAATCGATCTGTTGTATGAGTTGAATACCTGAACACTTTAGTAATCAATCCAACTGTCATTCAAGATCAAACTCCTCTTCTAGATGAGTTTCTATGTGTGTGACCCTGTAGGTACCATATCACGTTGGCAGAGAATGTCCATAACTAGCTTATGACATCACAAGCAAGGAGTGGTGCCTAGTTGCACATTGGTGCTACCCAAGTGAATGGAAAGTTGGAGAGCAATTTCAACATACAATCTGTGTAAGGTGTTGTAGTGATTGTATAATTCCTTTGTCTCTGATATCCAAGATGAACTTGAGGCATGAATGGTCACCCTATCAATGTTCAATCCATGATCCTTGAACCAAGAGCAGATTGTCTGAGATAATGTGACCTCAATATCATATATTGATTCACATGTACATGCACATGCATTTCTCAATCTCGCTCATCAAGTGGCCAAGATATCATACTTGAGTAGGAGGGACAAATCCCATATCTACCACTCACAGTCTATCCCCATGTGTCAAAGTCAACCAATCATCACTGTTATAACAACCCATGTTTCAGGATTGTGTTTGATGATGTCAAAACGTACCCAATGACATGTGATGAGTGCAGTGTTTTCAGCTCTAAGAATCACAATCACCACCTTCACCATGAGAGCTGACTATGACTTACCATATGATGGTTTCCACATGTCACTCTCAAGGCGGGTTTGTCAGATACATTGTTCCCTAACATGTATTTGTGTGCTTGGTTTGATATTGCCATATCATGACTAATGAGATTCAGTCATCAACCAACTCACACTCTAGTCTTGTATTAGTGGTGTCTATATACCTTCCATAGTAACAACCGACTAGGAACATAATAAGAATGTACACACTCTTAACATTCGTATGATATTATCCTCCAAGTCACGTACTTGAAGACATATGTCATTGAGTATTATCATTCTTTAGACATTCATAACATTTCCTCATTATCTCATGACTGACTGAAATAGAATGAGTTGGAAGCTTGCCTTTATGAGTGTTAATCAAATCCTTTAAGGTATATGCCATGCCAATCATCATATGATTGGCTCTATGGGCATACCTTTCCAACAAATACATACATTACATATCTAGTTATCTTTTTCATATTGTATTTATGTACCTTTCTACCTTATATAATACATCGATCCATTCTATAGAATGATATATATTCTACTGTTTACTGGATAATAATAAATTGTATAAGTGTCGTATATATTTTATTGTTTACTGCATAATGTATATTAATACATTATATATCTATTGCTTATTGCATTGTAGTACATAAAGTTATACATATATTTACTACAGTAACATTATACTATTTGGGTATTACAACTATGTCTAAAACTATCTTGGGTGCTTTATTTTTTGTGTAGGGAGTATGGATAAGTATAAAATTTCTTTATAAATATTTTACTTATACACAAATATGTATATTTTTCTATTCAATTATATAAAAATTTAAGTACCCATTTTTTCAAAAAAAATGCCGGCCTGAGCGCCCACCTAGTGCTCAAGCGGCCACAAGGTGTTGTCTGCACACCTCCCACTTCCCTCTTTCTAAAAAATGATATATATATACATACATATATACATATTTGAGACTCATTCTCCCATCTAGTCTACTCTCCGGCCATACATGCAACTGTTAAACTCCCACACATGCACATTCTCACACTTGCAGACAGGTAGGCAAACCATGGCGACCGTTGTGTTAAACATAAAAGGTGTTTGTTGTTCTCTTATGCATTGCAAATTCCTATCTTTATGCCTATGTCACGCCTGTGTGCTAACCTCCTCTCTCATACACTGTCTCTTTAGTTCAACTTATGTGAGGTTTACTTTTCTGCCCTCACTTGTTCTCCTATTTTACTCGGCTATCCCACTAACATCACACTTTAACCTTGCTCCATATAAACATATTGGAATCAATACTAGAGGATGTGCACGATTCCTTTCTCTAGTCCCGAGTCCTTCACAATATATAATGCTATTAAAGCCTCTGAGCGACCTCTTCTTGGCGATTGGAAGAAGGATGAAAGAAAGCTAGGGCTCATTCTCTTCCTTGCAAAAACATCCTCGACTCTTCCCTTTCACTTGAAAGAGTCACAACATCCTCCATCTCTCTTCTCTCATGATCATCCTCAAATTGGAAGCACCGTAACCTTCTCTACGTCTGTCTCGTATACAAGGTGTTATCATCCTTCATCTTTTTATGTCAAAATTGGGAAGAGTGATCAGAGATAATGTCATCTATCTGGCCTTCTCAGATTAGGAGGATGTATCTTCTCAAGAAATCAAATCAGGCGGCTAGTCTCTCTCATTTCAGACTATTACTTTGTCTCCAAGTCAGGTTTGTTGTTCCCTCTCAATTCAGGTTGTTACTTCTTCTCCAAGCCAGGTTTTGCCTCTTGTTCTCAATCATATCTATTTCTCTCATGCCTCTTGATGGAACAAAGTTTGCTCTCTCTTCATTGTGCTTGAGCACATAAATCAACTCTCTAACCCCTCACCTCTTTCATCATCTGAGATCTCCTCCTTTTGGTTTGGTTGTGAAGATTATGTTATCTCCTTGTCACTGAATTTTTCTTATCCCTATCATGTGAGATTGAACGTCTCCAATTTCATGTCTATCAAGTTGAATCTAGACAACTTTTTTCTTTGGGAATCCTAGATAAAAAAACCCTAGCTGAGTCATGTTGTCTTTAAGGTTTACTCGTCAGAATTGAAATTCAACCATTAATCATCATTCAGGACGAGACTACAAATCCTAATGTCAATCTTAGGTACAAGGTGTGAATATGAACTGATCGACTACTAAAGCGATGGATCTCTAGCTCTGTCACTAAGGAAGTGATGGGAGAAATCATCAAGTCTAAGACCTCAACTGAGGTATGGTCCACTTTGAATTAAAAGTTTGTTGAATCTTCACACTCAAGAGAATTTGAATCAAAGTTTACAGCTTAGAACCTTTAAGAAAAGAAATGACTCTCTAGATTATTACCTACTAATATTCAAGAGCATTTATGATCATTTGAATGTCATTGGTTGTGTGATTATTGATCAGGAAAGAGTGTTTAGTCATCTAAATGGACTAGACAACCCCGATTATGAAGGGTTTCTAATCCCTATACTACAGAATCCTATACCTATCTATAATAACTTAATATCTCTTTTTCAAGACTTTGAAAGAAGGAAGTATAGAAGGAGAAATTTGTCAATTCTATGATGTTATATACTTGTCAAAATGATACTAGCAGGGGCGCTAATAATCATTAGAACAATTACAACAACAGTTACAATGGACGAGGAAGATCCAAAAACAAAGGAAGATGTAGAGTGTAGACTAACAACTACAATTAGGGAACCCTAGGAAGTGCTGGAGTGCAAAATATCTCTCATTTCTCATCTCAGGGCAGAGGATTATCTCTAGCTACTCAAAAAATTGGTGGTGTTTTCAACAACAATGAAGAGAACCATCCCAAACCACCTTTGTTCTATTAAATATGAGAGAAATGAGGGATGATGCTCTAAGGTGCTACTGTCAATTTGATAATAATTTTCACAACACTATTGTTCTGAAAAATTGAGTTGAAAACACCACTTCTGCTCTAGGTGCTATGAGGATTAATGAAGATGACCTCACTACTTGGCATGTAGGCTCAGGACCAACTGATCACATTGTGTAGAACTCAGGTTATCTAAAATATATGAGGATATATTGTGAGGGTAATTCCATAATGATGGGTAAGGTTTAGTTTGACCCTATATCTCATAAAGTTGATGGACATTTAAATAATTTTACAAGAGTACCTTTGAAAGACATTCTTATTGTTCGAGATATCAAAAGGAAACTTCTCTCTATTTTTAAGCTAACATCTATGTTTCCTTGTTGCTTCATCTCCACAAACAACTTGGTTTTTATTAATGACTCAAAGATCCATATAATCTTAGCTCTGGGGACGTGTAGCAATGGCATGTACTGCATACCAACTGGTGTATACAAGTTGACTTCTGCAAATAAAGAGATTCAAAGTAAATATCTCTTTTTCAATAAAGGAAATAAGTCTGTTGGTCTAGTATAAAATATTAATACATCCAAATAGAACTATTATTAGTCATCTTATAATTGACAAGCGCATAAATAGTCTATCTAGTTTCAATGACATTTGTAGTAGTTGTGAACCAAGTAAAAGTAGATGTCTTCCTATATGTCAACCACTTACAAATTCAACTTGACCATTTCACAAATTCATTATGAAGTATGCAGTAGACCTCATATGCAATCTGTTCATAACTTCTCTTAATATGCTCTCCTTACAGATGATCAAATTCGATATCATTGGATTCTCCCTAAAACAAAGAGTGATTTTACAAATCTATTCATTAAGCTTTATAACATGATTCATGTTCAATTTTGTTCTTCTATTCAATGCTTCGAAAGTGATGGGGGAGGTGAATTCCTGAATGAAAAGTTGCAACAATTTCTTATTGACAAAGGCATATTACATCAAATACCATGTCCACATGATCTGTCTCAATACAGTGTTCTTGAAAGAAAGCACTGACATATTTTTGAAATAGGATTATTAGTGATGTTTGAAGCAGGCTTACCCAAATGGTTTCGGATTGATGTATTCTGTAATGCATCAATCACCTTCCAACTATTCTTCTAAATAATAAATATCCTTATGAAGTTTTATATCAACAAAAGCCTTCCTATCAACACCTAAGGGTACTAGGATCCTTTTGTTATCCTTATCTACAAATCTATACTACTAACAACTTGGATCCAAGATCCTTATCCTGTCTCTTAGTAGGGTATAGTCCACTATATAAAGGATACAAATTCTTTCATCCTACTATAAAGAAACTTTTAATTTCAAGCATGTGATATTCAATGAGAATGTTTTTCTTTTTAGAAATGATATACAGATCAACAAGACTATATGTGCACTAGTTTTAAGCATCTTTCACGATGACCATCTCTTTAATTTACTTGAACTGAAGCTCTATGAAACAAGAAATGAACAAAGTTAAAGTTTCTCTTCACATTTTGACTAAGAAGGAAATATATACCTTGTTCATAAATTGCCCAATTTTGACATCAACAATACCACACAACAACAATCTCCTCTTGAAGCAACAACAATACCAGCTCAATAGAGTGGTCTTGGTGACGGACTTATCTCAACACCTATAGTATGATATTCAAGATGAATCTGAATCGAATGATCTAAACATGGATTATACATTCCATGATAGTCAAGGATCCATAGAACATACAAATTCTCATACCATGATTACTATCGACATACCTATGAATCCAAAAAATATCCACACTGCTCTGAAGGCTAATGGGTCGAAGTTAGCTATTTTAGTGAATTCAAGCCCTAAACAAGACCAACACCTGGAGTCTTATGGAGCAACAAAGTCATTACAATGTGGTAGGATGCAAATGATTGTTTAATACAAAGTAAAAAGTAGATGGCACTGTAGATAGGTTAAAAGCCCGGGTAGTGGAAAAAGGGTTTCATCAGGAAGTTACCTTAAAAATTTTACTCACGTGATAGAGTCTCCTACTATCAAGACTATTCTCACTATTGTTGTATCAAGAAAATGAAATGTAATTCAATTGGACGTTTGTAATGTTTTTCTCAATGGTTCTTTATATACTGAGGTCTAGGTGACTTCGTCACCAGGGTTTGTAGATCAACATAAGCCTAATTATGTCTGCAAATTACATAAAGCTTTAGATGGCCTGAAGCAGGAACTAAGGGCTTGGTATAATCATATTAGTCATTATTTTCTAGAACTCAACTTTCTAACTAGCTCAATTGATTCATGCTTCTTTGTCTTGTCAAATGGTGCTCATCGTTTATATCTTCTATTACAACCCCAATTTTGCATGTGTTTTCATAATTGAAATATAATGATTTTGTGAATTTGGACTTAATTGAAAAGGTTGTATGCTTTGCTTCAAAGGGTGGATTTCTTTGCAAATATCCATTTTTATGGGAATTTCGTGATTCCTATTAATATATTAATCCAATAATGGATATAAAAGAGAAGAAAAGTGGATAAGTCCAAATAATGGAAAAATATAAAAGATAATGGATATTAAGCAAAGTATTTATGGGAAATACTTGGAAATATCTAGAAAGTGGCATTAATGGCCACAATTAAGTAAAATTCGTTTACATATGATTTCTAATAAAAGAAATATGAAAAGAGGAAAAAGGAGATGAAAGATAATGAGAAATCCATGGAAAAAAGAATATCTTAATAAAGAAATAAGTAAGGTAATGTGAAATAATGGATATAGATGCATCTAGAAGGATAATAAGTATCCTTAAAAAGGAATTTTGAAATATTAGAGTTTCTTGGGGTCCAATGAGCCCCAATGGAGAAAAGAAAGGGAAAATACAAATAATACCATATAAGAGGATTATGTGATACTTAATAAATGAATTTTATGGTATTGTTAAGAAGAGATATTTTCTACTATAAGAAAATATAATTTCATGACAATGGATTAAAAGCCAAGCACGAAGAGATTAAAAGAGGTAATTTTTGGATTTCCCTTTAGGAAAATATATTCCTTAATAACCAAGGAATACTAATAAGCAAGGGATGAATTAAAGGAGAGAAGTTACACCTAAACAAGGAAAGTAGGGTTCCTATGGATAAATGGGACTGGTTTTCCTCATGGTTAAGCACGATGGGACGTTGCTACCCTCCCCTATATAAGGGGTAGAACCCCTGGTTTGAGTTCAAGAGAGATCCCACGGTCTCCTCCTTATTCTTTTTGTGCAAACCCTAGTCGAGAGTATAGATCTATCCCAAGGGCACCAGGGAGCGGTGTTGAAGTCTCGTCGGAGGCACGAAGCTCCCATGATGATCTGAGATGATCGGCCATCATCTCCATGACCACGGCCGTTGAGCAGAGCCTGCAGAAGGCCGGTACCAAGGTTGTAGGTTGCACACTTGCCCAGCCCTAACCAGCCGCATTGGTCGCGAGCTGGGTGGTGCCCCAAGTGTGGCGGGATGCAGCAGAGCTAGGGCCATGGTTGGTGGCAGTCGTCGAGCCCTGGGGAAGAGGGGACACACCCGCAACGTGCTGCAGATCGACGGCGTCGCTAGGTTGCGCGAGGTTGAAGACAACCCATCAGCTTTGGACCATTTTACCCCTCTAGGGTATGAAGCGCCTATCACTTAAATGAGGGAAAAACTGTAATTTGATTATATTTCCAAATTGAGTTACGTTGCACAAAGGAGATGATGTGGCACTTGATGAATAGTCCAAGTAAGTTTATTTTGCAAAAATCGTATCTCTTTATTGGTAGCTCGGATTAATGCGTATAAAATATGAAAGTTGCTAAGAAAAATGAGAGGAATCCACTAAAAATAGTTTCAGAAGCTAATTCCTCTTGCAATTCAGAAATTAGTGGAAGTTATCAACTTGAATGCTTTAATGATTAAGAAACCCTAATTTGAGATGATTAATGTTTTTAGGAGGGGTTTATGGATGATTCAAGTTGATATTAGTCTATTAATTGTAAAAAGGTACATTAAGAACAAAAAGGATGAACTTTACACGTAATTGGATTAATTTAGAGTTCCATATACATGAACGAGCTTTAATGGGCCTTGAAACCCTAATATTATTAATTGTGACTCTTAATTCCTTTAATTATTCAAATTCATGGATACAGTTGAGATATGATGGTTCTAAGCTATTTTGAGTATAAAAGTTCCTAATTGTGGATAAATACCCTTAATATAGAAATTAGGGTTTTTTAATGGATAATGGTGGAATTAATGATAAATAGAGTTCATGTGTGAATTAGATCATAATGAACTATGAGTTGTTAATCTGGAAGGAGCCAAAGATGATAATTAGGCCTAATGATCTTGTCATGAATTAAAAGGATAAAAATGGTAGTTTTAAGGTAAAAGAGGCATAAGAGACTTAATTGATGTTTAATTGTGCCTTTAATCCGAAATTAAGGTTATATGTTATTAAAAGGTAACCTTAATATCTTTCGTGAAGAATAGATGAGATAATTAGGGCTTGTGAGTAATCGTATAAAATTAGGGTTTAAAATAGTAAAGAATGAAGTGAAACCCTAATTGCAATGGAAACCCTAAAAGTGGACTAGAAACCCTAGGAAGAGAGATAGGTTTAATAGATCTTGATGGCATGATCAATAATAGGAAATTGTATGCATATTTCAGGATCTCTTTGTGTGCTTGCTTTCCTATTGGATTTCTTGCATTGATTGGATTAATTATGTCTCAAATCAGCCTGAAAGGTATGTGGTTACACTTATGAATATCCTGAATTAGTTTTATGAGGATTTTTGAAGTTTTCATCGGTGACTTGAATTAAACTGTTGGATGAATTTAATCCATGCAAACTATAATGTGGATATGACTATCACCTAAGATATGTGCCTACTAGCTCAGATCCTAGTCCCCTCTATAGCTTGATAGATTGACCTAGTACATGGCTACCTATGGGGTAGGTCCATCAGGTCATTGGATGACTTAGTACATGGCTACCAATGGGGTAGGTCCATCAAGTCACCTTGAGTCAGGGATTGGGCTACCTTTGGGTAGGGCCATACAACTCCATAACCCTCAGTATTGTCTACTTGTGAGGTAGGGCCATGGGGGTAAGGATCTACCATGTGAGAGACGTAGTATCCAAGTCCACTGCAGGGACAACACAGAGATAGGGGATAGGTAAGGATTGAGTAGTATTGCTTAAGATGTAATCTTGGCTGTTAAATGATATTTGGTTGATTACATTGTTAACATAGTTGCATGATTATTGTTTCCCCCACATACCGACATATTCATTTATGCTGACTGACGTTTTGTTTATCGACGGTTTAGGTACAAGTTTGAAAAGGAAAAATAGTAAAGTGGCATATGTGAAATTAAATAAGAATTAAAGTACAAAGGAGGATTAGTTAGAATAGACTCCAAATGTGGATAGAAGTAGATATCCAAGTTTTTGAAAAAGGTATGAAAAGTTTAATTCTTTTTTCCAGCCTTTCAGTTTAGTTTGGTAGAATTTGATAATTATTATCGATTATTTGTCAAACCTTTGATCCGGAAAATTGGGATAATTGCTATGACCTCTTGGCCTCCCTTAATTGGGGGTTACTGGGAGGTGGGGTTGTTACATTTGGTATCAGAGCATAGGTTCCTCATTTAATCTTTAATAATTATTAAATTTTAAAAATTCCATAGAATCGAGGGAGTTATTAGAGGATTTTCCAAAAGACAGAGGTGTCTAGAAAAGGATCACATCCGGGGGCTGGCAATATTTTCTTTCGCACCACTAGTCAGAATACAAGGACTCCCAGATTTGTGTGGCTGCCTGGCCAATGTCTCAGGATCTGACTCGAAATAAGATACCTTTAGGACTCTCTCATCTTGTTCATCCCTTCTCAACTCAAATGCTGTTAAGGATTTTAAGGATTAGGGTTTTCTCTCTCTTCCTCACCCTCTTGAGATATGTGTAAAGTTCATAAGGTTTAAGGAATCCTCCACCAAATTAATGAAAAGCATGTAAATAAGATGTCATGGACATAAGCTTAATAGTTTAAGCGTAAACTAAAGAATAGTTGCATGCTTAGGTTGCATGGCATGTGTTGTCATGCCCTCATGAGAGACCTGAGGTTAGATCTCCTTGTCACGAGGATGAGTGGGGAGTTAGTCTTGGAGGTAGAGACCTTCATTATAAGTAGAGACCTAGCACAACCTTTGAGGATGATGCTTACCCTAACCCTAAGTGGTGGTTAGAGAGAGAGATGGCATGATGAGTTAGATGTCATGATAGACCAGGTGTGTGGACATGCTTTTGGATGCCCATGACGTTATGATCCATGTGAGGTTGAATGCCCTAGTACCTTTGGTGACCCAACCTTGGAAAGGGTTGTGCATGTTAGGGTGAAGGATAACTCCTTCATTGAGGAGCTTAGTGATGACCATATAGAAACCATATGGGCTTATATGAGCATGGAAGAGTATGCTCCGAGAGTACGAGAGTAGTATGGGTGGTAGGCTAAAACCCTGGCCAGAAAGGTATGTTGGATAGCTTATGAGATAAGTAAGAAGAGCTATGGATAATCTTGAGCGAACATAAGTTTGAACATAGGCTTCACCCATGTAGCGGTATGATTGTGAGCTTGATCCTTCATGGAGAGAGGACCTCTAATAGTAAGGTTGTTTGTAGGGTCAGCTCTAGAGAGAGAGAGCAGGACCCAAGCAAGAAGGTTGAGAGCTTAGACTCTGAGATATGAGGAACAGTGGGGAGTTGAGGATGATGTGATCTAAGTGGATGGTTGCGGTTGCCGCATGCATGATCCCTGGAGGCTGATGATATCTTAGTTGCCTTTAGAGGAACCCAACCCTAGAAAGAGGATGAGGTTGCTAGTACCTATATGCAAATAGGTGCTTACCTTCTGAGCTAGGAAGAAGAGTTCCTTAGACCTGAAGAGGTTTAGTAACAGGTTGCGAGGCCTTATACCTAGTTGGTTGTCTTTGAGAAGGACTCCACTCTGAAGTGTGGCTCGAGTAGAAGGATGAAAGGAAGTGCATGTTATACCTTGTGCATGTTTGGTTCGTGGTTAAGAGGCTGAGCATGTAGTTGGACACCCAAAAAGTGAACCTAGGGTTCCTAGGCCTAAGAGGGGAAGTGGTGTACCTGATGCTCATGATGAGATTTGAGTTTTATAGATTCGAGCATGGTACTCCTCATGTTTAGAGGAAAGGGAAACCCCTTAAGTTTAAGGTATGTTTGATGAACCCCTCATAGATAAGTTGGTGACATGGAAAGGTTTGTTCTTGGTCCAATGTTGAGGAATGAGGACAAGTATGGCCTAGCATGGTTTAGTAGGTGGTCTGCTTGTGCCTTAGTAGCTTGCTAGCTCATGTGGATGTAAACCCTAGACATAAGGACGTTTGTGACCTTTGTTATCAAGGTGTAGTTTCCTCCCATCCTGTGAGAGGGACCCTTTTGTAGGGAGTATACCAATTTTGTTGGTTTGAGGTAACCTAAAGAGGTCTCATAGGATCTTGAGAAGCTAAGTGAAAAATACATAGTATGATAATGAACTTGTAGACCCATAGATAACCATCTCTAAGTTCATGTGGATGTGTTACCATGGAGGTAACCGGTGTGGGGCCTGACCAAGGTAGGCAGGTCGCCATGACCCCTACGAAAGGATGAAAGTAAGCCCTTTAATGCAGAGAGAGATGATGGAGACTTGGGTAAGGTTCTAAGTTGGACATGTAATATAATGGAATCCTAAGTCTAACCTAGGGTCAGGTAGGGATAAGAACGATGGAAGTAGGAGTTTCCTAATTCCCTAGTTGCACATGACCATAGGGTCGGGAGGTAACAACTATCATTGTATGAGGGCCATGGGTTAGGAGATTGATCACCTTCATGAACTCATGGGACCCAAAGGGAAGATGAGGAGGGCACTCTCTGGATGCATAAGGGAAGAGGGATGACCCCAAAAGTGTTGGCACTCTATAGACCTAGAGGAGATGACCAAGGATTGTGTGGTGACCCAGTAGGTTCGAGGTCAGTTTTTCATGGAAGTAACTTTGATATCAAGATGATCGTGATGTAGAGACATATGTTGCACATTTCAACTTAGATTTGAAGGTGTACTGGCAAGGTGGGATGTACCATCTCTACTCTTGGAATGGGAAGAACTTGGTATTTGGACTGCAACTAAATGCTTATTTCCTCTTGTTATGGGAGTGAGAGATAGGACAATACGCATGCCATACACCAAGGATAAAATATGATGTGAGTTGGAACGTTGCTATGAGGTATAAGGACGGAGATGATAACATACCCTTATGGAGTAAATGATTCAAGAATGGTTTAAAAACATCAAGAGAACTAAGGTACCCAACTTATGAGGATGTTTTTATCATGAGCTATGTGGAATTTGTGAGTTATACAAGGTTGAGTTCTAAAACCAAGAAGATGAGCTCAGGGTTTTCTTGATGAAGATATACTTCGAGTTTGAGATGAGATAATAAGTGGAATACATGGAGGTGTATGTCTTCAACATTACCTAACACCTAAGGATGTGAAGTGGTAGTGGATACTCTGGCTGAGATGCAGCTGCCTAGTTTAGCTAGAGGCTAGAAGAGGCTATTAGGTTAGCCCTAAGTTTGAAAAAGAAGATATGTTTGGCTAACACTCAGATGTAACGAGATCATTGATCAAGTTAGTGGTTGCTTAGTTAGCCAGCCTAGGCCTTAATGCAATAAAAGGATGGTGGTAGAACCTCAGATGCACTTCTCTAGAAAAGAAGGTGATGAAACCCCGTCTAGTGTGGTTTAGAGTTTCCGAGGAATCAATCTTGAGGAATCATGACATACAGGAGATCATGATTTAAGATCACCATACACCATGGTACTACGAAGATAGTAAGTGGCAGTATTACTTTGGATGCCTAAGATGAAGTTGCATGTGGTATGTTTCCATGCCCAATAGGAGGTGAAGGATAAACACCAGTAACCCAGTGTATTGATATAGAGGATAAAGAGTCCCCGAGAGGGAATGGGATTTCATCACCATGAATGTTGTGGTAAGCCTCCCATGGACCAAGGAAGGTTGAGATGTGATATGGGTTATCGTAGATCGCCTTACCTAGATGACATGAGAAAGAAAGAATACTCAAGGGATGGATCCGGTTGAACTACATATGAGAAGGATGGTTCAACTACACCATGATGCGAGTTCAAAAGTTCTTGAGTATAACCTAAAGATTCACTTCCATGCAGTGGAAATAGGTACATGAAGAACCCGATATTAGTACAGTTTATCACCCCTAACTAATGGTTAGTATGATCCAGACTAGAGGGTCTGATGAGAGAATGTGTTCTCATTCAGGGTGATACATGGAGACAGTTCTTGTCCTATGTAAGATGTGATGACAACCACCATAGATAGTATCAGGATGTAAAGAAGCTTTGTAAGGGAGGTTGTGTCGGTTACCACTTCATTAAGATGATGTTGGTGAAAGGACCTCGCGAAGGTCGGAAAAGGACCACAACGTGTGCAGATGAAGTTGCTTTGATCATGCAATGGCCAGAAGAGAGCCCAGGGGCAACATGAGTCGTGAGCTGATGCAAATCAGACTGACATGCAGTTCACTGTGGGAGAGTATGTGATGAGAAAATCCGACTCCTCTAAGTTATAGTTATGAGAGCTGAGTCCCCGATACATGGGTTCATTTGAGATGGATTGGTGGAGAAGGTTATGTTTGACCTTACCCCTCATGATAAAGTAATGTGTGATGAGTTCCATGTGTCCAATTTAGAGCACTATGTGAGGTACCCGGACCATGTGCTGAGCAATGAACCTAGTGAGCCCCAAGGGAATCTGAAATGACTTGAGTCACCTGTGAGGTTTATAGAGGCCAAGGTGAAAGAACTCAGAGAAAAGAATATGTGATGATAAAGGTTCTTTGGAAGCACCATGGATAGGGTAAAGCCACATAGGGGTCAATGATGGACATGGAAAGGTCTTATCCTAAATTGTTTGTTTGCTTGATGGAATTTTGAGGACAAAATTCTTATAACAGGGGAAGGATGTTACAACCCCAATTTTGCATGTGTTTTTATAATTGAAATATTATGATTTTGTGAATTTGGACTTAATTGAAAAGGTTGTATGATTTGCTTCAAAGGATGGATTTCTTTGCAAATATCCCTTTTTGATGGGAATTTCGTGATTCCTATTAATATATTAATCCAATAATGGATATAAAAGAGAAGAAAAGAGGAAAAGTCCAAATAATGGAAAAAGATAAAAGATAATGGATATTAAGAAAAGTATTTATGGGAAATACTTGGAAATATCTAGAAAGTGGCATTAATGGCCACAATTAAGTAAATTCATTTACATATGATTTCTAATAAAAGAAATATGAAAAAAGGAAAAAGGAGATGAAAGATAATGAGAAATCCTTGCAAAAGAATATCTTAATAAATAAATAAGTAAGGTAATGTGAAATAATGGATATAGATGTATCTAGAAGGATAATAAGTATCCTTAAAAAGGAATTTCAAAATATTAGAGTTTCTTGGGGTCCAAGGAGCCCCAATGGAGAAAAGAAAGGGAAAATAAAAATAATACCAAATAAGAGGATGATGTGATACTTAATAAATGGATTTTGTGGTATTGTTAAAAAGAGGTATTTTCTACTATAAGAAAATATAATTTCGTGCCAATGGGTTAAAAACCAAGCACAAAGAGATTAAAAGAGGTAATTTTTGTATTTCCCTTTAGGAAAATAGATTCCTTAATAACCAATGAATACTAATAAACAAGGAATGAATTAAAGGAGAGAAGTTACACCTAAATAAGGAAAGTAGGGTTCCTATGGATAAAGGGGACTGGTTTTCCTCGTGGTTAAGCATGATGGGATGTTGCTACCCTCCCCTATATAAGGGGTAGAACCCCTGGTTCGAGTTCAAGAGAGATCCCACGCTCTCCTCCTTATTCTTTTCATGCAAACCCTAGTCGAGAGTATAGATCTATCCCGAGGGCACCAGGGAGCAGTGTTGAAGTCTCATCAGAGGCACGAAGTTCCCACGATGATCTGAGATGATCGACCATCATCTCCAGGACCACGACCATTGAGCAGAGCCTGCAGAAGGCCAGCGCCAAGGCTGCAGTTCGCATGCTTGCCCTACCCTAACCAACCGCATTGGTCATGAGTTGGGTGGCGCCCCAAGTGTGGCGGGATGCAGCGGAGCTAGGGCCATGGTTGGCGGTGGTCGTCGGGGCCTGGGGAAGAGGGGACACACCCACAATTTGTTGTAGATCGATGACGTCGCTAGGTTGCGTGAGGTTGAAGACAACCCATCAGCTTTGGACCATTTTACCCCTCCAGGGTATGAAGCGCCTATCACTTAAATGAGGGCAAAATTTTAATTTGGTTATATTTCCAAAATGAGTTACGTTGCATGAAGGAGATGACGTGGAACTTGATGATTGGTCCAAGTAAATTTATTTTACAAAAATCATATCTCTTTATTGGTAGCTCGGATGAATGTGTATAAAATATGAAAGTTGCTCACAAAAATGAGAGGAATCCATTAAAAGTAGTTTCAGAAGCTAATTACTATTGCAATTCGAAAAGTAGTCGAAGTTATCAACTTTAATGCTTTAATGATTAAGAAACCCTAATTTGAGATGATTAATGTTTTTAGGAGGGGTTAATGGATGATTAAAGTTGATATTAGTCTGTAAATTGTAAAAAGGTACATTAAGAACAAAAAGGATGAACTTTACATGTAATTTGATTAATTTAGAGTTCCATATACATGAATGAGCTTTAATGGGCCTTCAAAACCCTAATATTAGTAATTGTGACTCTTAATGGCTTTGATTATTCAAATTCATGGATAAAGTTGAGATATGATGGTTCTAAGCTATTTTGAGTATAAAAGTTCCTAATTGTGGATAAATACCCTTAATATGGAAATTAGGGTTTTCTAATGGATAATGGTGGAATTAATGATAAATAGAGTTCATGTGTGAATTAGATGATAATGAACTATGAGTTGTTAATCCGGAAGGAACCAAAGATGATAATTAGGCCTAATGATCTTTTCATGAATTAAAAGGATAAAAATGGTAGTTTTAAGGTAAAAGAGGCATAAGAGACTTAATTGATGTTTAATTGTGCCTTTAATTTGAAATTAAGGTTATATGTTGTTAAAAGGTAACCTTAATATCTTTTGTGAAGAATAGATGAGATAATTAGGGCTTGTGAGTAATCGTATAAAATTAGGGTTTAAAATAGTAAAGAATGAAGTGAAACCCTAATTGCAATGGAAACCCTAAAAGTGGACTAGAAACCCTAGGAAGCGAGCTAGGTTTAATAGATCTTGATGGCATGATCAATAATAGGAAATTGTATGCATATTTCAGGATCTCTTTGTGTGCTTGATTTCCTATTGGATTTCTTGCATTGATTGGATTAATTTTGTCTCAAATCAGCCTAACAGGTATGTGGTTACGCTTATGAATATCCCGAATTAGTTTTTCGAGGATTTTTGAAGTTTTCATCAGTGAATTGAAGTATACTGTTGGATGAATTTAATTCACGCAAACTATAATGTGGATATGACTATAACCTAAGATATGTGCCTACTAGCTCAGATCCTAGTCCCCTATGTAGCTTGATAGATTGACCTAGTACATGGATACCTATGGGTTAGGTCCATCAGGTCATTGGATGACTTAGTACATGGCTACCAATGGGGTAGGTCCATCAAGTCACCTTGAGTCAGGGATTGGGCTACCTTTGGGTAGGGCCATGCGACTCCATAACCCTAAGTATTGGCTACCTGTGAGGTAGGGCCATGGGGGTAAGGATCTACCATGTGAGACAGGTAGTATCCAAGTCCACTTCAGGGACAACACAGAGATAGGGGATAGGTAAGGATTGAGTAGTATTGCTTAAGACGTTATCTTGGATGTTAAATGATATTTGTCAGATTATATTGTTATTATAGTTGCATGATTATTGTTTCCCCCACATACCGGCATATTCATTTATTCTGACCGACATTTTGTTTGTCGGCGGTTTAGGTACAAGTTTGAAAAGGACCCCCACATACCGACATATTCATTTATGCTGACCGACGTTTTGTTTGTCGGCGGTTTAGGTACAAGTTTGAAAAGGACAAACAGTAAAGTGGCATATGTGGAATTAAATAAGAATTAAAGTACAAAGCAGGATTAGTTAGAATAGACTCCAAATGTGGATAGAAGTAGATATCCAAGTTTTTGAAAAAGGTATGAAAAGGTTAATTTTTTTCTTCAGCTTTTCAGTTCAGTTTGGTAGAATTTGATAATTATTATCAATTGTTTGTTGAACTTTTGATCCAGAAAATTGGGATAATGGCTCTGACCTCTTGGTCTCCCTTAATTGAGGGTTACTGGGAGGCATGGTCGTTACATCTTCTTTTGTATGTCAATGACATTCTAATCACAGGAAATAATCAAGAATTGGTTGATGGGATCATATGCACATTGGGACAAGAATTTTCACTTCAAAATATGGGCAATCTACACTACTTCTTGGGCATTTAAGATGACGAAAATAACAATGGTTTACTTCTACATTAGATAAAATAGGCCTATGAGATTCTACAATGAGAAAATATGGTAGACTACAAACTGATTTCATCACCTTTTAGTCCCTTTGTTTTATGAGAATATGTGAAATAAGAAGGAGATGTCCTCACTCATCCTACTACCTGTAGAAGTATTGTTGGCTTGTTACAATATCTAACTCTAACCAGACACAACATCATGTATGGGGTCAACATTTCCTGACAATTTCTCCACTTTCCTACTACCATACACATGAATTTGGTCAAGAGGATTCTTCAATATGTTAAATCCTCTATTCATCTGGGTATTCTGATTTATTCTAACTCAACTTTACATGGTAGTTCTTACTCAGATGCGGATTTGGTTGGGTATCCTTTAACAAGACTATACACAAGTGGTTTCTCTAATATTCTAGGCAGAACATGCATCTTATTGTCTTCAAAGAAGCAAACTACTATTTCTAAGTCCAACACTGATGCTCAGTATATGTCTATTTCCATCACGACAGCTGAACTCATGTTGATTTCCCAACTGTTATGAATGCTCACATTCCTCAGCTACAACCATTCATTAATCTCTATTGTAGTAACATCAGTGCTTTGCACTTATCTAGTAATCATGTTCTTCATGCGAGGACTAAGCATATTGAGCTAGACTATCACAATATTCATGAAAAGGTTGATCTAGATCACATTACTACTGAATTTGTCACATACAAAGACCAAGTGGATGATATTTTCATGAAAGTTGTTTCTAAACATGTGTTCAAGTTTCTAAAACACAAGTTGGGTATGCGATCATCTCAGTACTAGTTTTTTTTGGGGGGGGGGGGTTGTAAATGTAAAGCATGTCCATTGTTCTCTGATGAATTGTAAATGCTTGTGTTTATGCCTATGTCATGCTTGTGTGATGACCCCTCTCTCTCGCACTTTCTCTTCAGTTCAACTTACGTGAGGTTTACTTTTCTTCCCTCACTGGTTCTACTACTTTACTTGACTGTGCCACTGGCATCACACTGTAACCTTGCTCTATAAATATATTGGAATCAACACTAGAGGATGTGCATGATTCCCTTCTCTAGTATCGAGTCCTTTACAATCTATTAGGTTGTATATGGGAATTGTAGGGTAGGGTAATGTCTTACTGATATCATTAATCTCAATAAAATTGTGTGGTATGGGTAGGGAAAGTATCATTTTTTTGAAAACTTTTATGATGTTCTATCCTACACCCATGATAAATGGGTAAGCCAACAGGTGAAATTGGTAAAACAAAACAGAAAGAGATTCATTTATTTTCAATATTTTTTCCACAATATTCCTACATCAAATAGAAGAGACTGTCAAAATAAAATTTAAATAGTAAGAAGTTATGCTTCTAGTGATATATTCCCAAAAAATTATGTTAAACCCAACATTTATTTTTAGAAAGAAACTCTATTTTTTAGTGTATAACTTATTATTCAAGAATGTGTTTCTCTCTCAATTGTATGATATAAAGCTTTTTACATTCTACTAACTATTTTTGTCAAGTTGTTGAAAAAATAGTAGAACATATTAATCAAGTAGTGGTGAGGCTTGTGGAGTTTTTTGTAGAAATTTGAAAATACTTTATAACTCCAAACTTTCTATTCAACCTTATATTAATGGGTAAATGAGGAAGTAGGAAGAGAAAAAATTATCCCCTTATCCCATATTTTTTTATTCACGGGTAAAGAAGACAAAGGATAAATAGTTGATGTGTAAAAATATGTTGATCCTTACCCTATCCTACATGATGTGGGAAGTGGGCAAAAGGGTAATACCATACCATATATAGTCGTATGTGGAAAGGTACTTTATTTTGCTAATGAGGTACTTATGTGTAATTTTTGGGTACTTCATTTATAATAATGAGGTACTTTATGAGAATGATAGCTTTTAACTTAGACACAAATTACTACTTCATATACTATTATGCATAAAGATTGCATTTTTCTTGAAGTGATTTCTTGTTCCATACAAAGTTGGTATATTTGTTGTGATTTTGATCTTGTAAGTTGATTAAACAAGTGTTGTATGTTTTATTCAATAAATTTCTATTTTATACACTATTTTACATGTTACTTATACAACTTTCATTCTTTGTATGGTACAACATGCATTTGGGATGATTTTTCTTCATAATGTGATACTTATATAATTGCAAAGTACAATTTACACATAAGTTTATAAGTACTCAAACATTTAACTTATATAATAGTCACAATTGTTTTTGTAAAGTGATAAATATGGGCATACACATAAGATGGTGCTTTCATATAGTTCAGGACTAGATGTATATGAAAGTAAGATGCATCTATTGCAAATTTAGGTATAAACCAGTGAAATTTTGTTAAATGTTTATATTTACTATATCGATATTCAAATAGTAGGCTACCAATGTCCATTTAAGAGTTGAATTATTTGTTGAATAAATAGCTTTATGAAGTATTTTTGTCTTTTGATAAAGTGCGAGGTACTTTTATTGTTATATCTTGTACATTTGATACAATATGATATACTTTTGTGCATATATTGAGTACACTTTTCCCTTTCACTTTCTCTCTCTTATTGTTACAATGACCTTTACATGAAGTACTTTTACCATGATATGATATCACATGTATATTATGTATGTTCTTTCTCTCCATTCACTTTCTCTCTCCTATGTGTATAATGACATTTAATTAAAATGTATACAAACAAGAGCTGTGTAAGAAAATATGAAGACAAAATGTATGAATCTCACTTTTTAAATAAAATATATAATGAAGTTCATACACTTATATTATGAGTACTACTATTTATATGTGCAAAAACTATTGCCTTGATAATATATTTTCATTATAACATAAACCATGTGTACATGTCATAGTAGATTACTTAGAATCATTTTGAATAGTTATTATCCACTATGGAGTACCTTGGTATGTCACATAATTATAAAATTGTATTAGGCATACCATTATTATTAATCTTAGCATAAATCTTTAGGTGAAATATAAATTCCTTGATTCACCCTTGTCCTCCTCATTTACCTTATCGGTAAGAGGGTAAGTGCAAGGGGAGGGTAAGGATATTGGTGGTGTGGCAAATTACCCATACCCTTACCCTCCACACCTGGTGGATAAGGGTAAGGGTAAGCCCTTACCCTCCACATGCCTTCCCCATTGACAAACCTAACAATGACTCATCCCTATAGCATCATGCATGCCTCTTGGTGGGTACTATCAAATGTGTAACTTTTTCTATTTTATAAATAAATAGATTTTTGACTTTTAAGCCATCAATTATTAACCTTCAAACAACATATCCCAAGACTTTTCAGTGTATTTTGTGTTTCCATCATCTTGGACACTAAAATGTATAGTATTATGGTTTGACAACATATATCAAATAGGAAATGTATATACACATAATAATAGAGTATTGATGCAGAAAACACACATAACACGTCTACAAAGTCACCTATTTCATAAAAATCATAAGTGCATATGTAGAATTGGGGAAACCTCGACGGCCATTGGAGGATCCTTACAATCTGCATCCTTTGATGTTAATGAATATGAAGTTATCATGGGAGTGGACCCAAAGAGGAATCCTAAGCCACCATCCTCATCGAAGGTAACAATTGGCAAAGAAGTCAAAACTTGGGTGGACATCTTTAAGAAACTGACTCTCTAAGAATGTGGATCTAAAGAAAACTGATATTGAGATGGTCGAAGGAAAGATGATCTATCCTAAAAAATTATGGAAAGTAATGTGTCCAGATGAATTCGTGCCATTTTGGGATACATCATAGGACTTCATCCACATTCGCAGATGCTTGTGATTTGTATGGCACAAATTTGGAACGACAAATGATCCATTGAAGTAAAATTAAGAGGCAAGGGCTTCTTCCTGGTTCTATTATCAAATGATAAAGATATGGCTAATGCTTTAGTGGTTGGAACATGGTTCATCACTGCAAAACCTATGATACTTAAGAGATGGGAAATGGGTTAATGGATGGAGAAACTGAAACAATATTTGATCTCAATTTGGATTAAAATATTTGGTTTATGGTTGGAGTTATGGGATACTGAAATGTTTAATCATGTAGGCTCTTTCCTAGATAAACATATACGTCTAGACTAATTAATAGTGGAGTTCAGAAGACTAGAACATTAAGGACCTCAAGTTCTTATCCATTTCGACCTCCATTTTTTGAAGAATCTAAAGATCCAAAGTGATGATGGTCAATTGGATAACACATCTTTTGAATATGAATGGGAACCAAGAAGATGCACACATTGCGGAAATTTTGGTCATGAATCCAATATTTGTTATGATGTTATCCCAAAACCTAAAGGAGATATGATAATAAATATAAAGGTTTGGGTTCCAAAAGTAAATATATCTGGGAAAGAAGTAGAAGAATTAGATATATTTAGTGATGTTGTTGTGGATACTCCTATCATGGTGGAAGTCAGTTCTGTCAATATTGTAGACAGGGTGTTTGATATTGGTCATGTTACTGAGATTCCTAGTAGTCAGCTTATTGTATCAAATTCTACCACACCTGACCCATCTCCATGGAAGGTATAGGTTAGGAAATCACAATCCCCACTAAGTGTGCACATTTAAACCATTGGTACTGTCAGCCAGATTTTCGCAAATAAGTTTTCTCTTTTAGAACATCTTCATGAAGAAGAGAATGTACACATGAGGCGTGAATTAGTCCCAGGAAGACCCCCAATGGATAATCAACTCTCTATTATAGAATTTGAGAGGGGCCCATAATAAGTTCTCACGTATCAGGGATGAGATTCAAAGAGTGAGATTTGATGTCTATATTATCTTAAAATCAAGGGAAAATAAAAGGATGTATCTTCTATTGTTGATTTTATTTGGGTAGGATCTTCTTTCATTTCTAATAGTGCAATATACTCCTATACTCATATTATTCTCATGTGTAAGGATCCCTCTATCAATATTTAGAAGATTAAAGCGACTTAACAAATTCTTGATTGCTCTCTTACTAAAGTGCTCATAATATTTCTATGTTTGTTGTGTATTGTTCTAACTATGATAATGATAGGTCCTCTCTCTGGATTAGTCTTTGGTTCATATAAATTTATATTTAGGGAACTTGGGGTGTCCCGAGAGATTTCATCAATGTTATGTTGAACAGAAGAAAGTTGGGAAAGTATCCTCTTTCTGCTAGAAGTATAGAAGAGTTTAACAAAGCCTTGCTTAATACCAACCTTCTGGAGATAGTCAATAAAGGCCCATACTACACATGGGATACTAGAAGCAACAAGGGTGTAAATACTTTCTCAAAGATAGATATAATATTTTCAAATATTGTTTTACTTAACCTCTATTCTAATGCATGGGGAGAAGCTATAATACAATTTTTGGTGATTGTCGTATCATTACATTTCTTATTGAAATATATAAAAAGTGCCAGTATCCTTTTCATTTTTGAATTCGTGGGTCACTCAAAAAAGGTTTTATGGAGGTATCAGAAAATCTTAGCATGAGTGGTCCTATGTACAAGGTTTATTGTAAGCTAAATGCCCTTAGAAATGCTTTACTGCTCTGGAACAAAAACACTATTGGTAACTTTATCTCTAAAGATAAAGAACTTGAAGCAAAATCTATCATGCTTCGAGACTTGCAGGATGCCTGCCCTATGAATACTAATTTGCAATTGGATCTAAATCAAGATTTGAATGAGGTGTGATCTGCTCTTAAACATGTAAACATTTTTCTCAAGAAAAAGCCTATAATTTAGTGGTTAAAAGTTGGTGATTGGAACTCATCTTTTTTCTATACCTCTGTCAAGTCACAAAAATTAAGGAACAATCTCTAGGTTGTAAATGTTAATAATCTGCTATTATACAACAATAAAGAGATC
Organism: Alisma plantago-aquatica; assembly: GCA_963693085.1. Taxonomy (NCBI): domain Eukaryota; kingdom Viridiplantae; phylum Streptophyta; class Magnoliopsida; order Alismatales; family Alismataceae; genus Alisma; species Alisma plantago-aquatica. The sequence continues at coordinate 398,374,558 of OY856410.1, forward strand.
AGTGAATATTTTGTTATACATTACAAGGAGACTTTCAATTCCACCAATAACTCCTTTGTATGTTGGGATGTTGGATGCAAGATCTCACCCTCTCTCAGTATAAAAATGATATGCTCAGGAAATGGTTCACAAAGGAAGAAGTTCTCCATGTGTTTAAAAATCTAAATCTTGATAATGCTCCTGGACCAGATTGGTACAATGATATATACTACAAAGAATGTTGGGATCTTATTGTCTCAGATATTACTAAAGTTGTGCTCATTTTTTTGATAATGGGAAACTCCTTACAAAATGTAACATAACTATTATTACTCTGATTCCTAAAATGTCTTGAGCAGTTTGCATTAAAGATTTTAGACCCATCTCTCTCTGTAACATTATCTACAAAGTCATTACAAAGATCCTTGGTAACAGATTGAAGAGTTTTATGGGTGATATTTTTGTCTTAAATCAAGTTACCTTCATTAAAGGAAGATCTTTTAGGGAGGTAATTATGCTAGCCAATGAAGTACTTAGTTCTTTTCCTAATGTCCATGGGACTAAAAGAATGTGCATTAAGACTGAATCATCCAAATCTTGTGATTTAGTTAGATGCAATTATATTCTCTTTATAACAAATGAAATGGGTTCCCTATGTGCTAGATTGGATGGATTGAGGAATGTTTCCAATCAACATTTTTTTAAATCCTAGTGGATGGGATTCCTTTGTCCCTTATTATTTCTTTAAATGGAGTTAGACATGGAGATCCCCTGGCTCTTTTTCTTTTCATCTTTTCTATGCAGGGCCTTTCCTCTTTGATTGGAGATTTTGTTAAGGAGGGTCTTATGGATCTTGTTTGTATTTCTAGGATTAAGAGAGGCATTCTCTCCCTCTCTCCCATGCCTGTGGTAGAGGTTGAATGCCCAGGAGGGTTGTAAATCAAGGCAGTAGCTGGGATTCGAATCCGGGTCCCTTTGTTAGGGGACAACGTGCTTGACCACTTGAGCCACTCCTTGTCGGCTCATGTTTGTATTTCTGAAAAGGTGGATGTTTCACTTATAATTTTCCTAGATGACCATATTTTATTTACAAAATCTGATACAAAGAATACCGAAGCAATGAAGAATCTTTTGATCAATTCTAGGTGATCTCGGTCCTTAAGATTAATAATGATTAGAGTTTCTTATTTATCAGTAAGCCTAGTGATTCTAAAGACCTAACCAAAATTCCTAGAATTGAAGTTCATAACATTCCCATTAGATATATGGGAATTCTTGTGTTTAATGGGAGATCGAATGTAACCATGTGGTTGCCTCGAATTGACAAACTCAAGAAAAAATTGGATTTGTGGAAGGGAAAACTCCTATTGTATGCTATGAGGATTGAATTACTATTGTCTACACTCTCCTCATTCCATATTTTTTGGTCGTCAACTTTTCCTATTCTAAAAAAATTGTTTTAAAGGATCACAAAAATTGATGTGGGACTTTATTTGGGGTGATGGTGATGAAGGAAACATATTTTTACATAATTTATTAGAAAGAGATGTGAAAAATTGACGACGAAAGTGGCCTAGGGATTCGATCTATTCTAGATTGGTCCATTGTTGGTCTCGTAAAAAATCTTTGGGACATCTCTGGAGATAAGAAGTCACTCTGGGTCAGGTGGTTACATGGAAAATATCTTAAGAAGTGTCAATTTTTGGTAGGCATGGACAAGACAAATTGTTCAAGGTTGTGTAGAAAACTTCTTAGAAAAGAGATATCCTGAAGTAGTTTATATCTAATAAATTTCCAAACGTAATTTTCTTACCAAACTGGTAAATAGTCGAATGATTTTGAGGTAGGGTAAAGGTTGTAACTGCAACCTTAGATTATGCAAAATTGATGGAAAGTTCATCTTTCCTGTGGTCAGAGGGAGTGAAAAGGTCTTGAGTATCTTCACTATTCTTCAAGATCTGACTGGTGGTCGTGATAGTATTTCGTTTGATGGGAAGTTAGTCATTGGTTTAAAAGATGGTCTAAATGCTTGCAGGAAACATGAACCGATTTTCATATGGGGGAGGTGGATCTAGACTGGAGGTATTCCAAGAGATGCTTGTTCATCCTATGGAAATGTGACCATAATAGGCTTTCTACTATTGATGTTCTTAAGAACTTTGGTTTTGAATATGCATCAAGGTATCCATTTTGATACTCAGAGGAGGAATGTGTCAATCATATTTTCTTAGAATGTTTGTATATAAAGAATATGTGTTCCCCTTTTTGTAATAGTTCACATCTTGCCCAAGTCATCTTGGAGATATCCTCAAGTATAATGGTAGAGCTAGATGACTATCTTCGTCATCTTTTACCATATCTAGAGGGAAAGAAATGGCAGAGTCTTCAGAGTGATATAGAGAACTTATGATTCTTTGGATCACTATTTTTGAAAACACAAAAGCTATGTACAAATTGGACCTTATACAATTTTTTCTTTCTTGATAGATTTTTCTTATTTCTAGTTACACCTCGTAACTAACTCAAAACCTTTTTTCTTAATGGAGAGACACATAGGATTCACCAAAAAAACATATCACTATTCACATATGGACAACATCACAAACTGATATTAAAGTAAAATAAGTGCTAAAATACAAGAAAGAAAAACTAAAATTCTTCTACATTGTCATGAACATAGAGAAATAATGTGGGATAAAAAACCATCACACAATATAAAACAATAAAGCATTAAAATTAACTAGTAGTATCTCCTAATATAGAATCCCACCAGTGCCAATACTCAAAGCTTGCAAACATAAATTCCTGAAACTACTGCTATTGCAAAGGAAATGACTCACCACCTTTGTATATCTTGTACATAGATATGCAAAATGGAGAGTAGTGTTAGAGTAAGTGGTACATTAAAATTCTAATGAAGTAGTGAAAATATTGCTAATAGATAACTATATGACAAATAAACTAAAAATATCTTTTAGTAAAGAATTTTATCTTTAAATGGACATCATTGGGTAATAATACTTATATGTTGAAAAATAGTGTCATGGTTGAAGAAATTCAACCAACTGACACTAACATATATGCTTTTTTCTTAATTCCTTGTGAACTAAAAACACACATATTTGTATATATTTTTTATTTCAAAATTTATATTTGAATTTGAATTGAGTGCATAAACATCACAAGTGGGGAGGAATATATCACAAACTCCTAGTCATTAGATTTCATATTCATTGTCACTTTGGTACATTAGCTCAAACACCAAGAAATTCTAATAAGCCTCCTCCAAAACATAGCAGTGCAGATTATAACACCCAGTAAGGTTTGTATCAATATATCATGACAGTTGTTGGTCAAACACTAAGTGAAATGTCTACAATACCTTCCCATGGGTTTAATTCAAAACCATGGTAAAATTTTCAAGGAATAATTATTAAACACTAAAAGTGACTTGCATTCAAGAAAACATAATAAAATTGTAATATTTTAGAGACCTCTTGCTATATACATATTCGTTAAAAGCTTAGAACTTTTCATAGAGAAATAATTAATCATTGTCCATAAAAACCATTATACCATCTTTTATAAAAATTCACGTTAAATTTACTTTTTGTGACACCTTATTTGTTGTATTAAGACCTTCCTAGATAAAGATAATATTTTTAACAAATAGCTATGATTTGAGTAATCTCAGTTGCACATTTGGATCGAACGACTAAGAGCCTGCTCTTCTTCTTCTTCTTCCACTTTCGCATGTGCAAAGAGAATGCCTATACAACACTAGTTTTTTGTTGAGTATGTTCATCACCCACAATGTTCCAGATAAAGCAAAGCCACCACCAACAATTCTTGCTCCTCCTTTGACGTCCTCGTGGAACGACTAACATGCTTGGGGATGAAACTCCCCAATCTTCTTCATATTCCATCATTGGTATCTCCATCTATTCATCTTTGCTTCATTCCTTCTCTATCTCTCTCAAAGGATTTGTGATTTTATAGCAAGGAGGGGCGTCAAACTACCTCCACTCTCCTTATAGGGTGAGGAGTGTTGGCATTGAGGGATTCAACCTCCCTTTTTACTCTCCCTTTCCACAGTTTTGTCTCTCTATCTCCCTTCTGATCGGGAGTGTGTATGTGTTCGTGGAGATACTGGATCAATCATTCGACAATTCATGAAAAGGGGACATGGTCCTAAACCAAAGGAAGTTGGAAAGTGTTATAGACTCCTTAATGTATTCGACTAAATGACATCTTGAAACACCAAAAGGAAAATCTCCTAACTAAGATATCTTTCTACTTGATCCCCTTAATTCCTAAATTATTTACCAATAACAAATGAAGTTCCTCGAAGTTTGGATATATTATCTGACTTAAGGTAAGAGACATAAACCCTCATCCAAAAATTCCTAGTAAATTCTAAAAATTATTACCATCATTCTTCAAATCCCTTCTAAAACTTTACATCAATCTAAGTTATAGATCTCAAGATATGTCAATACAAGCCTTTTCTAACTCGTATTTATTCACAACATAAACTTTTACTAATTTCATTGGCATGTCTTTCCCATTTCTAATAGAAAAACAATCTTGTATCTCTTGAAACTTAGGAAATTGCTTCAATGCATCATACAGAAATTAATTAAAGCCAAAAATTTACCATAAAAATATGAGTTACCTTAAATAGACCAAAAGACCATAGTGCATTTGATTGGAGTTTCTAGAGTTATGTTCACATGAATATTACCAGAATAGGATAGGATATTAGTACCATTGTAACATTGTTCTCTAAATTTTATGATGACAACATTATTATCTTATAATGGCCAAGTAACATTTTTCCCTCTATTGTTCTTATGATTGAAATTATCTTCTAAAATCCAGTTGCAATATTTTACTAGTAACGTGAGGAGAAGTTAATGGAGAATAAAATAGGAAAATAAGAGTTACCTAAAATAAGTATGTTGCAATCCATTTCTACACCAATGTCTTAGGACCATGTGAAGTTCATATTACAAAGTGTTCTTGCACCGTGCGAGAAGCTAAAGAGTTCCTTGGGCTTTCTACAGTGATGGAGAGGAAGGAAGCGAGATGGATATAAGTGGGAAAAATATTTAAGGATGGATGAGACATGTAAAGTGAATATGAATTAATTAATGATGAGGATCTTCCTTTAAAAGAGATAAAATGAAATAATCACACTTATACCATATGAAGAAAATCATTTATCGATACTATTAATTATGAAGAATACATGTTTTGTAGTTTAATAGTACACATATATATGTTAAGAAATACTAAAAAATTTCCTTATTTTTTATATGATGTTAAATTAATTTCATGTATCATACAAATTTATATACTACATAATATTTTGATAATTTTTTCATTTAGTTTATTATACTATATCTTTCTATAAAATTGTAAAATATTGTTTTCAATTAGTACTTTGCATATTCTCGAAGAAAATAATACATGTACCTTATACTTAAAAACTATGATAGTGCAAATTTAAATATGAAACAGTGCATATATGAGATTTGGAAAGTGCAAGTGCATGTACATTAGAAGTGGTCAATCTCTTGTAATATACTATATTTGTCTATCCACTATTTCCTCTTTCTATTTATTGCACACTCTCTCACCATCAACTATCCCCACATTTTGTTTATTTCATTGTCTCAATATGTACTACCTTATTTTTCTATATATTCAACTTTTTCTCTATCCACTATCTACTACTTGTACTCTTTTTTCTATCCACTATGTGCTACATGTATTTACTACAATTCCTCTCTTTCAACTAACTTGAACAAGATTTACTACTTATCACATTAGTTGTGCTAATATATCTTTACACCTTCCCATACATGAGTGTGAAAATTGATGAGGGAGGTTTTGTATGATAACATTCCCTGGGAAATACATGGTATAGTTTGTAGTATGCTAATATACCAAAGTTAATTTATAGTAGTAATACTATCCTCCCATGTCATTACTAAAATAAGACAAAACTGGATATTTGGAAGGAATACCATTTCATATATGGGCTTTTATACACCTAGATTCGATATAAAATGTTAGAGAAAAAACATTTATTGGTGTGTGGAGGAGGCAGCCTCAACTTTGATGAAGACCATTATGATGTGAGTCGTTTGCACACCAAATCACTAGGAGGGGAAGTCGTAGAGTTTCACCTCTACGGTTATCAAAACATTTGCAACCAAATGAATTGAATGAGTATAAAAGGTATCGATCCCAAGCTATGGTAGTTTTTAAGTCTTGATTCAAACCAATTGCGAAGAATAGAAAGTAAATTCTAGTTGAGAGTGATTTTGATTAAAGATAAAATGGAACTGAAAAGTGCATAAATAAAAATAACTAAGCAAATGATAAAGGGTACTAGGGGTCCATGGAATCACCACCAGCAATCATGCTTTTACTTAGTGAATCAACTTCTAAGGTTCAATAATCAAATCAGGACCATGTGGATTTGTTTCCTTTCAGAATACAAATCTCACAAAGGGTCGGATCTCCCACAAACCCGTTGATTCCAAATTTTGCAGATCCTCATCTAATTGTCCAACATGTCATTATCTGAGATCTCATCAAGAAACATGTGATTTCTCCATTCCAACATTTAAATTCATGGTCTAGATGATCGCATCACCATAATATATATCAAACATGTCAAACATGTAGATACTATTAAGAGATCATGGATTCATTCTTATAAGAATCCGAGACCTTGACACTATCACAAGAGTATAATCATTCTACCAAAAAATAAGTACGAGATCAGATGCAATTAAGGGATTATGGGTTTGTTCTTGTGGAGATTACTGATCACATAACTCCATAAGAGTATATCAATTCAATCAACAATCAAGTTAGAATGGAATGAAAGCATTCTTTTACTAAAATATTAGAGTCGATTACATAGAATAAGAACAGACTATGGGGCTAACCCCCATGCCCCAGTAAAAACTACTTAGACATGATAAATGAGAACAAGAATAGGTTCACATGGGGAGATATAGGGGGAAAATATATGCCTTTGTCTTTGGAGCCCCCCTCCTTTTGTAGGGGGGAGGGGAAAAATCCTAGAAATGTGGTGTTGGCAACAACTAGAATGTCTAACCTGGGGTGGGGCATTGGCACTCTACCGAGATGGTGAGCCAACCGATTGACTTTATCACTTCTTTGACTAAAGTTTGACTAGAATAATGGCCTTCTTATTTTGAATATTGACTTGATCTGGCCCCAGGTCAACCGATAGAGGATCCGAGTCGGTCGATTGGCTTTAATGTCTATGTCAGTTTAATAAAACCCAAGAATGGATTTTGGCGATAGTGATCTGGCTGAGTCTGGGGTGTGGGTCGATCAACTGGGGATATGAGTCAATGGATGGGTATCTGAGTCAATTGATTGGGGAATTGCTTCAATCGAGTGGGAGGTCGAGGATGAGAATGGAAGCCTCTGATTCTTGGTGTTTTTGGGTTATGAAGAGATTGGTGATTCATCCTACAAAAACCCAAGTAAATCAAGTAAAAACTAAAATTAAAGGGAGAAAAACTATACTAAGATAGATTAACTCTAAAGCTAGAGAATAATAAAAAGTGCTCCTAAAGAAAGATCTAAAACATGCAAACGAATTGGATAAATATGCACTTATCAAAATTCCACGAGCTTAAACTTTTCTCATCCTCGAGCAACATTAAATTATAAACAGTACCAAATAATACTCTCATTCAGTCCTTCCTCACTCACATAGCACTATTTGAGTCCTTACCACCTTATATGGCCAGGTGATCCTTATTTCCTGGAATCATAGAACACAAGATTCTAATTCCCTACTCAAAATTTCTCACAACTTGCTTCAATTTCAAGACCCACAAAGAGATGTATGGCCTATTCCTTTTGTCTTTGATACTCCCGCATTTTTAGACATATTTATGCAAAAGACTAGGGTTATAGAATCAATGGTTTTTGGGTTATGTAGATTCCCCTAGGTATACAAGGGAGTGAAGGGAGGCATGGAAGGAGGTGGTCTATTCTCTATTTGACTTATGACCTTTATAATTTCTTTGTTTTGTAATTACATTGATTGCATTTTTATTTTTCTCTTTACCATCATTTTCTCGTGGTACACCCCTATTACATTTATGAGGGGTATGAAAGAAGTGGTAGATGGGGATAACCCCTATTACATTTATGAGGGGTATGAAAGAAGTGGTAGATGGGGATAAGGGGTGTCACCCTTAAGTTGGAATTTAGCACTTGTTTTGGACTTTGATTTTGGTGAATGGAGAGGTAGAATATGGTAGAAGAAGTGTAGAAGAGACTAGACTTGTACAGAAACTATTTTGGAATTTTATTGCACTTGAAGTATTTATGACATTATTTCAATTATTTATGTGACTTGCAAAAGAATTAGAAATTTATAAGATATTTGCAATTTCTAAATAGAAACACATCATATTTGATTCATGTCTATTCTTTACGGAACCAATATTTTCAAGAAATTAGTGCTATTTAAGATCATAGGTGTCGATATGATTTCTAGCAATAGAAGATTTATAACAACTGTTCAAGAATATTTACTTATTCAAGGGGTTTTATTGATTACATGCATAAATGGAAGACTAGATAGAGGTCAACACTAAGGGATACAATGAAATTTATTAAAATTTTCAAAAATGAAAACTGTAAGGAATTTAAGATAGAGTGGGTGGAATTGGTACATACCACCCACCTCTACACCAAACTTAAAAATTTTCTCATCAAGAGAAAAACTTAAATTTGGAATGGAGGGATGAATTTTTGTGGGGTCACATGCGGCCCTAGTATAACTTGAAAAATGTCATGCTGGATGGAATGTGGACGAGGGTTGGAAATTGCAAAGAGGAACTTCATGGTGTACCTAGTGATTCGGTGGCCGTGGAAGCTCAAAAAGGCCTTCAGGTAGAGAAAAATGATGTTATTTTTTTCCCAACAGTCCTTCCAGTAAGATCCAAAAATCTTCCTTCAATATTCAATGAAGTGTTTTTGATATATATGGATAGAAAATATTGACTCAAGGTGGAGTTTGAACCAGTCTATTAGCACATGAGATGTCAGTTGTACAAAATTAGGAAAAGGATCAGGTTCAAGTTTCTTTGCATCACTTAGAGTTGCACATAGGAGAAGTGGTGCTAATATGATAGGAATAAAATGACAGTTAAATAACCATTTACTTTTATTCTCCTAAAAAATCATACAATCGACATTGTTGTCATCGGGATTAATGTGGTTCATGGTTGATATTGTATGCAGTTTGAGTTCCTCCATGCGAGATATACCTAAGTGGCTTGTGGATTTAGAAGGGATATCAATATAACCATTGAAGAGTGGGGGCATGTGAATTCCTTCAAGTGGTGGTGGATCACCATCTATATCATTCGTATATTAAATAGAAATTGGGTGTGGCGAAGTGTAAGGCTAATGATGATGAAGGCTTTATCCAAAGACATCTACTAATTTATTGTGGAGGGGTGGGGTCATTATCTAAAAATGGTTCAACCCAAGCAGATTGGTGAATGATAACATCTGGATTTATCTATGATAGGAGGAATTGTTGGATCTTCAAGATAAGGATGATTCTCTTTCTATGACTTTTCATACTCAAGTAATAAATCCTCTAACTGAAGGGTCAGAATACCAGTATACTCACCGCATGAAGGTTGTGACTCCTTTATCTATGCTATTTTGATTGGATCCAATATAAATGAAATAAACATATGATCACCATCGTCATCCTCAGAAAGAATTATCTTAGGCTGCTCTAACTTCTCTAGGGAGCTCTTTGATTGGGCCTCTAGTAAAGTAACTAACAAGACTTGTCAGCATTTTAGTATTTCCCACTGATCCACTACTATCCTATCTAGGGTCCTAATTCGGTCCTCCTATTGATTTGTATATTGGCTTTCACAATAAAATTTATATCCCCCAAAATTTTGTTGATTAACCTCACCATACCCCCATAATATTCTTGGTCATAACATCCCTCATATTAATATGTGTAGCATTGTTCCTCATAATGACCTTCAGAAATTTGTGGATTGAAATCTTCATCATATCCACATTACTATGAGGACTCTATATTCCAAGGTGCAACCAAAGTATAAGGGGACACTTTTGGACAATCTAGTGATATATGATTTTAATAACCACACAATTAAAATTGTGAACAATAATGTGTTGACAACTCCATTTGAAAAGATTTTTTGAAAGAAATAAATTACAAAAAGAAATCTAAGGTAAAAATAAAGGAAAAAATATAAACTAATAGAATTTAAAAACTAAGGATTATGAAAACCAGTTGAGGAGTAAACTAGAAATTAAAAAAATAACTAAAAGTTACAAAAATAAGCTAAGAAATTTTAAACAAGACTAAAAATTAGGAAACAACTAGGTAAACAATACTGCCAGAATGGTAACCTGATAGGAGGGGATACACTACCAGAATGAGTCTTGGTAGGAAGTTTTGAAAATAAATCACAAAGATCTAAGATAAAAAGAAAGAAATGAAATCCAAACTAAAAGAAATTATGGAACAAAGCTAAAAATTATAAAACAAAACTAAAAATTATATAAAAAATCTAAAATTACAGAACATACTAAAATTACAAAACAAACTAGCAAGTAGTACTACTAGAATGAAAAATTGATAGAAAGGAGAGTATCACTGCTGGAATAGAGCTCAGTAGGAGAAAAGAAAAAAAAATGATTTAAAACAACTGTGCCATCTCCAGCAACGGTGCCAAATTAGATACAAGTCATTTGCACACCAAATCTCTAGGAGGGGAAGTCCTAGAGTTGAACCTATATGATTAACAAAACATTTGCAAACAAACAAATAAAATGAGTATAGAAGGTATTGATCCCAAGAGAGTAGTTTTTAAGCATTGATTCAAACCAATTGTGAATAAAAAAAGTAAATTTTAATTGAGAGTGATTTTGAATGAAACTAGAACAAAATTGAGAAGTGCATAAATAAAATAAACTAATAAATGATATAGGGTACTGGGATTTCAGGGAGTCACCACCAATAACCGTATTTTTACTCAACAAATCAACTCCTAAGATTCAATAACCAAATTAGGATCATGTGTATATGTGTCCTTTTAGAGCAAAAATCTTACAAGGGACAAACTTCCTGCAAACCCATTGATCCCAGTGTTTGTGGATCCCCAACCAACAATCCACACGTACCTATTTGAGATCTCATCAAGCAACATGTGATTTCCATTTTGACATTCAAACTCGTGGGTTAAATGATCAATGCTACCATAAGCTATAACAAACATGTCAAAGAGTAGAAGGATCATAAACTCCATCATCGGATATCTTCAAGACATCATGGGTTCATTCTTGTGAGGATTAGAGATCTTGGCACCCCACAAAAATATAATCATTCTACCAGAAAACAAATACGAGATCAGCTGGATAAAAAGATAACAATTGCAACTAAGGGCTTATGGGTTCATTCTTATGGGGATCTAAGATCACATCACCCCACAAGAGTATATCAATTCAAACAACAATCAAAGAAGATTAGAAGAAAGCATTATTTTACTAAAACATTGGAGTTTATTACATCGAGAGCAGACTATGAGGCTAGTCTTCATGCCCCAGTAGAGAACTACTCAGGCATAATAAAAGAGAACAAGAATAGGCTCAAGGGGGGAGGATATCTCAGAAAAAGAGATGTCTTTGTCTTTGGAGTCTCCCCTCCTTTCATAGAGGGAAGGAGGGGAAAAAACCCTATAAATGTGGTGTTGGCGACAGATGGAATGCTTGACCTGGGGTGCAATTCGAATGACCGGGATGGTGAATCGATTGATTGGCTTTATTTCTTCTTTGACCAAAGTTTGACTGCAATAGTGACCTTCTTATTTTGAATTTTAACTATATCTGGTTGTCAGTCAATGGGGATCAGAGTCATTATATTGGCTTTAATGTCTATGTAGGTTCGATGAAACCCTAGAATGGCTATTGGTGGCGGTGATTTGGTTGAGTCTAGGGCACAAGTCAAATGGTTGGGGATACAAGTTGATTGACTGGGGATCTTAGTCGATCGACTAGGGAAGTGAGTCGATAGACTGGGAGGCTGAGGATGAAAACCAAAGCCTATGATTCTTGGCCTTTTGGGTTTTGAAGAGATTGGTCATTTAAATCCAAGTAAATCAAGTAAAAGCTCCAATGAAAGGGATAAAAGCTAACATAATATAGATTAACTCTTAAAATAGAGAATAATAAAAAATGATAATAAAGAGAGATCTAAAACATGCAGATGAAATGGATAAAATGCACTTAACACATTATCAAAATATATAGTGAAAAATCATTCCCCATGGTTCCAATCTTTATCAATTGTTGGAGGGGTATAAGATAACCCTTGAGATCCTTTTTAATTGATGAAAACTACAACCATCGATGAGAAATTTAAGTGAATAGGTGGCAAAGTCAAGGCATGGTTGATGAGTAAGGGTAGGCAGCTTAGTTGGCACATTCGATAATAATGTAAAAACCCCGTTTGGAAAATGAACAGTAGAGTTGTAAAATGTACTTCCTAAAAAATTAATGATCACCTTACTAGTCGATATAAAATACACTAAGAAACAATTAAAAGAAGGCATTGAAAACCACATGTAAATGTCTTCTTTCTTTTTTATGTATGATGATATACCAATGGTAGATCTTGACACGATTCATTGGGGGTGAGGGTGGGGGGTACTCCATTTATATAGTTAGGTCTATTAACACTAGATGCGATAGAATTTATCTCTTACCTTGAGTATCAATTTTCCATAAAAAGGAATGCCAATATAATTATTTTTCTTTTACAAACATTATTTATTTTTATAATTAATTAGGCATACAAAAAAGTCAACTATAAATAAAAAATTCAAATATAAACCATTATATACTTTTAGAATTAGCATATAGTTATAAATTTCTAAAAATATATAATCTATTTCTTTATAATTTGAAGTAATCAATAGTCAAGTCATTTTAAGTACTTACCAATATCTCTTTCAAAATTAACAATGTAGGTTTTGTAAGAAATTTTTTTGTCTATTTTGTTGTGAATATTGTTTTGATAAATATATTTGTAACATTGTGCAAAGAAGACAATAGAAACAAAACTGTTAAGAACTAGTTGAAGAAGCTACTACTATCAATGAATACAAAATGTTAAATTTTTGAAAGGAGAAACATTATAACATTAATGGAGATTGAACAACCTTTAAAGATGAATATCTTAAATCCATAGGTTAAAAATATAGCATGTGAAGCTATAGCTATATTAGTCAATATTTCCTTTAGGCTTCTTGAAAAAATGACTGATCAATACTAAATAATTTAACATATTTGAAAATTTTGTAAAGAAAAAATTTCAATAAATTATTTTGAAGGAATCTTTATATATATTACAAAATTGGTTATGAAACGTACTAAAAAATTTAACCAGAAGAATAGAGAAATTCATAGATCCCATGCTAAAATATTATAGCTAATTTAGAGTGAGATATAGAAATCTAGAAAGAAAATAGATCTTGGATAAAAGATTGGTGAGAAATATATTGACATTTGAATAAAGTTACTCATCTATCTTGCAATCAATATAAAAAGTACATGTAGTGTGTTTCTTATGGAAAACAATTTTCTTTTTATGATATTCTTTTCTTTCCTTATCATATAAATTAAACATGCTAAAATTATTATCTCTGAAAGTCATCTTCTTCTCTTCCTATCCTTCTTTTCTCTATAATCATCACATATAAAAAATAACATAAATTTTCCTTTGATAAAATACTCGAACAAACTGACAATCTATAATAACAATATGAATATGATTTTATAAATTAATTTATACATTACTTGCTTTTTTACCAACTTCATTTTTGTCAGTTTGTTTATGTTTAATTACCCAATTACTTTCAACTTTCCACACTTGGGTATTACATTTTTAAATTATTTTGTATTCATATTTTTATTCTAAATTATTAAATTATAATTTTATTTTGTAAAAGAATTGCCATTGATTTTATTGCAAAATGGATAAATACTAAGAAAATAATAGTTGAACAATTTAACAAACTCAATATCTCATTCAATACTTACTATTGTTTTATATTTAAATTAATTAAGAAATGTATAATTGTACCATATGAGTAAGCTCTCATCACAATAATATGAATATAATTTTTACACTCCTAATCTTTTGGGGGGCCATGACGTACTATAACAAAATTATTTAATTTTGAAGTATTACATGGTATTATAATATCAAAAAAAGTTCCAAAATTTGGGGGGGGGGCCTTGCCATCCCTACTAGAGATCTACCACTGATATACTATACTTACACTAACCGTTCATGCATTTTATATAATATTTAGAAAACATAAGATATAAGAAAAACATATTATAATTTGATTACAAATATATGTCTAACATATTGAATCTCTTACGAAAACCCCTTACTAATAAAGTGAGAATGCATGAGTATTTTTTGTTTCTAACTAGATCTTCACATATTATTTAGTAATATATATGCTATTAAGAGTAAATTTATGTAAACGTTTAGGTTTCAACGTCATTAAAAATCATTTTATAGGTATGGATATATTACCATAAATTCATAACAATGGTAGTTAATAAATTTAACATTGATTTAGTAAATAAGTGCAAGTGATAAACTATAATTATCTAGAATAAATTTCTAGAATCAAGTAAAACCTAATCACAAAAACAATTTTTAGTTTTTTTTATTATCATTGTGTCTAAATAAAGTCAATTCATTCCATACTTATCGAAGCATTCATTTGCAGGTTTTGAATGTTTGGAATCATATGAGGCAAGAAGATATATGAGCTATGAAGTCTGATCGGATAGACCCATGTTATAGGAACTCATGAGGGGTGAATAAGTGAAAATGTTGTAATTTGAGTATAACGAGAGTATTTATGATGAGGGGAATTTTTATCATACCCCTAATTAAAGTAAATAAACTAAACAAAAATATTGGTTCTAGGAGAAATTTAGTGGCCTAAACAGTGGTGGTGTTAGGAAGTAGTTTGGTTGACCCTACTCTTGTTAAGTCATCTTCATATCCTAGTCATTTCATGAAGAAATTTTATTGTCGCTACTCCCTAATCATTGTTTGTAGATTACTCAAAAAGACTAAGGAAGAACATCTCATTATTTATTATAAAAAATTAGATGCCATAAACAAAGATATTGAAAAAAATCAACATCCATTTGAAGCAAGAAAGAAACACTTATGTTGATGCATCACTACATTTTCCACGTGGGTAAGAATTCAATGCCCAAAAAGCTTTCTAGTTGCACCAAAATATTGGCCAAATCGTCCTATTGCATGATGATAGAAAAACATATTTAGATAATGGCCATCCCTGGATTTATGACATTAAATAATTATTAGAAGGCCATCCCTTCCCTGAAGAATCTTCCACATGATACCAACAAATAATCAAGTGTATGCCTTCTCAATATGGTCTAGGTAGACAACAACTTTATTGACACTCTCGTAATCAACTACATTAAACCCAAGAGGATGATGACAAAGTCATTACAAAAGTTGACATATGTATTCGTGACACCCACATGGGAGGAGTGATTCTAGCCAAGAAAATCGAGTAGTTAGGGTATTTCTAGAATAAAATGTCAGTTGAATGTTCTCAATATGTTCTCCAACATTAAATATGCCAACTTCACATTGACCATATCCATTTCCCACCTAAACAACTTACATAATGTTCATGCCTTGGCCATTCACCATTGGGGAACATATATGATTGAAAAACCACTCACCATTGGGGAACATATATGATTGAAAAATTCCAACCTAAAGTATTTAATGGTCATTGTTTCACCTTGATAGCAATTGGTTATTTTGCCAAATGGGTGGAGGCCATATCTGTAACAGTGGCTTCAGATTCATAGGTGAACAAGTTCCTCATATTTATCATCGTTACTCATTATGGGATTCCTAGTGAGATAATAATAGAAAATTTCACAAACTTTGTTGTTGTAACTATACAATAATACTTGGGCTTCGTTGGCATCAAACATCACTACACATCTTCGTATAACCTTTACTTTAATGTTGCAGTAGAATCCACAAATAAGAATCTCCTAATGATCTTGAAGAAGACAATCCAATACTCTAGAGACTGGCATGAACAATCACCAATTGCACTATGGGATTCTCAGACATCAATGCAAACATCAACAGGATCCACCCCTTATTCTTTAGTCTACATGAGAGAAGAAGTGTTACATGTTGAGGTTCAAACCCCTTCACTAAGAGTACTTCAAGAATATGATATTCTAGAAATAGAATGGATACATGATCATATATGTTCTGTGAACATTATTCAATAGAGACGAGTATGATCCTCCTATCATATACGATGTGAAAAGAGAATAATGAATTGATTCTTTGCCAAGAAAGTGCTCCCACGATAGTTATAACAAGATTGATCTTGTCGTTGGCCTGATCACCAATGCTGAAACTTGTGGCAAGTTATTCCTAACTGGGAGGGGTCCTACATTGTCTATGACATATATACAGTAGGACCCTATGGTTGCAAGATTTAGATGGGGACGTACATCTATCACCCATAAATGAAAGTAATTTGAAATTGTATTATTCTTGATAAGACCCAGTGGAGGTAAATCCTTTGAAAGGCACTTAAAATGTACGTTATCCTTGACAACAAGGATTGTGGTACCTATGAATCACCCAAGAAGGCAAGGGCTAAATACTAGAAATATCGGCCTATGATGGAAGGATCACAACCAATCTCTTGAGGCCCAATAGTTTGCATACCAATCACTTTTTGAAATACATCACGTAAACCCTCTTCCAACAATAAAGGGACCCTTAAAATCCCTCACAAAGGTACATGTTAAACATATGAACAGATGTTCCACATCTAAGGTGCACAACCACAATCTAGTGGCCATGTTCACCACATTGTTTCACTCATTATTTTCCATATTAAAATCAAAATGGTTTTAGTATCTATTAGAAATCACATGACTATACTTATCATTGATAGCTTATAGTTCCTGATATGGATCATGGAAGATATAGAAAAGTTTACTCATAATTTTGTTAGGGCTTTAGTAGTAAAGGGATTGGTGATACTAACTCGATTGGTGATACTAACCCATTTTTTTGTTTTCATTATGAAAGGTTCACTTCAGTTGAATGCCTTCATCTAAATGTGTGCACACATGTCATGTTTATATTCACAACACTCATCATCATGAAACTCGCCTATCTCTCTACCACTAAAACATATAAGGAAGGTGGTTGAAATTTTGAATAGTTAACACCTTCTATTGCCATGTCTATACTCCACTCTATGAACATATATTTCATCCTCCTTAACTTCTCTTGATGAGTAAATATCTTGCATAAGGAAACACCATTCATGTTGTATTCATAAAATAGTTCCCCCATCCAAAGGCTCTAAGCACCATGTCCCATAATTCTAAATAGGATTTCACCAAAAGGTATATGTGTTGGTGATAAATTTCCTAGCTCAAAAGTATATTAGACCTGATATCAACGACTAGTGAGGCACAAAAGCCTCCATACTAAGGTCTTAAGAGCAAATGTCCTATGCTCAATTCTCAATCGGACAAAGGAGATATGTGCTTGTGACAAATTACCCAAGCTTATAAAGGTATCGGGCATGATGTCAATGACCAACAAGGATCAGAATGCCCCATACTAAGGTCTTGAGAACAAATGTCATGTGGTCCATTTTCAATTGAATGAAAGAGAATGTGCTTGTTACAAATCCTAGAAAAATAGATTATTACTTCAAGGATACCATTATACCCAAAAGTGGTCTCGTATGTTTACAAGGCATGTTTTCTCAGTGGGGTATCATGCCTTTCTTCTCTTCTCAATAAAGTGATCAATGTAGGAACATCTTTGTGAGGAATGGCTAGCAACTAGTAATTCAAAGAGGATATGACAATGCTAAAATAATGGTTGATATGTTTCCAAGATCATTATCAGATCATGTAAAAGGAATTATCTAATTGTTTAGAGTGATCATCCATTTCCAAATCACCTCATCCATCCCTTAAAGACATTAAGTTTAATCATAAACTATTTTCCTCCACATGAATCGATATCCATATGACTAATCCAAAATAGAATATCTAGAAAAGGAGCTAAAGTGATAATAACACATGAATTGATTGAGATTTTGAGCCTCAATGTTCTAGAGAGAAGAGTGGATCTTATCTTTTCATGAAAAAAACTAATGCATGAAGTCTGAATTAGTACAGTTGAATATCAAAACAAATAGTCAAACAAACAAATGTAAAGTCCAAAACATGCATTATAATGATAAATCAATCATTTAGAATGTAAGAAAAATGGGCAATCTAAAAGCTACCATTTCATAAATTTAGACACATGTCCTAATCAACCTTCTATAAAAGCTAAAATTATAGTCATAGATTTATTTATAAACTTCAACTCCTATTTCACTATGTTCTTCATTTGTGAGATCTCACTCAGGCTCGTAATTTACTTGTTCATGCTTCAAGTGTTCATGTTGATGTAGATATTATGGTTTGCAAACCCCAACCATCATTTTCCAGTTACTTCACATGTATTCTAACTTGGATGAAAATTGATGGCCATCCTCTTCACAATATGTGTATAGTCATGCAGAACTTGATCTAGTTGATACTCAAACCTAATGCCTACCAAACTGGCATAAATGTAGCAGTGGGGAAACACACATGACAACTGCCAAAGCTCAAAAGAATGAGTATATTATCAAAAGACATCATAGAAATACCAGAAGTAGATGTATCAATCCCTCATGGGGCATCTATCTACATTTTATCACCTTGTCATATATACATATATATATATATGTATATATATGTATATGTATATATGTATATGCAAAATGTATATGCAAAATGTAAACCATTGATATTCACTATCATACTAAAACTAGGCTACATACAAATTTTGAGCCCATTTGGATGAGCATAAGTCACTCGTCCAAGGATAACAAAATCGACGCGCGGAACTAATTTGAAATGCATATTTTTTGCAGTCTTTATAACATGACCTACAAATATCCAAATGTGCTAAAATTTTGTATATGCACTATTCACAAGATTTTTAAGAAGATCAATGGATTAGATTTTTGAAAAAAATATTACATCATGAAAAACTACTTGAGTGTATTCTGCTCCGAATACACTCAAGTGTATTCTAGCCTGACTCTCTCTCTCTCTCTCTCTCTATATATATATATATATATATATATATATATATATATATATATATATATATATATATATATATATATATATATATATATATGCAGACCATGCAGCTAACTCATCTCTCTTTTGAAAGGGCATACTCAATATATATCGACTATCATGGTAATCCTTTTTAGTGATGGTCCCTGGATTACAGTCAACGACAAAGAGACTAGAGTCCCATCACATCCATACATACAATTGTAACACTTGGAATGGACCCACCATTCTCTCAAAAAACTTTAGCAACATAAAGACACTAACAAAGCTTTCTCAGAATCCATAGAATAATAATCTCTTACCTCTCAATAGCAGCAAACATGTCTACCATAGTAGCACTCCCCTTCCCATTATGAGTCCCGAAGAATAAGGAACAAGTTGAACAACTAAGAAGGCATGCAAGTGACCCTTTCCTTGATTCATATTGCTGAAAGCTGCTACCTTACTAAAATTGCTCCAAAAAGTAAGTTTTATGCAATTCTTCTGTATATCCATGGAATTATATGCAACATTTTTTTTCACATTGAGAAATAAACTAAGTTCACTAAGACAATGCTTCCTCTCTACAATCTAGGTTCATCTATAATTTATCTTCAACTAGGTCATCAAATTTATGTCCTACAATTTCAACATCAAGATCACATTGCCAACCTGAACAAGTGTGAATTCTTATCCCAGAGTTGAATCACAAAATCCAAAAACTCTTAGAAATAGGAAGATATACCCAATCTATCAGGGACTTCTTGATATTTTAACTACAAATATTCATCCTTTTAGTAATCTTCATGTCAACTATCCATTCATGTGCAATCTTGAAGTTGTCACACACTTTCCTCAACTCAGGAACCTAGCTAAGGGTGTTCATTACTATTAGGAAGTGGAGGTGATTGCGGATCTCATTAGTAGATGACCTATAGACAACCATGCATAGATTATCCCAACAATTGTCATGCACGGATCGGTTTGACACTTGTTGATGCAGAACATATTCAAACAATAGAAGACTTCCCAAAAACAGATCGACTACTAGGCACACACCATCTTTACATATTTCAGTTGCAAATATATTTAAAACATGACGATATAGAACGTCTTCGCATGACATAAGGATTCCTAGATGTAGACTTGCACTGCAGCCTCTAGATACATATTACCTTCATAGACCCCAAGTTATTCCACACCTATTAGGTGCAGATAAGCTTTCCACCTATCGAGTGAAAAATGTCTAGACATGTGTTGGTACAGAATGTCTTAACATGATAGAAGTCTTTGCACGCATATATTTGGTTCACATTTGTTGGTACATATCTCCTTCACAAACATAGAGATGTTCCACACTTACCAGGCACAAATGAAATTCACGTGTCAGGCATGAGTGCATATCTCCTCCATAGACTAAGTGGTTGATTCTTGATAAATGCATATCTTATTCATGGGAATAGAAGAGATTTTCACCCATCAAGTGCAGAATGGTTTCACTCTTTGGTGTGTCAATCCAGTTCACAGACACATTTTCTCCCCCATTCAAATTGGTGACAAATCTAACTCAATTATATAAAAATTACTATTAATATCCCTCATAAATTTTTTTTATAGAGACTCCTTGTCAAATCAAACCATGAGTCAATTAAATTGATGAGTGAGTGCTAAAAGTATCTTCTACTAAAAATCCTTTCCTAAACAAATCAAAATAACTAAACTACAAAGGGATCCACACTAAAAATTCCAAAAATATAGGGCCAAAGGGATTTGTGCTAAACAAACAACATCAAAAGGATCCACACATAGAAAAAAGGTTGAGCACCAATGGGATTCACTCAAAAAAGAGAGTAAAAAACAAGTGCCAAAGGTGGTTGTGCTAAAAAAGGAAATATCACTATCAAGTGATTGGATCTTCAAAAAAAATACAAAAGAAAAATCTAGTGACAAAACATTCACAATTGAATAGAATATTGCAAAATAAAAAATAGCACTGAATGGATTTGCACTTGAAAACAAATAGAAAATTCTTGGCACCAAATAGATTGATGCTTTCAAAAATAAAAAAAATAATAGCATGAAACATATGTGTGATTAAAAAAATCTCCAGACTTCACTTGATCCCGAATGAGAGGGGCACATGTTCCAAGCCCTAACCCAAGGTGAGGCCTCATATAACTTTTCAACATGTGATATTTCATGTAGCCCAACTATAGTAGGCATATACTCTACAATCAAATCACATTCTATTGAGGTATACATGGTTTGAAACTCTACCAAGATCTTTGAACATATTTCATCAAGAAGACACATTCAGTTTGGCCCGAAAAAACCCAAATGATTTCTAACATAAAATGAAAGATATTACCTTTGGTCCTTGTTAATAATTTTGAGGACATACTCATGTTAGAGTTTCATAAAGTACTACCATTATCACCCAAAATTACATTGATCATTGTTTTTTTTGTTAAACACATGTCCTTATACTTAGTTGATTACAATTAGTTTGTGTCAAAACTTCATGGTATGCATCTCTTTTGAGCTCCAACTAGACATATATGTTGTTTAAGACCTCTATTGAACCACAATCTTATATAATCTACTCATAAAAACTTTACAATGAATGATCTATCATAATGCCCTACCTAGGTAGGCATCTTCTCCATAATGGAAGAAAACTCTAATCATATGGACATGATTTCATCCCTACTGAGCTAGGTAATATTTTCCACCTATTTTATGTTTTCCAAGAGAGGATAGTTAATTCCATTTTCAGGTATATCAAGGCTTTTAGGTTTGGAGTCTTATTAATCAATGGGTCCATCAAACTCAATTAAGCCAACAAAAAATGTTATCTAACCAAAATTAGGTGTTGTCAGTCTCAAAACACAATCTCTCATTGTGAATGGATTCATCACCCATGTCTAGTGCCTCATCTAGAGAGGGGTATATTGTCAACACCTCATTTTTTGATCCTCAAAAATATTATAAATCCTTGTTATTTGGATGCTTGAATCAGAAATACTTACAAAATTTTAATGAATTTCACTAGAATGAGTAAAATATCAATTATATAAAAGGAATCAATAGTGGGCCAATTAGACACACTTTGGCTAATTTTGGGTGCATATTCAGTCTACACCTAGTTCAGGCAAGATCTAGACTCACATCAAACTTTTTAAAAAACCCTAGATTTTGACCCCAATGGCTCTTGAACCCTCATAGAAAAAATTAGACATTCTCTAGATTGTAGATGAGACCTGAAACAATGCCAATTTCACCTTACAAAATTGGGAACAAATCAGGATTGCATCCACTGAACTTGGGTCCAATGTAGGCCCATGAGACACATTTTGGCAAATTTTGGGTGCAAATCCTATTTGCACCCAGATTGAACAAAATCTAGACCCATATTCGACTTGATGAATATCCTTTGGGTATCATTGGGATTTGTGCCTAGACATGTCAAACCAAACCACATTGATTTTAGATTCTTTTTCTGGAGAAGGAACTTGGGTCAAAATGGTTTCACATATGAAAGTGTCAATCGGATGACACCCACCAAAATCATATTAGTCTTAAAAAAATGTAGGAGAGGGCCACATGACACGCCATTACTATCAATAAAGATAGTTGGTATTATTTTTAAGAGATGGAGAGAACCCCCGCTATAACTCTTTCAACTCTAGAAAAGGGGAGGGAGGACAACATTACATGGTCTAAAACAAACAATAAATTGAGGAAAGACCACCAAAAAGGTGACAAATATAGTGACAATGAGGAAGAGAACAACTACACTGTGTAAAATTTCTTGGCGTCGGGTAATGTTATATCCTCAATTTTGGTAAAATTGAATGATATAAATATAAAGCATGATTTGATAAATAATTTTCTCTAATGATATTATTGGTGGACTAATTACCTTTGTGGCATGGGTGCAACCCATGGCCCATATAAAGGTTCGAGAGACTTTGTTTTGCAAATATTCCTTGTGGTACAAGTCAAAGAAATAAAAGAAATTTTGTGTGTTTTGTAGTTTGCAATAATCCACTGATAGATGTTGCTGGCAAAAGAAAGAGTGGAAATACAACATTAAAGAGATTTCTAAAAGTAATAGAAAATTGGTATTCCAAATATGGAATTATGTGGAATACTTTGGGAAAGAGAGTTTTCATGGATAAGTAAAGGATAAAGGCTTTGTGGCTTACTAAATAACTACAACATTGAATAATATACAAGTTGTCAAAAGAAAATAAGATATGCAATGGTTTAGATAATTAAAAGAATAATTATGTAGTCATAAGTGGCAACATAATGGTTAAGGCATCAAACAAAAATATTATAGTCTGACTTTTGGTATAATTGAAGATAGTAATAAATTGAAGAGAATTCTAGAATCTAGAGGGAAAATGAGTTACCTTGTGGTGTGAGTAATTAATATGTGGATATACTAAAAGAGTATGATTTATATATTTAACTTGTTGAATAAACCCCAAAAATTAGATGTATGTTGAGAAAGTTAATAATGACTTACTCTCCAAGTTTGGAAGCCATAAGAAGTTCCTAATAACCTATAGAAATCTGAGAAGAAAGGGGGATGTTTTGGCAATTAATGCATATGATTTCTTTTAGGAAACCAGTTTAGAATCTGTCTATAGCCTTGGTTGGCGGCCCTCCTCTAGATATGTCACTTTTACCTGGACTGTTAGATCTAAGATCAACATCTATGGGGTTCACTTCAACCCCCGACCAAAGTAGAAGGTGGAGTCGAACAATTTTCATTATTTTTGGCAGCCTATTTCTCTCTCCCCAGTACCCCTCTCATCCCAAAATCTACTCCATAGTATCCCTCTCATTAATTTGAGTTGAAACATATCTAGAAAGGGTGATTTCTATGTGGAATTTGTAGAGAGAAAATTTTCGGCCACACCTCTCTCATCATAACTCCCATAACTTTGTGGCAAGCCTATAAAAACCCACCTTGTGATTCTATAGATTTCCCCAAGCCCTATTTGCATCTTTCAATTGCACAAAATTGGACCAGAGTGCCTCCCCTCTCCTTCATAGTTTGGTGTTGTTGCATATGGTTCCACGAAAGTGGATAGTTTGGGTGACTCTTCCCTAACCCCTTCTAACTATCATTTGACGATTACTCCTACTTGTAGCTTAGAACCGTACATGGCCGACAAGTTTTCAGACTCATCCCTTGCATGGAGCCCCTCCAGGGAGCTTTGATACATCACCACCTCCTTCCTACGGTAGTATAGAGACGAACTTCAGGTTCCAAGGTACCTCGCTGAGAGTAACAATGCCGACAAGGATCCAGAAGATATGTTGATTGTAAGAAGCCCTTTTAGAAAGGGTGCGACAGACTTGGTTGGGCATGGAGGGCCACCGGAGTTGGATGTTGTGGTAGTGCCCTGCTCCTTTGCAGAAATGAGGACTCACGCACACATAATAAAGAGGAAGGCCGGTCAGGTTTGGGCTCTTGGATAAATGGACCCAAACTGAGATCTGGGGATGGGGAAAGAAAGATAATGAAAGAAATTAAAAATATTGATGTATCGCACTATTATTGATCCAGAAGATATTATATTAAAATATTTATAGTAATTAATAAGATGATTAGATCAAGACATGTCATATATGTACCAGTTAGAAAATTGTGAGCAACGCAAATAAATATAATGGTGACCTAATTCTAACCCTGGTTCTTAAAGTAGGACCAATACATGATTATTTAGTGTTTTAGGTACAAAAGCCTAGTTTTGTTGATTATGATGCTTAACATAGCGAACCCAATTATTTTGAGTTGTTAACTGTTATTTTTTAATATAAAGCTAATCTAACATGATCATAATCATAATGATGATGGCTAGTGTAATGACCCCGCCTCCCGGTAACCCCCAATTAAGGGAGACCCGAAGGTCAGAGCCGTTATTCAATTAACAAGATCAAAGGTTCAACAAATAATCAATAATGATTATGAAATTCTACTAACTAACTGGAATTTGGTATAAAATTAAAACTTTACTTACCTTTGAAAACCTTGGAAATCTAACTATCCATATCTTGAATTATTCTATCTAATCCTCCTTGCACTTTACTTCTCATTTCCACAATGTGTCACTTTACTGTTTGTTCTTTCAATTGTTGTTCCTAAAATGCCGACAAACAAAACGTCAGTCAGTATATCAAAATATACTGGTATGTGGGAACAACCAAAATCTTGCAAATATGGCTAAAAATTTAATACTCACAATCAAATTAATTAACAAGCCAATTTACACTTTTTAGTATGACATTCTCCACCGCTTTTGCCCTAACCCTGGCATACCCACCTTAGGGTTCCCTTTGCCAATGACTTAAGGCCACCTTCTCAATCCCGAGCTTGGTGCTTGGGGGACACCAGTCATGGTGCCCACTAGTCATGCAATATCATAGGACACCTTCTCATTCCTGAGCTTGGTGCCTGGGGTCACCACTCAAGGCGTCCATTGGTCTACCCATCTGGGCCTGACCTTTGGCATCATCCATCAGGGTGGCATGTAGGTGCGAGAATACATACTTCTATTTTTAATGTGATAATCATAGTGACTTTATGATTTGCAAGTATGAACATCCAAACAGATAATTTGCATTCAATGCGATTAATCATCCGGAAAATCCTCGGGAAACTAAGGTGGTTATTCATAATTAACCACATACCTGATCCAGAGCAACTTGATTGTCCAAGCAATAAGGATAAAGAACAAGCAACAAGAAACCAACAGTATCTTGAAATTAATGCATGGCATCCAAGTGTTACAGTTTATCCAGAACATTCTAAAGCTAGACTTGGATTCCACCTTAAGCTTTCTAAGCCACTTTAGGGTTTTAGCCTCCATAATACTTTTATCACGTTTAATGCTCTCTTAGTTCACAAACCCTAATTTCAACATTATAAGCCCAATTAAAGTTGATTATTTCTTTTTTTATATCAAAACTACCATCTTTATCCTTTTAAGTTATTTCAAGATCATTAGCCTCAATTACCACCTATAGTTTCCTTTGAATTATCAATTCATACTTCATTATGATCTAATTCATAATTGTATTCCATTTAACATTAATTACCCATTTATCCATTAGAAAAACCCTAATTTCCATATTAAGGGCATTTATCCACCATTAGGATCTTTTACCATCATACCTCATCTTTGTACATGAATTCGACCAATTAAAAACACTAAGGGTCATAATTACCAAAGTTAGGGTTCAAGGTTTATTAAAGCATATGGAACCCTAAATTAATAAAATTACGCATGAAGATCATCCTTTTAGATCTAATATGACCTTTTTATTAACAATAGGTTAATATCTACTTTAAACACCCATATAACCCTTTTTAATTCCTTAATCACCAAAGGTTAGGGTTTTTCATCGATTAAACTATTAAAGAGAACATCTTTATATACTTTTTGAATTGTAAGAAGAACTAAGCGTCAATTATATTTTCATTGCATTCCTTGTATTTTTCTGATAAAAAAGCACTACTTATTTGTATTTTTCGGCCAAAGGATCTATTTTTACCCATTTATATAAGATTCACCCTTTTTCTTGAATTTTGGTTAGAGGGGCGAGTTACCTGGATTCTTACGGAAAATCGGGGGCCGTTGGATCCTCGGTCGTCATTGACCGAGCAAGATCGCGCAGCTCGCAGTGCTTGCACACACTAATGAATTATGGAAGTTGTGAATCATCCAGGGTCGTTGATCAACACTCGAGGCCCATCATAGTCCTTGATCGGGCGGTGGCTGCTCCTTCTTCCTTGCCCAATCTAGCAGAAACCTTGTGGTGGTGCCGCGGCTGAGGACTCACCGGAGCAAGGTACTCTTGTCAGTTTAGGGCACTAGGAGACTAGGGGAGGGGCCGGTCGAGCTCTTGGGGGTCTGCCCGAGTTGAAGGGGGTCCTATTTATAGGACATAGGGCTCTCTTTAGGGTTTCCTAATGTCACCGTCACCCCTGACTCTTGGCTCGATTGGGCAAAACTTCTAGAATGATCGAAACCACCCAAACCCAGGTGGGTTGGGTGCGGAATCCTCTCACGAACTCAACCAACAGCTTTCCATGTTTGTATATGGTCAGATCTATGAGGAAATATCGAGGGAAATATCCCTCTGTTGCACGGCTCCCTTTCCTGTTTGGACTCAAGGTAGGAGACGCACAGCTGGCGTCAGATCTTGATCCGACGGCTGGCGTCATCCCTACAATATCCAAATCAAAACGTGACATTGATGATAATCAAAACACTTTAGGGGATTTTGTAAAACCCTTAACTCGAAAACCAATTATCCAATTAATCCCAAATTTGGAGGGAAAGTCCATAATGACTTAATATATCTCTATACCAAAATTGGACTCATTATCTCAAAGAAAACGTTACGTTTCTTTGAGTGCAAGCTATCTCTTAATTATATATATTTTCCACCTATTTTCTCTTTCCTTTGCTATTAAATTATTATTTTGAGTTCCTTGCACCTCAGGGAACCTTAATGGATCAAAATTCTCTCTTGGGAATATTTCCTTAGCCTCTTTCCTTATTTTTCATCCCTTTTCTTATTATCTTACTTTTCTTTATTAAAATATCTCTTTTTGAATATTTATCTTTATTTCTATTTTATTTTCCTCTTTGGTATTCCTTTTAACATTAGGAATCCTTGGGATATGAAATTCCACCAAGGATAACTCAATTATACCTCTTTTCACTTATTTTCCACATTTTACTATTATTTTCAATTTCTTTCTTAATAAAGAAATACTTAATTGATCTTTTCTTTTCTTATTGCTTTTCTTTGCAACTTTGGGCTCCTTAGAACCCAAGGAACCCAAGAGGCACGAAATCCATCTTTGGATTACATTCTTTTGCCTTCTAGAGGTTTCCACATCTTTCTTTTCTCAAATTCTCAATTATTCATTAATTAATTGAATTTTCTTATTATTGGGCCCAATAGCCAATACAGCCCACAACACAATCAAGGCTATTGTAAACAAAATCCATTTATTAAAAACAAATTATATCATTATTTGTTCATTTTCCTTTATTATGAGAAATTACATTTCTCACCAAATGAAACCAAAAATTGGGGTTGTAACAGCTAGGGCTTCTAATGTGAATAATCATGTATATGAAGAATCAAGGTTAAAGATCCTAACTTGCCATGTTGTTAATGAACTTAATGTGATCTAAGAAAAGGGTAATATGGATCCAATGATTGGGGTATTCACCTAATGTTTAACATGTGATGTAAATAGGGTTTATACCCTTATTCCTTATCTAAATCTTAACTCCAGATTAGGACTGAGTAGGGTTTATTGAATAACATGAATGGTGACACTTAGGATTTACATGCATGAAAATATAATTTGATTACTTGGGATCTTCTCTTTGATTGGATTGATTGAATGTGATGAAGTATAATTGTATAATCGACATGGATCACTATCAAGGCACGTGGTTACTCTTATGACTATCTGCATTAGTTTGTTGGTGTTTTCCAAGTGTTTCTTGAAGATTGAACAACTAAAGTGTTGGATGTTTGTTTACATTGTATTCAATTATATTGCCACTATGAGTATCACATAAAGAAATATTATGTGAAGAAATGATAGTTCTTATTTGCAAGTATTTGCTGGAATATATGTTGTTAGTTTACTTGCACACTTTTGCATGCACCCCACATTCACAATATAACTTGTTATACTAGTTCGTGCTTTTGTACATGCTAGATAAGGTGATAACAAGATATGATGGACATATGAATTTACTTGAAGACATTAAAGTGAACTTGTAAGGAGGATTAGATAGATACTTATTCTCACATACTTCTCATATGCACAATTTTGATAATGGAAAGCTATGCAAATTCTAGAGGAACATCTTGTAAACAATATGTTTGAGTTAATAAAATTATTTGCTATTATTTATTGTTTGATTAAAATTTGGATCCTTGTAAAAATTTTAGGTAATGTCTCTCATCTTTTTGGCCTTTCCTTAATTGGGGGTTGTTGAAAAGTGAGGTCGTTATATTTGGTATTAGAGCACTAGATTTTCAAATAATATTTAATAGTATATAAATTCAAGTAATATTTAGAAATATGATGGAATTATTAGGGCATTTTCTAAAGACGATGATGCCTTGAATAGATCATTATTTTTTGGGGATGGCAATATTTTCCTCTGCACCATTGAGTTGGTATACGAGAATTCCCTTAGCCAATGTGATTCCGACCTATCTAGAACTGAGAGTTTTCCTAAAATAATGTTTCATCTATATCTTATCATCTCTTTCATCTACTTCTCATACTATTTACTTGATAAACCCTAAAAGGAACTTCCCTCATCTCAATTTTGGGTTTTTGAGAAGAAGTAGGATTTAGGCATCCTCCACTAATTAATGTACATGTAATGTGGAAATAATAATGTACATGCAATGTGGTAATAATAATGTGAAAATAGTAATGTACATGTAATGCGGAAATAGAGTGTCAAAGTAAAGAGGAAATGTTTTTTCCTTATGAGGGTAACCCTAGATGGAACCAGGATTGGTTTAGGAAAAACACTAGTGGTTCAAGGGACATAGAAACCCTAAGGGGCAGGGTATAGTCCCTAGCCCGCATACTAAATCCTAATCCTGGGAAATGGGAGTAGTGTGGTTAATAGAGTAACCCTACCCATATGAACCCTAATTAAGGTGAAAAAAAAGGAAATACAAATGAGTGAAGTGACTTAGTCTTCCATGCATACGTGCATATGGAACAAGGCATTAATGAGAAAAGTTTTAAGGAACATAAGTAACCTATGAATAATGCATTTATTAATGTAACATGCTCAAACCCTATATCAATTTATGGTGAGTTAAAGGTCATGTGGTTAATAAAGTCATCATGGAGATGATGGGTGATCAAGCTTACCAAGGAAAGCATATGTATGGGTATGACATCACCTCAGGCTAAGAGAGGAAGGCCTATGTATGAAATGTCCACTGCATGGACCAAACCCTTGGAGAGGGTTCCCCATAAATAGGATCCCCTAAAGAGAGGGCACACCATTGAGAAAAGAGGATAAGAATGGTGAGTTTAAAACAAGAAATGCTTATATAGGTTGCATAAAAAGATGACAATATGAAGCTTTTAGGGTAAGAGGAAATAGGAATTATAAATAGGTTTATGAGACCCAATCTCTAATTCATGGATGTGGAGAAATTCATTCATGATGTAGGTCAAAGGTTTTGAATATACACGAGAGACGTAAGTAACCAATGCTTATATATGAAAATGAAAATATAAATATTACTTTCTCATCATCCTAATGTTATATGTGAGGAGAAGTGGAGGGATAAAGAATACCTCAAGTGGGTGGTTATGCTACCCCCAATGAGTGGGTAAGCTATTAAGACTATCCCCAGTAAGTGGGTATGTCATTGAACGTGCTCCCTATGAGTGGGTATGTAGTTGAAACTACCCCCAATGAGTGGGAGTGTTATTGTGATTACCTCTATAGAATGAGTATGTTACCCCCAATGAGTGGGTATGCCATTGAAATACTCCCAAAGAGTGAGTATGATATTATGGACACCCCCAATGAGTGGGTATGATTAGAGATTACCCCTAGAGAGTGGTAGATCATTGAAACACTCCCAACGAGTGAGTATGTATACCCCTAGTGAGTAGGTATACATAGAGACTAAGCAATTAAGGGTTGAGAAGTTATAATATAAAATATATGTTCAACATGTTATGGTTACATTAAAATGAAAACTCAACTTTAAGGGTTGTGTCCCGACCTGGGGTGGGTCAACCAAAGAGTGGGAAAAAGGAGCTATGGAGGAGACAAAAACCTATACCTTGGCGTTAGGTTGTGGCTAGAGAGACTAACCTCCTCCTATGAGCCAAGAAGGCGCCCTATCTTAGGAACTTCCCTAGAAGGGTGAGATCATAAAATTTAAATTCACCTAAAGTGTGAGGAATTAAGTATATAAAACATGAAAGCACATAAATTCTTTGAACCCAAGTATGCCATTTTTGAGGGACACAGGTGGTCAATCCCCATATTGGGAAGACCATTGTGGCACCAAGCCCCAGATAGGGAAGGTGGCCTGAGTTCACAATGTAGACGGCCAAGCCCCAAATATGGAAGGTCATGACATGGTAAAGCCCAAAATGGGGAAGAGCAATATGGTACCTAGTCCCAGCTAAGGAAGGTGGCACAAGTCAACTATGTGGATGATTATGAACAAGCCCCAGATAGGGAGGGTCACAAAGAGGTCAAGACCTAGATAGGGAAGGCCAACATGGCACCAAGCCCTAGATAGCGAAGGTGGCATGAGCCCACTACTGGGACATAAAGTGAATAATAAGTAACCCATGATAAAGATGAAGGAAATTCGGCTTGAAGAATTACATAAGAGAATAATGTGCGAAAGTTGTAATATCTTTAAGAAACCCTTGGGAAGTATAGGTCACTAAGTCAATCCTAGGGTCAAGTGGGAGTATTAAAGGTACATAAGACCGATGAGATTAGGATATGATTGTGCCCTGAATGCATAAGACCGTCTGGTGGGGAGGTAACAACTATGTTTGTCTGAGGCCCATGTCTCAGGAGATTAGACACCTTTATGAGTTCATGTGGCCCATTGGGTGAATGGTAGGTGAACTCCCTAGATTCATAGGAATGACATCACTCCAAAAAGTACATGAACCACTAGAGAGTCATATAAAAATAAAAGGAGTTGTGTAAAAATGGAAAATTAAGTAAGGAATTTGACTTCATAAAATATAAGAACATTGTGTAATAAAGAAGTATGTATGGTTTAGATTCATAATGAGGATGATTCAACCTAAAATGTCAAATTTTTGGATAATGTGGGTACACCATCTCATTATGAGTGAGAGAGAGATTGGATAGACACATGTTGTGCTTAAAAATTGACATATTAGAATGAATACCTTAAGTGAACATAATGACATGATCTAGAGTTCGAGGTGTTACCTCACCCTTATTTGGAAATAAATGAATAATAGGTTGAAAACCAAGGTGAAAAGGTAATCACCAAATGGAAATGAGAATTCAAGTGAAAATGAAATGTCAAAGTGATAATGTTATAAAATGAATGGGAATGTGGAAATATCCTGAATTGAATTTAGGTATCAAACTTAGTTAAATGTGAGGACTTTTCATATTAATGAAAAATGATTAAAGATAATCTAAGTAGGGTTGCTAACCCTAAGTTGTGAAATTAAGTTAAGTTAACATTCACCTACACTTACTAGGTTTGAATTTTGGGGATGAAATTCCTTTTAAGGAGGGGAGAATGTTATATCCTTAATTTAGGTAAAATTGCATGATATAAATATAATGCATGATTTGATAAATCATTTTGATATTATTGGTAGACTAATTACCTTTATGGCATGGGTGCAACCTATAACACCTTGGCCCACTGCCCAAGGCTCTAGTAGAGTTTCGGGAATGACGACTGGCCCTACAGACCACCACTAGCCTTAACTGTGCGCTTTGTCCTCACTCACGCGCATGCTAGGATCAACTTCCCGACAGGTCACCCATCTCAGTACTACTCCAAGCCGAGCACGCTTAACTATGGAGTTCTAAGTGATGGGCTCCCGGAAAAGGGGGTGCACCTTGGTGATATGGGTAGTCTAATCATTCCTTTTAAGATCATATTATCTGAGGCCTCAAATCCTGGGATGTTACAATCTCCCCCACTTAGACTCTTGACATCCTCGTCAAGGATCAACTATATGGCCACATAATTTGACCCCGTTTCAGTGCAGACCCACAATGGCCCATGGACACCCAGCTCCCGATCATAGAATACCGGTGCAAGGGTGGCTACGTCAACCATGTACAACCATTTTCTATATGCCTAGACTGCACGACTCAAGACTGGCATGCCACATGCCCATGTGGGCCCCACCTACTGGAGGGATTATGTCTCTGACACCATTTGTAACACCTGAGCCCACTACCCAAGGCTCTAGTAGAGTTTCAGGAATGATGATTGGCCCCACAGACCACCACTAGCCTTAACTGTGCATTTTGTCCTCACTCACGCACATGCTTGGATCAACTTCTCGACAGGTCACCCATCCCAATACTACTCCAAATTGAGCACACTTAACTATGGAGTTCTTAGTGATGGGCTCCCGGAAAAGGAGGTGCACCTTGGTGATATGGGTAGTCCAATCATTCCTTTTAAGAACATATTATCTAAGGCCTCCAATCCTAGGATGTTACACAACCCATGGCCCATATAAATGCCCAAGAGACTTTTCTTTGCAAATAGTCCTTGTGGCACAGGCTAAAGAAATAAAAGGAATTTCATTTATTTTGTGGTTCGCAATAATCCATTAAAAGATGTTGTTGGAAAAAGAAAGTGTGGAAAAACCAATAATAAAGAGATTTCTAAAAGTAATAGACAATTGGTATTCTAAATATTAAATTATGTGGGATTCTTGTAAAAGAGAGTTTTCATACATAAATAAAGCATAAAGGCTTTATGGCCTGCTAAACAACTGAAATATTGAATTATGTACAAGTTGCCGAAAGAAAATAAGATATGCAATGTTTTAGATAATTATAAGAGTAACTATCTAGCCATAAGTGGCAACATAATGGTTAAGGTATCAAACAAGAATATCATGTTCTAACTTTTGGTATAATTGAAGATAATAACAAATAGAAGATAATTCTAGAATTTGGAGGGAAAAGGACTTACTTTGTGGTGTGAGTAATTAATATGAGGATATACTAAAAGAGCATGCTTTGTCTATTTAACTTGTTCAATAAACCCAAAAAATTATATGTATGTTGGGAAAGTTAATAATGACTTACCCTCCAAATTTTGAATATAAAAGATGTTCCTAGTAACCTATAGAAATATGAGAAGAAATTGGGTTGTTTTTGCAATTAATGCATATGATTTCTTTTAGGAAATAGGTTTATCATCTGTCTATAGCCTTAGTTGGCGGCTCTCCTCTGGATACGTTACTTTTACCCAAACAGTTAGATATAAGATCAACAACTATGGGGTTCTCTTCAGCCCCCGACTCAAGTGGAAGGTGGCGTCAAACAATTCTCATTGTTTTGGGCAGCCTATTGCTCTCTCCCCGGTCCCCCTCTTAACCCAAATATACTCTATAGCCTCCCTCTCATTAATTTGAGTCGATGTATATCTAGAAAGGGTGATCTCTATGTGAAATTTGTAGAGAACAAATCTCCGACCATGCCTCTCTCTTTGCATCAAATTGTAACTTCCTCAACTCTATGGCATGCTTATAAGAACCTGCTTTCTGATTCTGCAAACTTCTGCAAGCCCTATATGCATCTTTCCATTGCATTAGACTAGACCAGAATGCCTCTCCTCTCCTTAATCATTCAATGCCGATGCACAAAATTCAAAAACAGTGGGTAGTTAGGGTGCCTCTGTCCTGACCCCATCTGGCTGTCATTTGAGGGTTAGTCCTACTCGTAGCTTAGAACTGAACACGACTATAGGTTTTCAGGCTCATCTCTTACTTGGAGCCCCGCTAGGGAGCTTTGACACATCAACACCTCCTTCTTGCGACGGTGTGGAGAGGAACTTTGGGTTCTAGGATATCTCACTGAGAGTAATAATGCCGCCAAGGATCCAGAAGGTACAATGATTATAAGAAGCCTTGAAAAGGTGCGATGGACTTTGTTGGGCATGGAGGGTTGCTGAAGTCTGATGGCACAGTGGCACCCAACTCCTTTGTAGAAACAAGTAATCACACACACAGAACAGAGAGGAAGGTCAGTTTGGGTCTAGGCTTTCAGATAAACGGACCCAAACTGGGATCTGTGGATGGGGAAAGAAAGGTAATAAAAGAAATTAAAAATGATGATGTGTCACACTATTATTGGTGCATAAGATATTATCTTAAAAGAATTATAGTAATCAATTGGATGATTAGATCAAGACATGGCATGTATGAAACTTGATTAGAAAAATGTGAGCAATGCAAATAAAGTATAATGAAGACCTAATTCTATCCCTGGTTCTAAATGTAGGATCAATGCATAATTAATTAGTGATTAAGGTATAAAAGCCCTAGTTTTGGTGATTATGTGTGCTTAACACAGTGAATCGAGTTATTTTGGGTTACTAACTATTATTTCTGAATATAATGTTAATATAACATGATTGTAATCATAATGATGATAGTTAGGGTTTCTAATGTGAATAATCTTGCATATGATGAATTAGGGTTAAAGATCTTAACTTGCCATGTTGTTAATGAACTTCATGTGATCTAAGAAAAGGGTAATATGGATCCAATGATTAGGGTCTTCACCTAATATTTAAAATGTGATGTAAATAAAATTTATATCCTTATTCCTTGTCTAAACCCTAAGCCTAGATTAGGGTCGATTAGGGTTTAATTTGAATAACATAAATGGTGACACTTTAGGATTTACATACATGTAGATATAATGTGATTGCTTGGAAACTTCTATGTTGATTAGATTGATTGAATGTGATAAAGTATAATTGTATAATCTACATGTCTCACCATAAAGGTATGTGGTTACACTTATGACTACCCACATTAGTTTTCCAATGTTTTCTGAGTTTTTCTCGAAGATTGAACAACTAAAATGTTAGATGTTTATTTACATTCTATCAATTATAATGTCATTATGAGTATCACATAAAGAAAGATTATGTGAGCAAAATGATAGTTCTTATTTACAAGTATTTGATGTAATATATGTTTTTAGTTTACTTGTACACTTTTACATGCACCCCGCATAGTTATACTGATTCATGCTTTTATTTCACGACGTTTTAGGTACATGCTAGATAAGGTGATAACAAGATATGGTGGACATATGAATTTAATTGAATACATTAAACTTAACTTTTGAGGTAGATTCAATAGATACTTATTCTCACATGGTTCTCATATGTACAATTCTAATAATGGAAAGCTATGCAAGTTGTAGAGGAACATCTTGTAAACAATATATTTGAGTTAATGAAATTAATTGCTATTATTTATTGTTTGATTAAAATCTGGATCCTTGGGGGAAAATAGGTAATGCCTCTCATCTTTTTGACTTTTCTTAATTGAGGGTTACTGAAAAGAGAGGTCGTTACAGGTAATGTTAAACCAGTTGGCACCTACTCTTGACCCTTCTTGAGCACCATTTTAGTCAAAGTTGGATTGGCATTGTGCAAAACAAACTGACATTGAATGTTGACCACTCTCTACTTCATGTGACTACATTGAGTCATATTTGTATGACCAAAATCCATTTGGGTCTCCATAGTGCAAAATCCTTTCGTGCATGAAGTACAAAGCAAGGTGAGAATAACATTGGATTGTCTTCTTTTTCATGATTTCGTTCTTCCGTTATTTCCTACAAAAACCCCCCACAATATTGTTCCTACAGGTGGGTTGGGGTACATGTTTATATTCTCTTCCCGATTTGTGAAAGATTGTGCTGAATCGGAATTCTGTCCACATACCTTTATTTATCCATGGTCGAGTCATCTTTTTTTTTATGACTTCTTTTGGATTTTCTTATTAAAACTTAACGGGGACTCCAAATCACTCTTCTTGTTTTTAATTTCTCATGAAAATTCTAGGTACTTGGTCAAATGGGCATGTAAGCCAGTTTAGGCATTGTCTTATCTTGTTGTCCACTAGGGGTCAGTCCCCAAGGATCAACATCGCATCATCACCATTCTAGGTTGGGTATGATCCAATAGATCTCCCAACGACCCTCCCACACAGACAATCAAGTTTTTTCACTGTGCAATTTTGTCAAGGTAAAAGGAGGAAGAATTGGCATGACATAATTTTGAATTCCTTTATCCTCCATGGTAACCGACTCATCATCCTTAACTCCCAAATTTAAAAAATGATTGGTAGAGAGTGTGGTGTTCTAGTTGAAGTTTAGTGGACTCCATCATCATGGTGGTTTTGTCCTCTGATTTACCCATAATTAAGAACAAGACCTTTGTCAACCCAAACCATTCATGTTTTTGGTCACTATGGAAACTCCATTCCCCTAAGATCTCATGTAATGTACAATCAACAATCTCTTGTTGAAGGGTCAACAATTCACTTTGTCATGTCCTCAAGTCAAGAGATATTGACCATACTAGATTTGAGTGTTATGACACATAAAATATGTGTGCATGGTCGTGTAAGTTAAGAGTGGTCAGTGTGATATTTCAGAAGAGATAATTCCATAGCATTTTATTGTAATAATTGTTCCTCTTGGCGATAAGCTGCCACAATAAAGAGTGACAACAATACATATGTGTACTCTTTGTTTAAGAAAATCACTTTCAAAGAGTCATGGACATATGTGTGATTAAAAGAATATCATAAATGTCCTAGTGAGTCAACGTGGGTTTCATACTTTCTAAGTTTTTTTTTAACTCTAGGGGGTTGAATTTGAATTGACTTTTTTTAGGCCAAGTCAAATTCATGACGGGTTTACAAAACTAAACCCATTGCCATCCCTATCTCACACTCTCGCCTTTTACGACTTTCCGGTGGCCATTGTACTGCAATGAAGTTTAAAACGTTTAAGATGCAACAAAAGATGTTGATAATACTTTGTAAAACCAATAATTAATAGTTTCTCATTACCTACCGCAACTTTAGATTCTTAAGGTTTGTCGCATTTATTCCCCTCCCAGCAAAGTCTAGCCACTTTACATTATGTTTTTTTCGAAGCGACAAGTCTCAACTACTAATTCGCAATTCTCGGCTTCCGGAATGGCATCGGATACACACTTCACGCGGCATGCAGGACTAGACGCGCTCAGCGGGACTGCGGGAGAAGTCTCGCTCCGGCTCTCAACTACCCCACAGAGACAAAAATCGCGGCAGACGGCATCGATCGGGTGACCAGTCAGTTAGATCAGTTGTAAGATTCACGGCCTCCAAGATTTGTCAAAGTCCCTCAGTGGACCATGGGGATAGCAAATTAACAGTGGAGACACCATTTTTATAAAGAAGAATAATGAATGCATATATATATATATATATATATATATATATATATATATATATATAGAGAGAGAGAGAGAGAGAGAGAGAGAGAGTCAGGCTAGAATACACTCGAGTGTATCCGGAGCGGAATACACTCAAGTAGTTTTTCATGATGCAATATTTTTTTTGAAAATCTAATCCGTTGATCTACTTAAACATATTGTGAACAACTCATATGCAAAATTTGAGCACATTTGGATATGTATAGCTCATGTTATGAAGACCGCAAAAATTATGCATTTTAAATTAGTTTCACGCGTCGATTTTGTTGCCCTTGGCTCAAAATTTGTATGTAGCCTAGTTATAGTATGACGGTGAAGATCAACAGTTTACATTTTGCAAAAAATAGTCTTGATATGCAAACACACTTGAGTGTATTCGTGCGATCCGTACACTCGAGTGTATTCTAGCCTGACTTTATATATATATATATATATATATATATATATATATATATATAATAATAATAATAATAATAATAATAATAATAATAATAATAATAAACAGCGGAGACACAAATTTGATAACATTGTGTTACATGAAGACCAATTTAGAATATAAAATGAAATCTAAGTCATTCTCCACTACTAAATAGAGAATAACAATTTTTATTATTATTTTGTGATGGAGATTGACTTGGGTTATATGTTGAGTTTCAAAATGTGTTTGCATAATAAGTCCCTAGCACTACCCCATAGTAAGTCCTTAGCATTTTTCACCGCGGGGAGGAAGTCAGAGTAAAGACTTTGACTGGGACGATATGCAACATTAAAGAAGGTTCCATGCACGAACTGGCTTGTTTGAAGTTCTACCACCTCGGCTGAGTTAATGTTTCTTTTCACTTATGCTCGGTGAAGAATACGAGCAAGACCGGAACTCTTGACAGTCGAGTATTCTATGAGAATACAAGAAACAATCACACAATCGAATGCAAACAGGAAGACAATTTATATATAAAGACTAGATAAATAGATGTAGCACGTGTTGCTGAAATTCAAGTTCACAAAAGAAGATATTTGTGTTGTAAATTAAGAATGAGTACTGCACTGAAAGATCTCTAAGGCTAAGCTAGTAGATGTTTATATATACTTCTACTTCAAATGCTACCAAATAGGGTTGTATTTTTGGTGTGGCCGTGTAGACTTCGCTTCTCTATATTTTTTTTTCATATATACTATATGATGTTAATTATTCATTTTTTGTCATATAACTGTGAACAGTTTAACATACAAACATAGAATTACAGGGGTACTATAAAAGCACTACCGTCAAAGCATGTGTGTGCGCATGCTAGCACACACGTACACAAATGCATGTATGTGTGTATGTAAAACGGTAAGATTCACAGTTTAATATGTTATTGGGT
This sequence comes from Alisma plantago-aquatica, assembly GCA_963693085.1. Taxonomy (NCBI): domain Eukaryota; kingdom Viridiplantae; phylum Streptophyta; class Magnoliopsida; order Alismatales; family Alismataceae; genus Alisma; species Alisma plantago-aquatica. Next base: position 398,414,355 of record OY856410.1, read on the forward strand.
TCTTTACATTCTGCCTTTGTCATATCGAACAAATCTAATGACACAATAGAAAATTTATCTTCATTAAAGACTAAAGATTAGAAGAGTTTACAGGATAGAGGTGAGAACAACTAAATCCTACAAGTAAGAGACCTTTTTACTTTTTTGGGGAGGGGTTTTTAGACAAACCCCAAAAGAAAGGAACATTAACTGACAAGAAAAGTCTTAACAACCAGAAAATAAAAATACATGGATGCATATCACACTCAAACATTTTCCGCAATGTTAGAATGAGAGACTAGAGTGGTCAAGACTCTTGAAAGGTAGAGAGAAACTCAAGGAGTGTCAATTTAAAAGGGTAAACGATAGTAAAGTAACACTTATTATCGGCCATTAAGAATTGAGCACCTACAAAAATACATAATAACACTACCACTAAATAGTTTAAGTTCCAACAATTATGATACATCTTTACATTACATACAATATCGTTGAAAATAACATAAGTTTTTTTAAGTGACAAATTGGAAAAAAGTCCTTTTTCTTCCAATGCTAATGTTGTCTTTGCCAAAAAAGATCACATCACATTTCAAAAATGCCACAAGTGGTTAAGTTGGGTGGAAGGTTGTCTTCCATACTCCATACTCTCTCTAATTTATCTACCTATCCCAATCCAGATCAACTATGGACATTACATAAACAACCCAAGGTCACCATAGGATCTAACCTTAGACGCCATGTTTGGGATGTAGATCGGAGCTACACCAATTTTTCCTTTACCCATAACCTGTAACTTATGGGCAAGGATACTAACGTTCATGCTTTACCCATTGGGTTTTATATTGGGCAAGTGATAAAAAATAGCAATAATAAGTATACATATTTATGTTAATATAGAAAGATAAAATAAAAATGCGACCCTAAATTAGTAAATAATTTTATTCTACATCTTCCAGAGGCCCATCATCTTGCCTGACTGCTACATTTTCCTTATCGACGATATTGTGACCGTGAGATAGTAGTTCTTCTTCTTCTCAGACTACTTTGCATGCTAAGTATATGCACCTTTTTGACGGTTGGTTGGAGCGACAATTCTACCATTGTAAGTAAAAAACAACACACTTGTAACTCAGTAATTTATATTGAAAGTCAAAAGTGCACACGTGTAGCTCAATATTGTAATATAGTCACCAACTTTACCCCTTTCCTTCTTGGAGCGACAACTAACGCTTGCAAGTAAAAAACAACACACTTGTAAATTAGTATTTTTTACATTTAAAGTCAAAAATGCACACATGTAGCTCAATATTTTAATACAATCACCAACCTTTTCCCCTTTCCTTCTTTTAGGTGCCAAGAACGTAACTTTTGAACCCCCTAGCATATTTATGGACCTCCTATGGTACCTCTAGATATCATCGATGTGTTGAAATGTCAAGTTTTACTTTACCTATTCTAGAAGAGGTGATGGAGTTGTTGGATAGTAAGTCAAATGCATTCAAAACTACTAACATGAAGGTAATAATGAATCGTAAATCATAGCCAAATCATTTTAATTGATCCATGTTAAGGAAATAGAATTTGAGCATCCTCTCTGGTAGGGTACACTGAAGAAGTGTACCCACTAGTTCATTAATAACTACTCTATGACCCATATCAATTATTCAAAACTTACTCCTATCTTTGTATATTCTCAACTACATCACAACTGTCGCAACTACTTTCCCCCCTATTATGATTTATTGGGCAAGGTGGGTATTGATTTGACACCATTATGAATTGAAAAAGTAATATAAACTCTTCATAAAAGATTTTTATGAACCAGATTTCTACACCGATCTAAACCATCTTTTCTATACAATTTAGGCATCTACACATGTATCATCCATCAAACCATATATGGTCCCATTAGACCATATTTGATGAGGAGGAGAAGAAATGACATTTAAGTCCTAGTACCATATTATATACTTTCTAGATCTATGGATTGTAATTTCTACTACAATAACATTTTTTGTCCATCAAGGGACCATATATGGTCTAGTCATACCATAAATGTGTCTGGAATACTACATGTGACTTTGGGCTTTGGTCATGGGTTTAGTCCTTATAATCAAACCCTCCCAACTCATTAAAGACATGAAGAGATGCAAAGAGACATTAAGAGAGGTCATTTTTATAGACCTAAGGCCATGGTCGGACCTAGGGCTTCTTCTCGAGTTCCAAGCCTCCAAGACCTCCTCTCTAAGCAACTGTCTTCTTCCACTTGGATTTTGAGTGTAATGAGAATTTGGTTCATCTTCTCTCTTCTAGAATCATCCTCTCTATGATTATCTTCATCAATGGTTTATGTGTTTGTGGTTGCTTTCTTGTTGTTCATTATTTCTACTTATCACACGTATTTGGTAACTCATATGTATCATGCTTCCTCATTTCCAAAACAAGATCATTGGACCTTGCTGTTAGGGTATCCCATCACTAACATATCCCAAGAAGTGGTATTAGAGTGATATCTACCACCCATATCCACCATGACGTCAAAGAATGACATCAAAATTTTGATACTTGAAGACATTTTTTAGAGAAGGTAAAACATTACTATAAAAAAATGAAGTACAAGGGATAACAAAAAAACCCCATATACTATACAAGTCAATTTACACTACAAAGCCCCACTATACGAGAATCAACCTCTCAAACCCATTCTGGATCTTAGTCATGGCTTTTAAAAACCCAACCTAGATCATTTACAAGGTTTCAAGAAAGGAATAAGGACATCAATGGCCTCTTGCCATGGAGCCTACCATTGTGCTCTCTCCAAATGTACTAGCATATCCCAGACACACACACCACATAGCCTCCTCAGGCTAGTATTGTGATTCCCCACACCACAAACCAACAAGATAACACCAAGGTGAATACAGAAACAAAACTGAACAAGCAGAGTACCAAAAAACACTAAAAATTAAAACGGATTTCATTAAGAACCAAGAAGCAAGAACCTTTACATATAAGACCCCATAGATCACAAGGTTCTTACATCAACATGTTCTTATTGCATATGCCATTGTCTTGTTACAAGAAAAACCTATTTCATATACATATCCAACCACCTACCATATCTTTTCATCAAAAGGGGCACACAATCCAAAACCATGTATCGATAGCATGTCTACTAAACACACCAAAAAACCATCCCAAATATGTGAGTGTATAGGAATGACTTTAGGACTCTACACCAAAAGACTAGTAGCACTTCCAAACTTATCATCTACTATTCTTGTTGTTGCTCTCCCTCAATTGCATGATCTCTACCTCCTCGTGCACCTCCACCTAAAATATTATGAAGAAACCCACAGGGTGAGATCCAAATCTCAACAGGAGATATAACTCTCCACCAATGCAATTATTAACACAGGTCGGGTAATTAAAGGATAAAAGTAAAGCTACAACTATGATAAGAAAATTCAACTAATGACATATCTAAAGCAGATAATAATTTCTATGTAGCATAAGAAATTGCAATTGGATTGGAGAACATTCTATCATTATAAAAGGAATGTGAAGAACATGTATATTTACTACCAACTACATTGTACAAAAACAAGTAAGGCCTCATCCAATCTTTTCGTACTTGATCCTAAGCAAGTATACTACACGGCTGATTACATATTTTATTATGCCCAGAGGATTTGAGTCGTGCCACCCAAATCCAACTGACCACTACGAAGTCAAAATTAGTGTCATACAAGGTCTATGAAAGAGCTAGAATCCACGATCTCACCAAACCTTATGGTCAGTACATGAGTACACTGTAGAGACATACTAGTCAACTGCAACCAGCAATATATAGTCAAACTGTGAAAGTCCTAGCCCACCTTGGTACAGGTCATGATGCTAGTGAAATTGAGCTATGACTCGCAGCCACAATCCTGATACGATATGGCCTATAGCAAATCTTGTGACACCTCATAAGCATCAAATCACTAAGCTACGACCAGCAGCTGCACCCCTGCCAGGGAATGGCCCGCAACCAATCTTGTAAATGCATATACTCAATAGTATATGACTCCAAGATTCCACTGGGTAAAGCCTGTTTCACCATCCATCAAGTGCTGACACTGAGATGGATCTATGGAACATGTCAAAACTACAATATTAAGTTCCACTTGATTAGTTAAATCAATTAAGTACCTTTTAGCATCAATCAAGTTACAACGTATAAAGTCATAACAAATGCTACAAAGATAAGGGCAAAGTACACTTCAGGAGATATAAACGTATAGGATGTGAACTTATCACACTATCATCACATGATTCCAATATCATCCCATTAACCACATCACCAATACTAAAGTCACATACCATGGGATATCAATCCCTCAACTCATCTTTCCTGTATCACAAGTGCCTCAACATGCCTTATGAAGGTGCATTCATCCTGTTTCATATCATAGACATAATAGCATGCACTAAATATGATTATCATGCTCATAACACATGCATGGTTAGGAGTTCATGAATAAGATAGATAACATCACAACCATAGTCCTTCCATGAAAGAGAAACAAGCATGGTCATTGCACATTATTAGAGTTAGGGTTCCTTCTTAGCCAATTAGGGTTTACAAAGCTAGGTTCAACCATCAACCCTAGGCTCACAACCTCCCATCATCTTGGAGCATCTTAGGAATAAGGAACATGATTATGGATGATTAGATATTATCTAAACAGCACTGTGTGTGGCTTATACATTATTCATTCAAGATATCATTACTGTCACAACATATCTCTCAACCATCTATTGGTCATATGTCTCAACCACTCAAGCAATTGGGTCGTGACCACTCAACCCATAAAATGTCACGACCGCAACATATAGGGTGTCTAGGATGTGACACCCCTCAAGCTTGACCTCCTAAACCCTCATGTCTCGACTCATCTAGGGTTAGGGTTCTAACCCACAAGGCTGTCGTGACCCCAAGGAACATGGATGTCTCGACTTTAAGCTATCGTGACCCAAGGCCAACATCTCATGACCTCTTTCTAGGTCATATCATGAACAAGATAAGGGAAATACTATAACCCAAAAACTAGGGCCACATCCCATCCAAAACAGGGGACAACTTAACCTTGATCACCAATTGTCGCAACCTCAAGTGACACTAGGTCCATCCCAACAAAGAGGGAAGCACCGCGACTAAGACCAACTATGGGTCGCGACCTACATGGAGATAGATGTCTCGACTGTCACTAGGAGAGATGTCTTGGTCCCAAAACAGAAGACAAGACCAAGGAAAACCATGATAAACATGAAGGAGAAACCCATGCAAACGATCATCAAAACCCTAGGTCATGGATCATGAAACCACCAATAAAGAATTTCATCCAAGGAAGAGAAAACCATGGTCGAGATGTACAAAATAGAATATAAACTCCCTTCAACATCTAGGTACACGAACACCATGAATGAGACTAAGAGCAAGGTCAAAAGGTAGGTAAGAACTTTCATAACACATCAACCACAAAAATGGTGCATGTAGATTAGGGTTTCAAATTTCTACCAAACCAAGAAAGATATCTCCACCAAACAAGTTCTAGAGATTATCATTATCTACTAGAATTATAAGAGAGAATTTAAGAGAGAGAATACAATAGTATAAATGCATAAAAGAGTGCAATAATAGAGTAGGTTAAGTGTTATATACCCGCCTTAAGAAGATCACCACCCAGGATTCCAAGCTCCGAGAACAAGAGCTCCAAGCACACGATCTAAGGGTTGAAGAAGCTCCACTAAAAGCTCCATTTTCATCCACAAGATCACCTCAATAAGGATAATACATCAAGTTCAAGGATCATCTAATAAAAGATATATAAAAGCTCTAGGCCAATCCAAAAGAGAAAGGGGAAAGAGAGAAGAAATCCTCTTCACAGTTGGGTCTACCTTGTCAAGACATGGTCTATGATCCTTGTAATGAGGAATTTCTCTCCCAAAACGACCACCATGGAGGAACCATGGTCTAGGGCCGAGAAAAGAGAGGAATATTGAGGAAGGAGATCAAAAGAAACACCATCAAGGAAGATAAACACTTACCAAGGGTTGAAGATGGGCTATGGTCACCACAAGCACCACATACAAGAAGAGTTTGGTCACCAAGCTCTAAGGACAGATCTCCTTGCTCCACCAAGCCCCAAGAACAAGAAAAAGAGAAGGAAGAATATGGAGGGCCGAAAGGGTTACAAGCATGAAGAGATAAGGGGTTATATCAGTGGAAGATGAGAGAGAAGAGTAAAAGATGAGGTGTCAACACTCCAAGGCAACAAGGGACACTTGTCCACTCAAAAGATCAACATGCACCCACATGCAACCACCTTAACCACGCATGCAAGACATGGTGATACACTCTAGGTTGGGTCTTGACCACCATGGTCACCCACATGGTCGAGGTCACGACCGTGCCATGGTGCATCATCCATGGTTATGACAAGCACCAACCATCACCACAAGGTCAAGATAAGAGACCACTACAAACCCTAGGTTGAGACATCCTATAAGAGGGCAACCATCTCAACCCAAGACCTCCCAAGACCACCTTGGTCATGACCCCACAATATAGAGAGGGTTTCTTGACCGTGATGCCCTCCAAACCAACCCTAGGTCATGACCTAGGTCAAGACAACACACCATATACACATAGGTCAAAACAAGCAACACTCATAGGAACCCTAATCACCACTAAGGGTGACACTCCTCAACCAAGCTCAAACAAGGTGGCCAACTCTTTCTATATCTTCTAGAAGATGTCCAGGAAGAGAAGAAACACTCTAGAGGTGGTAAATTTCACATCAACACCCTACTTTGGGTAAATTGCAATTTGCACCAAAACTAGCACATAAAGCACAAACAACATCCAAATAAGCTCAAACTTGAAACTTAAGCTCTCCATAAGTCCTAATTACATCACAAAAGATTATAGAAAGGTTATAAGCACATTATTAAGCTAAAGAAAATATTCTTACCCCAAAACTCAGGTCAGTGGTCCTACAATTACTTTTTGGGTCTGGTCCACCATCTAGAGAATACCTTCACTAAGCGACATAAGGGGGTTACCACTCCCAACCAATCTTTAAGTTGATTCTACACCAAAAATATCTCAATAAATACAATCAAATAAGATACACTCATGAGTCTCCTCCTCCTATATACAAAGAAAGAAGGTTGAGACATATCCCAATCCCCACCTCTTTATCTGTTCAAAAGTGGGAAGCTTGTGAAGGATACACATGTACGTAGATCAACTCCACTTGGGTACGTGGATATTATCCTAGAGTACACCATCCAAAGGAAACTGTTTATTAAAGAAATAGGGGAAGGACCATGGTTTAATCTTCACCTCATGCAATTTCCAAAGGCATTTGTCAAAACATAGTCATTTTCCACCTATGACCACCACTTGTACATGGTCGTACAAACTTTGGTGGAATTCACAATACTACCTTGCCATGAGACTAGACCCGTATCTCTTTGCATCCATTATCCCCAACTAGATTTGCAATTTCTAACGAAGGTGGCAATCCTCATAAGGTTGTTGTAGAGGAAATCTCCATCGTATCGGGAACATTGAGGCCACCCTCATGATATCCCATGGCCACCATTTCCCAAGAAACTGCATGGAACTTACCTCTCAAATGAAGGATATTTTGATGTTGCAAATCTTCTCTTGGATGAAGGTAAGCATTTAAACTACAAGCACCAAAACTGAACTTTACCAGCCATCACAAACCTGGAAAAAACTAGCCTACCACAAGGGAAATCTAGACACCCATCCATTTGGAGATTGTCTCCCTAAGACTATCAATGCAAGCAAGCGCTGAAATCCTTACCCCTAGTCTTTCATATGCTTAGGAGAATTCCTAGGTACCTCATGGGGAAGGTACTGAGATTCATACCAACAACTGTCTTGAGTCATCCCTTCCTGGAGTCACACGATCTAGAAAAATAAAATATAGATTTTGGATCACTAAGGAACATTTATGTAACATTCCCAAAGGTCATCCTCACCCCTCTAAAGTTCTTGAGAGTTTTGACAATGCCTTAGAGGAAGAAAAGTACATCTTTCACAAAAATGATGTACGGGAGTACCTTGACACCCCCGCATGAAGTAGGCATTTTCTTCAACATAATCACTTGATCCACTAGCTTAGAAAGGGATTTCATAACCAGCATGAACAATAGTGGAAATAGAGGATCCCCCTTCCTCAGTCCATTAGTAGCCTCAAAATGACCATAAGGAACTTCATTAACGAGCACAAAGAAAGAGGTTTTAGACACACACTCTTTTAGAAAATTGGCCCATCTTCTAGAGGATGCAAATTCCTCTAGAAAACTCCATAGCACCTTCCATATAATGTTGTCACAAGCATTTACAAAGTCAACCTTCACACATGTACATGCCTTGCAAGAGCTATTACTCATCCTGAAATCCAATAGGAACTCCAATTCCAGTAGCGTGCTATCCAATATGTTATGTCCTTTACTGAAGGCAGACTAAATAAGGGATATAATATCAGGAAGGACCTTCTTGAGTCTACTAGAAAAGAACTTGGTGATGATCTTAAACATTACAGAGTAGTACTCAATAGGCCTCATGTCTTCCATCAAATGAACCACATTCTTGCTAAAGATGAGTTCAAGAAAAGAATGGTTAGCCTTCCTAACCATCAAACCACCCATGAGGAACTTCATGCTAGACTTAAAAATGTCTTCCTTAACTAACATCCACATGTTCTAATTTTTTATTGAATCCATCGAGACATGGAACCTTTGAAACCCCAATGCAGAAAAAGGCTGACTTGATCTCCTCATCAAACTCTAGACCATACAGTTGATAATTCATATTCTCTAATATTCTCAGGCTAGGGAAAGAACATGCATTCTTCAAATTATTATTGACTTTGTTGTAAAGTTTTAAGAAAATCCATGAATTCAACTCCCACCTCCTGAGGTGAATTAACAACAGACCCATCAACTCTAATTAAATAATCAATGGAATCAAACATCACATTCCTTTTCAATGCCACATGATAAATCCTAATGTTTCTAATTCTCATCCTAAATCCACTCCAGTCTACTATGTTGCTAGTAGCAGACTTCCTCCACTTTTTCTAGTTGGGTTAAATTTCTTTCTTCCTATTCTTCCACCTGAATGATAAGATTTTGTAGTGGGTTGCATCTCATTTTCTCTACAGTAGCTGCATGTGCCTCTTTGCCTTATGAAACAAGTGTTTTAATATTGTACAAAACCCTAGCCCAATTCTTCAATGTTGTCTAGTCCTATTCAGTTTCTCAACCACAACAAATAGAGGGTTGCCGACCACTACCTCATTCCAAGAATCTTCCATAGTTCTCTCACATCTTGGACATTTCAACCACATGTTAAAGAATTTGTATGGTTTACTCCTATTTAGGTCTAACGTGAGTTGGACAACCAACCAAGCATGGTAATTTTTTGGATGCCCCCAACTTCATAGAAGTTTGTGGGAATATGTTGAGCCATACTTTGTTGACAATATCTTAGTCTAGTAGACTGGCTATCCTTATTATAACTTCTCTTTTATTCTTCCAAGTGACAAATACACCATTCATGTTATATAGCTCCATAACATTTGCAATATCTATAACATCATTGAATCTTACAAGGCAAGAGTCTGCCACTGTTAGGCCACCCTTCTTCTCATGTGTTTTATTAATGTGATTAAAGTCCTTGATAAAGAGTTGGGAAATGTATTTCTAGTTAGAATTGGCAATAACTTTCCAAATTCATCTCCTACAAATCTCTGAGCTGTGTCCATAGACTACCGAAACAATAGTATGAAGGTCGCCTTGGTTGATACAACTAGAAGTTATGAACTTATCCATCTTGATTATAACTTGAAAATCCCACACTTGTGGTTTCCACCCAATAGCAATACATATACCTTCAACATGGTCCATATTATAAGCATTACCCCAGCTTGTTGGGAAGAGACCAGACACATGACCAGCAACATCACGCCTTATTCTAGTCTCAAGGAACACCACAAGTGTAGCTTGAACCTCCATGATAATATCCTCAATCATCTTTGTTTCCCTGATCGAGAGGCTCTTTACAGATTCCATGTGAGGATTCACATTAGAATTGATTTTAATTCCCACTCAGACATGGAGTGGCCCCTCCTCGTCTAGTCCTCCTTAGTGATACTTATGATCTATTATCATCCACCTATCCTAGGAATTTGTATCCATCAATTCCCTCTAGAAGAGAGAACGGGTTAGTTGAATCTAGGGGGCATCCTTATATTACCTCGTGCTAGAGAGGAAGGCTTAGTTCTAGTCCTAACCGACACAAAGGGTGGGTTTGGACCTCGTGGTCTCTCAGGAACTTCAACAACCACCTCTTGGTTTGGGACTGTGGTATTAGTAACCACCAAAGTATCACCCATATCCTAAGAAGTGCCACTTGGATAACTCATAGAGGGATGAATTTAAGTAGAAGGTTCCTCTATCATAATTGTATCACCCTATTACACCAAACCTCACGTAGTACCTTCTGACTTGAGGATACACTTTTTGTTTCTTGAGGTCAACCCTTGGTGGTGGCTAGCCTCTCTCTTCACGTTCCTTCTCTTATTTTGTATCATTCTATGATCACACCCTCTTTTCATAGGTGGATCTGGATGGGAAACCCGAGCACCGGGAAATTGTCTTGTCAAATGGGCAAACACTTTGCAAGCATCACACATATCAAGGAGGGCATCATACTCCACCTTGATCTCTCGTTCCTTACCATTTGGCATTTCTATCATAACCATGGGAGGTGGTTTCCAATCAATTTTCACCTTGGTGCAAATTTGACCTGCTACAACATGTCTCCCTCTTATCAAGAAGTCGATCACCTTTGGAGTCACAATCCCATAACTAATGATGGTGGTTTCCCTTCTGGTTTAGTGATGCATGCCATCATTGGGGTGACCTAGATCGGTGTTAAGGTGAGTGATTCTCTCCATATGTCAACTTTAGGCAACCACATCTTCTTCAAGATGAGTTGGTTGTCTAAGAACCACAACCTGTTCTCCAAGGAAGTCACCATATTCCCTTTAGATGCAAATCTAACTAGGAAGAGGCCTCCAACAAGAGGCAAGAGCTGTAACTTGCCTTTAGGTCTCCATGACCTCAACATCCACCAATAGAGATACTCAAAGGTGACCAGATTCCCTGGGATATGGATTATGATGAAGCAGTTGTGAAACTCATCCATCACTGCCACCACTAGGTTCGAGAATGTCATTTGTGTCCTATCATTGCCACTCCTGAAGGTTGGTTCCTTAGGGTCTCCAGGAAAGTCCACAGATTTGAAATTACAATGTACCATGATAGGCTTTCCCAGAGTGGCCACCCAGGTCCTTCAAACTATGACATCTTTTATAGGGTATGCCCAGTGTATCATTATGTAGGTAGCTGAAGGCCTGACTTAAGATGAAGGAGGATAGTCATGATGGGTGGAGGTTAGAGTGGAAGAGCCCACTTAGCAGCCACCATGGATGTGACCTAATTGCCCCCTTCTAGAGATGGAAATGAGTCATGCTCGAGAGAAAGAGAGAGAGATTGAAAATTAAGTGTATAATTTCATGCTTGAAGAGATTCTCCATATAGAAGTCAAGTGCCAATATTTCCTCATGGAAGGAGTAGTCTAGAAAGTGCTTATAAAAAAGTGAAGTAATCAGAATCCATGAGAGATGACTAGAGGGACGAGATTGATCCAAAGTCTATCAATGCATCTAACTCTACTTGGAGGATGAAGTCTCAGTGTGGTCATCCATCTATAGACCATAAAAGAAGTTTGGGTTAACTTGAATCACTTAACAGGAAAAGTTCATCACAACAAGCTTGCGCTTAAGAAACATCTTTTCATGATTTGCAAGAATGAAGGTGGTTCCATGGAAACTCTTCTCAACAAGTTCACTAAAATTATCTATGATGCCATGTAAATTGGTACGAAGATAGTGTACAATGATTAAAAAATTACATTTGATTTGTAACCTTCCATCGTCCTACAAGAGTCTATGGGGTATGCTAATATTTTAGGTGTCAAATATTATCTCACTCCATGAAGTCAAAGAATCTTTGACATCTCAAGAGAACTTAGAGAAGGACCCTACTTCAATGAAGTTAGTAAGTGAAGCATTGGCTTCTAAAGTATGGGATCATCCACATGATAAAGACCCCAAAAGCTCCAACTAAAAGAAGAAATTGTTAAAGTCACATAAATCAAAGAGGAGCAACTCTTTGAAAGAAGAGATGTCATTTTGAGGATGAATACAACAAGTTGCAAAAGAAATAAAAATGTGTAGAAATATACTAATGTTGGGGATCATGTAGAAGTCAATCATGGAGGATGTAAAGACAACATTTACAATATTTTGTAGGGTTTTGGGAAAAGGGGAACATCAGAAATATAACACTTTCCCCAATAAAACCCTTAACTAGTAGATTGGTCGTATCCATCAAACATGGATATATTAAAAACATAGAAGGGATATTGAATTTACCTTGGTGCATACTATTTTTCCAACAACTAGACATGTCTTATGTTGATGTAGAACTTGCACTTCCAGATTCATATATGAAGTGGTGGTTGTTGTTGTTTTGTCATCACAACAACACATTATTCATGCTTGCTTTAAAGTCTCTACCCAAGGGATTTAGTCTCTACATCATTCATACAGACATTGGAACTCTTGGTACACCACCTTGGTGTTAAAGAGGAATAAAAAGTTAGAGTTGTCAATTTTCTAGTGTTGTTTTCTCTCCTTCTCCTCCTACTTTGGGATGTTGTCCTTGGGTTGAGGCTTTTCTCACTCCAACAAGAAGAAATTGTTAGAAAGATTGTCTCACAATGTGTTTCTCAAGTGTCTCATCCCCTTAGATGTCCACTCATATATATAGAGGAGATTCATGGGCTTGAAGTTCCAAAATCCAATTATGTTCGTTATCACAACTCAAAATAGAATCAAGCTATGAAAACTTAGAAATAATTCCTAGTCATGTTCTTCATTAATCAATCAACTTATTGGGACAAGTTGGGTCACCCAATTGACCGATTTGCATGTCTTATTGATCGATTCTCCAATCCAGATCCTATTTCAATTGAGAAATTTGATTCCATATCAAACAAGACACATATTACTTGTTCTCAAATTGGTGAAAACTTGATCATTTGACAATCAATCAATCCATTGATTGAAACCATTTAGTCAATAGAATGGAACCACTAAAATAATGTGTTTGATTGTAAAATTCAATTACCTATTTCACCCTTATGTGTGTGACTATGTATGCTCCTTATTATGTTGGTGGTGATGCCCATAACCTCACAAGAAAAGATTGTATATAGCACAACATCATTAATACCCATGTAATAGAAATGATTTGAGAACAAATTTAACCTATACATGACCTATACTAATATGTTATATAACCCCTTTATCACAAATATCCCAACTAAAACCACGGCATGGATTTGTCATACTCTTAACATTCAATCTATTTCTTGAAATAGTGTGGACTATTGAGATTTTTGATCTCAGTATCACATATTGACTCACATGACATGGCCATTCATTTAAGTCTCACTTATCAAGTAGTTAGTATAGTACTCCAATGAAAGGAAAAATTCCATCTACATCATTCATGATAATCCATAAGTGTCATTTTGGAACCAATCATACATGTATGTAAACCCTTATTCAGAGTCACGTAGGGTAGTGTTAAAGTACAAAGTACAACATGGGATAATTTTAGTGACTTTAGGTCTAAGGATCATGGTCAACACCGTCACATTAAGATATGGCATGGACTGACATGCCATGGCTTCCATGTTTCATTTTCAAAGTAGGTTTGTCCAGTACAACATTTTCTCTAACAAGAATTTATGTATCTGAATTGATATACAATATCATGTCTTAAGAGACATACTCATCATTTAGCATACACACTAGTCATATGTATTATTCTTGTCCTATTATACTCACAACACTAACTGACTAGGGACATAACAAGAATGAGTATTGTTGAGTGTACATATGATCTCATGTTTAGATCCTCAAGTCAAATTATATGTCATTGAGTAAAACATTATTAAGATATTATTAAGTTTATTCATTATCTCCATACTAAAACAAACATGATAATTGAAATTTCCCTTTAATGCTAAAATCATATAAAATGTATCCCTATTACAATCATCACATGATGGCTCTCATGGAATAAAACCAACACTCTCCCCCCTTGTACTAGAGACGATCACTCATGGATGAAATTGCAAGTGATCCAACATGACCATCATGATTCTATTGTGAAGGTGATCTTTTCAAGGGATCAACAACATAGCTTTCAATTGATACTCTACAAATCTTTGCATCTGCTCTCTATAAGATGTCTCATATGAGATGGCATCAAAATAGTATGTGCTTGGAACACTGATGTGATCTAGGTTCCTTAGCATGTGCAATGGCTCCATGATTGTCACAATAAACCTCTATTGTGTCTTCAATTGTTGGAACTACCTCAAGTTCACTAATGAACTTCTTGATACATACTACTTCCTTTCCTGCATTAGATGCAAAAACATACTTGAACTTTATTGTAAAATCAACCATTGTCTCTTGATTGGAACTTTTCTAGCTTACAACCCCGTCATTTAGGAAATCCACAAATTTCAATTGTGATCAATAATCATCCTTGTCTTTTTGGAAGCTTGCATCAGTGTAACCCTTTACAACTAACTCTTCTTCACCTACATATAGCAAAATTTGATCCTTTGTTCTTTTATGTACTTTAGGATATTCTTCATGTCACTCTAGTGACCTTCACCTGACTAGTACTTGCACTTCATGTTCTAAACATACAGAACATCTACGTGGGTATACAACATTGAATACATGATAGATCAAATTACATATGCATATGGAATCTTAATCATGTGTTCCTAATATTTGAAAATTTTGGGACAATTAGTATTTAGAGATACTTATTCTATGATATATAGATAAGTTTTATCTCTTAGAATCATGCATGTTGTACCACTTCATCACCTTGTCAATGTATGCACTCTGGCTTAGGACAAGAAGCATTTTAGATATATCTCTATAGATTATGATTCCTAGAATATAGGATTCTTTGTCATAGTCCTTCATGGAGAAGGTATTTCCCAACCAAGTCTTAACCAAATATAGAGTAGGTATGTTATTTCCCATTAATATTTCATTCAAATATAATATTGAGAAATATAATTATGCCTCCATTAACCTTCTTGTAAACACAAGGTTCATATTTATTTTGATAAAGCCAAACTGATAGACTGTCTTATCAAAATGAAGATGTTTGATTCTAGATGCTTACTTCAATTCATAGACTAAGTTTTGTATCATACAAACTTTGTTGGCTTCATTTGGAGGGATTAAACTTTTATGTTGTGTCATGTACACATAGTGTAGAAAATTATCTTTAAGGAAAGTCATTTTGATGTCCATTTGTCAAAAATCTTATAATCATGATAAGATGCAATGACAAGCATGATCCTTATATATATTTTTCACCATGTCAAATGATAAAAAAGTTACATCATGGTCGATACCTTTAACTTATCTAAAACCTTTTGCAACCAATCATGCTTTATAAAATGCACATTATCATCAATGTCAGTCTTCTTTTTTTAGATCCACTTGCACCCTATAGGTTTTATCCCTTCAGGTGCATCCAAAAAAGTCCATACTTTATTGACATACATGAAACCCATCTTAGATCTCATGGCCTCAATCCATTTACTAGCATCTAGTCCCTCAATAGCCTCATTGTAGGTTGTTAACCCATCATCATTCATGACTGAGAAATCATCTAACTGAGTTACAAAAATCCAAATCCCTCTGGATCTAGACATGTCCTACTAGATCATTGATGTTATTATGCTACATTAGGAATTTGAGATATGTAATGTCTTGTGATTCTCTTTGTTCTACATCTACCACCATACGTTCATTGTTATCTTGTTGGCCTCTGACTTATTTGAGATCTATTTTCCACCCATTAGTTCCTTTGAAAATGAATTCCTTTTGTAAAGATACAATAGTTTTGGGAACAAAAACTTTGTTGTCATACGGAATATAGAAGTAGTGATCCTTAGTTTTCTTAGTGTTTTTAATTCGAATAAACATTTATCCAATATGGTTCCAAGATTTTTACAAAATGGTTTCGTGACATAAGCTTCACATTCCCAAACTTTCATTAAAGATATATTAGGATGCTTCTCATTGTATATCTCATGTGGTGTCTTTTGAACTATATTAGAAGTCATGTTGTTAAGTGTAAACATGGGTTTTAAGAGCATATACCAATAATTAAGTCAAAAGATTGGGTAAATTAATCATTTATCGTACCATGTCCAACTAGGTGCATTTCCTTCTTTCTGACACACCATTTTGTTATGGTGATCCAGGTGGATTTAACTGTGATGTAATACCACAGTCTCTTAAAAGGGCCTAAAACTTTTGTCTTAGATGTTCTTCACCACAATAAAATCTTAGTGATTCAATATTCTTGCCTAGTTGGTTTTGTACTTTTTTCATGAAATCCTTAAACTCTTTTCAAGATATTCTATTTTTTCATAAGATACACATATCCATATGTATTGAAGTCATCATTAAATGTGAGATATCCATTTACAGAACTTGAGCTAAAAGGTCTACACATTAGTATGTATAAGTTATAATACATCATTTACCCTCTAATTGTCACCGGCAAAGGGTGATTTTTTCATTTTTTTCTAGTAAAACATGTCTCTTGATTCAAAATTAGTAGATTCCATTTAAGCATCTTTATGGAGTCTAGAAACGTGTTTGTCATTTATGTGCCCTAGATGATAGTGACAAATGTAAGTTTGTTTGAGTTATCAAGTTCACTTTCTTGGAATAAATGTTATATACACTTTTCTCAATTCCAATATAATATCTATCATAAGACATTGAGGCACTTCCATATAATATCTCATCTCTTGAAATAATTTTTTTACCATTCATTATTAAAAATATAAGATTGTTCTTATTCAAAAAAAGATGCAGAAATAATGTTTCCATATATGGAATGTACACAATAGAAGTTTTCCAACTCTTCTACAAGCCCATTAGGTAGATATAAACTATAGGTGCCTACAATATGGATGTAACTATTACTCCATTATCTTCTTGTAGATCTATCTCTTCATTAACTAAAAGTTTACTTCTTTCCAAATCATGCATATTAGATAATATATGACATCTACATATGGTATCTAATACCCATGATGAAGTAGTAGATAAGTTTATCTTTATATATATATATATATATATATATATATATATATATATATATATATTAAGTGGAGATCTCCATCCCCTCCTTCTTCTTCAGTTCCTCAAGTTTATCTCTACAACATATATATCTGATGAGCAGATTTCTATTCCCTCCTTATATAGTTACTCAAGGTGTAGAGGGCAATTTCTTTTCCAATATCCAGATTGGTGACAGTGGTGACAATTTTCTTCATTTCCTTCTCCTCCCTTTATCTTTAAGTGTAGAAGACTTGGGATTTTGTCCAGCTTTAGTACTCTTCTTAGCTCATCTTCTTCCATTTGACTTGGACTTTCTGTTGTTGACCATAAAAATAGATGTTGGTTTGTATTTCTTCATCTAAGTCTCAACAGTCCTCAAAATGCCAAACAACTATGATGATGGTCGTAGAGTTGTAATTCATGAGAAAACTGACTATACAATTTCAAATTTTATTGCAAGATTACATTAATTGCCAACTCTTGTCCCAAGGGGAATCTCAATCTCTCTGGACTTTCCATATTCCTAGTAAACATGAGTACACATGGCCCAACTGGATCACTTTCAGTCATGTTGCACTTAGATAAGGCATTGGAGACATCATACATCTCTTTCCTTGCTTGTTCTTGGAACATATTCCTGATATGTGTGGACATCTCTAGAACTCCTATTTTCACATGCTTATAAATCTCATGATTCATGAACCTTGTCATGAGGCACTTGACGTCAGTAGCATCATCAATATGCTTATGATAAGCTTCCTTGTCTTCTCTAGACACATTTGAAGTTAGTTCTTCTATTTCTGGTGTTTCTAGGTCATAGATCATGTGCTCATGAGTGAGAACAATTTTCAATATCCTAACCAATCATGGAAGTTACTCCATTCAATTTTCTCAAGGATGGATCACAACGAGAAATTGTTGTGTGTTTTCATTATATCTACAGTAAAAATATTTGCACGAGTCAATAATTTGTTTTAAAAACTAATTTAATTAAATAATATTAATTTGAACTTTAATTAATAATTCACATACTATTTTAGTCAAATTAATATCCCTCTCTATTAATCCAAAATATTATAGTGAACAATCTTCTAGTGAGCCAAGATCCATAATACATAAAATTATGAGTCAACTTTGGCTGACCTCTCACAACTTAACTATTTAGGCTGGTAATAATTACAAATTGCATCCAATTCAACTCTTGTATAGATGACTGCATAACTCCTTGTCATAAATATTCTTATGAAGTATATGCCATTTTTATGCCTCTAGGTGATTAATTCTATGAAAATCACCTCATCAAGTCAAACCCAAAGGACAATACAATAAGATATGTACCATGCTGAGTAGACCCACATGCTTCACATCACACTTCCCCAAGATAGACGGTGTACTACATTGAGCGTTCCCATGTGTAGTTGATTGAGGGATTCATGTCTATTGTACAATGGAAGCTATATTAACTTTAACATTATTTTGAGGGATTTTATATAATAATCAAATATATCCAATCACCATTACATATATTATATTTTATGTATACTACACCAATCTCCTAAAACAATATAACACGATATGGAAACTAGTACAACATCTTGATCCAACAAAAGTTGTAGAAGAAAACCAAGATATTCACATCTACTGTAACCCTAAGTCTACCTTTATAGGGTATTCCGATTGGTTGACTGAAAAGTCAGTCACCTAATTGGATCCCTATTTGGAAAGTCCTTTAGTTTTTCATGGTGTCGTCACTCTTTCTTCATCATGAACGATCCAGGGGATTCCCTTGCTAGTGTGTGCCTAAAATTATCTACTCCTCTCTAACATTATCCAATGGCGATGCCAATATACCATCCTATTCTAATTGCAAGGATTGGATTGTACATGGAGAATGAAGAAAGAGGGATGGCATGCAAGCCATATACATGTTGCACAATTTGGATCACATCAAAAGTGGAAATATTATATGTTTCTAATCACAAGAATCACAATGACCTAGTCATCATATCCACGTCCACCAACAAAATGATTTCAAATGTGTTACATTAGTATATGTAACGTAGATATACCATTCATATATTATAGTTGGTGATTAACGTTGATAGACATGGCACAATCTATTGTGCATCAATGGCATGCGGTAGAAAACCTAAATCGGTGTTAAAAGCATATGGAATTGGATCAGATACCATTTTATGATTTTGGGGAAAGGGGAGTAACAGAACTACAAAAACATTCCAACAAAACTATTATCAAATGGATCCATTGTAGCCATAAAAGTGACATATTAAAGATATAGAAAAGATATTGAATATATATCCACACACACTAGTTTTCCAACAACAAGACACATCTTATGTAGGTGTAGAACTTTCACTTTTTGATCTACATCTGAAGTGGTTGTTGTTGTTTCTACCTTGTCATCATATAAACACCTTGTCTTCTCCTTGAAGAATTTACTTGTCTTCAAGCATCCATCCATGGGCCACGACCTCTACATCATCCACATGCATGTAGAAGCTCTTAATGCACCACCTTGGTTGTGAAGAGAAAGTAGAACTGAATGTTGTCAACGTGCTCACATCGTTTCCTCTCCTCCTCCTCCTCCTATTGCAGGTTGTTGTCCTTAGGGTGAGTTATCTCTCTCTAAAAGGAAGAACTAATAGACAACTTGTCTCACAATATGTTTTTCCAGTGAGTCCCATCCCCTTGGACGTCCACCCCTATATATAGGAGAGTTATGAGCTTGTATATCCAAAATACAATCTCATTCCTTATCAAAAATCTCATACAATTCCCAATCGTCACGTTTGTTAACCAGTAAACTGATTGTGATTTGTTGGTTCATGCAATCAACATGTTATCATGTCCATTCGACTTGTTTTCTAGTCTAGGTCTACTTTTAATTGACAGATTGTATTCCAAATCTAATAGTCCACATATTCCTTTCTTTTACTTGACTTCATTCACAATCACATGATTGGGATACCCGATTGACTGATTGGCCATTTTCCCAAATTGGTGATGAGTCCATCATTTGACAATCAATTGATCCATTGACCCAAACCAACCAATTGACTGAATGTCTTTCCCATTCAATAATAAATATGTACATGATTCGGAACCATTCTAGTCTTGTGTATGTTTGTGAAATTCAATTTCCTTATGCATCCATATGTGCATGACCCTATAGGTTCCTTATTACATTGACATTGATGTTAATAACCTCACAAGAAAAGATTGCCATCTAGAAACACATGATTTCTACCTAAGTTGAGAACAATGGTAACATGTGAGTGAGCAATCTTACTACGATAGTATAGTCCCTTTGTCATAGATATCTAGATTGAAACCAAGGCATAGAGTTTCCATATTTTTAAAATTCAATCTATGTTTCTTGAACCAGAGAAGACTATTGAGATTGTGTGAGCTAAATATAACACATTGACTCACATGAACATGGTCATGCATTCAATACTCTCTTATCAAGTGGTCAGGATATCGCTCTAATGGAGGGGAAATTTTCATCTAAATCACTCACAATAATCCACAAGTATCACAATGAATCCAATCACTACCTGTATTAAGATACTTACTTACAGTCAAGTTGGGTAGTATTAGAATACACATAACAAATGTGATCTTTGTAGTGACTTCAGGTCTAAGATTCACAATCACCACTAGAACATTGAGCTATTACTCTGACTGTGATGACATGACATCCACATGTCATTCTTAAAGTGGATTTTTCTGATACAACTTGTTCTCTAACATGTACCCATGTTTCTGAACTGATATCTAATATCACGACTAAAGAGAAATATTCATGATTCAACATACACACTAGAGAAATATATTACGTCTATCCTAATATATCCATAATAATAACTGACTAGGAATGTAACAAGAAATAATACTCCCCAGTATGCAATGATCTCATACTTAGGTCCTCAACGCAAACCATATGTCATCACATACAAATATTCTTAGGACATTATTGAATGTATTTATTAACTCTATACTAAAATAAACATAATAAGTGCAATTGCCTTTATCAATAGTTAAATCCTACATGTTGTATCCATGTTATAATCAACCCATGATGACTCTTAGGACATACATCCAACAATTACTTCTTCTTCATCCTACCACTACAAGATAGATTTGGTTCATCATTTAGCATGCACATACCACATGACTGAGCATAAGGATTATTTCCATAACTATGAGTTTCATCAAGGTGGACGTATTCCTATATGACAATTGTTCTTACAAGATGATTGGGGTTGGAAAAGTGATGATCAAGATGTTTGATAGTGAAGTATGAACATGGATGAAGTCTGACATTGGTTATGATTTTGATACTACTTCTCTTGTAACTTTCCCTCTGGCTATGAATATCAAGCTTCCTGTGCCTTGTGGCTTCAACTACAACCCCAAAGCCTAACCTTTTGCAGATTCAGAGGCCCGTGGCTTCAATTACATCCAGATCTTTATGTTTGGCATCCTTGTTCATATTATATATCTTATACTAAGTAATTCTCTTTTACAATAATTAGTACAAAGCAAGACTTGCATAGTACACCAAGGAATTCTGTAAAATTTTGTGATGATTTTACCAAGGTTGAAATTTCATATCACAATGACATACACGTACTATATCTCTCTAAACCAACCCACAAAGATGGATTTGTAGTGATATTTCATATGGCTACTCCTATGGTCAAAGTTGATAGGTAAGTTAAACTAATGGATGAAAATATTGATTACTTGTTGATTAGGTTGATATTGTACTGATCTGATATAATACAAACGTTCTATGTGAAGACTTGAAAATCCCTCTCCTTCTATGTAGAAGTTGTAATTGAAAAAATGATTATTAAAACATAATCTTCTAACTGAATAACATGGTTGTTTATAGTTACTCTTGAGTCCTTCGGGACACAAATTAAATAATTGGTGATTCAATTTAGTAAATATCAAATATGGTGATCATTTTTTTTTGTAAAGTTTTCTTGGAAAGATATTTTCAAGTTTTGAACACCTATGAGATTAGATGAGATTTGAGATACTCTTAAATGTTATATTGGTATAAGAGTGACTTGAGATTTATGAAAAGGATATTAAGACCAACATTTTTAATTACTACATTTTATGGTATCAAGATGGGAGATAAATAAAGAAGATCCTAGAATTTCAAGTCATTTCAATTTTCCTAGTGGATTAATACAATAATTAACTAATTTGGGACATATATGAATATGCATGATTTAGGGATTTATTTAGGAACTCAAATTTTTTTCTAATGGGATGAGACTTGATCAAAACTGATATTTAACGAAAGGAAAAAAAAGATCAAAATTTCAACTCAAAAAAGTTATAGTTTAACATTTATGGATTTTTTAAAATTTGCAAAAAAATGTAACAATTAATGGTTGCCCGACTAATTGATCACTCAACATGACATTTATTGTCAATAGAACCCTTGAGTAAGTCTCACCTAGAATCAACCCTTGGATCATGATCATATAGATGTAATATTGTCTTCTACCTTTAGCAAAACTAGGAAAGTAGGAAAAAATAGAGAAAATTGCAGCACTTATGCTCTCTCTCCCTTACCATCTCACTCCCTGATTTCCCTCTCAAACTCTTCCTCTCTTCAATTTTTATGGGTTTTTTTATAAAATTTGATTGCATTTCACCCCCTATGTTCCATGATCTGAACCAGCTTCCTCCCTCTGTGACGCCCCACACCACACAAAGTGAGATTACTCAAAACAAAATTGCAGAAGAAAGATTAACGAACAAATTATTGGAAAACACTAAAAATTAAAACCATTGTCTTAAAACTGCCAAATAGAAAGAACCTTCACTTATAAGTCCTTTCATGCATCAAAGCATATAAAACACATGCTACTAACCTTTTACTGGAGAACCTATTCTAGAACATATATACATGATTCCACCACATCTGTACATAACAGGAGTACAAGCCAACCATCTAAAGAAAGCACGTTTGCAAAACATCTACAAAATGTTCCCAAAGACCTGAGTGTACAGGGATGACTCTAGGACTCTATCAGCAAAAGACATCCAACAACACTACCAACCTCGTCAACTACTAGTCCTATGACTCCTCCTCAACCTTCGGTACATGACCTCTACCTCTTCATGCTCGTCCACCTAAAAAGGGTGTGAGAAACCCACAGGGTGAGATTCCAAATTTCAGCGGGAGATATAACTCACCACCAACTCTATTATTATCATAGATAAGATAAACTAAGCAGCAGTAAAATTATATCTAAGTGAAGCAGGTAATGATCATTAATAGGAAGGGCAATTACTGTTGAATTATGAAACATCTTAATAATTTAAAAGGAATATGAAGAACATGTATATTTCCTATCAACAATATTGTATAAAGATCAAGTAGGGCCTCATCCAATGTTTCTATGTTTTGATCCTACACAAGTATACTACACGGTTGATTACACATTTTATTATTATGCCCCGGGGATTTTAGTCGTACCACCCAAATCCAACCGACCACTTGAGAAGTCAGAATCGGTGTCATACAAGCTCTAGTAGAAGAGTCGGAATCCATGACCTCGCCTTCCTCGATCAGTATGAGTGAACATGCAGTGACATCATAAATCAACTACTTCCAGCAATGTATAGTCTAGCTGTGTAAATTTAACCCACCTTGGTACAGGTCACGACACTAGTGAGTTACGACCACAGCCACACTCTTCTAGGTATGGCATGCAGCCAATCCTATGTTACATTTCATGGAGCTACAGTCCAAAATCCTACTCTTCCAGGTATGGCTCACGGCCAATCCTATGTTACATATACATTTAGGACACAAGGAGATACCTCAACTTGCACCCCGCATATTGAACAATATGCATTCCGAGTTAAACTTGTTTCACCATTCAGCAAGTGCTAACACTGAATGGATCTATGGCATGGGGAAAACTACACTATTATATTCCACTTTATTAATTAGACCAATTTAAACATCTTTCAGCATCAATCAAGTTACAACGTACAACCTAAAAAAAACTACATAAAAAGGGTATGACACATCACCAGAACATATTGAAGCACATGAGGTGTGATCTCATCACTTCCTGTCTATTTTTTTTAACCTGTGTCCATCACAAGGACCACATATCAACCCCTCACCTCATCATTTGAGTAAATTATTTCATGCAAGGGAAATAAGCCATCATCAGTTCAAAAGTCCATTTACCTTATCAACACTTTATGCCTCACAAGGCCCATTCAAATAGATCATAACTTCCATAGGTTATACCTGGTTATGTACATCAACTGTTGTTGCATGCATGGTTAGTAACTGATAACAAGAAATCAATACATCATCAACATCATCTCATATGACTCATGCCATACATTTTACATCATTCGAATTAGGGTTTCTCTTTACCCGATTAGGGTTTACAAGGTTGGATCAACAACCAACATTAGATCATCACTTCCATCATTATTATGAGGTGTGTTATGAGATATAGAAACATAGTTCTCATTATAATTATAAAACATGTTATGAGGTATAGAAACATAACTCTAAATATCATTCGTACAACTTCTCCATTGGGTATCATATCATACCATGTAACCCTAGCATCAACATGGTGTATCTTAAACACCATCACAAGGTCTCGATTAGGGTTACACCATAGGGTATCGGGTTACCTAGGTGTGTCGGGAAATCACTCTGAGGAAGGGTATTGGTTTAGGATGTGTTAGGTGAGCAAACATGGCATCGGACTACCTACTCAAGATGTGTATCAGTTTATCATCATGAGGGTATCGGGAAGCAACACCTAAAGAGGTGGTGTCGGCCAACCCAACCTGTCGGGCAACACCATCACATGGTGTGGTGGACAACATAAGGTATCAGTCAATGCTTGGGTATGTCAGTATCACAAAGGGTGATGGGTTGCTTAGGGTTTCAAAAATTCATTCAAGCTAAGACGGGCATCCCAACTACGGATGTATCGGGCAACGTCGTCCTAGGGTGTGTTGGCCTCTACCCAAATAAGGCGTCGGTATATTGACATGACGCAACGTCTGAGTTGGGTCTATCGGGCATCAACGCCTCTCAAGGCGTGACGACAAGAGTCTTGACGGGCAACGCCTCTCCAAGCAATGCATAATGTTTATTCTCATATTAGTTTGATCGTGCATGAGGCATGATGACCTAAACATTACCAAGGTGTGGTGACCCAGGATTCCCCAAGGACGTGATGACCATCCAACCAAAGGTGTCGACCTAGGCCTTACCAAGGTTGTGATGACCAGTCATAGTTGTGACGGTCAGTGGAGTCGTAGATCGTGGCGGCCACCCATAGCACATCAGCCTAAACATGCATAGAGGCCCACTCATCTTCAACCTTTAAACAAAATTACAAGTAAGGCAAAAGAAGTACAACACATGAGCATCATCTAAGAAAGATTCCTCTTCCAAGATAGAATGCCAACCACCAAGAAGGAAATACTAACAAGCAAGGAATAATGAGCCAAAGATGAAGAACAAGATAGAAAGTAAAGGGTGATAATAACAACGAGGGTTTAGAGTTATATAACCCGCCTCAAGGATCACCACCAAGCTCAAAGCTCATGAGCTCAAGGTAGAAGAAGATCTCCCAAACTCTATCACCACAACACCTCCAAGGAAGAAGATGGAACCAAGGTTAAGAGAGCATAAGAGGGAAAAGAAAGTAACCAAGGTCCATGGCCGAGAAGAATAAAGAAAGAGAGAAAGAGAAGCTAAGGATCATGGCTTACCAAGGTAGAGGATGAAGAGAACACCACAAGCATGGGACTCATCCTCCAAGCTCCAAGAGAGGAGATCCTCTAGCTCAAAGTCATCCACCAAAGAGGGAATGCAAGGATAAGCAAAATGATTCTCTTGCATGGAGGGAAAGAGGTATATATACAAGAGGGATGAAAGAGAGAGCAAGGGGAAGGTGTCACCACCTTAGAACCCTAGGTGACACTTGTCTATGAGAAAGAGCCATATGCAACACCATGAAACAAGGCGATAAGATCTATGTCTCACCCACTAGGTCACCTATGATGGTGAAGACCGATACACACATCTACCCTCTTCACAAACCGATAGGGGTAAACACTAGGTATCACAAACCAATATGGTGCATCTTGAGACACCATAAAACTGATAGGATGTGCCTCAAGACACCCACAAACTGATAAGATGTCCCTCAAGACACCCACAAATGGATACATGGCCTCTCTAAGGCTCTCAAGTCTGAGAAAACACTCCTAGGTGTAAGACACGCCTCAAACATGAGTCCAAAACACCACCAAGGATGTCACCACACAACCAAGGTCCAAACAAGGTGCCCATATCTTTCTCTTTCCTCTAGATGATGCCAAGAGAGAGAAGGAACACTCTAGAGGCGGAAAAATTGCACATCAACACCTATCCTGGGTAAATTGCAACTTGCACCAAACCTCTACGCAAAACACAAGCATCAAGTTCAGACAAGGTACTCAAGATTCCAACATGCCCTAATTACATCTCAGATGATTAGAGAAAGGAGCTAAGCAACATGCTTAAGTAAAACAAATAGGGTTATCCCAAAATGTGAGTCAGGGTCCTTACAAGCCATAAACCCCTAACATGGATTTCTCCCCTGAAATCCTAAGAGAAAAGGGAGGATTACTGTCTCCAAATCTCTTCCTCGAGCTCACATGTGGCTTCCTCAACATCGCGGTGATGCCAAAGAACCTTCACAAGCACAAGTTCTTTCCTCTTCAACTTCTTCACTCTCCAATCAAGGATCAACACCGGACCCATAGGTCATTTCCTCATCAAGCTCCACCTCCATAGGCTATAACACTAACTATGTATACGGATGACACTTCCTCAACATACTGACATGAAACACTGGATGTAACATGTACAACTCAGGTGGCAACTCCAACTGGTAAGCCAACTTCCCAACACATGCCATCACTGGGTAAGTTTCCATATATTTGGGAGCCAACTTAACCTTCTTTCCAAACCTTAAAACACCTTTTTAAGGAAAGACCTTCATATATACGTTGTCTCCCACTTGGAACTCTAATGGTCTACGACGATTGTATGGATACAACTTCTGGATCTGTCCTGTGTTGCCTTCAACTCTTGTTTTATTACTTTGATCTTCTCTATTGTCTGTTGCACAAGCTCAGGACCAAGAAGTTGATACTCATTGTCTCATACCAACACAATGGAGATCTGCAACATCTCCCATACAATGCCTCATAAGGTGCCATGTCAATGCTTGTTGTAGGCAAACTCTATCAAACTGAGGTGTATATCCCAACTTCCTGAGAACTGAAGAACACAAGCCCTTAACAAATCTTCCAAAGTCTAAATGGTCCTTTCAGATTGACCCTCTGTCTGCGGGTGGAAAGCAATGTTGAACTTCAACCATGTATCCAAAGTTGTGTGCAGTCGCTCGCAAAAGTGACTTGTGAACTGAGGACCTCTATCAAACACGATAGTTTCTGGAACACCATGAAAACACACTATCTCATCCACATAGATCTGAGCAAGCTTCTCTACTATGAACGTTGTCTTCACAGGAAGGAAATGTGCTATCTTGGTCAATCTATCAACGATCACCCAAATGGAATCATAACCTTTGGTTGTCCTAGGCAGGCCTACCACAAAGTCCATAGTCACATGATCCCATTTCCATTGTGGTATAGGCAACCGTTGTAACATTCAGGCTTCTGATGCTCAACTTTGACTTGTTGACATACCACACATCTTACAACAAACTCAGCTACATCTTTCTTCAAGCCTGGCCACCAATACATATCCTTCAAATTGTGGTACATCTTGGTACTACCTGGATGCATAGCATACATGGATGAATGAGCCTCCTCCAGTACAATCTTCCTTAGGTCATTAGCATCAAGAGCCACTATTCTATTATGGTAACAAACTGTCCCATCATCTAACTCGTGAAAACCATCACGCTTCTCGCTGTCGAATTCTGATCTAATCTGCTGTATCGCAATATCTGTATGTTGTACCTCTCTGATTTTCTATCTCAACATAGGATTCACTTGTAACTGTGCCAACAATCCATCTAACAAGGAAACCTCCATCCTAACATTCATCTAACACAAGGAGACCAACATGTCTCGCCTGTGGCACATCAAAGAACTCAACTGGCCTTTATCCATGGATGAGGATGAAGACTTCCTACTCAATACATCTGTCACAACATTCACCTTTCCCGAATGATAATCAATCATGCAGTCATAGTCTTTGATCAACTCCATCCAACGACACTGCCTCATATTCAACTCCTATTGTGAAAAAATGTACTTCAAGTTCTTGTAATCCGTGAAGATCTGACACTTCTCTCCATACATGTAGTGTCTCTCAATCTTCAAAGCATGGACTACCACTGCCAACTCTAGATCATGGGTTGGATAATGCTCCTCATGTTTCTTAAGCTGTCGAGAAGCAAAAGAAACCACATGCTTATCTTGCATCAACACACAACCCAAACCATTCTTGGAAGCATCGCAAAAGACGATGTATCATTTTCCTTACTCAGGCAAAACTAGAACCAGTGCATTTGTCAACTTTTCCTTCAATGTCTGAAAAGCACGTTGACATCGGTTGTCCTAAATGAATGACACATACTTCCTTGTCAACTTAGTTAGGGGTAAGGTGATAGCACTGAAGTCCTTGATGAACCTTCTGTAATAGCCTGCCAGACCTAGAAAATTGCATACTTTTGTTGATGTCTTAGGCTGCTCCCACTCCGTCACTGACTCCACTTTCTTAGGATTCACACATACTCCTTCGGTAGATATAATGTTCCCCAAGAAAGCTACCTTCTTCAACCGAAACTCGCACTTGCTAAACTTAGCATAAAGCTAGTGTTTTCTCAGCATGGTCAATGCCTGACGAAGATGATGTTCATGTTGCTGACTATCATGACTGTATATCAAGATGTCATCTATGAAGACCAACACAAACTGATCAAGGAACGGTCGGAACACTATGTTCATCAAATCCATAAATGATGCTGGTGCATTGGTCAGCCCAAACAACATAACCACGAACTCGTAGTGACCATACCTTGTCCTAAAAGTTGACTTGGATATGTCATCCTCCTTGATCCTCAACTAATGATATTCAGATCTCAAATCTATCTTTGAGAACATTGTCGTGCCACGCAACTGGTCAAACAGATCATATATCCTCGGAAAAGGGTACTTATTCTTTATCGTGACCTTGTTCAACTATTTGTAATCTATGCACAACCTCTTAGACCCATCCTTCTTCTTCACAAATAACACTGGAGTACCCCACGGTGATGTACTCGGCCTGATGAAACCTTTGTCAAGTAGTTCTTGCAACTGTCTCTTCAACTTTGCCATCTCTGCTAGTGCCATCCTATGTGGTGCCTGAGCTATTGGTTGCATGTCGCAGAGCAGATTGATCTCAAAATCAATCTCTCGAGGTGGGGGAACACCTAGAAACTCCCTAGGAAACATATCCTGGAAATCTCTAACAACTGGCACCTCATTAATACTAGGACTCCTTGCCTCGATATCCATCATGTGTGCCAACAATTCCTCGCAACCCTGTCTCAGAAGCTTCCTCGCTGCCATCGTCGATACAACACACATCAGAAGAATATTCCTATCTCCTTGAAAGATCCATGTCTCACTACCATCCACAAATGTCGCTTGCTTGGAACCACAATCCAAGACCACTCTATACTTCTCTAAGGTATCCATTCCAAGGATCACATCAAATCTATGCATGTCAAGTGGTATAAGAACCACTTGAATGATGTGTCCTGAAAAGGAGAGGACACGGGAAGGACACACAACCTGCAACACTATAGAATCGACTAACGGGTTTTCTAGCAACAAACTATTCCTCTTACGACTAGCAAGCAAAGGACAACTACTAAGCACTTCATGTGCGATAAAAGAGTGTGTTGCACCTAGATCAACCAAAACATATATAAAGAAAGAAGAAGACAAATCAAAATAAAATCACTCCATCTGACCTGCTCCACTCGTAGGTTGACCACCACCTCCCACTGACTCATAGTGTAGAATCTAGTTGAACCCTATTTTTACCCCCGTCCTCTACTTCCTTGAGAAGATGATCCATCTTGTAACGCTTGATGACGCCCTTGTCCACCTTTGCCACTATTTTGTTGTCTCTGCGAGACCTGCTGACTCTGCCTCAGTTGTTGGATCACTTCTTCACCCCTCATTGGACATTCTCACCTCAAATGTCCAATTTGTCCACACTTTTGGCAAGCCCAGTTCCCATATTGTGGCCTAGATGTCCCTGTCATCGATGCTGATGCAATGATCTGGGCTCCTGCGGGTGGAAAACTATGACCTCGTCCCTTACTTGGTGACCACTATGTCGAAGTACTAAACCTCTGCGATATTGGTAGTACAGAAAACCTCAGCTTCTTAAAGCCTCCTGATGACTGTCCTTGAGACTGTGCAAACCTCTTCTTGGTACTTTCCTCTCTCTTCTCCTTCGTAGACTGCTCTATCCTTCGAACAAACTCCACAAACACGACAAATCTCTCTCAATTCTCCAAGGCAACAACTTAGTGTGTAACCCCTTCTCAAAACAATGAATCCTCTCATCCTCCGTTGCTTCCATGTGAGGACATGACCTCAATAACTCCATAAACCTTGCTTCATACTCATTGATCGTCATGGATCCATGTCGAATCCTCTCAAACTGGCTGATCTTCTCATCAAGATACGTCTGAGGGAAGTACTGACTAACAAACTCACATCGAAACTCCCCCTAACCGACCACAACACCGGGTCTCTTCTCCTTCTCTATGGCCCACCAATGTCCAACACTCCCTTTCAAAAGGTACACTGCATCCTTCACCTTATCCTCTTCAGGGATACTCGGGATCTTAAAAGCCTTCTCAAGCTCATTCAGCAATAGATCTGCATCCATCGGGTCAGCTGTCTCTGCATAATCAACCGCTCCAACACAACAAAGCCGCTCAAAAGTCTCCCCAGTGCCTGAAGATTCAGTCTGGGGAACGGATGCCTTGGGCTGAGGTGCAGGCATCCTATCCTCCATATGAGTCATAGTAGCCATAAACTTCCCAAAAAGAGATTGAAAGGTAGGATTTTCAACCATGGTTGGGTCAAACTGGGGGACTGTAGGCACCCAATCTTCTCATGTCTGGTTCCTTGCACCACCACCTGGTGCTGCAACACTGCTCTCGACAACATATTCTTCGTGTTCTCTAGACATCTTTAAGCCTTATCTTCTTCTTATGCATAAGCAAAAGTGACTATAAGACAGACTGGAGGACACTAGAATAGACACAAACCCTAGTCCT
This sequence comes from Alisma plantago-aquatica, assembly GCA_963693085.1. NCBI lineage: Eukaryota > Viridiplantae > Streptophyta > Magnoliopsida > Alismatales > Alismataceae > Alisma > Alisma plantago-aquatica. The sequence continues at coordinate 398,446,147 of OY856410.1, forward strand.
AGGTCCCTATAAACTTAGCAAACCTAAAGCTCGGATACTACCAAATGTGACGCCCCACACCACACAAAGCGAGATTACTCAAAACAAAACCACAGAAGAAATATTAACAAACAGATTACTGGAAAAACACTAAAAATTAAAACCATTTTCTTAAAACTTCCAAATAGAAATAACCTTCACATATAAGTCCTTTCATGCCTCAAAGCATATACAAGGCAGGCTACTAACATGTTACTAGAGAACCTATTCTAGAGCATATATACATGATTCCACCACATCTGTACATAACAGGCGTACAAGCCAGCCATATAAAGAAAGCACGTTCGCGAAACATCTATGAAACATTCCCAAAGACCCGAGTGTACAGGGACGACTCTAGGACTCTATCAGCAAAAGACATCCAGCAGCACTGCCAACCTCGTCAGCTACTGGTCCTCCTACTGCTCCTCAACCTCCGCTACACGACCTCTACCTCTTCATGATCATCCACCTAAAAAGGGTGTGGGAAACCCACAGGGTGAGATTCCAAATCTCAGTGGGAGATATAACTCACCACCAACTCTATTATTATCACAGATAAGATAAACTCGGCAGTAGTAAAGTTACAATTAAGTGAAGCAAGTAATGATCATGAACATGAAGAACAATTATTGGTGAATTATGAAACATCTTAATAATTTAAAAGAAATATTAAGAACATGTATATTTACTATCAAAAATATTTTATAAAGATCAAGTAGGGCCTCATCCAATGTTTTCATGTTTTGATCCTATACAAGTATACTACACAGCTGATTACGCATTTTATTATTATACCCTGAGGATTTGATTTGTACCACCCAAATACCACCAACCACTTGAGAAGTCAGAATCAGTGCCATACAAGGTCTAGTGGAAGAGCCAGAATCCACGACCTCACCTTCCTCAGTTAGTATGAGTGAACATGCAGTGACATCATAAGTCAACTGCTTCCAACAACCTATAGTCTAGCTGTGTAGATTTAGCCCACCTCAGTACAGGTCACGACGCTACTGAGTTATGACCGTAGCTGTACTCTTCTAGATATGGCATGCATCCAATCATGTGTTACATTTCATGGAGCTACGGTCCAAAATTGTACTCTTCCAGGTATGGCTCATGTCCAATCCTATGTTACATATACATTTAGAACACAAGGAGATACCTCAACTTGCACCCCGCATATTCAACAATATGCGTTCTGAGTTAAACTCATTTCACCATTCAACAAATGTTGACACTGAATGGATCTATGAAATGGGGGCAACTACACTATTAGATTCTACTTGATTAACTAGACCAATTTAAGCATCTTTCAGCATCAATCAAGTTACAACATACAACCTCTAAACAAAATCTACATAAATAAGGGTATGACACATCACCAGAACATATTGAAGCACATAAGGTGTGATCTCATCACTTCATGTCTATTTTTTTAACTTGTGTCCATCACAAGGATGACATATCTTGGGGTGACAACCCCTCACCTCATCATTTGAGTAAATTATTTCATGCAAGGTCAATAAGCCATCATTAGGTCATAAGACCATTTACCTTATCGACACTTTATGCCTCACAAGGCCCATTCAAATAGATCATAACTACCATAGCTCATACCTGGCTATGTACAACAACTGGTGTTTCATGTATGGTTAGTAACTGATAATAAGAAAGAAATACATCATCAACACCATCATCTCATAGGACTCATGCCATACATTTTACATCATTAGAATTAGGGTTTCTCTTTACCCGATTAGGGTTTACAAGGTTGGATCAACAACCGACCTTAGAACATCACTTCCATCATTATTATGAGGTGTGTTATGAGATATAGAAACATAGTTCTCATTATAATTATTAAACATGTTATGAGGTATAAAAACATAACTCTAAACATCATTCATACAACTTCTCCATAGTGTATCACATCATACCATGTGACCCTAGTATCAACATGGTATATCTTAAACACTATCACAAGGTCTCGATTAGGGTTACAACATAGGGTATCGGGTTAACCCTATGTGTCGAGAAACCACTCCGAGGTAGGGTATCAGTTTAGGATGTGTTAGGTGAGAAAATATGGCATAGGGATACCTACTCAAGATGTGCATCACATCATGAGGGTATCGGGAAGCAACACCTAAAGAGGGGGTGTCAGCCAACCCAACCTTTCGGGCAACACCATCACATGGTGTGGCGGACAACAACAGGTAGCAGGCAACACTTGGGTATGTCGGTGTCACAAAGGGTGATGGGTTTCTTAGGGTTTCAGCAACACGTCCAAGCCGAGACAGGCATCCCAACTACGGATGTATTGGGAAATGTCATCCTAGAGTGTGTCAGCCTCTGCCCAAATAAGGTGTCGGCATATCGGCATAATGCAATGCCTGAGTTGGGTCTATCGGGCATCAATGCCTCTCAAGGCGTGATGGCCAGAGTCCTGATGGGTGATGCCTCTCCAAGCAATGCATAATTTTTGTTCTCATATCGGTCTGATCATGCATAAGACATGATGACCTAAATGTTACCAAGGTGTGTCGACCCATGCCTCCCAAGGATGTGATGACCATCCAACCAAAGGTGTCAACCCAGGCCTTAGCAAGCTTGAGACAACCAGTCACAGTTGTGACGGTCAGTGGCGTCATAGATAGTGACGACCACCCATAGCATATCAACCTAAACATGCATATTGGCCCACTCATCTTCAACCATAGAACAATGTTACAAGTAAGGCAAAAGAAGTTCAACACATGAGAAACATCTAAGCAAGACTCCTCTTCCAAGACAGAATGTGAACAACCAAGAAGGAAATACTAACAAGCAAGGAATAACGAGCCAAAGATAAAGAATAAGATAGCAAGTAAAGGGTAATAATAACAAAGAGGGTTTAGAGTTATATAACCCACCTCAAGAATCACCACCAAGCTCCAAGATCACGAGCTCAAGGTAGAATAAGATCTCCCAAACTCGATCACCACAACACCTCCAAGGAAGAAGATGGAACCAAGGTTAAGAAAGCATAAGAGAGAAAAGAAAGTAACCAAGGTCCATGGACGAGAAGAAGAAAGAAAGAGAGAAAGAGAAGCTAAGGATCATGGCTTACCAAGGTAGAGGATGAAGAGAGCACCACAAGCATGGGACTCGTCCTCCAAGCTCCAAGGGAGGGACTCCTCTAGCCCAAAATTGTCCACCAAAGAGGGAATGTGAGGATAACCAAAAGGATTCTCTTGCATGGAGGGAAAGAGGTATATATACAAGAGGGATGAAAGAGAGAGCAAGGGGAATGTGTCACCACCTTAGAACCCTAGGTGACACTTATCCATGAGAAAGAGTCACATGCAACACCTTGCAATAAGGCGATAAGATCTATGTCTCGCCCACTAGGTCACCTATGATGGTTAAGGCCGATACACACATCTACCCTCTTCATAAACTGATAGGGGTAAACCTTAGGTACCACAAACCGATATGGTGCATCTTGAGACACCACAAAACTGATAGGATGTCCCTCAAGACACCCACAAACCGATAGGATGTCCCTCAAGACACCCAAAAACCGATACAAGGCCTCTCCAAGGCTCTCAAGCCTGAGACAACACTCCTAGGTGTAAGACACACCTCAAACATGTGTCCAAAACACCACTAAGGATGTCACCACACAACCAAGGTCCAAACAAGGTGCCCATGTCTTTCTCTTCCCTCGACATGATGCCAAGAGAGAGAAGGAACACTCTAGAGGTGGAAAACTTGCACATCAACCCCTATCCTTGTTAAATTACAATTTACACCAAAACTCTCCACAAAATACAAGCATCAAGCTCAAACAAGGCACTCAAGATTCCAACATGCCCTAATTACATCTCATATGATTAGAACAAGGAGCTAACAACATGCTTAAGCAAAACAAATAAGGTTATCCCAAAATGTGTGTCAGGGTCCTTACACCCTCCTTCTCACTAAGGCAAGGGGAGGAGCACCCAACCATTACCCTAGTGCCCCAAACCCTTATAAACCCCTCCTCTTGTTTGCCTCTTCACCATAGACTCTTCTCTAGTATTTTCTACTCAAGATACATCATTCTATCTTTCTTCTTCACTACACCTCTTTGGCCGAGCATATCTTTGACCACTTATTTCAAAGAAAATATGAACAAAGGCCCTAGATCTCCCCCTTCCTCAACTCTTGGTTTCATAGAGCCCCCTTGGAGCAATAAAGATAAAGAAAACATGGATTATGGTGTAGTGGCATAGAAACTTCCAAAGTTTCAGCCCCATACACCCCATTCAAATGTCACACATGGAAAGCTTGTAGGAAACACCCTGCCTTGCTAGTGTTGACCCAGTCAGGATGGGAGAGGCTTTGAGTCCTCTGGGCTAGGCCTGCTTGGCTCAATATGATGGGACCAAGCCCAACCAAGGTTGGTATGACCTATAATATCCCTTTATGGGTGTGGATTCCTGGATCCACGTGTCTCAATCTTGGGCATCAATTATTTTGATCAACAGATGGCATTGATTTAACTGAGGTAATCTTATAAAAATCATAGAAAAGGCTACAAATGTCCATATATATATCAAATCGATCATAATAACAAAAAGAATGTAATGTGAATGTCTTTAATACCCAATTATTTATGGAAATAATAAAATTTCTTATATACCTCCTTAATTGGGATTACATGTACAAAACCCTAGTTTGGGTTATTATCAAGTTTGAATACATCCCTGATCTATAGGACTAATCATATGGATGAACAATGATAACATTCTTACTAATGATAGGTGAAGATTCAACATGATGATTTAGGGTTCCTAACCCTAAAGTGAGAATTCATGGAATCAAACCGTAATTGATAGTCAAAACCCCAAGATCAAACTTGAAAACCCCTAATAAAGGAATTTGATATGATTTAACACTTAGTTTGAATATCATGACTTGATTATCAGAATGTTTGAATATGTACATCAAATGTACTTCAATATAAGGTATGTTGGTTTATATTATGAATAACCACCTCTATCGTGCTTTTCAGACCTCAAGGTTTTTAATGTTGGACCAATATAATGAATGACATGAATGGTTTACTTCCTATAATTCATAAGGAACTATGTGTATAAATAAGGAATAATAACATAATCTAGTATCGACACCTCATAAGGATGTTGTGGTAGAAACCCACTCTCAAGTTATAATGTAGAATAATCACTAAGACGGTAATTCAAAAACCAAAATGATGATTTTTTTCAATTGTTGGATCAATATGGTGAATGGCAAGCATGCTTTGTAGAATAATCACTAAGATGGTAATCCAAAAACCAAAATGATGAATGTTTTCAAATGTTGGATCAATATGGTGAATGGCAAGCATGCTTTATTTCCTACAATCATAAGGAACTATGTGTATCACTAAGGAATAGTGACAAAATCGAATAATTGATACCTCATAAGGGTATTTTTGGTAGAAACCTACTCTTGAGTTATGATGTAGAATAATCACCAAGAGGGTGATATAAAAACCAATATGAAGTGAGTTGAAAGAGTTCAATGGTGGTATATGAACGGAAGAGCCTGTTGGTATGACATACACTTTAGAATCCAAACATGGGCCAATTATTGGTTTAGAAAGTGAAATGAGAAATATGACGGAAGTTGTGTTTTTTTGTAATTACTTGACTTGAATTTCTGTGAATGTTGTTACAAATTACATGCATACTTTTTGGTTACACTTACATAGAATAATATGTGCTAATCATGTTTTTTTTCGACATTTTAGATTAAGAATGTTTACTTGAAACTATGAACCACTTTATAAGAAAAGAATAATGCTATACTAAGAAAGCCAAGTATGATTTTAGATAGTTTCATTTATGTCTCTAGTTTCATAAAAATGTTAGTCTTTTCAAAGATTTAAAATAATGTAAACTCACTATGAGGAGCTTTATCTTCTCTTCCATAGACAATACCTATTTTGAAGAATTATAAATATTTTTTTGTAATTTCTTATAAATTTGGATCTCAGAAGTACAAATAGGAAGCTTTCCTTCCTGGTCCACTTTAAATGGAGTAACTGGAGGAGGGGATCATTACATTCTATCACTTGATCAATATGATTATGTTGTGCATAATTTGGGTGGTGATCACTTAGACACATGCTTTGATGAGAAGCAAGCATGTGATACACATGAGGATTGGATATCTAGTTTCAATGTCCATGTTTATAGAGTTTTCGACTGGTACATGATCTATCTTAAAACCAACACCAACAATGAACTTATCCCTTTGGGTTGTTCATCTAAGGACTTCTTTAAGATATTTTGGGATTTCAGAATGAGTAACATGTATAAAATTGAATATTGTCTTGGCCATATTCTTTCCAAGACTCCTATAGAACCTCTAGATAGTATTTTTGAGCTTGATCCTCCTCCACAACATCCAAACATCAATATGTATTCTTTTCATATGAAATGAAAATATTTCCTAATCTCTCATACCACTACCTTGTTCTTAGGTGTTCTGCTATGTGACTCACAAACGATATGCTTTAGAAACATAATGTAGTTTTGTAGACCCCAAATTGTTGTTTTGACTCAACAGATCCAAGTCTTTTAAGGGGAGGAGAGTTGGTGTAGGAAAATAGTATACTTTGGCATAGGCATTAGTCACATTTATCATGTGTGGTTTAGTCTATGTGTCTTAGGTGTCACCCAAAAAATTTCGATTTGATTTGTAAAGAATATTGTTTAGTCACACACTAGCTATAAGTTAGTTGGGTTTAAACATCTATATATAGGCTTTGTAAGCCTCTATATAAAGAAGGCTTGATGTTTGAAATCTTTAGATGAAAACTATATCGCCTTTTATTAGCTCGATCAATTTCTTCTTAGATTTTAATCATTAGGTTCCCCGTTACCTCTTCTATGTCAGATGATCTAGTGCCTACCAAAGACAATGAGGAGACTCCATATATTTTCCATAGTATAGCTAAAATCAAGTCAAATAGAATGCCAAACAACTCTACTCGATGGCTTTAGTGACTCCATGGTGGGTATGCCCTTTTTGACACTATTGAGGTGGATATCAATGATGTGACCCTTAACTTCTATAATGCAGTTGTAGGTACAATTATGGAAGAGATGGTATCTCTTCAATGAAATCAATCTCAGGAGTTTATGTACCTCTCAAAGGAAAGATAATAGTTGTCTGCAGGTGAGTCTACAATAAGAGATAAGGATAAAGGTACATCACATGCCTTTTTTTTCAAAAGTCTATATTTAGATTAAGGCATTGTTTATAATGGAGTCTTCTCACCAATTCTCAAACATATTATGTATGGATGGCTCTTTCTCTACTAGAAACTAAAGACGTAGAGATGCATCATCTAGATGTAAAGAAAACTTTTTTAGATAGAGAACTAGAAGAAAAGATCTACATGCAACAGCAAGAGGGTTTTGAAGAGAAACAGATTCATCTGTGTTTTCTCAATAGGTCTCTCTATGAGCTGAAGCAACATCCTAGACAATGGTACATGATGTTAGAATCATGCATGGTACATAGTGGATTTTCTAAGAGTATTAACACTTGGGGTCTACTATAAGAGGTTGGATGAAGATTCCTTTGTTTACCTACTGCTATATGTTGCTGATATGTTTATTTCTTCTAGACATGCATCTAAATTTCCCATGGTGAAATTTTTGTAGGACAATTCAAGATAAACATCCTTCATGAATATAAGAATGTTTTTAGATTTAAGATTCAAAGCAACCAAAAAATATAGATGGATTATCCTAGCACAATAGATGCCAATTAGGTTCTTTACAGGTTCTACATGTTAGATACTAAATTTGTTTCAACTCCATTAGCCACTAATTTAGGTTATTGACTTTTTACTATCAATATGCTTATGAAGAAGATAACGAGATGGTGCATGTAATAATTTAGTTCCATTTGTGGCATCATGTATTCCATGGTTTGCACTAGCCAAACGCTACTTATGTAGTTAGTCATTATATGAATCATCCTAGCCATGAATATTAGAAAGAAACTAAGTGGGTTTTAAGGTATTTTAAAGGCAGATAAAATACATTTCTAGTATTCTATGGAGCTCCAGTGATAAATATATGGTACATGGACTTAAATTATGTAGGAAACCTTGACAAGAGAGGGATCTCATAGGTTACATGTTAATAGTGGGATCAACAATTATTAGTTGAAAAGCCACACTATAAAGTATGATTTCTATATCCACTACTAAGGAGGAATACATGGTGGAAGCATAAGTCATGAAGGAGGATTTATGACTCAACGGTTTGATGAATCTAATTTACATGGACTTCTAGATTTACTTTAGTCAATATTGAACTGGAAAACAGAATAGTGGAGCGTGGACGATGATCACATAGGTAATTTCTAGATTATTTCCTTCTAATCTAATATTTGTACAATAAATAAAATCAATTAAAAATTCATTAAGTTTATATTTTTTTCTCAACTTTGTTTTGTCCACATGTGTCATAAGTTCACTTGAAGTCACATTCATACACCGATATTATGGTCCAAAATTTCCTTATGGCCATAATCTCTTAAAATTAAGGTCTTAAAATCTCCTTACATTAAAATACAATAGTATCATACATGGCTATAGACCTCGTAAAAGAGACATTGGTTAGGTTCTAAGTAGATTCATGCAAAAAAAATTCTTCACCATCCATCAGACCCACGTAAATTTCAAAAGCCTCTCATTAAGTGATAGTCGACATCCAACTTGGCTTGGTTGAATTCTATTTTTATTTTGATGAAATCAACTAATTTCAATGATACTCTAAAATATATTGGACTTGATACCTTCATGATACCTCAATAGGTTGTTGCCATTGTATTCTATTATATTACATATTGGTAACTATGCACTACCATAATATGTTATAAGTATGAGCATTAATTTCATTAACCATCACTAAATTCACTATGTTTTTATCCCTTAACTTTACTTTGATAAGCTTCGTAGATAACTCAATGGTCAATTTGAAATTTTGTACTTAAATAGCTTATTTTAACTTTTTCATTAAAAAATATAGAAAACACTTCAAATTGTTTAATGACAAAACCAACTTGAAAACAATGAAAAAATCAAGAAATATAGGAATTAACATAGATTAGAAACAAACCAAAGAACTACTTATGATGGTAATAAAACCCCTATTAAAACATTTAAAATGAGTTAACAAAAATTAGGGCGATCTTACATCTTAAGACTCAGTGACCATATAAGGACCAATTTGAAATCATGTCACATCAATGGACTAATAAAGTGAGGTAGATTTATTCCCAATGTGTAATGATGAAAAATGGTATGAATTGTTTAGTCAGATACGCTTATTTAAGTATACTCTAAGTTTCTAAACCCAATGTAGTTCATGTTCAATTGTTCATCCATGAGAATTCCATATTCTACATGTTAAATTCATCAAAATTAAATTTGGGTCAATTTGAGCTTTATATGGTAAACACATGGCTCACAAATTTTAGAACCTTTTTGGATTGCTCAATTGCATTTTTACCCATAAAGTCTCCTAGATTTTGGTTGATGCAACCACATAAAGCATTGTTGCTACAAATATAAATGAAATAACACTAGTACCACCCAAACCTAGCCCCATTGCACATTGTAACAATGATATAGATCTAAACAATATTACTCTCTCCTTTACATGGAGAGAGTAATAGAATTTTTCTCACATTGAGAAAATAATTTGACAAGATGGGCAAAGTCCCTTTCTCTTGATTTAGTCACATCAAGGAGATTGCATGGGAAGTCAAACTAGATTTATAGAACTTGTTGTATATAAATCTAAAAAACTATAAACTTAACTTGTGTTTCATGGTAAGAAATAACATGATGCCAAGAAGTTTACATATTCGTTGTATAGCTTGTCATATGCCTCCACCACCTCCTCTCTCATTTCTCATGATTTCGATGTGTTTGGTCTATGTTCACTAAGAATATGATCATAATATTCTTTTCCTATAAGATTTTTTCTCTTTCATCATAAATAATATATGTATAATGTACTTAAATTTATACGTAAGACCAATTATTCATGTGATCTCCTTGTCCAATCCATTTCTAGATCCTGATAGAGCATGGTGTCCCTTCTATTTCTTCTCTTATCATTAGTTCTATAGAATGGAGTTAGCATTTTGTTTTCCCACTTTCCACATTTCACAAACTAGATGGCTTCCTACTTTGATTTATGCATCCTTTCCTTGAATATACATGTTTACAAGAGTTTTTACTATCCTTTTGTATAATACAATGTTATTCTACAATTATACTAGAATTTTATCATGATTGGTACAGAACAACTAGAGGGGTTATATATATGTACAAATAAAGGATGATAATAACAATTTTTGAAGGAATAATGAATATCTCACTACTTCCATTTTAGTGAGACAAGGTTTAGTTTATCAACTAATTGAGGTAATTTTGTATATAAATTTTTCTTTAGCTAAGCTTTCTTCTACCACTTTACAATTTTTGATTTCCAAATAAGTAAATGCCATGAATAATTTTCCATGCTATACTGAGCAAATCTCAGTCAAGGTTCTCAAAAACCTTTGAGAAAATTCAAGGGCAATGAACCTATGTTTAGTCAATTAGGTAATCTAGATCCATAGCCAAAATGAGAGCAAACATGTGGGTGTATCTTAGTATCCAAGGACATTTTAGCAAGGCTATTGTCACGTACCATTTCTTGTCTTACTTCCTAATGGTGGACCTAGTCAGAACTATATGGGCTCATTCCACCTCCATTTTTCTCTCTTGCATTTGAACCTATTTTTTTATCCCACTAGTTTCGAAAGAGAAACAACATGGACATGAAAAATTCAAGATCAGGCATGGTTCTTGTAAGCAGCCCACTTCTTGTCATTTCTCTAATACGTCCTCATTTTTAAGCTCTTTAATCATATTCTGAATATGTTTAAATTCATGCTCAATATCTTTATTATTGGACCTAGTGGATGTTCACATGGGTCATTTAATTTCTAGGCCTTCTCATATGAGAAAAATCTAGGACGAAACTGGTTCTAGAGTTAACTAGTATAATTTCATCAACTACCCAAAGGCCCTAAATTTTGAATCAACACAAAGGGCTACAAGGGTCAACATCACATCATTAATGGTTAAGGCATGGCCTCGATTAGTACAACTCCTAGCACCACAACCACCCAATCAATCAAGTTTATTTACCAATCCATTCTTATCAAGGTCAATGGAGAATGAATCGGTAGGACCAAGTTTTTGTCCAAATCTCTATCTCCCTCGCTAGTATAGAACTTTAACACTTGGAAACTATAGATTTTATAAGTATCCTTTCATTCCCCAAGGTACAAAAAACTGGGATTCTTTCTCATGATTGTGATAGTTCATAATCTTGATCATGATAGAAGTTCTATGTTTTTCAATCATCTCTCATCCAACATACAATCAACAACCTTATGGTGAAGGATGCAAAACACTTGTCTTGTATTTGGATGATGAGATGCATATGTGTTCATAAGAATACTAATGCATGGGTTCAGAATTGTTAGTCCTATTTGGAAAAGGAGTAGGCTACAACTTTCTTCATCTTTGTACACTTGTCGATGTAATTAAAATCGTTGGTTAGCATAAAATCTCAGTGTCATGTGGCATTAATCTAATAGGGGTGAAGGGTAGTCTGTGTTCACAAGGAACTAGCATAATCTAAGGTCTAGGGCATATGCCTTATGTGCAGTAGATAGACTTGCTTTATATGATGGTGTTGGTGTGGTAAGAGGGGAGAAATGATGATAGATATGACATCCTTCTCGTGGATCTCCAACCAAGTATTGCTAAAGAACATGGGTAAGATGAGCTTGTGATACACCAATAAGTCGAGTAATGAATGCATCGTGAACCGACTTCGTCTATAAAAGCACTGCATGTAGTATCACCTCCCCCAAGTTTTCTTTTGTTATTTTTATGTGAACACATAGTATGTTGTATTTTTATTTATCTTTCGACATGTGTACAACACAATTAAACTTGTTAGTTTGGATTAAATTTAGACGACACGTGGACCTAATTTAGTGGGGTGTAGATTACTCTGTGTTCACACGGGGACTAATGAATCCTAAAGCCACCTCCTCCTTTTGCAAGTACATCATTGGGCCCCTAAACCTTGGCAGACCAAGCGGGAAATCCAGCTGATACTAGCTACCAGTCCTTGGTCGGTGTGGTCTTGGACCCAACTCTTACAAGAGACTCACCGGTCTAGCCCGAAGATTATTAAATGCCATTGGTTCTATAATGCAAAAGGTACTGCCATTTTCTATCTCTGGGTATGGTATAGAATTGATTTAAACGCGAGAAATTTTGCTATTGACAATGCGGAGAAGTTTCGAACATCTCTGTAACAACAACGGATGATGGTAGTCTTTTCTTAAACCAATAAGTATTAACCACCTTCAGCGACTTTACGGTCAAAACGTCACTTCGCAGCCATTAAGAAAATATGTATCTTTTCCGCTCGACAAAGTCCTAGGTCATGTAGTAAGAACTTGTCTTTTCATTGAGTGATAAGTCTTCTGACTATGACTACCAGTATGCGATCTTCAGCTTTTCCAATGGTTATGCATGCACACCTGGATGCGGTCTCACTGGACGACCTTCACTGAAGAGACTCAACAACCCCCCATGGACATACAAAATGTCGTGGCTAAACGGCTCTGATGGCCAGTTAGGTCAACTAAGATTTGTCTTTTTTCTCTACGTGGGGATAGAAGGCCAAAAATGGAGATAATAGAAGGTCAAGAATGGAGATAAATGAATCTGCTACCATGAATACTGGAGGAAGTCAAGTCTGAGGACTGGAATGGTATGCTACATACAAAGAAGGTTCCTTGATGAAAATTGGAGGGAGGATTATTGGAAGAAGTCGGTGGGAGGTCTGGAATAATATGCCACATCAGACAAGAAGGTTCCATGAACGAGCTGGGTTGTTTGGTTCTATCCTCTCGGTCAAGGTAATCTTACTTTTTATGATATGTCCTGTGAATGTGATAAAAAAAAAAAGAATAAGACGCCGAAGAAAATCAAATCTAGAGTAGTTTGTGACAAGATGAGGAAGAAAATTACAGAAACAAATGGAACCAGGCCATACAATTAAGAATGTAAAAGACTAGGAGAACAGATCAACCACATGCCGGATAAGCTCATACTGAAAAACAAAGGAGAATAATTACCTTATCATAGAATAAGTAACGACCAAACTCCCGGAAAATATGCTAAGCTTGCTGAAGTTATAGAACTAGAATAATTTTTTTATCTTCCTTGTGTTCCCATTAGATTTTTGAGTTTTTTTTCCCAAAACCCCCCTCTCTTTCCCTTAAATTCCAGAATACCCCATCGTTTCAAACTAATTCCTAAAACCCCCTCTATGGTCACACCGTCAGCCAATCTAAGGGAAACCTTTTTTTTTGTCTTTTACAAAATGCCACGTTGCTTCACATGTTTCTTTCTTTCTGTTCAGTTTCTTTATATATTTGTTGACCCTACTATATAGGGGTGAGCAAATAATGGTCCAGACCGTAAAATCTGACCAGACTGCTCAATTCGGTCTGGTCCGGTCCATTTGAGTTCGGTCCGGTCCGCGGTCTGAGAATTTGGATAAGTTCGGTCTTCGGTCCGGTCTGGTCCGGTCCGGTCCGGTCCAAAACCGATCCCGTCCGATCCGGACCGTAGACTGACTTTTATATAAAATTCATATATATTTGAAGGTGTATTCTATAATAACTACAAATAAAGTACATATATAAGCACTAGTATAAATGTTTGATACTAAAGTTATATAATTGTTAGAAGTGACTAAGATTATCAACTTTGTACAATTAAATAAGTTGTAAAATATGTACAAAAGGCTGATTACGGTCCAAACGGTCCGGTGCTAGCACAAAACGATCCGGTCCCGGTCCGGTCCTACCTCGAATCGGTCTGGTCTACGGTCCATATATTGTTGAAATTTGGTCCGTGGTCCGGTCCGGTTCGGTCGGGTCTGGTCCGATTTTGGACCGATGCTCACCCCTACTACTATATTGCTTCAATGAATACGAAAACAATATTTGAGAGTTGAGTCAAAACATGATTTTGTCTGAATCTAGATCTAATCCTGTTCCATAATCATTTGATCTAGATTTATAACTCAACATGCACATTAAATACTTGCCAATTATAATAGATTTGAGTCAGAGATTTCTAGAAAAAATACTAATAGTTCCCTACCTTCTATGGTTGTCAAAGCATTCAACTTATTGTGTCCCACTTATTTTGATTTTTTGGCTCCACTACAGACGAGGCGTGTAAAATGTTTGTTCGAAACAGATAAAATCTTAAAAAATCCAACCCAAACCCGATCTGACCAGACTTGACCCAAACATGATAAAAAATTGCTCTGGTATAAATATGAGAAAAAACATAACAAATTCAAATCTGACCTCCTGCTGGTTGCCGCCGCTGCCTCCTGCTTCCACTCTACTCGCTCGCCGCCGATGCCGCCTGCTACGAGTCGCCTGCTGCTCGCCGCCCTGCTGGTTGCCGCCGCTACCGCCGCCTCCCTGCTGGTTGCCGCCGCTGCCTCCTGCTTCCACTCTGCTCGCCGCCGCCGCCTTTTCATCTGTCTGCTTCCACTTTGAAGTTTTTCCCCAAAATTTTCCTATCTTTCCCTTAAATTCCAAAATGCCCTCTAATTTCAGACTAATTCCTAAAACCCCCTTCGATGGTTACATTGTGAGCCAATCTAACGTAATTCTTTTTTCTTTTTTTTATAACATGACATACTTATTTACATGTTTGTTTCGGTCTTTTTAGTACTCGTTTCTTTTTTAATATATATTTGTCAATCATACTACGTCGTTTCAATGAATAGGGATGTATGAGCAAATTATGTTTGGGGGCTGAGTTCAAACCTGAATTTATAACTCAACATGCACATTAAATGCTTAAATTTGAGCAGATATGATAATAGACGGGGCTTTGTTTAACCCGAGTGGGAACCTGGCCTTACAAGGATGTAATTAATCTGTCTAGGACAATCTAAATCTTCAAAGTTTGGACCCAAACCCAACCTAGCTAATCAGACTTGACCCAAACATTATAAAAATTCTTTACTATAAATATGAGAAAAAATTGTAACACAGACCGAAACCTGGCCCAACCCGCCCCAAATTAGACCCAACCCGAAGTGTTTGTATCCTGAATTATATACTTAAAAAAATAAATTTTCTAATTAAGTTGAATCATATTGGTCGACAAAATTGTTCGACGACAACAAATGAATGTGTTATGAAATAGAATAGAATGCATAACTCATGCGTAATGTGTTTAAAATATTTGTTCGGGCTACGGTTGGGTCAGGTCTAGTTTGGGTCGTTTGGGGTCAGATTTGAATTTGTTATGTTTTTTCTCATATTTATACCAGAGCAATTTTTTTATCATGTTTGGGTCAAGTCTGGTCAGATCGGGTTTGGGTTGGATTTTTTAAGATTTTAATCTGTTCCGAACAGACATTTTACACGCCTCGTCTGTAGTGGAGCTAAAAAATCAAAATAAGTGGGACACAATAAGTTGAATGCTTTGACAACCATAGAAGGTAGGGAACTATTAGTATTTTTTCTAGAAATCTCTGACTCAAATCTATTATAATTGGCAAGTATTTAATGTGCATGTTGAGTTATAAATCTAGATCAAATGATTACGGAACAGGATTAGATCTAGATTCAGACAAAATCATATTTTGACTCAACTCTCAAATATTGTTTTCTCATACATTCTTATTCATTGAAGCAATATAGTAGTAGGGGTGAGCATCGGTCCAAAACCGGACCAGACCCGACCGAACCGGACCGGACCGCAGACTGAATTTCAACAATATATGGACCGTAGACCAGACCGATTCGAGGTAGGACCGGACCGGGACCGGATCATTTTGTGCTAGCACCAGACCGTTTGGACCGTAATCAGCCTTTTGTACATGTTTTACAACTTATTTAATTGTACAAAGTTGATAATCTTAGTCACTTCTAACAATTATATAACTTTAGTATCAAACATTTATACTAGTGCTTATATATGTACTTTATTTGTAGTTATTATAGAATACACCTTCAAATATATATATGAATTTTATATAAAAGTCAGTCTACGGTCCGGATCAGACCGGATCGGTTTTGGACCAGACCGGACTAGACCGGACCGGACCGAAGACCGAACTTATCCAAATTCTCAGACCGCGGACCGGACCGAACTCAAATGGACCGAACCGGACCGAATTGAGCAGTCTGGTCTGATTTTGCAGTCTGGACCATTATTTGCTCACCCCTATATAGTAGGGTCAACAAATATATAAAGAAACTGAACAGAAAGAAATAAACATGTGAAGCAACGTGACATTTTGTAAAAGACAAAAAAAAAGTTTCCGTTAGATTGGCTGACGGTGTGACCATAGAGGGGGGTTTTAAGAATTAGTTTGAAACGAGGGGGTATTCTGGAATTTAAGGAAAAGAGAGGGGGGTTTTGGGAAAAAACTCTAGATTTTTTATCAACGGAAAAGACCCTGATGAATCTGAAAGAAATACCAAAGGTGGCTTTTGTCTTTTCATTTTTATAGTGGGTTTCTATTATTCGATTTTAGTGGGCAACAACTCAGATGACATCTGCCGAGTTTCGAAACCGTAGATCTCTACTAACCAATCTGGATGGCAACCAGTTAAGGTAGCCTACTTTGGCAGCACGGAAGGCGACAAAGTTAGGTTAAAAAAAAACATACTTGAAGCCCGCTCCTACAGTTCAAACTTTCATATACGAAACATCTTTCTACTCTATAAGTCATGCATCGAAATAAGAGTTTTTTTCCCAAAATCTCCCTCACCTTTGCCAATATTCCGTAAAACCCCCTCACTTATTCCAAATCTTCATAACCGCCCTCTCCTTCAGCCTAAATTCCTATCACCTCACTCCCGTCAACTCCGTTTGAAATGGAGCTGAACGGAGCTGCTCCTTTAGCTGTTTGTCTATTCTTGTCAATTAATTAGCATACATAATTAGTTATAATTATTAAAAGATATTTATCTATAAGTATTATTTAAATAGTCTATGTTTTAATAATATTTAATTAAAATAATATTTTTATATTGAGCAGTTCGATTAGGACCCACTCCAGTAGGATAAGCTGCGGCCATCATTAATTGTGTTGTGTCAAACTGGATTTTGAAAGGTCGAGCTCAAATTTATACTTTTATCATGTACTCGTGGCGGTCAAATTTTAGCTCCACATATGTTTTGAGTCCAAAAATGCAAACTGAATATTCCAACAACCAAACCAAGATTCAAATTTCAATCACTTTATGAGTTTCGTAACTGCTCGTAGTTTTTGAATCGATAAGTGTAGCCATCACATTTTTAAAATTTAAAATATAGACATCTATATCCTGGTTTGATTGTCACAGAATTTGAAAATTTTAATAGATTTATGAAATTTTTTAATTTAAATTAACAATGTGATCAAACTATTTATCAAATTGGTTCTAAGATACAAAGAATGACTGAAATTGTATCCTGGTCAGATTGTCTGACTGTTCAATTTGCATTTTCTGGCCTGAAAAAGACCTAAACTTAAAATTTTGACTACCTTGGGAACCAATCAGCGACGTGATTAAAAATATAATTTTGAGCTCTAACCTTCCAAATGCAGTATTACACTGTGAAATACTGACATCTAGTCTCACATTTTACCCTACTGGAGTGGGTCCGAACTGCTCAATATAAAAATATTATCTTAGTTAAATATTATAAAAATTTAGACTATTTGAATAGTATTTAGTACTATATATTTTGAATAGCTAAGTATTATTTATATAATTATAACTAATTATGTATGATAAAATAATTGACAGGAATAGACAAGTAGGTAAAGAGGCAGCTCCGTTCCTAGCTAATAGAGTTGACGAGAGCGGGTTAGGAATTTAGGCTGAAAGAGAGGGGGATATGAGGATTTAGGATAAGTGAGGGGGCTTTACGAAATTTTGACAAAGGTGAGAGGGGTTTTGGGAAAAGACTCCCAAAATAAACCCTTAAGGGGCAACAAAATAGCCCATGTATAGCGCCTATTCCGACTGAATCAAGCCCCATTAAATATTGAGAATTCAAAACAAATCTAGAATCAATTGTAAACGGTTGCAACCTGATCAAATTTACATATTATTACATTTGGCATTCACTGGGTTCTATATATGTGAGATAACGTGATAATGGAAAAATCCCTTGTATTGTTGTTGGGAAAATTGTAGTATAGGATGAATCCTGTATTTTTTTTGGTACACCAATAAGAGTGCATCATTTGACATCCAAAAGCCACTCACTAAAAATTAGGGAGGAGAAAATGTCATTGTACACTTTAATGACTATTGACTCCTACCAGAATTTTATACGACATGTCCTATAACAAAGCCTTCGTTGTTGTTGTATTAGATGGGTGGTCCCTTCCCATATATAAGAGAAGAGAGGAAGCATTACTTTAAACGAGATCCTAATTGACAAAAAAAACTTGGACCCGTCAACTAAATACTAATACTCCCTAACAACAACAACTCCAGACTTCATCACAAACCTAAGACACCTATTTAAGGCATTAGAACTGCACATGACAAAATTCCATCAAACAACTAATTCCATTTCAAAAATTACAAAATATTATCAACTATTTATATCTTGAAAGTAATTTTTATATCTAAAATATATATATAAATTTTATATATCTACAACAACTTTCCACATAAAACTCTGTCACATCATACACAGCTAAATTCTTGCATCCTTACTATATCCAAACCTATACGAAATGTAAAAGGAATCAACAGATGTCTAATGAGTATGTGGTTCCTCTAAGGATATACTCACAAAAATAGGAAAATGTCATTGTGCATTTTGAAACAATTTAGTAGCATAAGTAACAAACTAAAACAATAATCAGAATATTTATCATTAACATAAAAAAGTATATTTGAAGTTCAAATTTTATTATACCATAGACATGGTATCGCCACAAGGATGAAAACATGTTCACTTCCTCGAACACTCACATATGAGGGTAGGGGCCTAATAAGCATGATAAAATTTTGACTGACCCAAGGGCCATAGGCCAAAGAATACTCCCTATATATATATATATATATATATATATATATATATATATATATAGAGAGAGAGAGAGAGAGAGAGAGAGAGAGAGAGAGACACACACACACACACAACTTAGAAATTAGTAAATCAAACTATGGCTACATGAGTAACACTACTGTTTATATAATTTGCTATACTCTTGTATGAAAGCTTATTGAATGTAGGCGGGACACTATTTCCACAGACCTGGGTTGAATGTTTGTTTGAGTGCTCTGCTAGCTGATCTGTAAGTTGGTTTTGTGCTCTCTTTTCATGAACAACGTCCAGAATATGCGCACTTTTGCATGTCAATTGATCACTTTCATTGGTAGTTTGTATTTTGCAAAGCATTCTTTTTGTTGGGTTATATACTAGATAGCTTTATTTGAGTTCCTAATAGTTATGCATGGGAAGATATTTTGCATCATGGCATATGTTGAAGCATCAATGATGGCATATTATTCTCTTCTCAGTGGATTGGATCCTATCATAACTTCATCTTTTCCTCCAATCAACTCTCTGATGTGGTTCTTGATAATGAAGTTGATTTGTTGTATGCTATTTGTATGATATGTTGTTGTGTCTACATTAATGAGGAAGGATTTCCAATGAGGTGGTTCCCAGTGTAGAGTATTGGATGGAATTGCTTGTTGTTTTTGTTGTCATTTGATCGTTGTTGAAAGATTTTCAAGTGGATATCAGTTGAATCCTGCATGTAGTTGTCATGATGTTAACATGTTTTACTTGTTGGTTGAAAATGAATGAGTTTATGTTCTTCGAATCTAGCCTGCAAGTGGTTGCAAATAAAGTTTGTCCCCCTGTACATTCTTCAGGGTTTCGATATTGTAAGTGAACCGCTAGAAAAATAGATGGTTTGTTAAAGAAATTATCAACAACTCTTGGTAGTAGACTTTTCCATAACTCCTTTATCTATTTACATTCTCTCGTAGAGTATTGATTCCTTATGCTCCATGAATCTTGAACATTGGGCATTGGATGTCATTTTTTCAATAAACATGAGTGTATTGTCATCAATCTAATGTGGTGAATGAGACATAGGTGAGTTTTGATTCTTTGTGGTGTAGGGAGCTTCCAAATCTGGTCATAAACACATTTGTCTCTATCATCGATAGTAAAAGTGAGATATTTGTAGTTGGTTTAATTATGAAGTTGCCTTCACTAGTTCCTTTCCACACTATGGCATCTCGTCCACAGACCAATTTAGGAATTGTCATTCTTAGGATTAAGGATACAACTTGTGGTGTGAACCATTCTTTAAGGAATTTGATATCACAATCTTCATTGTTTATGATCATGCACACCATTTCCATATCTTTTAGGTATTTAGGGATGAGTTTCCCTAGATATACCATAAGTTTGTAGCCTTCGTCAACCCACTCCTCATGTTAGACATTTGTATCTAAACCTGAGATCAGCCACACACTTAAGTGTGTTTTGATCATTGGAAAGGAATCTATGAGATTGTGCCATATATGTGAACATGTTCTTTGAGTTCCATTATGTGATATATACTTGGATTTTAGAAGGTTGGTCCAAGTTATATCTTTGTTTTACATGAACTCCGCCATTCTCATGATTAGTGATTTGTTGAAATGTCTTATTTTTTTATTTGTAGTCCTCCTTGGTTTTGTGTTATTTTACATGTTTCCATGCCACAAGACTTGAGCCTCTTCTTTGATTATCCATGTTCCATATGAAGTTTCTAATACTCCAGTCTATTTTGGCATATACTGGTGCAGTTATCTGGATGGTTTGCATTGTATAGATAGCTTGTGAAGTTAGGACTGACTTTTCCAACGTTACTTAGTCCACAAGGGCTGGCATGTGGTTTTTCCACCTATAGATTTGGTGTTGGATATTCATTGTCAAAAGAGAAATTATCCTTTCCTTTCCTTCTATGAGTTAGGGAACTCCTAGGTGTCGACCCAAATTCAAAGTTTATAAAATGAATAGTCTTCTATAGATACGGTTCCTTAAGGTTCCTGGTTATTCCACAACTAGAATATAGTTTATTTTTCCTGGGAGAAATTTTCTCCTGATTGACTTTTCCTGGGATAAATGTTATCCTGATGTTGTGGCAAATTGTTGAAGACATTGTAGGGTGGTGTTGGCTTGTCTGATAGAGGCTTCTCAAAATAGTAGTATATCATTTTTTAAACTTGCATGCATGAATTTGAGATTTTCTTTTGTCAATATCAACGATTTCCAATTGCCTCTTTGTTCTTCTCTAGTAAGTAGTTGGTTGAATCGAGGCACTGGGTCTTGTTGCTCAACTTCATGGCCATGGTTTGAGATGATCGATATTTTCCCCATTACATAGAATGAATGTAGGGATTGAAGTGACGATCTAAATAATTATAATAATCAATTAGGATGGAAGGGTGGTTCTCCATAAATTTTTCAAAGATTAAACTCCATCTCATCTTGTTAAAAGTCTTGACAATGTCAATTTTTTGCCATGTAATGTTTTTTTGCATAAATGGGATTCCATAGTGTGTATTATCTGTCATACTAGTTCTATGTTGTCTCCAATTCTTCATCCAGGGTGAAGCTAGATCGGAAAAGGGAATTCACTCATTTGGGAATGGTATTATACTAGAGATGATGACTTTGATAGAAGTTTAATGCATACATTATTGAGTGAAATGGGGTTTAGATGCGGGAAAGTTTCAGGGTGTTGGATTTTTGGTATTAATATGAGTGTTGAGTTAGCTAGTTTTTTGTCAATGTTTGTTCCTTAGAAATAACTCTAAACAATTTGGAAAATTTTATGTTTGGTGATTTCCAGTTTCTCTGAAGAAAGTAAGCATCAATCCCATATGGGCCAGGTTTTTTTAAAGGTGTCATTGAATCGAGTAAGTTCCATATCTCTTTATCTTCTGGGACTCGAGACATGTTATCCTCCTCATGAGATTGTATCCAATGAATGAATGGGATGCATCAATTCTTTCAAAGTTGTCTACTCCTTGGTAAATATGTGAAAACAATCCTTTAACAAGTGTTTTGAGTTGTATTTCATATTCTATCCATGATCCATCTGAGTTCTTAAGCCTGGCAATTTTATTTTGCCATATTTTTCTCTTCACCACTAAGTGGTATTATTTTGTATTTTGTCTCCTGATTTAAGTCGTGTGCATTTTGATTTTTGTTGCCACTCAAGTTACTCTTTCCTTAGGATTTTGTCTAGCTAGTTTCAATAAGGGTTCGTTCTGTGTCATAGTTGTGAGATAATGATAGTTGTAGTTGTAACCAGTTGATCTTGTTCATTATGTAGTATTTAGATTTCATTCATATATATATATATATATGTATATATATATATATATATATATATATATATATATATATATGTGTGTGTGTGTGTGTGTGTGTGTGTGTGTGTGTGTGTGTGAGATTGTGTGTGCATAATGAAGACAACAACAATATCTTGTCTATTTCTAAATGTCCTCTACTCTTAATCTCATTTTCATCCATTCCCTTTTCTCCCCCTCACACTAAATATAAAAGTCATAGAATATAAAGAAATTTTGAGCCATTGAGGTGAAGAATTATAGGTAAAGGTGTAGGTAATAGATATCCAATATAATATGAGGAGAAGAGAAAGTGATAAAGAATTGTCTGTGATATTCAACTTGATTACATAGCTCTGGACAAAAAATATGGATCCTTTCACAATATGGGTTAGGTAAAAGATCAGATGTAATTAAAGATGAGTTTATCAAGGTATATATATGGGGTAGTACATGGATGGAGGGGGAGGCTATAAGTTTGTATGTAGGGATCAAAACTAGAGAGGGATGATAATTGTTGCTAGTATAGATAAAATAATAACATGTCGTGTATTTGAGCCTGCTATTATTTAACAACTAAGAGATAAAGCTACATGAATTCATTTGTAGTTCCATGTGAAAACAACAAGTGACAGACCATGCTCATGAAGTAACACAGTATATCAAAGAATAGTTGTGACATTTTATGTTAGAGCACTGACACACTATGTTGAGAGATACACTGTGTTGAAGCAATGACACTCCGTGTCACAAGGTAGTAGGTGACAAATCAGGCAACACGTCACTTGACTGACTCAATATGTCATGTCATAGACGATACGCCGTGTCTGAGTGCCAACGTGTCAAGTCAAGTGGAAGGATCTTGCAACACAAGTAGAGGACAGACAAACCATTATGCACATGCTTCGTTACATGGTGAAGCAATAACAAATAATCGTGAAAGGCAGTGATATGGTGAGAAACCCTAACTGATCCTCATCACCAAAAGAGAAGGACTGTTTATCCTTATTAAGTGTACTTTTATCTTTAACGTGGTCTGGCATTAGACCTCAATGATAACAATGTCGATGGTGATGATGGCATTGATCTTAATGGTGATAGTAGCATGGATGGTGGCGGCATAGATGGAACCACCGGAAGCAAAATAGGAGGGTGAAGACTTCCTCAAAGACAATAAGCACATGGATAAGGCAACATGCATGGAAGAAACAATAATAGTGCATCCACTACTCCTTTAAAATGGCAAGCATATAGATGAGGTGACCTGATAGACCTAATAATAACAACATAGAACCATCATTGATTTTGAGATGGAGACAGATCCATGAACACTCTCCTAAACATAATAGAAGTTGGGCATGCTTTCAAGGAACCAAGCACCACTATGGGTAGCGAGCCCTATAGGGAGACACTCCTCTTTATCTCTCTCTATCACACATATGTTCAAGGTTATATCACCACGTGGACACCATGTCATAAAATGTGATAACAAAAAAATATTTTGTATTATTGTTTGTATAAGATTACATACATATATATAGGAGAAGGGGAAGCATTATATAAGCAAAGTCGTAATGGATCAAAGCACGCTCAAGCTAACATTACAAAATAGACCCAATTACTAAATACTATTTGTATGTAAAAATATACCATTACGACAAAATTGGGTTTGCTATTGATAGTTACTGAAATCTGACATATTTGTCATAAAGAGTGGCATTGCATGCTTACCTAAAATGATGTCCTTGTATTTCATAAATTAATAAACTTCGGTATATGTCTCACTTGATTTGGGTAATGTCGTAAGTCACACCAATATCGATCGTAGGAAATAATATGTGCAATGAGTTTGAACACCAAATGAAACTGTGTTTGTCTCTATCCCATGAGACAGGTTGCATAACACAAAAAGTAGGATTGTTGGTGACACGCTGACGTAATGGCTACTATTTTGATTTGATCAGTGTGTCAACATCAGTTGTATTAGGGAGGAGAAATAAAAGAAGTAGTGGAAGGAAAGAAATAGAAAAATAAGAGGGAGGGGTAGGAGGGAAGTGTTATGTGAGAGAGAAATAAAAATAAAAAAGAGGGGGAAGTAGTGGGAAGAGAAAAAATATGAGGGAGGAGGAGGGAAGTATTGGGATGGGAGAAAAAAATGGAAGGAGGGAAATAGTTGGAAATAAGACATTAAAATGTGACATAAAATACATTTATGCACATGTAAGTGAAAAATTAGCAATGAGAGAGGTTGGAAGTAGTGGGAAGAGATAGAAAAAGGAGGAAGGAGGTAAGTAGAGGGAGGAAAGAGAAAATAAGAGAGGAAGATGGGATGAACTAACACAATTAACATGTGACTAAAAGCACATTATAATACATGTGAAGACATATAGAGTAGGGAAGTAGTGAGAAGACACAAAAAAAGAAAAGTAGGAGGAAGGAGGGAAGTAGTAGGTAAGAATGTATTTTCATTTATAATTGATGTGTTATTTCTATTCTAGTGTCATGTTATATTTGATTTGGTGTCTTGTTTATATCTTGTTCCTTATTTTAGAAATAGAGGAGGGTAGTGAGAAAAGAGAGAAAGATAAAAAAATAAGAGGAAGGAGGGAAGTGTAGGAAATAACATATTAATATCTAACAAAAATATATTGTAACCCACATGAACACATTTGGAGGAAGAAAGTAGTTGGAAGAGAGAGAAAGAAAAAAAAGGAGAGAGAAGGGAATTAGTGGGTAATATTTTTTATTGTCTATAATCATTGTGTTAGCTTTGATCTGGTGTATTTGTATCTCTGGTGTGATGTCTTGTTTTCCTCTGTCTATCTCATTTAATTCCTCAGTTTCCTCATCCTGTAATTTCCCTCTCCCAAATTAATATGTGAGTAGAATGTAGCACATTTATATTGTTGGGTTTTAGGGGAGGCAGAGAAGCAGCGGAAACAAAAATTTTCTCCCAAAACCCAGAACAAAATGAATCACGTCAACGTCTATATAATATGAAATATGGTTTGTGGATGCATACCTTGTCCC
Source organism: Alisma plantago-aquatica (assembly GCA_963693085.1). Taxonomy (NCBI): domain Eukaryota; kingdom Viridiplantae; phylum Streptophyta; class Magnoliopsida; order Alismatales; family Alismataceae; genus Alisma; species Alisma plantago-aquatica. Next base: position 398,471,749 of record OY856410.1, read on the forward strand.
GAGTCTTGCTCGGCGACAGTATCTCGCGCCTTGCGCGGTCTTCACCTCCGGTCTTGGACGGTGTCTGTACAGCTCCTGGTCACACCGGGACTGAAGACTCATGGTCTCACCAGGACTGTCGGGATTGACAGTTGTTCTCCGAGCGACAGAGGTCTCCCGCCTCTGCAGTCGTCCACACGGACTGCCTGGAACTCCGATCTCCTTGTCGCACAAGGAATCGGAAGAAGTCGCACCCTCCTGTCGGCGTACTAGTCACCAACACACTCTCCTGCCACCAGTCGCTTTTTGCAGTTGTCTTTCCCTTGTTGTGCCTCCCTTATCGGGTAGCACTTGCTCGGTCTCTCTCTCGGTTACCAAAACCAGAGAGAACGACAACTTCACAGAGCAACTGGTTGCACTGAGTTGTACTTTGAGAAGCCCCCAATACCCCTATATATATAGGAGAGTCATGGGACAGGGTTCTCCATCCCGGGCAATGCGGGACTAAAGCAGGAGTAGAAGGGTTCGAGATTTTCCACAAAACAACCAACTCACAATCTGAACCGATCGTTTCATTCCTGAAACGGTCGGTTGGGGACCTGAGCCGGTCAGTTGACACCTCAACCGATCGGTTGGGACCCATGAAATGGTCGGTTCATTTCTGAACCGGTCGGTTCGTGGTCCTGATCAGTTCCCGATTGACTTTCCTTCTTTTGTTTCTAATTGGTATCAAATACCAATCCTTGTTCCAATCAAATTGGGCAAGTGAAACGAAAGGAAATTTCTCACCAATCTTACTTTCCCAACTTGCCCAGTTGGACTTGAATCGATCGTTTCAACACTTGAACGAATCGCTTCACCTTGTTCATGAGCCGATCGACTTACCAGTTTAGCCGATCGGTTCACCTAGCTCAGCCGATCGGTTCATCACATGAGTCGATCGATTGGGAGTGCAGATTGTACATAATCAGTCAATTGCAGTTTCAATCAATATGATACTCTAATCAATCAGTCCAACACCTTGAACACTATGATACTGAGCTATCAATTGATTGAGTGTTTAATTGAACTACTAAACTCCTTTAGTAATCAATCTAAACATGTTTGTGGACAAACTCCTATTCCAGGTTAAATCCTATGTGTGTGACCGTGCAGGTCAATTTCACGTTGGCAGTGAAAGTCCATAACACTTATGACTTCATAAGCAAAGAGCGGTGCCTAGTCACACATCAGTGCTACCCAAGTGAAATAGAAAGTTGGAGAACAACTTTCAATCCTACAATCTGTGAATGGTGTTACAATGAATGTATAATTCCTTTGTCGCTGATATCCTGAATGAACTCGAGGCATGGAACAGTCATCCTGTCAACGTTCATTCATTTCCTTGATCTCAGAGCAGACTGGGTGAGATGTGTATGACATCAATATCACATATTGATTCACACGTGCATGTGCATGCCTTTCTCAATCCTACTCATCAAGTGGCCAAGGACATCAAACTCCCTCAGGAGGGACAAATCCCATATCTATCACTCACCCCTCAAAAGCCCCATGTGTCAAAGCCACCCAATCATCACCTTTATAACAACCCATGTTTCAGGACTGCGTTTGATGATGTCAAAGTGTACCCAACGACATGTGTTGAGTGTAGTGATTTCAGGTCTAAGAATCACACTCACCACCATCACTGTGAGAGCTGAATGTGACTACCAAGTCATGGTTCCATGTGTCACTCTCACGGTGGGTCTGTCCGGTACCTTGTTCTCTAACAAGTACCTATGTGCTTGGTTTGATATCACTATATCATGACTAATGAGATTCTTTCATCAACCAACACACAATCTGTGACGACCGTCTCGCGAAAACAAGATTAACTAATGCGGAAGCGTTCATCAAGCAGCAGATTAGCGAAAATCACTAAAAATTAAAACTTTTTGCAAAGAGATCCACACATAGGAAATCTTTTCCAACAAATGCCATTGTATATCATATGCATTCTGTTTCAAACGTACATATCCTGTACCATCTCTTTCCAGAGACTACATCATCAGCTGCTTTATAAACATATATGCAGGCAGCATACAAATCTCGAGGCATCAAGCCAAAACCTCAGACTGATATATCAAAAACACTGACTAAAAACTCCGAGGACCTGAGAGTACAGAGACGACACATAGGACTACTATCTATATGACTAGACAGACAATATCTCCACCTGAGATCTTATTGATGTCCCTGTTGTTGCTGTTGCTGCTGCTCTTTCCCTATTCTAGGGTTTCTGCTCTGCCTTTCATGCATACCTAAAAATGTTTCCCACGGGGGTGAGACAATTATAAAAATTGCCCCAGCGAGAGATATAACTCTCCGCCAGAAACATTATTATTGCAACTTGAGAAGATGAATATGAACATGAGAATCATATCTATTTGACAGCAAATATTTTAATGTTTAACAGATTAGAACATTATTCTATATCAGAAGCATTGCAGCTATTACTTGATAGAATTAACATGTCACTTATCCTTTAATGAATAGGAAGAACATGTATAACATCTATTCAAACAACAGAATCATTACCACTGCATTAACTTTCTTCAGGCTTAGATCATATATCTAAAGCCTGACATTATCAATGTGGAGTCATGGCTCGTAGCCATACTCTTTTCATAAGTGTTGGGATCTTAATCTCTCACTTCACCACTGGGTTTTTCTCATCCTTTCACAATTTCAATACCATAACCATGAAATCATGGGTATTCAAACCCTTTGTTCATCACTTGAGCACTGTTACCTCTTTCTCAGGTAACTAACACCTTTAGGTCATTTGACCAAGGTAAGTATGATACTTGCTACACAAGCATCCATCATGGCACTTGATGCACATTAACTCTCTTGCCACCTCTTACTAGGCACAAGGTATATTATAGCACACAAGGCCCAATAAACAAATTCAAACTAATAACACATCATAGCTCATACCTGGCTATGCTCATCATCTCATGATACCTGCATTGTTAACACATATAATAGCAGTACATCAATTATCTATCAATACCATGCAAAAACAATGTATTAATAATTCAAGGGTATTACCCTTAATCCTTTACCAGGATTTGGATTTCCATCACACATAGCTCATCAGAACACTGTACATCTTGTCACCTTTCACTAGGCAACAAATTTATTCACATGGCTCATAAAACCATTCACATCTTGTCATCTCTCACTAGGCAACAACTTAAAACAAAGGCTTACAAGCCCAACTCATCTTGTTACTTCTTTCTCAGTAACAAAAACATAATGGCACATATGGCCAATCAATTCTTATCAAATAAACATCATAGCTCATACCTGGCTATGATCATCAACTCATGAGACCTGCATGATTGTCACACATGATAATATACTTATCAAGTTCACAACACATCATGCAATATAGGGTAACACCACTATTCCCTTACCAGGGTTAGGGTTTACCATCAATTAGGGCTTTCTCTCACATATCATTACCCTTCATTAAGAATAGGGTTTTCCATTATTAACCATTTAGGTTTTCAAGATCATATTATCAATGATCAAACCCTAGTTCATTGCTCCCCACATCTAGGAGCCAACATTTATACCATAAGTATTCAATCATACTTATTTATTCTCACCAATTATCATTAAATGATTATCATCACAAGGTATGAGTATCTCTCTCATCCTTAAGTTGAGAATTAACAAAACGACCATGTTAGTTCACTTTCAATTCAGCTCTAAGTCAAGCATAGACCACCACGGCCGTGCTACCTTGCACGGTCGTGCAGAGTGAAGCTACCACGGCCGTGCTACCCTGTACGGTCATGCAGAGTAAAGTCGCCACGGCCGTGCTGCCTTGCACGGTCGTGCTACATAGGATCATCACATGAATCATATTTATATATATGAATTCTATTATTTGATCCTTTAAACTTGATTAGGTCACATCAACCCTTCAATCATATGCATACAACTATGATTAACATAGGGTACCAAGTCATTGGTCCTATAAGCAATTAGGGATGCATTCCCAATTAGGGTTTCTCATGAAATCACCCACAATTAGGGTTCCACATGGATGCACCCTCAATTAGGGTTCCACATGGATGCACCCTCAATTAGGGTTTCACTTGGAATCACCCTCAACTAGGGTTTCACATGGAATCACCCTCAACTAGGGTTTCACATTGAATCACCCTCAACTAGGGTTTCACATGGAATCACCCTCAAGTAGGGTTTCACATTGAATCACCCTCAACTAGGGTTTCACATGGAATCACCCTCAACTAGGGTTTCACATGGAATCACCCTCAACTAGGGTTGAATTCAATAACCCTGTCAATTAGGGTTTATGTTCATGTTTAGGGTTTCATGATCTCTTTGATTAAGGATCATAACCCTTATACACCACATGATTCATATTCATGTATGAATTCATGCTATCAGATTCTTAACTTGATTAGGTCATATCAACTCTTCAGTCGAGTACATACAACTATGATTAACATAGTGTATCAAGTCATTGATCCTATAAGCAATTAGGGATTCATCCCTTAATTGGCACTTAATCACTTAGGTACTATTAGGGTTTCAAACTTTGTACCTTCATTGATTATCATTATTAATCATCATTGGATCAATAGTACATTCATCATCTTACTTCCCAAAGATTGAACTACATTGGACCTCCATTACATAAGGTATCCAAATGAATTAGGGTTTTCAATGTTGATTCCTTCAATCATTGAATTCATGGAACCAATCATCAATTGGACCTTCACCCATACTTCAATTGAATTTAATAGGTCAACCTTAAACTGATTTGACCCTCAATTGACCCTCAATTGATCATCAATTGGGGTTTGATTCAATTGAATTATGGTTTGGAATCAATGATCCTTCAATATTCATCAATGTGTGACTAGTTACTTCATAACTATTGAACCACCATTCAAATGGGGTATGACCTGACCCCAAACGGTCTTGAGGTCGTTTGGATGACTTGAAAACGGTCTTGAGACCGTTTGCCCATCATATCACTCAAAACCAAGCAATCCAATTAGGGTTTGGTTCATTGAAGTGCTCACCAAATCATCAATTTATTGCAGATCAACTTGATATCTTTAGACCTTCAACCACTGAACTATACCCAACCCTAGACCTCCAAACGGTCTTGGGTGACCACCAAACGGTCTTGAGACCGTTTGGATGAGCTCCAAACGGTCTTGATACCGTTTGCCCATCATATCATTCAAAACCAAGCAATCCAATTAGGGTTTGGTTCATTGAAGTGCTCACCAAATCAGCAATTTATTGCAGATCAACTTGATATCTTTAGGCCTTCAACCACTGAACTATACCCAACCCTAGACCTCCAAACGGTCTTGGGTGACCACCAAACGGTCTTGAGACCGTTTGGATGAGCTCCAAATGGTCTTGAGACCGTTTGCCCATCCAACCTTTGGACTTTAGTGAAAAATCATCATGGATTGGTCTATCGAGTTGATCAACAAATCAGCATTTAGTTGCAGTATGATTTGGTACCTTTGGACCTTCAATTGGTCAACTATACTTGACCCCAGACCTCCAAACGGTCTTGGTGTGATCCCCAAACGGTCTTGAGACCGTTTGGGCTAATCAACCCAAAATCTCAACTTAACTCATTGGAATTTCAGCACTATTTTCAATTAGGGTTTGCCTAATTGATTAGCCTTCAACTCATGATCCCTTTTGAGTTAACCCCTCAATTTTGGAGGGTCATTAACCAACATCATTAGGAACAGTAATACCAAACGGTCAATGCTTGTTCAACGCACTCAAACGGTCTTGAGACCGTTTTCCCAAAACGTTCAATTAACTCAGATTGAAAATCAGCACTTAATCCAATTAGGTTTCCCTAATTTATTAGGCTTCAACTCACGATTCCTTTGGAGTTAATCCATCAAATTTGGAGGGTTATTAATAAACATAATTATGAACAGGAATCCCAAACGGTCAACGCTTGGTCAACCATCTCAAATGGTCTTGAAACCGTTTGCTCAACCAGGTCAAGTTAATCAGGTTGAAAATCAGCACATAATTCAATTCGATTGCCTAATTGATTGGCCTTCAACTCTCGATTCCTTTGGAGTTAATCCCTCAAATTTGGAGGGTTATCAGCCTACATAATTAGGAACGAAATTCCCAAACGGTAAACGCTTGGTCAACCATCTCAAACGGTCTTGAAACCGTTTTCTCCCAAACGGTCTCAAACCGTTTGCCCTTAAACGGTTTGCTGAAACCGCATAGCCAATCAAATTAAAACGATTTGGAGTAGCTATCAAAACGGTTTTGCTTGGTAATTTCTTTGGATAAGCATCTAGGATGATGTCATCATCCCCTTCCTTCGAACAACCAAGAACAACAACCGTTCTTGATGGAAATTGCAGCAAAGAAACAAGAGTGTATCAAATTGAAGAAATCAATCAACAAAGCATAGAAGATTGATGCAATAGCAATGTTTGAGGGTTTAAGTTATAAAACCCGCCTCCAATTTAGCTCCAAATCTCCAAGCTCACGCCATTAATGGTGGATTAAGCTCTTGCAACTCCCCCTAGGCTCGTCCTCAAGCTTTTGATTGCAAAAGTTGGCTAGGGTTGAAGAGGAGATCGAAATAAGAAGGAATCCATAATTTATTTTCGATTTCCACCATGAAATCAAGGAGAACGAAGGTCAAGGGCTCACCCACAGGTTGAGTATGTGCTCCCTGCTCCTCCCTAGCTCCTTGGTCGGTTTTGCAAGCAAGGGAAAGAAGAAAATCCGAAATAGCCTTTCATTTGGCTTGAAAAAGACACTTTTATAAGGAAATTGATGAGAGAGAAAATACATTATTAAAATGCATTAAATTCCAAAAATATGGCCGCCTCTTCCCCCTCAAATACCTTAAGGACGAGGCACCTTCCTTTGCCTTTAATTCTCCTTCATTATCCTTGATTTAAAGAAAATCAAATTAAGCACCTTAATGCTTATTATATTAATATCCATATGTGAGTGGGTTTTCTTTTTCTTATAATAAGGTGAGTGGAATTTCACCTACTTAGGATATTTTCGTTCCTTATCTTGGCAAAGGAACGTTCATCCTTATTCAAAATCAACCCAAAACATTTTGGTTGAAAGCCCTTCAATTACTTTTATTCATTTTTGCCCTAAATCAAATTAGGGTTTCAATTAGGCATTAATCTTGATTATTTTAATATCAAGATTCTCTCTCCTCCAACTTAATTCAAATGAGGCACCCATCTCATTTTATTTGCTCTACATGTTTCCAAGAAACATTATGGACCTTATTGAATTGGTAATTTGCATATTGAACCATAGGTCTTGGGTAAATTGCACTTTTCACCAAAACTAGGTTTTAATGCACAACACTGCTTTACAAGCTTAATCTTGGTGCCCAAGCTTGTGAAAACCATACCACTACATCATATTCATTCTTATGATGTCTCAACATCAGAGGAACATCTTACCATGCAACATTTGCAGTTTAACCCCTCAACTTGGGTAATTTGCACTTTGGTCCAAAATAAGCAAACATTGCTTCAACATTGCTCAAACATGACCAAAATTGAAACATAAGTTTCTTATGAGGCCTAATTACTTTTCCCAAGATAAGATTAAGAATCTACTTAACCTTATTAGGCAAAACATCTAGGGTTAAATCATAACCCATGTTTGGGATGTTACACAATCTAGTCTTTAGTGTTATTGATGTCTATGGTTATTTCCACAATAACAACCGACTAGGGACCAAACAAGAATGTATACTCTTAACATTCGTATGATCTCATCGTTTAGGTCCTTAACCTAAAAGCATACGTCATTGAGTAAAATCAATTTTTAGACATGTATCATGTTACACCATCATATCAGAAACAGTTTAAACATATAGATTGGAAATTGCCTTTATTATTATTCAAATCATTTACAAAGTATCCCATTACAATCATCATATGACTTGCTCTATGGGCATACATACCAATAGACTCCCACGTGCACTTAGAGCCAGTCACCAAGGAACCTCAGTCCTTGTGACCTAGCATGACCATCATGCTTCTGCTGAGAAAGGACCTTAGTGGATCAGCTATGTAGTCTTCAATTGGTACTTTGCAAATCTTCACATCTCCTCGTTGTACGATCTCTCGTATGAGATGGAAGTGTCGCAGTATGTGCTTGGACCGCTGATGTGATATGGGTTCCTTAGCTTGTGCAATAGCTCCATTATTTTCACAATAAAGCTCAATTGCATCACAGCTACTGGGAACTACACCAAGTTCGGAGATGAACTTCCTGATCCACGCAGCCTCCTTTACTGCATGTGAAGCAGTAATATACTCGGTCTCTGTAGTAGAATCAGCAACTATTTCTTGCTTGGAACTCTTCCAGCTTACAACTCAATTATTAAGGCAAAACACAAATCCTGACTACGATCTGTAATCATCTTTATTGGTTTGGAAGCTTGCATCAGTGTAACCCTTTACAACCAGCTCTTCCTCGCCGCCGTAAACAAGAAATTGATCCTTAGTCCTTCGCAAGTACTTGAGGATGTTCTTTACGGCTATCCAGTGAGCATCCCCGGGATCTGACTGGTACCTGCTCGTCATGCTGAGAGCATACGAGACATCTAGGTGTGTGCACAACATAGCGTACATGATGGATCTGATGGTTGATGCATATGGGATCCCATTCATACACTCCCTCTCTTCACAAGATTGGGGACATTGAGCTCTAGAGACGGTTACTCCATGTATCATGGGGATGTTGCCTCTCTTTGAGTTCTCCATGCTGAACCGCTTCAACACTTTGTCAATGTACGTGCTTTGACTTAGTCCGAGAAGCCTTCTAGATCTATCTCTATAGATCTTAATTCCTAGAATGTAGGATGCTTCTCCTAAGTCCTTCATTGAGAAAGTATTCCCAAGCCAAGTCTTTACCTTCTCTAAGTCTAAGACATCATTCCCCATCAAAAGTATGTCATCCACATACAATATGAGGAATGTGGTCGAGCTCCCACTAACCTTCTTGTACACACAAGGTTCATCTTCATTTTGAGTAAAGCCAAACACTTTGACTTCCTCATCAAATCGAAGATTCCAACTCCGAGATGCTTGCTTCAATCCATAGATTGACCTTTGCAGCTTACAGACTTTATTGGCATTCTTTGGATCTACAAAACCTTCAGGCTGTGTCATGTACACATCCTCATTTATATTCCCGTTAAGGAATGCGGTTTTAACATCCATCTGCAAAATCTCATAGTCATAATAAGTTGCAATAGCAAGCATGATCCTGATGGACTTAATCATGGCAACTGGAGAAAAGGTTTCGTCATAGTCAACACCTTGAACTTGTCGAAATCCCTTCGCAACCAATCTGCCTTTATAAGTTTACACATTGCCATCCATGTCGGTCTTCTTCTTGAAGACCCACTTGCACCCTATGGGTTTTACCCCTTCGGGTGGTTCCACCAAAGTCCATACTTTGTTGGAGTACATGGATTCCATCTCGGATCTCATGGCTTCAAGCCATTTCTCATAATCTGGTCCCTCCATAGCCTCTACATAGGTAGTTGGATCATCATCTATGATCAACTCACCACCTTCCTGAGTTACAAGGTATCCAAACCTCTCAGGTTCAAGGCGGGTCCTACTAGATCTACGAGGTCCTTGTGTTACCTGAGGAGACTGAGATTCTACAACACCTTGTGAATCTCCATTTTCCTCTCGTACATCTACTGGTTCAATGTTTTCTTATTGGGCTTGAACCTCTTCAAGATCTATTTTCCTCCCACTGCTTCCTTTGGAAATAAATTCCTTCTCTAGGAATACAGCTGTCCTGGCAACAAACACTTTGTTGTCAATAGGGTGGTATAGATAATATCCCCTCGTTTCCTTGGGGTATCCAACAAAATAACATTTATCAGACTTGGGTCCAAGCTTATCAGGAAACATTTTCCTAACATAAGCCTCACAACCCCAAATCTTTAGAAAAGACAAATCAGGATGCTTCCCAATCCATATCTCATATGGTGTCTTTTGAACCGATTTAGATGGTACTCGGTTAAGTGTAAACGTGGCAGTTTTAAGAGAATGACCCCAGAAGGAAATTGGAAGATCAGCAAAACTCATCATTGATCGCACCATATCTAACAATGTGCGATTCCTTCTTTCAGACACACCATTATGCTATGGTGTTCCAGGCGGAGTCCATTGTGATACAATACTACGGGCTCGCAAAAGGTCCTCAAACTCCTGGCTTAAGTATTCTCCACCTCGATCGGATCGAAGTGCCTTAATACTTTTACCAAGTTGGTTCTGTACTTCATTCCTGAAATCCTTGAACCTTTCAAGGGTTTCTGACTTATGCTTCATCAGGTACACATAGCCATACCTACTAAAATCATCAGTGAAGGTAATGAAGTACTGATACCCATTTCTGGCATTAGTTCTAAAAGGCCCACATACATCGGTATGTATGAGTCCTAATAGATCACTAGCTCTCTCACCTTTACCTAAAAAGGGAGTCTTGGTCATCTTGCCCAACAAACAAGATTCACATGTCTCTATTGATTCATAATCAAAAGAGTCTAGATAACCATCTTTATGGAGTCTAGAAATGCGCTTCTCATTTATGTGCCCTAGACGACAATGCTAAAGATATGTTTCGTTTGAGTTGTTGAGTTTTTGCCTTTTGGTGTTTACGTTGTACACATTTGTCTCTAGATCTATCAAGTATAGACCATAAGACATTGGGGCACTGCCATAAAAGATCCCATCTTTAGAAATGGAAAAATTTCTATTCTTAATAAGAAATTCAAATCCATCCTTGTCCAAACAAGAGACGGAAATGATATTCCTATTTATGGCAGGTACATAATAGCAGTTCTTCAACTCTATTATTAGCCCACTTGGTAGAGTTAAACTGCCATAAAAGATCCCATCTTTAGAAATGGAACAATTTCCATTCTTAATAAGAAATTCAAATCCATCCTTGTCCAAACAAGAGACGGAAATGATATTCCTATTTATGGCAGGTACATAATAGCAGTTCTTCAACTCTATTATTAGCCCACTTGGTAGAGTTAACTCATAGGTTCCTACGGCACTGGCGGCAACCCTTGCCCCATTGGCAACACGTAGTTCAACCTCGCCTTTCCCCAAAGGCCTACTTATCTTAAGATCCTTCACATTTGAACAAATGTGAGATCCGCATCCGGTATCAAGTACCCATGATGAAGAAGTAGTAAAGTTAATCTCTATCACGTATCCACCAGAAGTAGAGATCTTTATCTCTGACTTCTTCTTCCATCGTTCCTTCCATCCTCTCCATGTAGAAGAAATTGGTTTGGCGAGAGAACCCTTCTCTCCCTTACCATTCGTTCCATTGATCTCTATCAATGAACTTTCTTTCCTCTTCACCAACGCATTAAGCGTACATAGAGTGGTTTCAAAGGCTCCTGGTATATCTAGATTGTGCAGAACACTTCTCACAGTCCTCAAACAGTTATGGAATTTGTTCTCAATTAATTTTCCCATTTTAAAAGATGATTCTTTTTCCATTCTACAAGAGAAAATTGCATTTGTCAAAACTCCTTTTGTGATTTGATTTGAATAAAATTTGACGATAGTTAATTAGGCCTTTAATTAATTACCGCTCCCACTATTTTGACTCAAATTGACAGCCCTCACCATCAATTCGGAAGATTGCAGCGTACAATCTTCTAGTGGGTCAAGATCCTAAAATCCTCTGAGCCATGGACCAGCTTGGGCTGTCACCCACAACTCAGATCTTCTAGGTAGGCAACTCTTGCCAATTGCATCATATGCAACTCTTGAAAGATGTCATATGCAAATCCTTGCCATGATCATCTCCATGCCTCAAGGTGCTAGATCCTATCTAGGTCACCTTGTTAAGTCTGACCCAAAGCCAACGTGATGAACATGCACCCTGCTTGGGCAGACCCACACATTCATCCTTCACGCTTCCACGAGATAGTCGGTGCACCACGCTTGGGCGTGCCCACACTTGGTCGATCAAGTTTTTCACGTGTGTCGCATTTGGAAGGCATCTAAAACTTTAATATTTAATGAGGGATTTGGTTTTTATATACATATACATATCCAATCACCACAATATATAGTATGTATCATATACATGCTATATCCCACTGAAAACATGCAAAACGATAAAAGCAATGATTATGGCCATCCTATTGTGATTCCTTGAGCCAAGAGGAATCACGATCATCTAGGTCTACATCACATGCAACTTGTACAAGATGAAATATGTGCCTGCCTTTCTGGGTTTGATCAGCTCATCTCCATGACTGATCGGCTCACCATCAAGTTGGTTGTTCGGGTGCCACCAGTCGATCGACTGGTGCCTCCAGCCGATCGGTTCACCGATCATCGTGCATCTCCTCAGGTCGCCACCCGCTCGTCGTGCATCTCCTCAGGTCGCCACCCACTCATCTCGCTCCTCGAACCGGTCATCTGGAACACCAATTGATCGGTTCACGCCTTGAACCGATCGTCTCAGGTCGTCCGCCGTTCTTTGACATAACAAGAAAATAAAATCTATAATATTTACAATTGAATTGTGAAACCCCGAGTCACATTCGGGGGGAGCAAAGGTAGGAAAAGAAATCTCGAATTATTTCGAGTTACATCAGGAATAGGAGAAAGGGAATCGGTGCGCAGACCGAGATGCAAGCAACCACATACAACCACACACAGATATAGGGTTTATAGGCCATAATCATGCTACACATTCACCACAAAACTCGTTTAAGGGCGACGCGTATCGAGTACATTAATATTACATATCATATATGTATATTTGGGATTTGTGGATTGGACATGCATAAAGCCAATTTTATTTGCATCGTATGCAATAAATAAAGGCGACAAATCAAAATCGATCATATCGATAATCCTAAAATATAGAGCAGTTGACGTGGATCTGATACCACTGTTGGGTTTTAGGGGAGGCAGAGAAGCAGCGGAAACAAAAATTTTCTCCCAAAACCCAGAATAAAAGGAATCGTGTCAACGTCTATATAATAGGAAAGATGGTTTATGGATGCATACCTTGTCCTGAGGCTTGCTCGGTGACAGTACCTCGCACCTTGTGCGGTCTTCACCTCCGGTCTTAGACGGTGTCTGTGCAGCTCCTGGTCGCACCGGGATTGAAGACTCCTGGTCTCACCGGGACTGTCAGGATTGACAGTTGTCCTCCGACCGCCAGAGGTCTCCCGCCTCTACAGTCGTCCACGCAGACTGTCTGGAACTCCGATCTCCTTGTCACACAAGGAATCGAAAGGAGTCACACCCTCCTGTCAGCGTACTAGTCGCCAACACACTCTCCTACCACCAATCGCTTTCTGCAGTTGTCTTTCCCTTGCTGTACCTCCTTATCGGGTAGCACTTGCTCAGGCTCTCTCTCGGTTACCAAAACCAGAGAGAACGACAACTTCACAGAGTAACTGGTTGTAATGAGTTGTACTTTGAGAAGCCCCCAATACCCCTATATATATAAGAGAGTCATGGGACAAGGTTCTCCATCCCGGGCAATGTGGGACTAAAGCAGGAGTAGAAGGGTTCAAGATTTTCCACAAAACAACCAACTCGCAATCTGAACTGATCGTTTCATTCCTGAAACGGTCGGTTGGGGACCTGAGCCGGTCGGTTGACACCTCAACCGATCAGTTGGGACCCATGAAACGGTCGGTTCATTTCTGAACCAGTCGGTTCGTGGTCCTGATCAGTTCCCGATTGGCTTTCCTACTTTTGTTTCTAATTGGTATCAAATACCAATCCTTGTTCCAATCAAATTGGGCAAGTGAAACGAAAGGAAATTTCTCACCAATCTTACTTTCCCAACTTGCCCGGTTGGACTTGAGTCAATCGTTTCAACACTTGAACGAATCGCTTCACCCTGTCCATGAGCCGATCGACTTACCAGTTTAGCCGATCGGTTCACCTAGCTCAGCCGATCGGTTCATCACATGAGCCGATCGGTTGGGAGTGCAGATTGTACAGAATCAGTCAATTGCAGTTTCAATCAATCTGATACTCTAATCAATCAGTCCAACACCTTGAACACTATGATACTGAGCTATCAATTGATTGAGTGTTTAATTGAACTACTAAACTCCTTTAGTAATCAATCTAAACATGTTTGTGGACAAACTCCTATTCCAGGTTAAATCCTATGTGTGTGACCTTGCAGGTCCATTTCATGTTGGCAGTGAAAGTCCATAACACTTATGACTTCACAAGCAAAGAGCGGTGCCTAGTCACACATCAGTGCTACCCAAGTGAAATATAAAGTTGGAGAACAACTTTCAATCCTACAATCCGTGAATGGTGTTACAATGAATGTATAATTCCTTTGTCACTGATATCCTGAATGAACTCGAGGCATGGAACAGTCATTCTGTCAACGTTCATTCATTTCCTTGATCTCAGAGCAGACTGGGTGAGATGTGTATGACATCAATATCACATATTGATTCACACGTGCATGTGCATGCCTTTCTCAATCCTACTCATCAAGTGGCCAAGGACATCAAACTCCCTCAGGAGGGACAAATCCCATATCTATCACTCACCCCTCAAAAGCCCCATGTGTCAAAGCCACCCAATCATCACCTTTATAACAACCCATGTTTCAGGACTGCGTTTGATGATGTCAAAGTGTACCCAACGACATGTGTTGAGTGTAGTGATTTCAGGTCTAAGAATCACACTCACCACCATCACTGTGAGAGTTGAATGTGACTACCAAGTCATGGTTCCATGTGTCACTATCACGGTGGGTCTGTCCGGTACCTTGTTCTCTAACAAGTACCTATGTGCTTGGTTTGTTATTACTATATCATGACTAATGAGATTCTGTCATCAACCAACACACAATCTAGTCTTTAGTGTTATTGATGTCTATGGTTATTTCCACAATAACAACCGACTAGGGACCAAACAAGAATGTATACTCTTAACATTCGTATGATCTCATCGTTTAGGTCCTTAACCTAAAAGCATACGTCATTGAGTAAAATCATTCTTTAGACATCTATCATGTTACACCATCATCTCAGAATTAGAATAAACATATAGATTGGAAATTGCCTTTATTATTATTCAAATCATTTACAAAGTATCCCATTACATTCATCATATGACTTGCTCTATGGGCATACATACCAACATATATATGGATGGGGAAATATTATAACACATGTGAACACAAATGGAGTAGGGAAGTAACACACTAATATGTGATAGATGATAAATTATAGCACACATAAAAACAAATGGAGGGAAGTAATAATATGAGGTAGAAAGAGAAAATCACGAGGTGTGAGAGAATTAGTGGGAAATAACACATTTATAAGTGACATAAAACACATTATAACACACATGAACAAATAGATAAGGGAAGTATGAGGGAGAGAGAGAGAAAAGAGGGAGGAGGGGAGTACTGCTAGTAATTCATTATGTCTATAATCGACTTGTGATCTCTTATCCAGTGTCTTGCTATCTTTGGTATAGTGTCTTATTTTTATCTCTCCTCCTTATTTCACTCCTCGTTTTCCTTCTCTTCTTTTTTCTCTCTCTAAAATTAATCAACAAATTAATATATGATGGAAAACACAATATGACATACGAATAAATATGAGGGAGAGGGAAGTAGTGAGAAATAACACATTAATGTCACAAAAAATACATTAGAACACACATGAACAGAAATAGATGAGTGAAGTAGTAGGAAGAGAGAGACAAAGAAAGAGAGAAATAAAAGGGATGAGGAAAGTAGATGGAAATAATTTATTTTTGTATGTAATCAATTTGTTATCCCTGTCTGGTATTTTTTCATCATTGATCCAACATCTTATTATCCTCACTAGTCATCATTTCACTCCTCCCTTCCCTCCCCTTGCATTTTTTTATTTCTAAAAAAATAGAGGGAACCCACTTTCTCCTCTCATTTATTTCTCTCTCCCATTTCATCCCTCTCTCTCCCTCTCTTCCTTTTTCTCTCCCCGCTCTCCGCTCTCTCATTGACGGGTTATCCTATCAACTGGAAGTCTATCCCAATCACTGGTATACATTCACTCAAACTCCAAGACGGAGAGTTGAGCCCTTTCATATGTGTCCCGATGTGGCAAAAAGATCCAGTGCTGACAGGGGGTATTGTCAGCACGTGCTGAATGCAATCCCAACTGCAAAAACATATTTTGGGTATCTTTGGAGCATACTACAATTGGTGATCCAAATTTACCTGGGTACATTTTTTAAAATAAAAAAGTGTGTTCTGACTGGAGCACACTACAACATAGTGTGTTCCAAATCTGGACACAAAAAAACAATTGCAACATATTATTATTATTATTATTATTATTATTATTATTATTACTACTACTACTACTACTATTTATAATACATTCTCAAGTTGGTAAACAAAAAAGTGTTGGTAAGTAATTGGCAAAAGTGTTTAACCTCTTAGTGAGAGGTCTTGGGTTCAAAACCTAGTTGGAGACATTATTGCTTTGATTTTTACAATGACTGGAGCGAAAAGGGGGAGAAAAGAAAGAAAAAAGGGGAGTAAAGGAATAAGGAGGGAAAGTAAAGAAGGAATGTAGAGGAGAAAAGAAATAAAGGAGGGAGAAAAAGAATAAAAAGGAGTAAAAGAATATGGAAGAGGATAATCGGAACAAGATTGGGAGAAAAAGAACAAAGGAGGGGAAAAGGAACAAGAGGGAGAAGTAAACGAACAACAAGCAAGATAACATGAACATGAGGGGAAGAAAAGGAACATAGGAGGGAGAAAAAGAACAAGAGAGAGGAGTAAAGAAATGGTGAGGACAACATGAAAAAGGGGAGAAAAGGGTCAAAGAGGGAAGGAGAAAAGAAATGAGGAGTAAATGAACGACGCAGACAATAGTAGAAAGATGGGAAGAAAATGAATAAAGAGGAAGGGAGAAAAGGAACAAGGAGGGGGGATAAACAAGACGGAGGGAGAAAGGGAAGAAGGATGGAGGAGAGAAGGAACAAGAAGGAGAAATAAAAGAACATGGGAGGAAAGGAATTAGGTCAAGGAGGGGGAGTAAAGGAACAAAGAGAAGAACAACAATAAGGCAGAGGAGAAAATGATCTAAGAGGGGGGAGGAACAATGAGGGGGGAGGAAAAGAACGAGGGGGAGTAAAGGAAGTATGCATGGGGGAAAAAGAAAGAAAAGAGGAGTAAAGGAACAAGGAGGGAGAGTAAAGAAAGAATGCAAAGGAGAAAGAGAACAAAGGAGTAAAGAAAAGGAACAAAGAAGGAGGGAGAAAAATAACAAGAGAAAGGAGTAAATAAATGGGGAGGACAACATGAAAAGGGGAGAAAAGGATCAAAGAGGGAGGAAGAAAAGAAATGAGGAGTAAATGAATGACGAGGACAATAGTAACAAGACGGGAAGAAAAAGAATAAAGAGGAAGGGAGAAAAGGAACAAGGAGGGGGGAATAAATAAGACGAGGGGTGAAAAGGAACAAGGAGGGGGGGATAAACAAGACAGAGGGAGAAAGGGAACAAGGATGGAGGAGAGAAGGAACAAGAAGGAGAAATAAAGGAACATGAGAGGAAAGGAATTAGGTCAAAGAGGGGGAGTAAAGGAACAAAGAGAAGAACAACAATAAGGCAGAGGATAAAATAAACTAAGAGGGGGGGAAGGAACAATGAGGGGGGAGAAAAAGAACGAGGGGGGTAAAGGAAGAATGCATGGGAGAAAAAGAAAGAAAAGAGGAGTAAATGAACAAAGAGGGAGAGTAAAGAAAGAATGCAAAGGAGAAAGAGAACAAAGGAGGGAGAAAAGGAATAAGGAGGAGCAAAAGAACGAGGAGGAGGACACGAACAAGAGAGAGGGGGAAAAGTAACAAGAGTAAGGAGCAAACGAATAGGGAGGAGGATAATAAGAACATGACGGGGAGAAATGAAACAAAGGAGGAAAAAAGGTATAAAAGGGAGAAGTAAAGAAACAGTGAGGACAATATGAACAAGACGGTGAGAAAAGGAACAAAAAGGGGGGGGATAAAGAGGAATAAAGGAATGAGGAGGACGAGAATAGGAACAAGATAGGGAGAAAATGAACAAGGAGGGGGAGTAGAAGAACAAGACAGAGGGAGAAAAGGAACAAGGATGGAGAAGAAAAGAAATAAGAAGGAGAAATAAATGAACATGAGAAGAAAGGAATTAGGTCAAGGAGGGGGGTAAAGGAACAAAGAGAAGAACAACAACAAGACGGAGGAGAAAATGAACTAAGACGGAGGGAGAAAAGGAATAATGAGGGGGAGAAAAGGAACATGGAGGGGGAGAAAAGGAACATGAAAAGACACGGGAGGAAAGGAATAAGGTCAAGAAAGGGGAGTAAAGGAACAAAGAGGGAGAACAAGAACAATAAGGGGAGAGAAAAGGAACATGGAGGGGGTGAAAAGAAACAGAAAAAGAGGAGAAAAGGAATAAGCACGGGAGGGGTGATCATTCTAGTATAGAGAATATAGTTAAAAAAATACACAAGTAGAGTTCCATAAATACCCTAATGTGATATGGACCGTAAAAGTAAAAAAATGCCAAAAGATTTCGTATGTGTGATCTGGATCATTGTCAGAACTTCCTCCCAAAAAGACATGTCAGCACCGAACATGGGTTATCCAATATGAGCTCATCTTAAACTACACATAGCAATATCCATCCTAGATTGTACTACCCACAACGGTTACAATTTCAAGAGTAAGCATTATCCTGCATCCTCTTAGATAGTAGTGATAGTGACTTTGGGAACCAGTGGAAAAAAAAAGATAAGACACTTTTGCAGCATAAGCAACGAGTCACCGTTTGAGTAGGACTAGTTTTACAAATGGGTAGAAAGAGCTCAAGTCTAGAAAATTGGATCTCAGAGAGTGCATTATTCTATGTTGTTTTCTGAAAGCGCATACCGTAAAAAGGTATGTTTGTGGATTTCTGATATTTCACATGGTTCACTCTGTAAAAGCAGCATTGATTATGCCAGGTAAGTAAATACATACATGATAACATCTCATTTTGTGAACTTTTCGCATATGTTTCATTCCTATTCTAGCATAACTTTTATGGATTGTTCTGTTCATTTGAGTACCTTAGGGATAAAATCTTGAGTTCATACATTTCTCACTCAGTGCAAGTTCATGTCATGTCGCGACCGCGACATGGGTCGCGACCGCGACTACACAGTCCGCAGACATTGCGACCACGACAGAGTCATTGCTCGACAACTTCACACCTTGACTACGACCTTTGTCACGACCAAGATAACACACCGTGACTGTGATGTATTAGTAGTTGTCGCGACTATAAGGAGGAGACCATCGCAACCACAGGCGCGCGACCACTACTCAAGAGTCACGATCAAAACGACGCCCAACAGTTGCGATCGTGACACAAGCCGCAACCGAGGCAAACTCCATTGAGCGTCACGACCGCGACAAAGGTCACGACCAACCCATACGTCGCGACCGCGACTAAAAGTTAAGTCGGTGGACAGTGTCTATAAATAGGCCCCCAACTCCAGTTGTCAAATCATCAGATCAATAAGGACCACGAAGTGCTGCCAAACTTTAGAGCCGTTCACATTCATCCCCATCAGTCACCCCCATCCATCTTGGATATCTAAAGACAAAAGTTGGAGGAGAGAGAATACCGGCCATCCTCTTCTTTGAAAGGAGTTGTCATCATCCACGTCCGCTCCAAATCTATATCTGGAGAAGTATAGTTGGTGTATCGTCTTCTTCCTTCTCTAGATCTATCAACTCCCTTACGTTGTATCCTTCACCTCTTCATTATTCTTGATGTATGTGCCCTTCTGTAACGTCATTATGCTACCCGTTAACACGTGTGACTAAATATTTAACTTGGGTTGGGAGTAGCCACTAAGGCTCTCCCAACATGTATATTCTTGTTTCCCTCTGAATATATATATGCTCTTATCAAGATTATTTCCATACTCTTGTTCTTCATTCTTTACTTATATGCTTAGCTACCATCTTAGTGATGTGTGATTGTCATGAAAGTGTTGGAATACTAAAGCTAATGGTCATATGGTTTGCTTTGTGGTTGTTTAGTTGTTATCTCGAGAGAGAAACAACCTTTTTTTTGAAGTTAAACAGATAAATTTCATTATGGAGGAGCCATACGGCATCCACATGAGGAGAAAAATAAACGAAAAGACCACACAAAGATCAAGAACACATACAAACCACCACAAAACTCATATCAGAATATGATAAGAATAATGATGTATAGATCTCTCTTCTCCTTCGCTGGCTAACGCAGCTTTGTATGAGGAATACCTTCAACCTGAGTATGTATGTGGTAGAGTACCTACACCAAATCAATGTTCCAAAAGGTAATTTTCCCCGCACTTGTTGCCATACAACACCCAACAAAATTGACCGAGAAAGAAAAATCTACTACGAGAAGAGAAAGAAGCGTCGATTAACAACGAGAGAGACAAAATAAGAGAGCAACCTAGTCTAAAAAGAAAGTAAGTAAAAGAGAAAGGAGGTAGGAAACTCGTCGCAGTCGGGCTCAATGACAAGGAGGAAGAAGAATGCTGCCTCCAAAGACAACACGCCCACGCGCCTCCCGAAGAAGAGACCCTGCTGAAGACGAGCGAGAAGAGACTGAGGGGGAGCGAGGCGCCGCCGACGCCTTTGCGGCGGCCAAATGCTTCTCCCCCCAGCCAACCGCGTCTGGAGGAAAAAACCCTAATGGCGCTAGGGTGAGAGAGCAGTTGCACCGGAAAGGTTTGGTTTAGTTTTTCAATCTGAGAGGCAACCTTATAATCTAGATTTATCCTAAGCTCGAGAGAGGAGTGAATAGACATATTTGATGATTGCTTGTAATCTTGATAAAGGTATACAAATGGGTGTGAGTTTTGTATGTTGGTCAGAGATATTAGTAGGTGAAACCCAATCCAAGTTTCCTTCCATACTTTTATTTCTTATTTCTTGTTTGACTTTGTTCTCTTTTTTATTTTCTTTCTTTTATTTTTCACTATTTTATTTGGAGCATCATTGTTCCTTAAAGATCACCTTGATCTACCTTTTCGATTGGTGTCTTGGAGTCTTAGGCTTCACGTTCTTAACACTTACCAACCTTGTCCATGTGGTTCACACCCGATTTACTACATCGGACCTCGTATAATAGTTGTGGGGGCCTGAGTGTCGGGTCATAAATTCAGGAATCCAACTACTCTAGATCCGCTCCATTTTGAACGTGTGATTTAAGCCGGTCAATACACCATTGCCAGAACAACTGAGTGCCTGCTTGGTTGGGTGTAGTGAAGACCTCGCACTGTGAATTTGCAAATGAGTTATCAAATTGCAAAATCACATTGATATCACAGTTTGAGGTGGCCAGGGATGGACGTCCAAAACCAGGATGAAACAAGGAAGAGAAACAATCCGTGAGATGGACGGAGAAAACGAAGCAAGAGGTTTGACTAGGAAGGATCTTAAAGAAGGGATGGAACGTCCACGACGTTATTCCCCACACTATGCAGACCACATCTCTGAGCGACAGCTTATTTTATAGTGGTGATTGAACAATCCACCGCGTGGTGGTAGGGGAGGAGTTGGACCTGAACTTGACCAGCTCTGCTTGTTAACGCCATTTAAAAGTCGTCCAGTCTTTGGGGCGTCGAGATCGGACTTGGAAGTATGAAGTCAAATTACACAATTGTAGGGCCCTTCGTTTGCGTTGAGATGGGAGTTGTGGCTATCCCACGTCTTCGTCTTCCATTGCAAGGGGCGTAAATGGACCCCACAACTACAAAGGCCCATGAGTATGACTGCCAATTCTAATATAATAAAAAGTGCATGCCGATAAATTTTTGCAGCAAAAACGGAGACCTAGATTTGATTTTCAGCTTGTGTTTGTATATTTTTCATCCCACAGTACGAATGAATTATGGAACCAAAGCAATCCTACCACACGACCAGTCTGCAGCGCTGGAAAGACTGATATTATAAGTAATAAATCCCGGAAGACATGCAATTTCTACAGTGGATACTAAATCCTACCAGAAGTTAGTGTAGACATGTTAGCTCAAACCGTTAGATCTCTTATCTTGAGCCACAGATTAAATCGCAGACATTTTATACCCATAAGTTATGGTGTAGTGGTGACCATAGTACCAAGATGGATGATCGTGTGAGTTACTCATTTATGTCGTCATTTACGCTTTATTTCACTGTACTATTCCTTGATTTAGCCCCTTCATGACAGACCTCCACAAGGCTTTGCGTCTTCAGGGGAGTCTCCCCCTATGGGCCATAAAAATGGATTGTCTGTCACAACAGGACACCCAAGTCCACCACTTTCAAGATGCCCAAGTTAATGGCGCATCTCATCTCCAAGTTCCATAACACAATGTAAAAAAAGATGCTCCCTTTATGATGCCATCGCTCACTCAAAACTGCAAACAATCTAGCAATCATCTTAATCCCTTTTTTAAATTAGAAAAAAAAAGACTTGTCAGTTTTACATAAGAGTGACATCTTAAAGACATCTGAACCAAATGAAACGAAATAATCAGGTGTCACGTCGCTCCTCGTTTATGGGTTCCGAAAGAACTAGAAGCAGCACAAAATCAAAGACAAGTTAGCTATGCTAACAGCGCCACAGGATAGGAAGATTATAAAAGAAAAACACATCCCATAATATGTGGCACGTCAATTAAATAAGTGCGTCCAGGTCTTTCGCTGCTGACGGGTTATTTCATGCGCATCGCATTTATTCTCCACTACTTTGGACAATGGATCACCGTATGTCATTGTTGAAGGCGGCATCTGGAGCACCGTATTTGTATAGATCATGAGCAAGAGTCTGCATCAAAAAGGAAAAAAGAGAAGAACGCAGACCGTGAGACCATATCACCAGCATTCTCTTTAAGAACAAAAGGAAGATTACGAAACTCAAAAATACTGGAAGCATCAAATTAGTGATTGTTTCTTTCACGCATGGAGGCACTATCACACTACCGGAGCAACCACTGGCTACTGCTTGTCATGCATTGCGTCAATCCTGCTTTGACACGTCAAACGGGTGGATTGGCTTAAATTTGATTTGGATCATTGCAGGTGTTAGTTTCATGAAGGAAAAAAAACCCTCTTTAAATGGGTGATACTACACACACACCGAAACCCAATTAATCGGGTTGAAGTCGATCAAACCCTATATTGTATGTTAAATTGTCAACTTCTTTTAGTATACAAAACAAAAATATCTCCTACATGTTGGCTTGTTGATATTGTTCTACGTGTAAGATATCAAACAACGAATTGTTGACATTCACATGGAATATGATTTTATAAACATTTTAATGGTTATAAATTGATGTTTATTACATTGAAAACAGCACTTTGTCATTGTCATTGACATCAAACATCATCAAATGTCAGTTTGTTGCTCAACACAGCAAGACAATACTTAGTTATTGCCTTTTAACATGAAACATGGCTAAAACTACATTTAGTTGCTACCTTTTTAATGCAAAAAAATAATCTAGAATAATAGTCTTGAGGCTACTGTTAGCATACATTAAAAAAATACAAATCATGGTTGTTAATATCACACAAGTACACATAAGCGTCAGAATAAATACACATTCAACGTCCATAAATGCACTTTATGTGAGTTCAAATATATCAACTATAAATTGCTTACAACCACAAAGCCATATATTTAAACGCTCATAACAACAGTCATAAAGTCAAATACTCGGAAAAAAGAAACTGTAGTGAAATGCTAACCAGAACAAAATGTTACTTTGAATGATTATTATTTTCATCAAGATGAGCCATTTTAATTATTATTATTTTTATCTAGATAAGTCACCCGTGGGTCAACCATAAAACACACCTAATAAGCGGGTTGGTCGGATTCAACTCAAGCTAAATGGGTAATCAAACCCTCCACCGACACCCAGATTAAATAGGTGGACTCAAGGATACCCACGAGTCAATGACTCAGTCTGACATGTCTAACCAGGTCCTCCATAAGCCACGTGGGAGTAAATTTGGGTATATTAAGAAGCATTATGTCCATCATATAGACTGTGGGCCCATTCACATGGCCAACTTTGAGCCCTAAGACTAACAATGTTATGCCTTACCATCACCGGAAACACAACGGCGTCGGGGTTGACATTAAATAAAATTGCAACTATTGAGAGAGGTCTTAAACTCTCCAGAAAAACTTCTTTAATGAACCAGATGTCTACACCGAGGAGCATAATCGAGATGTGCTTTGGGTACCTGCAGATGCATGTGGTCATAAATGAGACCGTATATACTGTGCTTGGATTATATTTAGTAAGGGGCGGCAACAGACCTATTTAAGGTCTAGTTGGACCATATACAGTCCAACACTAGATCGTACAGGGTCCAACACTGGATCTTATACGGTTCAACATTGGATCATAAATGTTGCTGAAATGAATTTACAGTCCAAGTTAGGGGCTTTATACAGTCTAATCAGAAGGTAAACGTGGCCAGAACTAGGGAGTGTCGGGATGGAGCCCCTGCGGTATGAATACTGGATTAGTTCAAAATTAGATCTGATTAAAGATATGATTAGCATTAGGCGTGAAACACATATAGGTAGTGGTATCCAGGGGGTAGAAATAAGGATCAAAGGGGTATCTCATGCCAGTGGACAAAAACAAATAAGACTAACTAGATATAAGAGTGGCAACATATAAAACCAAAGAAAGACAAGATAAAGGGTAGAGGCTTCTCCCACATATATTTACCACACCTCCAACACCAAAGATAAGATCCACCACGATTAGGAAGAAATATGGCAAGACACAAATACGAAAGCGAGAAATGCGCTTTGATAGTGAATGTATACGGTCACCAGACCGCACTAGGCAGCATGAAATATAGAGGTTGTTTAGAGCGGCAACTAGGAACCTGCAAGAGGAACCGACAGCGGCACAAAGAGCCATGGGGAGGAGCGACAGAGCTAGTACGGCCGCCAGGGGCAACCGACGGCTGTTGTGGAGCACCACGGCTGCTACGGTGACTCCAAGGAGACCCGACGTTGGACCTTTAAGGAAGTTTGTTAGCGGAAACAACACCGATCACGACAACATGTGGTGGCGACAAGATACATGAAGACGGTAGGAAGGAAAGCATCATGGATGGTGGGGCATCAGGAAGCAAGTTGTAGTAGCAACATCAACAAGCTAGATACGTGGTGGCTATTTTTTCTGTGAAAGAAGAATAGAGATAAGAGACAACCATTGAAGGTCAGGAAGATTACTGGCGGGGCGGCCAAACCAGGAAGAGCGGCGACCACATGTAGAGGAAACTCTCCTTTTTCTCTCCACTTTAGGGTTTTCCAAGAGCACCCTTCTCTGATATTATATGGAGAACGATATTATAGGAAAATGCCCAGTGCTTTTTATTCATAAACGGACAACCCCCTCCCCCATATATAGGATAAGAGGAAAGCGTACAGACTCAGGTCAAAAAACCTAATTGGCCAAGACACAATTGGGCCCATATTAAAATAGACCCAATATCTTAATGAACTAAAAACGTAGACTCTAACATATGTCATCTAAAGAGATTGCTTGAGTTCTGGAATGAGATAGCATTAGTGATGCCATCATGTAGTGCACAGTGGTTGTGTTGTTATGACCATCCTAGATGATATGCTTGTCACAGGATAACATATAACAAATATGATATCCACACAGCCACCATTCTAGGAGGTGATGAGACACTCATATATGATATGTCGATGAGTCTCGTCATTCCAACATAGGATACATCATCATGTGAGGTTTTCGATATAGCCCAAATGCCTAGATGTTCCCATAGGAGATGACATTAGTGGAATTGCAACTGTTAATGATGATCATGCACATTCTCCATGAAATTTAGACCTCAATGTAGTGTCGTAAGAATGATGACGAGGAGACTCAAGTGTCCTCAGAACTAAGAAACATCTGATCATCACAATTATCGTCATTGTGTTGCTCACGGGAAGGGAGACATTCTTTGTCCTCCAAGTAGCCTTCCTTCTTGGCGACTAAGGTCGCTAACATCATGGAATGAGGTTTCCACAAAATTATCGAAATTTCTCTAGAAATTTTGATTTTGCCAACATCTGTAAAGAAATCATGCGATTATACTGATATGTCGAATTCAGCGAAACATTTTGCCCAATTTTAAAATTTTTTGAGGAAACAGTAAAGTTTATTTATCTCCTACATGAAGGACCCACCCACATATCCCCATATATGATTTTATTGCATAAAACGATGCATATAGGTGTAAAGCTCATGCCTGTGAAATTTGGTGACTTAATTCATTCATTTTGGCATCAAAATGGGTACGATTGCATTTACAAAAATTCCTGTCAAAATTTAAATAAATTTCGGTTTCCATGTCGTTGAAACGACATTGAAATCGGATACCTTGTTCCTTGACTATCATCACGCAGATGGGGCATTGGTTGGAGTGATGCCCATAAGGCCATAAGCTTGACATGATAAGCATCAGACCTTGCTGGCCACCAACAAGGTCTTTGGGGACAAGGTTAGTGTTGTAGTCATCGTGTTAAATAGTCAGGGAAGAAATGGCTTGGCGTCTCTTGTGGTAGGCTCCAAGATTTCACGTTTTTTCTCATGTTTGATCTACGCTACAACATCGTTGGTGTCGTCTGTGTGGATTTGCATGAAGCGGCATACATCCTGAAACGATGAGGTGTCGCTAGGATACATTGTGATCATCGTAATGTTGTCCTAGTTGGCCTCCGCCTTATAGACTAGTCATAAAGTTATTGCATGTACTTGAATGAGTTCTACTCTTGCTCCAAGTCAATCAACTTGAGGCATAACTACTTTGTAGCTAACAGGAATGAAGCAATCCATATCTTCCTTTATGTTCACCCAAGTGTGGATGCGAGAACTTGCTTCCACCATACGAGCATTGTTCATTGCAAACTAGCTTCAGCGTATAATAGGCTTCAATCAACTAGAACAAAGTGCTAGTTGAAGAACATTTGGTTGTTGTGCAACTAGTTATACAACACCTTGGTATACCTAACCTTATGGAACTTGAGAAGGTCAACCAGTTATACATCGCGGGATACCTCGTCTCATGTTGAAGCCATGGGTTTGCATCCTGATGTTGGTGATCATGAGACAGACGTCAGTTTTTCGCTTCTTGATGTTGTAGGAAGTAATTGAATTTTTAGTAGTCTGCATCCATGGCCTCAATATTCTCAAGATGCATGCCATTCTCTCTAACTGATGGTCGATCTCAACGTTTTAGTCCTCATTGAGCACCAAGGTTGTTGATGATTGTGATGTGATGTATAAGACTGTTCTATGAAGTTGTAGGTAGGAAGGACATACAATATTGTAATGGGTTTGTATCATGAGGTACAAGGGTGTAGCATGAAAGCAGTGGGTCAAAGGAATCAGAGAATAAAGGAAGCGACTTTAAGACCAAATCCCCCATTGCTATCGTAACCCACAAAATGCAACATTGTGTAGGGAGGCTAGGAGATAGGATGGTGTCCCCTCCTCGCTTCTCCTTTAGCTACTAAGGGCCCATTTGGAAGGGAGGTGGAGGCCTAGGACCCTTAGAGGAGAACAGGTTGTAGGGCCAAGCCCAAATCATTACATGAGGATGATGGGGTCGCAAAAGATGACATGTTGTCGACGATAAGGGGAAGAAGATGGCCCCTTACCCTTCTAAAAGGTTGCCAACGGCCTAAAGGTGTCTTAGGTGGTCGTTAAGGCTCAAGAGGGGGGAGACTAAGGGCCATAGAGCATAGGAGACATGAGCCCCAACAGTCTCCTTAGTGCAAACGATCTTATATTAGCACTTTGTACAAACGCGGCCATTCAAGGAAAAACAACAAAGGAAGAAAGAAATATCGAGAGCGAGAGTGACGAGCACATTAGGGAGTGGAGAAAACTTGCAGTTTTGTGAGAAGACAAGGGACATGAGGTTGGATCTAAGAACTAGGGTTTAGATCTTAGGCGATGATATCACCCAATGGGGAATTGTGGTCCTAGGGAACAATAAACTTAATTCAATAGCCACAATGTATATACAATTCTAAACCTGTCAATTCCTCGAGGCAAGGTATTTATAACTAAAAATTCACACCCTAATTACTAAAAAAATGTGCAATTTTGCTGAAATAATTAATTAAGCATAAATAAACACGCCAACAAATGCTTGTAAATACATAAATAATCAAAATTAACTAGAGATAATTTATTGGGCCTAATCTAGATCTCTAAGGGTATCAGAGCCTATTAAAGAGTGTGGAATGTGCAACTTTTCCTACATTAAACCCCTTCGTCATTGATCCAAAGCAGCAACGTGGTAGTAGAGTAATGTGTTGCAAGTGAAGTTGGCATCGCCTTGACACCTACCCTAGTTCCACAATGAGAAAGTCCATAAGGCATGTAGCGCAGTAAGGAAAAACCATACACAGAAGTAGAGAGCAACAACACAGTCAAGGGCAATAGGGAGGGTGGATGGTGATGATGAGAGACGATGACCACTACTGCAATAAAATAAGTGCACCCTCTAACTTGGATCCAAAGGAAACAACACCAAAAGAAACCTTTCCTTTGAAAGTTAATGTTTGCAAGAGAGCTTGGTTGGGAAAAATTAAAGAGTAGAAGAACCTTGTGCCTCCTAAAAGAAGGTAATGACTATCCACATTCAATGAAAAATCTAGACTTTTCTTACGTTTAGGGTTTGCTAACATAGTTTTCATATACCATGTAGAATAACTCCTACATATATTAATATATGGGAGAAGAGATGAGATAACTTGGGGCTCAAAACACTAGTGGGCCATAAACTCAAACCCATAATACACAACACCAATTTAATGAAACCTTGGTCCCTGACAATTTAAAGTTACTACTTGTCGAGCATTTCTTGCAATAAATTATCAAATATCCATGGTCTGATAAGCGATAATATCAATGTTCTGATAAGCGAAATGCACTATACTATACATTCAGCTACAGGTGTTGCATAAAGTATATGTGAAATGCAAGTGCATATGTGGGGCATATGCGGTTTTGGATTATTTTTTATGAATTAATTATATACCGGCAAAAAGTTATATATCTAAACTGCAAAATATTATAACCTAGGTTTTGGAAAGCGTGAAGTGGGAAGCGAGCGCATAGACCTCCTAGAGGCTTAAACATGAAGCGGGTTCTAAAGCGGGCGATTTTTGAAAAAAACGGGCATCACATAAAAATAATGTAAAAATTACAGTTTGTGAATACTAGACTAGTTAATCAAAGGCTAATTTGCAAGATTCAAAGTGTTAATTAGAGGTTGACTATGTCATTCGAGTAATTAAGTAATCATGATACATGAATCTGAATTTCTACGCATCTCAAGTTACATTGTAGGCAAGCTTCAAAAGCAGCAAAGAATTAGTAGCTTAAAAGTAATTAACACTATCAAGAAACGTCCAAAAGTAGTAAATTACTGTTGAATCATTACTTGTGTTGGAACAAATAATTACTTGCTACTTATGAATAATTAACGACACCTAAAAACACTGGAAAAACGGACGTGAGAACATTTAATGTTAATTATTCAGTAGTAATGTAATTATTCAGTAGTAATTAATGATTCGAGAGTAGACTACCAACAAGGATTAGTGAGACGCATTAGCATTCTGAAGGAATTATAAGTTTTTGTTGAAACAGATGTATAATACATCTAATACATGATGTGTTATTAGGTTGTTGTTTGTTTATGGTAGGTTGCAACATGGTGAGAGGAAGACTGAATTTTAACAATATGATTGCAGTTCCTGGTAAAAGTTATTACTTTTGATAGCATAAGGCATAAACAAATGTATTTGGTAGCATATAGTATCCATAATTAGTAGTATCGGTAAAAGGAATCGAGAGAGTATGGGTATCACTTACTGATTGTACAACAATCATTTTTGTGTTGTCGGCCTAACAACTTTTCTAACAAAAGTGCATTTAAAGCATCGCCTAAGCGGGCTGCTTTAGCGATTAAAGCGGGAAAAAGCAGTCCAAAGCGGCTGCTTCACTGCAATTTGCTCAGCATGCCGCTTCAACAATAATTCCTATGGAGCTACTTGGCTGACCGCTTGAGCGCAAAGCAGACTGCTTTTTTAATCAATGATTATACCTATATATATTCATCTGTAAACATACAAACATGCATGCCTAGTATACTATATATGTGTCATGTGTATAAATATATGTATATGGCTGGATAGTTGTGTGTATAAAGTAGTTTAAGAAATAATTAAACAAGATGATTGACAACAAAGTACACAAATACAGTCCAAATATAAAAAGTGGCCAGATATGCGTTAGAACCGCAAAATGGACAGCATTGACATATGCGGTTCCAAGAGGTGGCCGCAATCTCATGCAGGGCGTATGAGAACATTGTAAATTATATCACGAAAAATAAGTCAAGCATTAGGAAACCAGTATAGTTTTATAGTAAAACTGCTGCCAACTAATACTTTATGATCAAGTACAGATAAATGAGATACAAAATTACTTTCTCGTATGATAATTTAAGAACATTAATCAAATATGAAAATGCAGAATATAAATTTGCAATATTTAGAAGAAAAATATGATAAGAAGGTACCTGCTCTTGGGATCTAAAATACATGAATGGTGTATAATGCAGAAAGTTGGAGACTCTTGACGTGTATATATCAGCATATCTAATATACAAGAGGAAGATGATAAGAGCGAATTGGAGCATACTAGAAACAAAGCAATAACTAACAGTGCAACTAAGTATAATAACCAAATTATGCATTATCTAAGAGAATATTCGCATTCAACAGATTGAACTCAACCGTAATTACATCCAAGGAAAAACCTCATTTTCAGAAGCATAGAATAAAGGGTGCAAAATCGTTTAGAAGCTCATTCAAAAATAGTATCTCAAGCCAGGACTGCTACAATTTGTAACATAGCACCTGAATTTTCTATAATTAAAGCAACTGCAATTGTAAAAGATGATTTACACATTAGTGCAAATCATGCAGGTGAAAAATATAACAAACGTTCAGCCTATTAATTTTGGTCCTTTATTTATTTGGCCGCACAACCTATAGTGTTTGTCCTGTATTCTATTGCTGAGCGCCTGAGTCTATACTTGTGGTTGCAATATATTGAATTTGAAACTATATAGTGTAAGCTCTGTCATGCGTAGGAATATATAAACAGGCTAACCAATTTACCCTGGGCTGACACTTTATCACTTCATACATCACAGGTTTCCAATCCCCAACAACAATAATTTATATTTAGGAGGGGAAAGTACCAACGCGGGATGTGAATTGGCTAAAGCCAAGCATGTTTCAAAAAATTTAACATACATATGCTTTTATAGGCAATACTCTTGGATGCCAGAGGTTTTTTCTTTGGATCTCCCAAATGGTAGCTCTCCTAGGGATGATTGCTATCACCGAGTTTTAGCCACGGGTAAATAGGAGGAGACCCTAGCCTCTTGTTTTGGATCCCAATGCTTTTGGAAAAATGATGTTAGAAGGGACAAAATAAGTGTACGTTATCAATTGATATAGACCACACTGAATTAATGACAAGAGACACTCATTGGAGGTAGCCGACCCCAACATAGTTTGGACTGAGGCTTAGATGATGATGATGATGAGATACTCACTGGAGATGTAAGTCCAGTATTTCATCTTCACTGCTCAAACTTTTTAAGAGGTTAATAAAAAAAGAAATATGTTCTTGTGTTCATATCATCACCTATAAGAAATTTTGAAAACAATTTTGTACCTATGATCATCAAATAACGAAACACATTGGCCATCAAATTTTTTCTTTTACTATATAAATACTACTTGGACCATAATTTCTTTGCATATTTTGTGTCTTTAGCTCTATATATTGTGTTTGCTAACTATCATGACTTACTTCATTAAATGCACTATTGATATTAGGGTTGTAAATGGGTCCAGGTATACCCGCATACCAGCAAATTTGTACCTTTTAAAATCTGTCATGGGTCTAAAAATTTCCACCCACATACCCGCGGACCCGCCTACCTGTTGACCCATATTTAAGCGGATCCACTAATGAGTATGCTGTGACCCATACCCACTAGACCCATATAACTGCTATATATTAAATAATATGCTGTTTATATAATTCTTTCCTACTTTAGTTAAAATAATAGCTGAGACTATGTCATCTAGTTGAGAACTAGCCATTCTATTTACAAAACTAAACTAAAGTAACTTAAACAGTTAAACCTAAACCCAAAATAGTAACAAGGTGTGCTAAACTCAAACATTACGACGTTGAATACAAATATGTAAATAATGAACTCGACTCATCTTCAACCTGTAATAATGTGATGGTAATGTCATATAAATAGCAATATATTTGTTGTATTAAGATTAATACATCAGCATGCTATAAATTTTCTTATATCAATAATATGATATTTTTATGGAACTGCTTCCACATATATTCGCATGGTATACTCACAGGTATTGCATGTGAAGATGGTGTGGGTCCAATTTTCTATAGGGGTATAGGCATGTACCCGTGCCCACTAAATTAGATAGGTAAGGGTAAGGTAAGGGTATGGAGAAACCCGCACCATTCACACCCCTAAATGACATCAAGATTCCCATGAAATTGAAACAGTTCCAACTTCTTTCACTCAGAAATGAGGAGAAACCCCCCTCATATTCAGTATGACATATTATTGCATAAATAAGTGTTTTTACACTGGTAGATTGATTTGGTAAACTTTCACAAATTAATGTGTTTATTTTGGTGTTGAAATGCTAGGAACATATCCTTGAAGCCCATGAAAACTATTTTTTATTCCTTGCCAGAAACCCATCTCCCTCTTTCTTTTCTCCTTCTCCCTCTACCTCCCTCTCTACATCTGCCACCATCCCTGTGTCAACACCTACTAGTCTTTGTTGCCGCCATTGTTCCTTCCTTTCTCTCAATCGTCGTGACAACAAATGGAGGTTCTCTAAGGGAGGGTACTCCCTTCTAGCAGTGAGTTCTCCCTTCAGGGAGTCCCTCCCTTCTTAAACCTATGACTTCCCAACAGCCTGATGCCCTAAGATTGTTAGTAGGAAAATCATAGGATTCCTTTGCTTTGGTCCATGGTATTGGTGACAAATTGATGTTGGCACATGTTTGTTATTTGTTTATTGAGGATCATTTTTTGATCTCCTCGTTGTTAGTCTATCGAGTCAGAGACGAACCGGGTAAAAAAAAATCACTTTTTCGCTGCCAATTGTTCAGTAATTAGATAGTGAGATCACGTTGTTGATTCCTCATCTATTGTTGTTGGAATGGTATATTACACGACATGTACCTATCCACACTATATACATGATGTTTCGAGCCACTGCTACCCTGAAAATGGCGCGCGATGTTATGTTTGACACGACGTGTTGTCTTCTGCACGATGTGTGGTTTTCTTACACAGTGTGTGCAAGGTTGTTGAAAAGTCTGTTTGGCCCCGATATCAACAAAAGTGTGTCAACTGCTTATTTTCTCTGATTTTGTTATTATCACAGCATGTACTTCCTTACACGACATATAATGCTGTCTAGAATTCTTTATCATTATATCAACACAAGCGCAATACTTTGCACGCTGTGTAATGTGGTTTGGTGCCTCGATATAGCGTGTTATAATGTGACATGACGTGTCTCTTCTACACAGCATGTCTGTCCTACACGACGTGCTTATTTCTACTAACCTTCTACATGGTTCATAATCTTCTCCATAATGGCATATACATTGGAATCTAATGACAATGACCCCATGTGTGTGACAAATGTGAAGTTCATCGAGACATTATCTTTCATAGGGCTGATTTCTTTTAAATATGTGTTGAATCTACATGCAAAAGTGCACATATAAATGACCTTCCTACCATAGATGAAACTTCAGATGCAACTTAGGCCATCATTATCATCACCATCATCATCATCTAAGCCTCAGTCCTAACCATGTAGGTGTCGGTTACATCGACCTTTCTTTTCCGATCAGCTCTCTCGTGGGTCATACTTTGATCAAGATGTAAAGATTCAAAATCTCTCTTTCGAAGTTCTTCCCAAGTTAATCTAGGTCTTCTCTACTTCTTTTAATTGTGCTTGCCTCAATAACTTTGCTTCGAATAGGTGCATTTGTCGGTCTGCGCTGCACACGTCTATACCATCTTAGACAACCCTCACGCAACTTATCCTCAATGCACACCACCCCCACTTTGTTCCTAATAAAGTCATTTCTCAAATGTTCTTTTCTTGTCTTCCCACACATCCATCGCACCATACACATTTTGGCCAAATTCATCTTGTTGCAACCTTGATTCTTCACTACCAAAATTCACCCCGTATAGCATGGTTGGTCATATAGTTGTTCTATAAAATTTGTTTTTTTATCTGAGAGGGATCTTCTAGTTCTGGTCACATACTACTCCAGATATACCTCTTCATTTCAACCATCCTATTGCGATGATGTGACAAACATCATCTTAACATCACCCTCCCTTTCAATAAGAGAACCCAAGTAACGAAACTTATCACATATTGTTACATCTATTCCATCCAACTTGACCCCATCATTCACAATTCCAGATTGGTTAAAATTGTAATGCATATATTCGAGTTTGCTTCTACTGATCATAAATCCATTAGAATCTAATGCATTTCTCCAAAGTTCAACTATATCATTTAATATTTCTTTTCTTTCATCAATCAACACTTATGTCATCAGCAAATAACATGCACTAAGGGATATCATCTTGAACATGCTTTGTCAACTCATTCATAAGAAGAACCAATAGTGGGTTGAGTGTCGATCCTTGATATACCCCAATGGTGATATGAAAAGTTGGTGTCTCTCCTCCAGGAGTCCTAACACTTGCACTTGAGCAATCATACATGTATTTAATCAGGTCAATGTATTCACTAGCACACCCTTTTGTATGCAAAACCCTCTATAACACTTCCCTAGGTAGTCAAGCATAGGAGTTTTCTAGATCAATAAAAACCATATGAAGACTTTTTTGCTTTCATACCACTTCATAAGCCTCATAAAAAAGATAGCATCTATGTTGATCAGTGAAATGAAAAACGGGCTGAGCGCCCAATTAAACGGCCGCTTAATCGGCCCAATGGCCCAGCCGTTCGATTTTTGGCAAAATCGCTGGTTAGCTTTTTTTGTAATTAATCGGCCATTTTTTCCGTTTTTTTGCCTTTTTTTCTCGCTTTTTGGCCGTTTTTTGTCCATTTTTTTAAATTTTGCTGTACAACTGTAACTTTATATAAACTATATGGTCCCAAGTATTACTGACTATAATATATTAAACTTATATACATTAAATATCCTATGATAAGCCTAGTTCTAATAGAATGCATACTTGTATGCAAGTTGGGATAATAGGGTACTGTTGTAAAGTGTAATTTATACAAGTAAAATATATGTAACTATTATCTAATTTTAGAATGCATACTTTAGTTAATTGTACTGCTGTAATGTATGACTAATTGATGATATGCACATATAACAATAAGTTAGAAAGGTATCCAATAATGAGTCTATTGTTTACTGCTTAACTATGTAAACATGTGATGCAAAAATATTTCTGAATCATGTATGTGGGGTATTTTATCTATGTCAAATCTATTATTTATTATATTGTGGCTATAATTATTGCCTTATAGCTATCTTATAAACTAATTGGGTGTTTTTACTGTTGGGTAGAGTGTTTAGAATCTTTAGATATATATAAAAGTTTCAAAGAGTATTAGTATTTATATACATATATATGTAATTTTGTATAAAATTATATAGGAAATTAAAACCCGTTTTTTAAAAAATCGGCCGCTTACCGCTTAACCAGTTACAAGGTGATGTCCGCACGGTTACCGCTTAATGTTTTTTAAAACATTGATGTTGATCTTCTCGACATAAAACCAAATTGGTTGTCTAATATCTGACTATCTGTGTTAACGATCATAGCCTTTGCTCAATAATCTTCTCCAAAATCTTCATAGTGTGACTCATCAACATGATACCTTTATCGTTTGTGCAGCTCTAAACATCTCGTTTGTTCTTGTAGATCGAGACTATCGTACTATTTCTCCACTCATCTGGCATCTTCTTTGTTTTCATAATCTACTTAAAGAAATTTGTTAACCACATAGCTCATTCATCCCTCATACTCTTCCATAGACCAATGGAATACCATCTAGATCGCATGCTTTTTTATTTTCATCTTTTTCAAAGTATTCTTGACCTCAAATAGTGAAACTCATTGTGTGTAAGTGATATCTCTTGCATTCATGTCACCCTTATTTCTTACATTAAGCATAGTATCTTCATTGAAAATCTTATGCAAGTAGTTTCTCCATTGATTCTTTATATCATCATCCTTCACCAACACTCTGCCATCTTCATTCTTG
The DNA here is from genome assembly GCA_963693085.1 of Alisma plantago-aquatica. NCBI lineage: Eukaryota > Viridiplantae > Streptophyta > Magnoliopsida > Alismatales > Alismataceae > Alisma > Alisma plantago-aquatica. The sequence goes on from OY856410.1 coordinate 398,508,347, forward strand.
ATGCACTTTACTTGACTCAAGTCTCTTCCTTTCCTTTCTCTTATACGAGCCATACTATATATATCTTTTTCCCCTTCTCTAGTGTCCAACTTCTTTTATATCTCATCAAAGTATTTGGACCTTGCCTCTTCAACTTCCTTCTTAACATCTTTCTTTGCTTGTTTGTATCTTTAAAACATCATCTCTAGATTTGGGCAAGCTCCTATAGATCTCCTTTCTAAGGTTAATAGCCTTTTGTACCTCATCATTCCACCACCAAATCTCTTTCTGTGGAGGCACACACCCTTTGGACTCTCCCAAAACCTCTTTGGCAATTTTTTTTATGCATGAGCTCATACTTTGCCATCTAGAGTTAACGTGAGACTCCAAGTTCCAAATTCTCTCCTTGACAAGTTTATCATAAAATGCCGATTTCTTTTCTCCTTTAAGATTCCACCACTTGATCCTTCTATCTTGGTTTTGATTATGCTTACCTTTGTTGATCTTCATGTTAACATACAAAACCACCAGCTTATGTTGAGTGGTGAGTTCTTTGCCAAGAATCACTTTAAATACTTGCATACTTTTCAATCCAATCGCCTTGTAAGGAAGTCATCAATTTGACTACAATTGCGTCCACTCTTAAAAGTAATCATACGAGCATAGTTTAAAATGTTGATTTCCGCATCGTTTCCGATGGTCCAGAAAAAAAAAATTAAAATCTTGACCGCAATTTTGATATTTTCGCTTCTGTCTACACAAGATTTCAAATTTTGACGACCAAATAAAAGAATCAAGTCATGAAATTTCATTGTGATGATCTACAAAATAGGCCTAATTATGCGATAATATCATATGTTGGTATAGGGTGGGGGATCCTACATATGTGAGTGAAAATATACAAAACATTTTCGATCAGGATTTCAATCATGCAATGTACATATACATATATTCTTATGCAATAAAATTCTATATCCTATATTTTGGATTCAATTAACTGAGGGGGAAGATCACACTTTCTAAAGATTTTTTTTTCAATTTTTTAATGGAATTGCATATCAGAAATTTCGGCAGTTTGGCATGTTCATTTCGGTGTCTAATAGTGGTCAAAACTGAAATTTCGGTCGAAATTCCGCAATTTAGACGGACATTTTCTCTTTTCTTGAAATGTTTATTTTCCAAAATCATATCATAAGCAACTACAAAATCTTATATCCTCCCTCCATTTCTGTTGTATATCCAAAACCTCCATGAACTCTTCCATATCCAACATTGTTAATCCCCACATGGTCATTTAAGTCACTTCCAATTAAGATCTTCTCCTCTATCGATATTCCTTCCATCAGCTCATCCATGTTATCCCCAAAATCCTTCTTAGCCTACCCACGAAGGCCAACTTGGGAGGTATAAGCCCTAATAATATTAGAATCTTTCCCCCAAAAAAACCCTGATAGCTATGGCTCAATCACCCATCCGTGTGATCTTGACAACATCATCCTTCAACAACTTATCAACAATAATTCCAACGACATTTCTATGACGGTCAATATCTGTATACCAAAAGTTGTACCATGTGTCTCCAATCTCTTTGCATCGTTCCCCTGTCCACTTAGTTTCCTGCAAGCACGCAATGTTAATTTTTATTCTAATCATGGTATCCACTATATACAAAGACTTTCCTATCAAAGAGAATATTCTAAGATCCCACTCTAATTCGATTTGTTAAACTTTCTTTTTACCTGTCTCTGTCGAAAATGTTGCCCTCGCACATTACGTTGTGTTGAAACCCCTTGCATATTAATCACAACACACAGGTGTCGATGCAGTGCGTCGCTAGGTAGGAAAGCTCCAATGATATTTTAGTAAGGATCAATGTCATAAAAAGAGTGACAAAGTTTTATGGTTGGTTCACTTGGTTGTCAACCTACCACCAACCCTCCTTTACCCAGGCTTGGGACCGACTACATTTGCATTACGAAACATAGGCAGAGTTCCAAGTACCACCTGGAAAAAATGGTTTGATCGTGAACCCCAAGTAGTTTCATGGATCATGAATAATTGTGAATCAACTATCTCTTGCAACATGATATTTCTCAAAGCAACAAAGTTTGGGATTATCTTGGTTGTGTCTATTCCTTTAAAGGAAATGCTACTAGCGTCCTTGATCTCTAAAGCAATTCCATGTCATACACCTTGATGAATACCAACTTTTGCATCACACTATGACTCTTTTAGAGGTATTTGGAGGAAATTGATAGCCTATATTCCACTCCTAATGTGGATAAACTTCAGGAACAAGAAGATGACATACAACTCTGTCAACTCCTTGCTTCAATGCATGCTTCCTATGAATTTATTTGTCAACATATTCTAACATCTGAACCCCTACGCACTCTAGATGATGTGTACCATCGCCTTTCAAGATTACTCGTACATCTTCCACTAAACATGTTATTCTTGTTGTAAATGGTTTGAGGGTGTGGAAAGGGATGTGCTCTATCAAATATCCCTCTCTTCCCACTTAATCCCCTTAGGTTGGCCGAGGATCCACTAATCACCTCTGCTATTATAACTTCAGCAAGTAAAAAAATCACATTGTGGACAAATGTTCAAAGAAGCATGGCAAGTCTAAATGGGTGAATCGGGCTACTATCATTGAGAGAACCGATAGATCTGAAGATCCTTCTGAGAAGATGGTAACTCTAAGCTCTGCATACTTGGATCATCTCTTGAAGAGTGCGGCCGTCAATACTATTGAAGCTAATATTGTGCAAAAATTAGATGATCACTTTTGTTATCATGCTTTTTCCTCCTGATGGATTCTTAATTCATGAGCTAAATCTCACATGTCTAGAAGTCAAGGTCTATTTACCCATGTTTCATATACTCCTTAGTCCTTATCCTGCCATACACCTCACAAACGGTTTGACTACGACTATTTGTGATATAGGCAATGTTGGTTCTCCACCTACACCCCATTAATCTATTTTCTTTGTGCCCAAATTTCCTTTAAACCTAGTTTAAATTGGCAAGATGAAAATATATTTGACTGTAATATGACATGTTATCCTTATTCTATCTCTATGCAGGATCTCAATATGAGGAAAACGATTAAAGGGAATATGAAGGTCATGACGGATTCTACTACTTACACTCCTCTTCTCACTCTTATGCTCTTATGAACTAGACATCTACTTCCTTGGTGTAGTGGCACATTTGCCTTGGTCATCTTTCTAATAAAGACATTTTTTCAAACAAAATGTCTGAGCCTTTTCAATGCAGGTCTTGTCAACTAGGAAATTATTGTTCAAGAGTAGTACCTAGATGTATTATGGTTATGAGTGGATATTGTAATATGGTGACTTCGCAAAGCAAGAAATATTGTTGTTGCTAGATCCAATGTTGAGGCAAAATATGGAGCCAGACATTTGTTACAGTAGGGTTCACGGTAGTCATTTAGTCTTGGTCATTCTCGTTATGCATCCACTCTCACAAATGTCTCTCATCTTATTGAGCCATCTCTAGTGAAAGATTAGTTCGATGATAGTACCCTACAAGCTTGGTAGTAAGAGTGTATATCCACTCTTATGGTTCCTTAATAATGTAGTAATATTGATCAACATTATTATAATTTACCAATTTACATCCCTTCCAAGGAACTTTGGGATCACTCGGCACACTTTTTGTCTCGTTTGGAGAATCTTTCTCAAATTTTATATTATGTACAAGCATGTGAACATACTACAGCTGATGAGAGGCAATCTTTTGTTTATCGATGTGTTACCTTAATAATGTGGGGTGAGATGAATACTTATCACACCCTAAGCATTGAACAAGAAGTTGTGCCAAAAAGTAAACAACATTCAGTTAGTTCAATTTCTTGGCTCCTTGTTTGCATCTAGTTAGTCGGCATTGGATTCTAGTTTGTGGAGATAATGGTGATGATGTGAAACCCGAACAAAAAGGCCCAACAAGCTTGTTGTGGAGATGTGGAAGCGTGAGATCGAGCAATCCAAACCGAATACGTACGACGGAGATCAACACCAAACAAGCAAGCAAACACAAAGACAAGATTTAGTGGTTTGGCAAATTCCCAATGCGGGAGCCTACATCTACTGGCAAAGATGATATTATTGATGTATAGATTACAGAGATGATGATTACAAAAGCGAGAAGAAGAACACAATCCTCTTTTACACCTGAAAGCCAACTATGGAAGAAGACAGTTGCTTGGAGAGGAGCTCTTTGAGGCGTGAAACCCTAAGGAAAGCCCTATGTTCATCCTTGACTTTTGGTCTTCAAAAAAATGTCTCTTGATGTCTTTTTGTTGTCTTCATACGTGGGACGAGTCGGGGGTCTATTTATAAAAATAGGACCCATATCCAAAGTCCCAAAGTCATACGGTTATTTACCGGTCGCGTTTACAGTCCGATAGGGCAGTATATTTTCTGTAACACGGACTGCATTTTCATTTCAGCAACATTTATGGTCCAGCGCTAGACTGTATATGGTCCAGTTGGATTATAAATGCAAATATAGTCCAGGAAGACCATATATGGTCTGATGTATGACCATAAATGCACCTGTAGGTGCCCAAAACGCATCACGAAAATGTTGAGGCTTGATGTAGACGTTCTATTCATCAAGGAAGTTTTTCTAGAGAGTTTAAGACACTCTCTCAACAAACTCCCCCTTGTCTAACTCAAAAATGATAGAAGTAGAAAAGCACTTGCAATCTTCTCCAATATTAGGAATTGATTAAGAATACCACCTCGTCCACAGGCCGTACACAGGCAAAGCTCAGATAGAAAGAAGACAGAGCAAAGCTCAAACTTAGCTAACGGAAGAATCTTTGTCATCATGTCGGATGGATTCGCAGACGTATCGATTTCCTTTATTCGAATCTTGCCTTCTGCTGGAGACTTCTGTAATAAAGTGAAACATGACATCAATGTGCTTCGTTCTCTCATAGAACATTTGATCTCTACTAGATGTATAGCACTTTGACTGTCACAACAAACAATAACTTGTTCTTGAACCATGCCAAAACTGGTGCGTCAAACCCTTGGGCCATAAAGCCCCCTTCACAGCTTTGGTTGTTGCCATGTACTCTGCTTCAATAGTAGATAAAGTAATAGTACTTTGTCGAGTCGCTTTCCAACTAACAGCTTTAGATCCCACTATGAACATGTAGCATGTGAGAGATTTCCTCTTATCGAGGTTCCTTGCATAATCTGAGTCCACATACCCTATCATAATGACTTAAGCTCTGTGAAAGACTAAACAAGTATTTCAAGTGCCCTTCAAATACCTCAGAATCCACTTAATTGCTTGTCAATGTGCCTTTCCAAGAGGAAGCATGTAATGATTAACCACACTGATTGCATAAGCGATGTCTGGTCTAGTGCAAACCATAGCAAACATGATGCTGCCAATGGCACTGGAGTAAGGTACATGCGCCATCTTTTTCTCTTCATCGAATCTGGAGATTGCAAAACCCCTGAAGTGAGCGGCGAATGGAGTTGAAACAGGCTTCGCATCTAACATGTGGAACCTGTGAAGAACCTTGTTGATGTACTTCTCATGTGTTAGGATAAGCCTTCTTATCTTTCTAGTCCCTTTGAATCTCCATGTCAAGAATTTTCTTAACTTCACCTAGGTCTTTCATATCATATTCTCCAACTAGAGATTCACACTGGCAAACTCAGATGCATGTCTAGAAGCGATCAGCATGTCATCAACATACAACAATAGGTAAACAAAGGAATTGTCATCCAGCCCTTTATAATAGGCACAAGTGTCATAGCTACTCCTGGAAAATCCATTGTGTCGTGAAAGAGTCAAATCGCATGCACCATTGGCTAAGAGATTGCTTTAGACCATGTGACCTCTTGAGCAAGCACACATGGTTATCTTTGTCTTCCAAACCCTCTAGTTCTTGCATAAGGATCTTTTCTTCTAGTTCACCATACAGAAAAGTTGTCTTCGCCTCTAGTTGCTGCAACTCTAGGTTTTTAATGGCTACCAAACAAAGAAGCACTCATACTGAAATATGCTTGACGACTGGTGAGAAGACCTCATTTTTATAAATGCCTTCAATTTAACTGTAGCCTTTTGCAACATAGCGTGCCTTGTATCTGTCACTTTTTTTCCTATATACACACTTGCAACCCACTACTTTCTTACCTTTGGGAGGTACCACCAACTCCCAAGTTTGATTCTTGTGAAGAGATTCCATATCTTCATTGCAAAAATCCACTATGGAGCATCAGGACATGCGGCTGCATCACGCAAATTGGTGGGTTTGTCACCAATATCCACATCAACGACATTGGAAAGGACATAGGATACCATAAGAGTCACCAAAGCCATAGTATTGGAGTGGTTTGACGTCCCATTTACCTTTGCCTTTGACTACACTATAAGAACTCTCTAGAATCTTCTCTTTGTCTTTAGCAGGCATTGAATCATCTGGCATAGAAGAGGGATCTTGTTCATCAACCTATGAGTTGTCATCTTCTTTAGTCTCCACCTGATGTGAGTCGCCTTGTAGAGAACATGTAGAAGAGCTATTTGTGTTTTGCATAATACATGGCATATTCGTTAAAAGTAATGTTGTGCTCTATCAAGACACGTGGTGAAGAAGGATCCTTGCACCAAAGATGGTATCCTTTCACTCCAGAAGCATAACCAAGGAATATGCATTTGATAGCTCTAGTTTCTAATTTGCCAGTATCAGAATGTGCATAAGCAGGGCAACCGAATGTACGCAGATTCAAATAATCAATAGATTTACCATACCAAGATTCTTCAGGAGTTAAAATTAATAGAAGATGATGGAGAATTGATCACCAAATAACAAGAGGTTGATAATATAGCTTCAGCCCAGAAATATCTATCCAAGCACGCATTGAGAATGCTTCAGGCCTTTTCCAAGTACATTATGTTCATTCTTTCAGCTACACCAATTTGTTGTGGCGTGTGACGCACTGTACAATGTGTTTTGACCCCATGGTCACCCTTAAAATTATTGAACTCCTTAGAATAGAACTCCAAGCCATTATCAGTCCAAAAAGTGTTTATTCTCTTGTCGGTTTGACTCTCAACAAGAGCCTTCTGCTTCTTGAAAGTAGAAAACGCTTGGTCCTTGCTCTTGAGAAAATAAACCCAAACCTTCCTTGTGCAATCATCAATGAAGGTCGTCATATATTTAGCACCACCTTTCAAAGGAACACGAGAAGGGCCCCATAGATCATAATGAACATAATCTAAAAAATCATTAGAAGAATGAATTGACGTATCAAAGCTATTGCGTTTGGACTTCCCCATAACAAAATGCTCACATAATTCTAACTTTCCCATTGTTGCCACTCAACAATCCTCTCTTGCTCAGAAGCATCATCCCTTTCTTAGACATGTGTCCCAAACACATATGCCACAGCCTTGTGTCTTTGGATGATGTTGTAACCGTTGAAGAGCTTGAGATAGTGGAACCTTGCAAGATGTATAGTTTGTGTGAAATTCTCACTGCCTTCATGAGGACCCAATCAGCTTTAAGAATATCAATACCTCAGTTTTCACTGGAGAGCTTGCAACCCTTGTTTTCAAGTGTGCCCAATGAAATGAGATTTTTCTTCAATTGACAACATGTCGAACGCCCGTCAATGTTTTAGCTTCACCATCAAACATCTTGATCTTCATCGTGCCAACACCAATCGTCTAGCTTCATCCATAAGGATATTTCCACCTTGATGTGACTCATAGGTATGGAAATAGTCTTTACGCTTGGTCGTGTGGTATGTGCATGCTGAATAGAGAACCCAATCCTTCTTGTAGTTGTAGGACGTCAATGAAGTGAGAACGTATATGTCGTCTTCAGAACCTCCATGAGCCACCTTTGCATGAGCTGCAACATCATTTGATTACTCATGCTTTTGCTTGTTTTGCAACTTGTAGCATTCATCACGGGTATGACCTATCTTCTTGCAACAGTTGCACCTCTTTGATTGACGTGACTCTGACTTGTTCTTTTTTTTAACCTTCAGGGTCTTTGTCACATGGACGCTCCCTTCCTCTAGTGGCCAATGTTTCACCTGCTACTTTCGTTGAAGTAAGATCATTCTCTAATTTCTCTTGAGACGTCAAGGCCATTTTGACTTCATGGAGTGAGATAGTCTTTAACACGACGAATATCATCGTATCCCGAAGATTCTTGTAGGACGGTGGAAGGGTACAAAGCAACAAAATCACTTGATCATTGTCATCTTATCTTCACATCGATCTGCCCGAGGTCATGGATGATTTCATTGAACTCATCAAGAAGAGCCTTCAAGGAATCATCTTCTTCAAAGTGAAGAATGAAGGTGTTTCTTTAGTGCAAGCTCGCTGGTGATGGACTTCTTTGTGTAGAGTGCTTCAAGTTCGTCTCAAACTTCTTTGGCAATCTTCAAATGGATGACCTCACGAAGAACTTCATCCTCCAAGCAAAGAAAGATGCATGCACGAGCCTTTTGATCAATCTCCTCCCACCGATCATCTATCATGGATTTCAGTTTCTTCTCCTTTCCTAGAAGAGCCAGTGTTTCAAAAAATGGCCGCATGGACCGCATGTGGCCGCATATGCAATTCAGTCCCTTGATCGAACCACATATGGGAATTCAGTGGTTAAAATGGACCATGGCTACATATACAGCCTCGTAGCCGCTTATAAGGCAGATTAGTCCCCGATTTTTTAATGGAAAGACTGTTAAGCAGACGATTCTTTAATATCACCTCCTATTCTTCATCTAACTAAAACCATCACCTACATTTAGCCTACCATCTACTCTCATTTCCTCCTTTTTGCATTACATTCATCTATGATTGTTATACATTTAGCTCATTATTGCACATTTGTATGTATTTAACAAGTGTTTGATTCCATTTATGCATAATTGCACCTAAAATATGTAGTTCTACAAATTATATTTGTAATTATATGATTACTGTATATTTATATATATAAATAATTTAAAAATTAAAAACATCGAAAACCGCATATACTTCCGCATATACTCCCACATACCGCATATACTCTATTCAGTGACCTCTCCGAACGTACAACGCATACCGTTTTTCAAAACCATGAGAAAACCTTTGTGGATTCATTCTTGCGTGAGGCAAGATTCACACTTGTGCCATAGAGAGAATCTCTTCAAGCGATCGAACTTCTCAATGTTACACTTCGACGTCATGGTAGAGATCCAATGGTAGAACTTGCTCCGATACCACTTGTTGGGATTATGGTGATGATAGGAACCCAAACAACCAGGCCCAAAGAGCTTGTTGCGGAGATGGAGCGTGAGATCGAGCAATACAAACCGAATACGTGCGACAAAGATCGACAACGAACAAGCGAGCAACCACAAAGGCAAGATTTATAGTGGTTCAGCAAATTCCCAATGTGGGAACCTACATTTACTGGTGGAGATGATATTATTGATGAAGAGATTACAGAGATGATGATTATAGAAGAGAGAAGAAGAACCCAATCCCCTTTTACACCCGAAATAAAGAAGAGGGTTGCTTGATGAGATCTTGGAGGCGTGAAACCCTAAGGAAAGCCCTAGGTCCGTCCATGACTTTCGGTCTTCAAAAAATGACCTCTCTTTGTTGCTCTTCATACTTGGGACGAGTTGCGAGTCTATTTATAAGAATAGGACCCATATCCAAAGTCCCAAAGTCATACGGTTGTTACCTGGCGCATTTACTCTTACTGGACCGTCACAAACTGTATTTTCATTTCAGCAACATATATGATCCTGCATTGGTCCAACTGGATCGTAAATGCAAATACAGTCAATGCAGATCATATATGGTCTGATGTACAACCATAAATGCACATATAGTTGCCCAAAACGCATCATGACGATGCCGAGACTTGGTATAGACGGCTGGCTCATCAAGGAAGTTTTTCTAGAGAGTTTGAGACACTCTCTCAACATAGTGTTTGACCCAAGGAATGAAGTTTCGTCGGTATCGGCGGTATTTCGACCGAAATACCGATACCGACGAGTACCGACACGGAAACATGTATGTGTACTGATAGGATCGCAAATACCGATAATACCGACATATATACCGCCAATACCGCCATTTTTCAATGGTTTCGGTGCAAAATGCACTACTAACTTCACTGTACCGACCGAAACCGGCAGTATACCGACAGGTATACCTTTTTTACGAGAATGACTGATGTTACTTATTGGGAGGAGAAAAGAAGGTGCATCTGGATGATTTTTGGCGATTGGAGCTAATACCAAACCAAATCAAGGTAATTCTAACTAATCTCTTTCATTTCTACCATTAGCAACCTCTCCATCTCTTTTTCCTACTTTTTTCTTCCACTTTCACCTAAAAAAAGTGTCTTTTACCGCCAAAGCCTAGTATTACTCCAATTTTTTGTGTTTATGCGAACATACATACATCGATAAGTGTATTATATAGATCTGTAATATTATCACTAGATCTACCTACTTACAAGTTACAACACTATTACTATTATCATACAATTTATCTAAGCATATTACAATTAGTATTGATATAATTCGTTACTTATTTATGTTTAGTGGAAGATGTAATACTAAAGAGTAATGTGAATATAATACAAAGGAGTATTATACACTTATACAATATTGCACATGAATGAGCAACACGGAACTTCATACAGTTTGCCAATAATGATGTGTATGAGGAGCATGTGACTACATACAACCACCTTTATAGGATGCACATGTCATGGCCGCAATATCTCAGTAATATCAACTCGTCACTGTATGGAGAGCCAACGCGCCACTCAACATACAACTGATGTGAGTTGTAAGTAAATATGTTATTTATATGTTGTAAATTGTATATTATTGCGTAATTGTGTGTATTTAAGTTTGTGGCTTGTGCTAGTAAAATTTCGTATCTTAATTCCTACATTTTGTCATCGAAATCTCAATGAAACAGGACAGATTCCTTACCTCCCACATGATGGACCCCCCCTACACACCCGATATAGAATTTTATTGCATAAAACGCTGCATTTAGGTGTAGAGATTACACATGTAAAATTTCATGAATTAATTTGTTCATTTTGACGTCGAAACGGCCAGGATTGCATGTCGGTATTTCCGTCGGTATACGGGTAAATACCTATTTCCAAGCTGTCGATACGGCGTCGGTATCGGTCACCTTGTTCCTTGATTTGACCCACTTTCTGCACTTATTTACATGCATGATCGGCCATTCCTCATGGTTCCCCATAGCTCCTACTTTACTTAATAGATAGACATTTTCATCCATGATGTCTTCTAGTTCTAGCCATGATCCTAGCCTTGGGTGCAAGCAAGCATGCTCCCTCCTTAGGATGAGGACGTTCAACTAATGTCTTCTTTGTTCATGGTGACATTGCTCCTATTGGAGCCATACAACTTACGCAGAGAAGTGCTAATATAAACATGGCAAGCCCAAATTGGAAAATCAAGTATCTATTAATAGATGATCTTTTGAGGTTGAGTCATTTTAGAGGCACATTAGTCCATGGGAAGAGAGAGTTTATAAGATGAGTTTCTTCCTCTAGTCCTAGGAGGAATCTTTGCCTTCTCCAGGAAGGTTGTCGGCATCTCCAACCTACCACCATCTGGACATGTTGTCACCCAATCTCTAGGGATGGCAATGGTAGCGGGTTCGCATAACCAGCTACCAAACCACTCCGCCCATTATTGAATGGTGTTTGGTCGTGTCCGCTTACCATTCAGCGGGGTCGCATGGTTTATTGAATCTGGAAACCCATGGTTGGAATGGGAACCCATTCTCAGATGTAAATGTGCCTGCCACACTAGAGTTATTCCACTGCGGTGTGTAGTTGCATCCACCGTCGAAGGGGTCCCAGGCTCCCAGCTCCTGGCATCGTGATTCGTGAGCTAATCGTGCCCCACATGAGAGGACGCCGGTACTTGAGGCCAATCTGTGCGAACATGCTCTACCCCTTCGATGGCAGTTCCGTCGTGAACCTGGGCGTCGTGCCAGGGGCCCAACGTCCAGACGCTTGAGACAACGACTATCAAGCTCGACGACGGGTACTCGGCCACCGGACGTAGATGGCAGTCAGGTTCAACGGCGACATTTGACCCTGTCGGCAGTGCGGAGTTTTGCATACTCGGCCACGCAGACGGCGGTCAGGCTCAACGGCAACGTTTGACACCGCTGATGGTCCCAAGTGTGCATACACCGGACACGGTTTCATTGCATGCCTGAGTGCATGGTACTCCGGGGATGAGCCGTCACAGACCTCCATTCGTTAATGACGAGTTTAATGGCCGACATACAATACATGTACAATGCATCAAGTCTTGCATTGCCGCTATCATTGTAGCTTGTGCAGGGAGTTATGCGGAGGTGCAATATATGTGAATGTCGGGTTTTCTGGTTTCCAGGTTTTTCTGGAAACCACCCACTCTGTACTTGGTATTTACGTCCACCAAACCCAGGAACCATTCCACAAACGGATAACCACAAATGCTTGGCGGACCGGATTGGTTAGGTTCGGGTTGTGGTTTCCTGGATTTTATTGCCATCCCTACCAATCTCTAGGAGAGACTGCTCTCCCATGCATATTGAGGAGAAATTTTCTCTTCCATTTGGAGGATAGTCATCATACCCAAGAAGGTTTTCCATGCCCTTTGTCTCCAACAGGGAAGGCTTCTATACCTTTTGTCACAGTCCCACGGTGTAACAGTTGGCACTGGCGCCCGATACAGTGTGTAGTCCAAGCTAGGCTTTGGAAAGCACGAAGCGGAAAGCGTGCGGATTGACCCTCTTGAACGCTTAAGCGTGAAGCAGGTTTTGAAGCGGACTGAAGTGGGCACTTTTGGAAAAAGCGGTCTGTTTAGTGAAACGGTATAATATTCATATTTTATCAAATTAAAATTGTGAAAAACCACTCAATAACCATCAAAAATGAGTGATACTCATCAATGATTTTGATTATTCTATAAGCTATATAGTTTTAGATCATATTTGAAATTGAGGGTAGGTGATAAATACAATAACTTATTTTTAGCAACTATTAAATACTTGCATATAGGTATAACTAAAAAGAGAGTGATATTTGCATTATTAATAGATTGGTTGTATTTTACACAAATAATCAATTACTTAACTTTGACTAAATACGAATTGCAGACTTTAACAAAGCGTCATATGGATAAAAGTATAACTCATTATAACATGTTCAACATAGATAAGTCATGTTTTAAATATAATCATGTTTAAACGGGCATCACTCATGTTTCACGATAATAAATACCACATAGTGAAATGCTTTCAAGATTCATACAAAGGGCATACATGTCATAGGTATACAGCATTACGCATACACACTTTACATACAGTACATGCATATGCACGATTTACTTAAACAACACCTGAATCTATATATAGTACTATCACACTAATTCTAAGATTCTTGTAGGTAAGAAAAGTACAGCAGATTTGGACAGGTGACGTTATATTTGCAAATAGTAGGTAACAAATAGTACATGAAAAGTAATAACTGCAGATACAGAATAGTGTATTTAGGAATACTATGTATTATACAGTAATATGTAAAGAAATTTTCAAAAGATAGACTAACCTGATTGACAAAGACCTACATTGTACACCAATAAAACTTCCAATAGGAAATAATTGCTGCTCAGAAGCAGAATTCACAGAGGCAACAAAAGCCAATTGGGAACAGCATTATTGTTGATGGCATGTTTCATCCCATGTTGGGATCTTGGGTATAATATTATGTTGTTTTTTGGATATTTCAGTTAAAGATTAGGCTGGCTAATTAAAATTTATACCGAAGCGTCCGAAGCGGGCACAAAAAAGCGGGCTAAAGTGGGTAAAAGCGGGAAAAGGCGGCCGCTTCAATACAAAACGCTTAATGTGCCGCTCAACTGGGAAAAAAGCGGCCAGGTGTGCTGGGCGCTTAAGCGGCCGCTCCAGCCGCTTTTCTATTCCATGAGTCCAAGTACATATTGTGTCATCAAGAGCGGCAGGGTTCGTTTGTCCCAAATTTCACACGTGTGATTCATGAACGTGTAATATTGTCCCATGGGATACGTCAGTCAAGTCGACATTGTGCACTTTCCCATGCCATGTTGATTTAACACATGCTGTCTTGTATGTTTGTCATAATTTTCAGCAAATCCGCACACATCATGTGATCATTATGTATGACGTGCATTTCTACCAGTCTCCATCGCATGAGTTGTGCCTATCCCACACATCTTGTCTTATTTTGGTCGAGATCTTCCTCAAGTCCAAACATACTATGTGACCTTCGCAAGTTTCCATAGGTCATGAGCCTTTCTAAAATGTCTTCATCACATGCCAAGTGCTCCCTCCACAAGTTGTGTTGCTTTCTGTAACACGTCGTGTTTCCTACTTACATGATGTGTGTTACGGCCGAGAAATAGGAGACAACAAAGACTCTTCAACGGCCTCCCTTCTTGTAGAACTATGTCATCACTTATCAGAAACTCAATGGCCAGATTAGCTAGTGGAGTCACAAGGATAAAGTTGGCTCAAAGGTTAAGGCAAGACAAGTATCTCACCTTGATCCTCCTACACAGGGGTCCTTATCTCAATGGAAGCAACGTCATTCCAATCTTCTCTCTACTCTACGGAAATCATGGAGCCCTAGAAGGATGATCTGATAACCACTTTACTAGGTCTAAAGTTGTTTGGGATCACCTATAGCTTATGTACTTCAATAGCATATCTAGGATGTACAATATGAGTGAATGTAGAACCTAGACCAAGATGCCAAGATGACAAACCTCTTTAACAATATTTTGGCTAAGTCATTGTTTAACAGAGGAATTCAACACCTTGCTCCTTCAATCCATTGATCCTCTGAAACTCCAAAAACAAAGACATCAGGTGGAAATCATCAAATAAGAAATAAGTGGTAAATGTTTATTCACTTATATATATTCTAACACATTTTAAGTACTAATTGAAAAATAGTGTACTTTATTATTCATCACCATTTTTATAGTCTACCTATAGAAATATGATATCTAAATGAGGAATTGAATACCTGAAAATGGATTATAAAAGATAATATAAAGTTATAGAAACATGATTTGGGTTTAAATTTAGTCGATTTCAAATCTTTGTGACTGATACCTAGAAAATTCCGAATTTGTAAATTGGATTATCTGGCACTAGCATAACCTTCGTATTATGTTTTCCCTTTGGTTGCCCTATTTAAATATAGTAATGTTATCCGAGTACAATCAAAGGAAACATTTTATCAGATGCAAAACACCCTTTAGATCAGAAAACCATTATACATTGTTGTTAAAATCCTGTCATCTTTTCCATTTTATTTAATACGAGCGGGAGACATGTGCTACGCACATGTTATACAATTCAATCAATATAATATGTGACATAATAATTATGACATAATGAGTTGGTCGTAATCTATTCTTGTTTGCTACAACATATTTGTTAGATAAGCTTTTCATGCGAGCTTGAATTATCATTTTTTGTATGTTGATGACTAAAATGTAGTTAGCATTCAAAATAAGATACATACCACCTGTTAAAAGGGGACCGGTTTGTAATTTCAAAAAATAATAAAGAAAATTGCATTCAACCCTCTCCAAGGACTTTCTCATATAGTGTAGATGAGTCTTCTTACACAATCTAAAATTTTGAAAAGAAAAGACAAAAGTGTAGTGTGCACATATAGGGACCGGTTTGTAATTTCATAAAATAATAGAAAAAATTACATTCAGCCCCCTCTGTGGGCTTTCTTACATAGTATAGACGAGTCTTTTTAGCCAATACAAACTTTTGAAAAGAAAAGATAAAAAGTGTAGTGTACTCACACAAGGACTGATTTGTAATTCTAAAAACAATGGAGAAAATTACATTCAACCCCTCCATGTACTTTTTTGTATAGTATATATGAGTCATCTTATACAATAAGTAATTTTAAAAAGAAAAGACAAAAGTGTAGTGTACACACATGGACTTGTTTGTAATTATAAAAAAATGGAGAAAATTGCATTCAATGCCCTCTGCATGCTTTCGTATATATCGTAGATGAGTCTCCTTACAAAATATAAAATTTTAAAAAGAAAAGACAAAAGTGTAGTGTACACACATGGACCTCTTTGCAACTCCCAAAAATAATAGAAAAAATTGCATTCAGCCTACTCCGTGGGCTTCTTATATACTGTAGATGAACCTCCTTATACAATATAAAGAAGAGACAAAGTGTAGTATACATACACAAACCGGTTTGTGATTCTAAAAAATAATAGACAATATCCCATTCATCCCCCGCAGCCTATTTTATATACTATTGATGAGTCTCATTATGTAATATAAAATTTTAAAAAGAAAATATAAAAGTGTAGTGTACAAGCACATGGTTTGTAATTTTAAAAAATAATGAAAAATTTTATATATAGTATATATGGTGACACATCACATTTAAGACGTGACACATAATTTCCCGTCAAATAATGCCCCCTTGGCCTCCTATTTCTTAATAAACAATTAAAAATAACAAAATAGGTGACAATTATTACATAGATTAGAAATGTAAAAAAATCTGAACTGTGTGCCAAGGAGGCACCCTAGCTGCTGGAAAAGCAAGTACACATGCATGTCAGCTGCCTTATTAGAAATGTCAAAAGAAAAAAGAAATCTAAACTACATGCCAAGCAGGCACCCTAGCTGCTGAAAAAGCAAGCACACAGGCACGTGAAAAGCAAGCACACAGACATGTCAGCTACCTTTATTTACACGTATATAAATATGTCCAAGTAACAGAAATCACTATCGAATGGAGATGGACACATGAATAAATACTTAAATAAGAAAAAAATATTATTCTAGTAAATCTCTCCGAATCAGAAAACCACACATTCATATTCATACGTTCTTAGTCAGATTTGAGGAAAATACAATTCCCAAGGCAAATTAAAGAACTTTCTGCATTTTGCTTGTTGCTTGGGCCTTTTTATAAACATATATGAGGAAAATACATATTTCCAAGGATCAATAAGCTGTACGACATATTTGAAATTGAATTCTATTTTTTCTCATTATTATATTTATATGTCCATAAGTTTGTTCCATCCACTCAGGATAGCAGAACAATTCACTGTACTGGCTCCATTGGAATTATGTTTGCAATTTAATGTTAAGCAGTATAAAAGTTATGCTCACTTCTCTATTTGTCTTGTCAAGTGGCTTTTATCCCACAAGCCAGCACGTGAAAAATATCCCCATCTGAAAAAACATTACCATAAGAATTCAGGTTAGCAAGACAATAGGAGGAAAAGAAGACAATAATGAAAATACCTATTTACAAATGATTGAACTTCCAAACAAAAATAAATTGAACCAAAGCTCATATTTTACGTTTATTGCTCTTGAGAAACCAAAGCCCAAAAACTAATGAAATATATAATATAGAAGAGTTATCTTCAGTAAACTGCAGTTGGTGTGTGGGAAAGACCACCCAACCAAAAATAGTCAGATGCAACAATACACCTTGCTGGTCCCACGAAAAGGTCACCAGCTAAAGATCGTTAGATGAAACAACAAACCTTGCTGGTCCCACGAAATGCAACTTTCTCAAAGACAATCTGACTTAGTTATTTATTACGATTAAATGTCTAACACGGATCTATGCCCTACATTAGCCAGTTGAGTATTGATTTCAATATTTACGGCATTGTTGAGCATTTTATACACATAAAATACAGGTTTGCTAGTATAGACTTTATGATGCAGCATATATGCAGGTTATTTACATTTATATGCAGGGACCTAGTGAAAGTAATCTAGTTAGGTGAACTTAACTGCAGGTTTTGACTACTTTATTTTGATTTTATATTTTGTTTGGCAATTTAAGAAATTGCCTCAGGTCTAGGGTTTGGTGTCTTTTACTGTGGTTATCAGCTTGGGGGCTTGGCAACAAATATGAATTAGAAATTGAACATTCTGTTTTATTCTTTACCCCCTTCTTCCCAATGTGGTCCTGCATTAATCAGTATCAGAGTCTAACCCTACTAAAATTAGGGTATGGACCCTGGTTCCTCCTCCCTCCTTATGTAACCTCCTTTCTCATGATCTCTCTCTCTCTCTCTCTTTCTCTCTCAACAGTGTGGAGCCTGATGCACAGCACCCTTCACACCCCATGCGTGCCTCCTGACCACCATGCATGCTTCTTCGGGGCCTACCCCACTCTCGCCTACCCTTTGTTGATGCAGAGCAACTGGCTGCAAATGCCAGCCAAGCACAACGGTCCTAGCAACGAGTGGCTAGTCTTAGCCACATGCCACCTGACGGTTCGTGGAACACATCGTTCCCGCTCCTCAGTCTCCTAATTCCACCCCAGTCTTGCCTCCACACTCCCCTCCCTTCTCAGTTTTTTGATGTTCCCGGTTTCTCTGTTCCAGCTATCCCGTTGAACCCCCCTGTAGTCGTGGCAACCAGTAACCCCCACAAGTTTACCTGCACCTGCCCCCTATAGTCTACCGCCGACCCAAAGCGTCCCATTGTGCCCCCCTTTCGACTTTAGCCACCCACCAGGCCTCCTACACCAACCCTGTTAGCCTTCCCCCGCTCCCTCCAACCATAACCGCATCCCCCTCTAAGTGTAACCCCCATGCACCACCCGCACACACCCAGACCTTGTTCAAAGCAGTATTTCCAGCCCCTACTTTTTCCCCATCCTAGTTCTTGCAGATGCAGCAACAACACCACTCCCCAACTTGTTTTCGCCCGCTCCAACCAAAAGTAACCCATAGCAGCCCCAATGCAAACCCCATAGCCATTATATTCTTGTCGTAACTCTAACACTCAAATTCAACATGCCAATTTTGCTTGGTGTTGCTCCATGTCACACGTACTGCAAGCAACTACTTGATTGTAAAGCTTAGTGATTAAGCGTTGTGGGCTCAGTCCCACGTTTACATAGCTTCTATCATCTTTGCGTATCTATATCAACATGATCAATAAGGCAGGATTTTATTATTTCAAGACAACTATGGGGGTTCAATTAGTAGCAATCCTCCCACACCTTGAAATGTTGCTGCAAAATTAGACGGTATGTGACATGCACCTACAGACTGTGGAACAGTGGGACCCCAATGTTGCCACCACCGTGGGAGATCCCCAACCCCAATAGCAATATGGTTTATCAGTCGGACCGTATCATCAAACCAGACGTATCTGATTACACTAGGATTGTCATCTTGAGGTACTCCTTGACATGTGCCACATCACCGAGAAGTATTTCTAGCTGCATCATCGCCTGGTAGAGGCACAAAAGTTGATTTTTGTGATTGAAAAACTTAAAGGAGGAGCCCTTGTAGGGTGGAAATTCGTGCCTCGTCATAAGTTGTGATTCAGTATGCCATCAAGGGAGACTTCATGCAAGGTGACTAACATCAGCGCATCTATGTTCAATTCACAAAAATGAAGCAAGGAATTGACTCTGTCTTTGAGTACACGCAGCAATTTGATGAGCTTTTTCATCGTTTTGGCGTCTACGACAATGAAGTGTTCATGATCACCAACTTTCGTAGAGGATCAATGATAAGATTGCAAAGAAGTTGGCCTCGTCTACCTTCCTCAAACTTCAAGACGTAGTGCAAGTGGTTGCAGATCGAGGACCAGTTACCCCATTGACCTCCAGTGACTGCTACATCAGCTTGTCATGTTCTTTTAGTGTCTAAGGCGCCACAACATCGGCATCCTCATCCAAGCAACCCATGGCACCGAAGACAATCTAGTGCTTCACGTGCCAAGGTTATGGCCATTGCTCCTCAATAGTGTCTCAGTCGCACCACTACGACTAGTGTAAGGACCAAGGAGGACAACATTGTGTACGAGGATATTCTCCTAGCTAATAGAGATGACGAGGATGACCTTGAAAAGACCAGTCTTTTGCTCCTAGCAGATCGTACCCTTGATCCTCACCCACGACGCTCATCCCTTTCTACTCATATGTCGAATGTCAGGGTCGCCTTTGTGCTCTCACTATTGATGGTGGATGCACCACCAACTTGGTCTGGGAGACGTTGGTGGACATGATAGGCCTGCAGACCAAGCCACTACTTCGACCCTACTGATTGCACAAGTTTGACAATACCACATAGCGAGTCACACGGCGACGTCTATCTCACTTCTTAAATGTGCCAATTCACTCCTTTCGTTGATATCCTACATGTGCCCAACTCCAGCAAGTGCTCAGCAACATCTCACCAATCGCTACTTGGCATTGCCTAGGGCCTCCACCTGAATCACCAGTGGCTCGTCTTTCAAAACACAGGGGAGTTGATGCATCAATGCAGTTTATTTAGTTTTACTTTCTGTTACATTTATATGTAGGGCCTAAGTTCAATCTTCTTTAGTTATATGCACTTAGCTGCAAGTTTTAATTGTCTTAATACCAAATACGACTCTAGCAACATTTGGTCAAACATCTTGAGACATTTAGAATAGCCAGTTGGCTATGGAACTCTTAAATGGAAAGACCCTAATAAAAGGGAGCACAATTGGGAATTGAAATTAAAAGCACGTTGCAGGACAGCCTAAAGCATTATCAATCTACAACACCTAGCTTAATCAATTTTAAAAAGGAAAGGTGTGTCCTCTTTTAATAAATCAAGTGACTCGAATTATACAAATTAGAACCTAGGATCCAATACTCAAAACACTATTAATGCAATGTTGGTTATCTTATATACTCTCAAATTTGGCTTACAATTAACTGAAGTGCATGGGACCATGTTTCATATTTCAAACTTGGTTTTTGTCAAAGGAATCAAAAGGCCAAAACATTTATTGCAAAAAATAGTTAGAACCAACTTTTAAAAATTGGGTTAGAGACTAACAAACAGGTTGTCAATCGAGCTTTAAGTTTGTTAGAGATTATATATTAGCCTATTTAGTTAATAGGTTATTAGTTATTGGACTTTTGTGTCTCAGCCCGTCTAGATGACTTGCGCCCCAAGTCTTTAGTGTTTCCCCTCTCCTATATATAGGATAGGGGGGTCCAGTCTTGTATTCATCTCATGGCATTCAATTCAATTACAGCAATCTTATTTTCCACATGGTATCAGAGAACGATTGCTCCTAGGGAACCCTAGCCGTCGTTGCTTCCCTCTTCTCTCCTAGTCGCTGCAAACAAAAGCCCTAACCGCCGCTCCTCTCTAAGAGCGAGCAACAGGGGCTCCGCCTGCGGGCTGCGGCCGCCATAGCCATGGTTTAGGCCGGTCGGCCGCCAAGCAAATCCCAGCCTCTATGGCTTCTCTCTCTTTCTTAAAAGATCATATTTTCTTTCCATACGTCGGCGTTGTCTTTCCCGGCTATCTCCTATCTATCCATCCATCTGTCGTCGCATCATTCCTACCGCCACATCATTCCCGCTGCCGCATCACGTGACCGCCATATCCAGCAACAAGCAGCAGCTTTGTCAGTCCCCCAGTAGCACCGCCAGTCGTAGCTGTTGTCGGCCAGAACAGCAGCTCCCGCTACCTACCCATGCGCCACCCATGCATGTCGGCCCTACGCCCGGTGCCATCAGCGCACAGCAGCAGCGCCACCGCCGTCAATCAGCAGCAAAAACCGCAGCCAGGGACAAACATCATGTTGATGTCGCATCACGTCACCACCAGCCACTGCAATCATCGTCATCTTCTGTGTTCGTCCCCTGCTGAGTTGCTGCCTCATTATCCAGCAACTGTGTCCCCAGCTGACGATCACACCCTTCAGCCGCCGTCATCGTTATCCATGCCCCCGACCACTGCTTCACTATTTCTCTCCATCTCGTCGTTGCTGCCCCAACACCTTAACCTATCCCTGGCTAAAGCACGGTCACCCATCACTCTCCACCGCTACCAAACAACCCCAATATTTTTCTACTACCCCCTCATATACAACATGTCTGTTGATATTCGGATCCTTAATCGGATCTGGCTTTAGATAATCAGATCCATTTTTAAGCCTAATCGGATTTTTTTACACGGATCTTACATTGCCCCATTTAGCATATTCTCTCCAGTTATCGGTTTCATTCTCCACATATTACACATCTCCATATCACAAATTCCTCTCAAATCCACCAATTCCTTTCCCACTCACCCATCATGTGTGTATCCCTTTTTCCACGTGTGAGCGGTCATATCACATTTCTCCACACCAAACACTCTCTCGTCGTATTTGGTGTGTGAGGGGATAGAGAGGAGAGGAAGAGATGAGAAGAGAGAGAAAGCATGCGGGAGTATGTATGAGAGAGAGTATGAGAAGAGATGATATATGTATTCATGCTACATATTCTAGATTATCTTCATGGAGCTTCATTCAGCACACCTGTTCTCCACTTTCAGACAGCATTATCACTCTTGTTGCATTCTTGAGAGACAGATGGGTGTTACTTCAGACTTCTCAGAAGCTCAGCAATTTCTAGTTTGCCAAGTCTACATCTACAAAGTTGATTCATCCAGATTTATCTTCACCGAGTTGCTTCATCACGTCTTCTCCGAACTACATTTGTTCTTACGGCATCGCCTTCTACTGATCTACTTGGAACTTTCCTTGATGGATGATCTCCTTTCCCGTCAAGCCCCCAAGGTTCATGCGCCAGAGTTATGGTACATGCATCGTATCATCAGCACATCGTTCTTTCGTGTTCGTGCCACGTTATGCACGTTTTCTCAGACGATTTGAAGATTCCACTACTTCTACATCGACAGTGTGTATCCGCATTCGTGCCGCGTTAAGTACATATTCCAGTGAAGATGGTGTAGTCATGGTATTGATGATCGTCTGTTCCAAGTGGCGAATTTCTGTTGGAGTATCAGGTTCCATTCTTCAGATGTTCTTCATTCCAGATGCACTTCAAAAGACCGTCAATGCTCGAGGATCTCCAACCTGCAGAATACAATTTCAAAGGAAAGAGGCGTCTTCATTATTTGATTTAGGGGGAGTATTGATTAAGGGGGGGTATCAATTTTTGTATGGGGATTGATATTTATCTTCTATCTTTGATTTATCATTTCTTTTATCATTTTATCGAGTCATGTAACTCCAAGCTTGGACATGTGTTTCACCCATGCTCCAGCTTGAGGGGGAGTGTTAGAGATTATATATTAGCCTATTTAGTTAATAGATTAATTAGTTATTGGGCATTTGTCTCTTAGACTGTCTAGATGACTTGCGTTTCAAGTCTTTAGTGTTTCCCCTCTCCTATATATAGGATAGGGGTGTCCAACCTTGTCTTCATCTCATTGCATTCAATTCAATTACAGCAATCTTATTTTCCACAAAGTTCAACTGAAAAGGTGGTCGATTCAACTTTTAGTTTAGTTGAGAATGATCCATTGAGTCATTGACATTCTGGATCCTTCTCAGTCAAACCTCTAAGTTTCATCAAGCATCATCTCAATTGAAGTAGAGTTTGACCAATGGCATGGCCAATCATCAAGTCAACCGAGTAGATAGTCGTTGGGTTAAGTGACTCTTCATTTGCACACCTTTGATCGAAGTATAGTTCGACTAAGGCATAATTTGGTCAAACTCACAATTTGACAGAGGCGTAGGTCGTTCAAACTCACAGTTTGACCAAGAGTGCTTATTTGAATGTCAAATTGGTCATTAGAACATGAACTAGACTGTCTACAATGACGAAATTTTGGCTACATGCTACACCAGAATTATATAGGCTAATTTTAATCCATTCCTACAAATAGAAACCTCTTGGAAACTAGGAAGCACAGACACAGACACAGACACGAACACGGATATAGACACAGACACGGACACAGGACACAACTATTTCCAAAAATATAGGACACGGACACAGCACTGGACACGGAAAATATATAAATATTATATATATATATATATATATATGAGTCAGGCTAGAATACACTCGAGTGTACAGATCACACGAATACACTCAAGTGTGTTTGCATATTAAGACTATTTTTTGCAAAATGTAAACCGTTGATCTTCATCGTCATACTATAACTAGGCTACATACAAATTTTGAGCCCATTTGGATGAGTGTAAGTCACTCATCCAAGGGCAACAAAATCGACGTCTGAAACTAATTTAAAATGCATAATTTTTGCGGTCTTCATAACATGAGCTATACATATCCAAATGTGCTCAAATTTTGTGTATGAGTTGTTCACAAGATGTTTAAGAAGATCAATGGATTAGATTTTCAAAAAAAATATTACATCATGGAAAACAACTTGAGTGTATTCCGCTCCGGATACACTCGAGTGTATTCTAGCCTGACTCTATATATATATATATATATATATATATATATATATATATATATATATATATATATATATATATATATATATATATATGTGTGTGTGTATATATATATATATATGTATATATATATGTATGTATATAACTATATGTAGGAGATATTATGATATAATATATTATATGTACAAACACAAAATGATCTAAGCAGATTATCCACATGGGAAATCACTTATAAATCCAACACACGGTCAACATATAACATCATATCTACAAGTCACAATATGGATTAAATAACAACATATATTAAGATGTTTGATTATAACGTTGTTGCAGTAAAAATATTTGGAATTGTAAAAATTAAGAGCAACAGAATTTTGAGGCAATAGTTTCTTTTTATTTTTGGTGGAAGTAATGGTGAACAAGATTTGTTACAAAGATGAAGAAGGGAAGGGGGTGAGGAAATATGTTGTTTCTGGTGGAGGAAATGGAAAAGGAAGGTGTTGGAGGTTGAGAGGGAAGAAAAGGAGGGGGCATACATTGGAGAGATACTTAAGATGGAGGGGCAAGAGAAGAGGGGAGATGGAGATGTATTGTAGAGAAGCAAGAAAAAGAATACGCTTAGGGAGGACAATACTCAACTTCTTTTGCATGGAGGAGTAAGAAGAAGAGGAGTGGCAAGAAAAGGGGTAAGGAGCAGTGTTGCGGCTATTGCCACATTCAAACTGGAAAAAGAGCAAGGGCAAGAATGAAAAGAGGAAAAGAGAGTGAGAAGGAAAAGTAGACGGGGGAGAAGCATACATATAGGCGCAGGGAAAAGAGGAAATGAAGGAACATTTCTGCAACTCTGGAGTAGGAAAAATAAGAACAAGAAGAAATGAAGAGGAGGAAGGGAGGGGGAGAAGCAAAGGAGGAAGAATTACATGAAACTGGAAGAGAATGCGGTGAATCCAACTACTTTCCTCGTAGTTGATGTGGCAGTCCCTGAATGATGCAGTAGTTCGTGGAGATGATACTGCTGATGATGGATGCTACAGTCGCTTAAGAAGGGTGTCAACGATTTGCCTATATCAGCTGAAGCTTAACCACCTAATCTTAGTAGCTTTAGAAGTAGTGGAGATGAGGCAGGTATTTGGAGAAGGCTTGGGGTTTTGTTCATATGCTTAGGCTTAAGTGGGCGGGATGACGTGTCTTGGATGTGTCCACAGAGTATCCAAGCCGTGTCCAACATTGCAATAAACAAAATAAAAAGTGGACACGCTAGAGGCATGTCTGCCACGTGTCCATGTTGGAGACGTGTTGCACACAGACACTGCAGCCTTTTGGAAGTGTTTGTGCTTCCTAGCTTGGAAACACTCTCAACACTCTTGAGCATTAGAAAAACCTTTTTGAGTTAAGAAATCCTATCTGCAAGCCATGTTGTGCTCAAGATTTAGCTCCTGGTGAACGACATTTAGCCCATCTATCTAGAGAAGCTCAGCAACGAAGTCTAGTCCTTATTGCCTTTGCTTGTGTAATCTTTTCTACATATCTCCATTCACTCTTGGTAAGTGTGCCACCGGGAGTGCTTCAAGGTAAAAGTGGTGTCTTCTGGTGTGCTTCAGGAAGGAGTCATCCTGGTCATCTTCTGCATCCTGGGAAGGAGATAGGTAGTGTCCTCCCGTCAACCACAAGCAAAGGGGGAAATGGTGGTCAACCGAATCCACTAAAAGGAGGCAATTCCGGTGATCTCCCATAGTCAGCTGAAAGAAGATTCTCAATTCAAGTAAAACAAGTTGATCATATAGTATTTCCTGTTTATTACTTTCAATAAAGTCCTTGTGATTGCAAAGCCAACTAGTGATGGATGTAGGGTATGTTAAAATTGAAACACCTTATTATGTTGTGTAGTCGTTAATATTTCAGTGTTCGTCCTCCTTCCTAAGTTAATTATATCTGCAGAAAGTTGCTTATAATGATCTTTTTGTTTGTAAATGGTTTAAAGTCTATTGACGAGTCTGTTCACACCCCCCCCCCCAAAAAAAAACTCTATTCAGTTTTATACTTTTTTTCCAAAAAATCATCAAATTGGTCGACATAAATACGGAAATCAAAGCTTGTATTTGTCCCAAAGAAAAGAAAAAAAGCTCATACTCCGGACTTTGTGACTTTGGATATAAAACACTATGTACAGATACTGATACTTGGTAATAATATAGACTGAAAAAAAGCCAGAAATAGAGAGAGAGAGAGAGTTAAACTCATCTCAATAGTACACTATCACGTCAAATATCATAATACAAAATCAAGATTTTTTTACTTACGCAATTAATGAAAGATCAGAAATTCTAAAAGAAAATATTCCCCATTACCTACATATCTCACTGCATATCAGAGTTTTTTGTCAGGGTTTACATCTGTAAGATAAACTGATTGTAACATTACATAAATAAATTGATAAAACTGTAATGTATTAAAGGGTAAGCTGGATTCTTGGAAGAGTAAATTGCTTTCTTTAGCCGGAAGAGCTGAACTTGTTAAATCAACCCTTTCTACCATGCACTTGTACTGGTTATATTCCTTTCCTATTCCTTGCTCAGTTCTTGATG
Organism: Alisma plantago-aquatica; assembly: GCA_963693085.1. Lineage (NCBI taxonomy): Eukaryota > Viridiplantae > Streptophyta > Magnoliopsida > Alismatales > Alismataceae > Alisma > Alisma plantago-aquatica. The sequence goes on from OY856410.1 coordinate 398,535,256, forward strand.
TATAATTGATAAGATTAGTAGGGACTTGTGGGGCTCGTCTGAAGGTAATAGTAACCTCCATCTGGTCAAGTGGGAGAAAGTCACCCTTCCTAAGAAAGAGGGTGGCCTTGGTTTAAGGAAGAGTAAGGAAATTGCTAGAGCTTGTCTTATACTTAATGATTGGGATATAGCTAGGAAGAAAGACACTCTATGGGTGAAGTGGATAAGCGAGAAATATCTTAAGAAATGTTCCTTCTGGAGTGTCCCTAAATCTTCTAATCACTCCTGGCTGTTCAACAAGATTTTGAAAGTTAGACCCCTTCTTCTCCCTCGTAGGTTTTCGGAATGGAAAAGAGGATTTGTACAAAGTATGGCTTGATCCCTGGATTAATGATTAGCTTTTGGAAAGTTTAATTGATAAAAGTATGATTATTAAAACAGATGTTCTCCTATGTTCAAATCTTAGTTCTATCATCTGTGATAAGAAATGGTCTCTCCCTATGAGCAGGAACTCTAATATTCTTCTGAATTTCCTTCAAAGATTAATGTCAAGTTCTATGAGGATGATGTTATCTGTTTGAAGGAAGAAAATAAGGTGTCTCTTAAGGTGTTTTTAGATTATATCAGAGTAGCAGGAAGATCCTGTTTATGATTGAATCTGGAGCATAAGGGGTCCAAAGAAGTGCATGTTTCATATGTGGAAGTGTAGACATGATAGACTTCCTACTTCGGACTATGTGAGGAGAATGGGTCTTTCTATAGCTTCTATTTGCTTTTTGTGCAGAAGTGATTATGAAAGCTGCAAGCACATTTTATTCACTTGTTCCCTTGCTGCTGGTATGATGGAGGAAGTAGCTAAAGTCTGCTCTCTCGAAACCTTCAGATTGGTCTCAGCTGATCTCTATTAAAGATTGCAATTAGAAACTGTTGTGTGCCCTTGCCTTTTATCATGTTTTTTGAAAGGAACCTTATTGTCCATGACAACAGAACTCGATCCCAGGCTTGTCTATGGAACTGTATTATGAGAGATTACTGGGTTTTTGAGATATCCTGACTTCCTTGATCTCACTTTTGATGAGTTGAAGTTTCAGTTCTGACACTGTCGTTGGTTGTAATGTCTTCAATCGGACTCTCTCCTTCTCAACTTTGTTCACCTGGAGTGCTGCCCCTTGTTTTTTCACATGGCGCTTGATGCTAGAGGCTCAGTTCAGTTATCTTTTCTTCAGCCTCAGCGAGGAGTTTTCTCTAAGCTGTTTTTACAAATTATACCCGTCAGCTGGATATTGGAAAGGGTTGGATATTTTTCTGATATAGCTCCCATTTCTTCTTCTGTTTCTGCTTGGTTTCTCCTGGAATCTTTCATCTGCAACATTCAGAGCTTGGACAGTGGGGAGAGCTTTGGAGCTGAAGATTTTTTTCTGTGCTATCGTGCCCTTCTTTTCTTCTGTTACAATTCTTTATTTGTTTTCACCTGTGGTTTAGGTACGTACCTTCTTTTCCTTCTGATATGAGGATCATGTAAAGCCTTACGTTTCCCACGCTTTGTAAATACTTTTTCCCAAAAATACAAAAAAAGCCAGAAGAGTTTTACCGACCAAAAAAAGATACTATTCAACCTATCTTTTCCTGCTATAATACCTTCTTATTGCACAAACTTTAAGATATTCAATTGTTAAAGTTAATTCATCTCCAGATTCTTCAGTAACAGAGTCAAAGTCCAATGAACATAGCTAATGACTCTTTGGAATGTAGATGAGAATGCAGCTACTGGCTTCGGAGAGTTGGGAATAGAATAAAGAGAGGCAAAGTCAGACTAGTGACCTTGGAAAATGAAATTGCAGTTGTTCAAAGTCAATTCCTACGTTAAAATAAAAGATGACTTGACAATTAATACCTAAATGGAAGCTCATAAGAATACCAGCCAGGACGTCTGCCCTAAAAGCAAACCATTGAGCTTTTTCTAAGGCATATTTTTCAAGCATGGTGGTATTATATCAAATGATAACTCAAACATCATCCTAGTGGCAAACATTTGATGAAACAATTCCAAGCAAAGAAGATGATTGTCATATGTTATCCAGTAGAAAAACTAGCAAGCAAAAAGTAAAAACCCAATGAGACATACTTCCACTCAAATTCTCAGAAAGAAAAAAACTTATAGGTGTGCTTTTCTGTTATCCAAAGAAGTAGGACGGTAAACTTGTACCAATTAGTAAAAGAAGAGTGAAAGTAGGAACTTGCCTTCTATTGAATTGCTCCCCATCAGCCTCTAACATAGGAGCAATTTTTTGGTCTAGTCTTTGCATAACGATAAGCAGCTTTTGCATTCTCTCTGCCAGCTCTTCAATATCCATAGTCGTCGCAGCAAGGGTCTGAGGATAAGTTGTATTGAGAGTAATGGTTGTGTCAAATCGTAATATCATTTAACAAAACACAGAGAGTAAGATGTAAAAATGATGACATGGAACACTAATAGATACTGAGAAGTATACTAATTATTCAATAGAAATCAGAGCAAAAACTATTATTGAATGAAATATACTGAGGTATTTTCTCTTCTAAAACTATAGAAACCAGAGCTGAAAAAAATAGCTGTTCAAAGTAAAATGTTCCCGCCACATTTACTTAGGGTTAGTCATAAATCATCATAGGGAGTGAGCAAGGAGAGGGGGAAGAATATGTGTCGTTTGGAGCCAAATTTACACAAATCTAATTTACTTCATTTTCATTCAGCTCTGCTTGGACAAAGCGTGGAAATGGCTATTTATTAAGGGTTTATTGACTAGGCTACCTGACCAACTAGGAGTAAGAAATAATTACAAATGCAAATCTAACTGAGAAAAACCCCCATTTTTAATATGATATTTTGTTCTGAATCGTAACCATGTAATTGTGTGATGGAGGGTTCTGTCAGGGTTTACACACAAAATGCAGCCTGGAAGGTTAGCCTCAACAGTGAGAGTATCTATAGTGCAACCAAGACACAGACGAGAAAAGAAGAATGTATTGTATTATCCACATAATATCTCACGAAAGGACATATGCAGGAGGCTAATTCTTCGTTGAAAGAACTACACGGGAAAAAGGAGTATTTTATGATGTACTTATAAGTGATATGGATGTGTTTGAGAAAGTCAACCTAATCATGTTGATAGAAAGCCATTGATATGCGTCTGAAAGAGTACAGGGGGCAAATTACAAAGAGAACCACACACATATAAGTACACATACCTCTTTATGTTGTATATACATCATTCTCCTCGAGCTGGAGCATTGTACGTAGCTTGTTACATATACATTGGGCCTAACAGTTTTAGACTTAGTAAACAAATCTGCCAATTGATCCCCAGATCTGACTATAGTAGGTTGAATCAACTCATCTTGAAGCTTCATCCTGATAAACTGGCAATTCACATCTACATGCTTCATCATGCCATGGAACAATTGATTTGATGCAACACAAACATCAACATGATTATGACATCTCCACTCCATAGACTCACTCTATAGGAAGCCCAACACTTCTAGAAGATCTCTGACCCATAGTGTTGAGACTTGAGAGAGTGTCTTAAACTCTCCAAATAAGCTACCTTGGTTTACCAAACATCTAAAACGAGCCTTGGCATCACCAAGATGCATTTTGGGCATCTACAGATGGATTGGATTTACGATCAGCCAAATGACCATGTACAGTCTTAATGGACCGTATCTAGACAAGAGCAGCAGAAGAAGCATTTACGTTCCATCTGGACCGTAATTTGGCTTGCAGCCTGACTTACAGTGCAACTAGTGAGCGTAGACGGTCCAGCCAGACTCTAATCAAGGCCTACAGAAATCCAGGTGACTTTGGGACTTCGGCCATGGGTCCTATTCTTATAAATAGACCCCTCAATTCATCCCAAACACGAAGAGCAACAAAGAGGCATGAAGAGACTTTTTTAAGACCAAAAGCCACGGATAAACTTAGGGCTTTTCTTAGGGTTTCAAGCCTCCAGGAACTCCTCACCTAGCAACCTTCTTCCATGGTTAGCTTTCAGGTGATAAAGAGGGATTAGGTTCTTCTTCTCTCTTGTGTAATCATCTTTTTCCTAATCTCTTATCAATAAAATCATCTCCGCAAGTGAATGTAGGCTCCCACATTGGGAACTTGCTTAACCACTATAAATTGTGTCTTCATGGTTGCTTGCTTGCTCCATTGTTGATCTTCACCGTATTCAGATTGGATTGCTCAATATCACGCTTCCGCAGCTCCACAACAAGCTCATCGGGCCTTGTTGTTTGGGTCTCCCTCACTACCATATCCCAACAAGTGGTATCAGAGCCAGGTTCTACCACCAGATGTCCACCATGACGACGAAGTACGACATCGAGAAGTTTGATCCCTTGAAGAGCTTCTCTCTAACAAGTCAATGTGAATCTTGCCTCAAGCAAGGATTTCACAAAGCTCTTCTCGGAAAAGAAGAAACCAAAATCCATTAGAATGGCCGATGCGAGATTGATCAAAAGGCTCATATAGACATATTCCTATGCTTGGAGGATTAAGTCTTATGCGAGGTCGTCCATCTGAAGATCACCGTAGAAGTTTGGGACGAACTTAAATCACTTTACATGAAGAAATCCATCACCAACGAGCTAGCGGTGAAGAAGCTCCTTTTCATGATTCGCATGGAAGAGGTGGTTCCTTGACAACTCTTCACGATGAGTTCAAAGGCATTCACGACTTCACGAAGATTGATGTGAAGATAGAGGACAAGGACTAAGAAATTTTGTTTCTTTATACCCTTCCATCATCCTACAAGGATCTATGGGATCTAATGATATTCTAGGAGTCAAAAATTACATCTCACTCCATGAAGTCAAAACGGCCTTGACGTCTCCAAAAATATTAGAGAAAGATCCTACTTCATCTAAAGTAAGAGGTGAAGCATGGTCTCTAGAGGAAGGAGCATCCACGTGACAAAGACCCATAAAATTCAAAGCAAAAGAAGAAAAAGGCAAGGTCATGTTAATCAAAGAGGTGCAACTACTGCAAGAAGATAGGTCATATCTAGGATGGATGCTACAAGTTGCAAAACAAGCAAAAGTATGAGAAATCTAATGATATTATTGTGCATACAAAGGTGGCCTATGAAGGTTCTAAAGACGATAGCTATGTTCTTGCTTCATTGTCGCCTATGACTAAAATAAGGATTGGGTTCTTGATTCAACATGCTATCACATGACCAAGCGCAAGAACTATATTCGTACCTATGAGTCACATCAAGGTGGAGATATCCTTATAAGTGATGATCTTCCTTGCAAGATGATCGGTATTAGAACGGTAAGGATCAAAATGTTTGAAGTTGAAGTCAAGTCAGAACATTGACGGACGTCCAACATGTTGTCAGGTTAAAAAGAATCTCATCTCATTGGTCACACTTGAAGACATGAGCTCCAAGTTCTCTGGTGAAAATGGAAGTATTAATATCCTCAAAGTTGAACGGGTCCTCATGAAGAGGGTGAAAAATCCACACAAACTGTACATCTTGCAAGGTTCCACTATCTCGCGCTCTGCGTAGGTTACAACTTCATCTAAAGAAACAGATTTAAGAATACCATCTCCCATACATGCCTTGTACGGGCAAAGCTGAAGTAGAAAGAAGATCGACTAGTTTTGAGCAAGCTCAAACTTCACAAACGGAAGCGTCTTTAGAATCATTTCGGCTAGATTCTTAGACACGGTGAGTTTCGATGAGTCTTGAGGTGTCTTTATATGTCTTTTGATGAAGTTGTAACCATACAAGGATTCTGAAGATTGCAAGTGTTTTTCTACTTCCATCATTTTTGGGTTGAAGACACGGTGGAGTTTGTTGAGAGATCATCTTAAACTCTCTAGAAAATCTTTGTTGATGAACCGGACGTCTACACCGAGCCTCGGCATCGTTGGGATGCATTTGAGGCATCTACGGATAAATTTACTCAGCTAACTAACCATAAATAAACCTATTAGTATATAGACTTTCCTGTGTTTTTTTACTTAGTCTATTTTTCTCTTTACTGTGTTATTCTTGTGTTTTGTTTTATCCCACATGGGTTATCTCTAAATCATGTGGTCTTCTCTTGTCTTATAAAAGAGAACCATGTACTCCTTTTTTAATCATCTCAATAATAGGATTATTAGCCACAACTTCTAGATGGTATCAGAGCCTCCCGATCCTCCCTAACCCTGATCCCTTCCCATCAACCTCAGCTGCCACCCCCTTTCCCTTCTCCCAAGCCGCCGCCGCCCACCCTGCCCCCCCTCCTGCTGCCGCCGACCAGCCCTCCAGCCGCCGTCACCCACCTCCCCTACCTCTCTCCCTTATGGCCCACCTCCTTCCCTCCCTTCTTCTCCACCGCAGCCCCCCCTTCTTCCTCCGTCTCCACTGCCACCGACCAGCCCTCCAGCCGTCGTCACCCACCTCCCCTACCTCTCTCCCTTACCGCCCACCACCTTCCCTCCCTTCTTCTCCACCGCAACCCCCCCCCCTTCTTCCTCCGTCTCCACCCCCCCCCGCTGCCCGCCGCCACCCCACACCCACCACTACCATCTCCCGCAGCCACAACCACCCTCTCTTCTCTCTTGTTTCTCTTCTCTAGTTCTTCGCTCACCATCTAGTTCGGCTACAGGCTTCTGCTCGTCTCCGTACGCCCTTCCGAAGAAGCTTACGTACAGCCCGTGTCTTTTCCAATTCTGGCACGTTGAAGGCGTAAAACCGGCCTTTCGCTTCTGTCTGCCTACGCCTCATGGTGGAGTGATCTTTTCTCCATGGTGGCGTAGGTTTCTTACATCTTTATCTGCCCCGTGAGGGTCTTCTGAGGTCCATGTGGATCTCCTACTTACTACGTCTACTAGTCCATGTGGTGGACTCCTGCTACTGACTACTGCTACTACTGATCCTTGTTGTGCCCGTGCTACTATTCTGCTCTGGTCTGATGGCGACTCCAGATCTCCCACGCACCCTCTGTGTTACTACGGTGAAATTGGACAGCTCCAACTATCACCTATGAGCTGCCTCCTTTGAGTTGTATGTTAAATCCCAAGGTCGCTATTCTCATCTGACTACAAAAGGTCTGTCTCTTCCTGCTCCTGATGCTAACGAGAAGATGAAACAAGCCTATGATCTCTGGTCCAAGGAGGACTATAGGGTCATGACATGGATGGTCAACAGCGCTGAAGTCAAGATCAGTCAGTCCCTACTCCGTCTTCATATAGCCAAAGAAATGTGGGAGCAACTCTCCCATGTTTACTCGCACCAACAGAATCCTAAGAAGGTCTTTGAGATCTTCAAACAGCTTGCCAAACATGAGTATTCTGCTACTGACTCCGTCGAGGATTACTACAACTCTTGTTGTGTCCTCTGGGATGAGTTCCAGGTGTATCATCCTCTTTCTACTGACATTGATGAACTTAATCGACAGTGGAACGAACTTATGTTAGTTCAGTTCCTCGCGGGCCTACCTGCTTCCTTTATTGGTGTTGTGGACCAAATTCTCTCCAGCGACCCTTTACCCACTCTCCGCGATGTGCTCAAAAGGGTCCAGCGCTTACCTTCTGTGTCCCAGTCCATGCCTGACTCTTCTGATGGGGCAGCCCTCGCTGTCCGCTCTGATGATTCATTTCGTGGTCGCGGTCGTGGCAGAGGTCGTGGCCACGGAGGACGTTCTTCTGCTCCTAGCCGTGGCTCTGGAGTTGATCCTGTTGAGTCCCGCTACTGCACTCACTGCAAGCGCACCAACCATACTGAAGATCGTTGTTGGATCAAATACGGCAAACCTGACTGGGCCAATAAAGTGACTTCTGACCAGACTGAACCTGCTCCACCAACAGCTGACTGGATCCGCTCGAAATTTGAAAAACTGCTTCAAGCTCGCTTGGCTTCCTCTACTGATGCTTCAAATGATGGCAGCGCCGCCCTTCTGACCCAGACCGGTAAACCTTCATGGGTGATTGACTCTGGTGCGACCTCTCATATTTCTAGCAATCCTACTTTATTCTCTAAATTGCACAAGACATCTTTTATACCGCCTGTTACTTTAGCTGATGGCTCTAAATCGCCGGTTACTGGAATTGGTGATATAAGTTCTACTGGTAGTCTGCCACTGCAGTCCGCTCTTTATGTCCCTAAGTTTCCCCTTAATTTACTATCTGTCAGTAAAGCTGTAAAGAGCCTTCGTTGCTCCAATAAGTTTGATCCGGATGGTGTTCTATTTCAGGATCTGCGCACGAGGATGACGATTGGTTCAGGCCATGAGGGACCGGATGGACTCTACTACTTGGACGATCCGAAGCCAGCTGCATATTTGACATCATCCGTGGCCGACATTCAGTGGCATTATAGATTGGGACATCCCTCTGCTGCAAAATTAAAAGCTTTATTACCTGATGTAGTTAGTTCTGTTTTTCATTGTGAGACATGCCAGCTTGGCAAGCAAACTCGTGCTACTTTTTCACCAAAATTTTGCATTAGTTCTAAAGCTATCTTCGATATTATACATGCTGATGTTTGGAGTCCATGTGCTGTGATGAGTACCTCTGGTTTTAAATATTTTCTGAGCTTCATTGATGATTTCTCTAGAGCAACCTGGCTGTTTTTACTGAAAGATAGATCTACCATTCTTGAGAAAATTACTGACTTCTTTGCTGAAATCCGTACCCAGTTTGCTAAGCCCATTAAAATTTTGCGCACTGACAATGCTTTAGAGTTTATGCAAGCCTCTGTTAGTAGTTTTTGTCGTCGCCAGGGCACCATCCACCAAACTTCCTGTGCCTATACCCCACAACAAAACGGTGTCGCTGAACGCAAAAACCGTCATCTCCTTGAAGTTGCGCGTACCCTTCTTTTTCACTACCATGTTCCTCAGTCTTTTTGGCCCGAGGCAATATCTACTGCTTGCTACCTCATTAATCGTATGCCATCCTCTGTGCTCGGCAATAAGATTCCATATCAGGTCTTGTTTCCTGATGCATCTCTTTTCTCTGTGCCTCCTCGTATCTTTGGGAGCACGTGTTTTGTTAAAAATCTCCGACCTGGCCTTACCAAATTGGATCCTAGAGCAACTAAGTGTGTTTTCTTGGGATACTCTCGCACTCAAAAAGGGTATCGATGCTATGATCCTGTTTCTAAAAAGTGGTTTGTCTCTGCGGATGTAGTATTCTTTGAGCACATGCCTTTCTATTCTCCGGTTGGTTCTGCACTCACATCGGATTTACTGGTTGATACGCCTTTACCGGTTGTGGATGATTTGACTGATAATTTTGATACTGCCTCCCCACCTGAAAAGCCTCCTCTGCAAGTGTATCATAGAAGACAGAAGCCGACAACTCCCTCTATGGCCTCTCCATCGTCTTCATCCTCTGTGCCAGATCAAACACCTCCGCAGGTATTTTCTGACCTTGATCTCCCTATTAGCCTGAGAAAAGGGACACGGACTTGTACTCAGCATCCCATTGGAAATTTTTGTTCTACTGATAATCTTGGTGCTAATTTTGCTAATTTTACTACGGCCCTTTCTGCTATATCTGTACCTAAAACTGCTGCTCAGGCCATTAAAAGTCCTGCATGGTGTCAGGCTATGGATATCGAAATGCAGGCGCTCACTGAGCGCAATACATGGCAACTTGTTGATCCACCTGCTGATTGCTCTCCTGTTGGTTGTCGCTGGGTCTACACGGTCAAGTATCAACCGGATGGAACTGTTGAACGACTTAAGGCGAGACTAGTGGCTAAAGGCTATACACAGACCTATGGGGTCGACTACTTTGAGACTTTCTCTCCGGTGGCACGGTTGAACTCTGTGAGAATTCTTATTTTTGTTGCTATTAATTCTGACTGGCCTCTGTATCAGCTTGATGTCAAGAATGCTTTCATGTATGGTGACCTTCATGAAGAAGTCTACATATCACAACCCCCTGGTTTTGTTGCTCAGGGGGAGTCCTCTAAAGTATGTAGACTGAAAAAGGCGATCTATGGCTTGAAACAGAGTCCCAGAGCTTGGTTCGATAAATTAAGCACTATTCTTCAGAATTTTTCTTTCAAGCGCTCCCAGTCTGATCACTCAGTCTTTGTCAAGAATACTCCTGCTGGCATTATTATTCTCATTATTTATGTTGATGATATTATCCTCTCAGGAAGTGATCTTGCTGGTATTCAGTCCACCAAGCACTATCTGGAAAAACATTTCGTCACTAAAGATCTTGGATCTCTTCGGTATTTTCTTGGGATAGAGGTGTCCCGGTCTTCTTCTGGCCTCTGCTTATCTCAACGCAAGTATGTTCTGGATCTACTATCTGAAAGTGGACTTCTAGGTGCTAAGCCTGCTAGCACACCTCTGGATCCGAACACCGACTGGGATGATGAGAATTCTCCTGCCTATCCTGACAATCATCAATATCGAAGAATGGTCGGTAAACTCATCTATCTTACTGTTACACGGGCTGATATTACTGTTGTTGTTGGATTGGTTAGTCGTTACCTAGATAAGCCTCGACAATGTCATTGGGACGCTGTCTGTCATATTCTGAAATATCTAAAAAGTTCTCCTGGAAAAGGCCTGCTTTACAAGAAACATGGCCACTGCAAACTTCTTGGCTATTCTGATTCTGATTACGCTGGCAGCAAGGTTGACCGTCGCTCTACTTCTGGCTACTGCACGTTTGTGGGAGGCAACCTTGTCACTTGGCGAAGCAAGAAGCAGTCTGTAGTTGCTCGCTCAAGTGCTGAAGCTGAATATCGTGCCATGGCGCACACTACCTGTGAACTGTTCTGGATTAGGAGCTTACTGAAGGACTTTGGTATCTCTGACTCGTCTCCTATTCTAATGTATTGTAACAACAAAGCAGCTACATTCATTGCCAGTAACCCTACTTTCCATGAGAGGACCAAGCACATTGAGGTGGATTGTCATTTTGTCCGCGAAGCTGTTCTCTCTGGCCAGGTCTCTACTCCCTACATTCATACGACTGATCAGGTGGCTGACATCTTCACAAAGATTCTACCAAAGACAAGGTTCACTGCTATGACATCCAAGCTGGGCATGATAGACATCTACGCTCCAGCTTGAGGGGGAGTATTAGTATATAGACTTTCCTGTATTTTTTTACTTAGTCTATTTTTCTCTTTACTGTGTTATTCTTGTGTTTTGTTTTATCCCACATGGGTTATCTCTAAATCCTGTGGTCTTCTCTTGTCTTATAAAAGAGAACCTTGTACTCCTTTTTTAATCATCTCAATAATAGGATTATTAGCCACAACTTCTAGAAAACCCATGGACCGTATATCAGCAAGAGCGGAAAATGCAGCATTTGTGGTTCAAGCCAAACTGTATACGGTCCAGCTACATTGTAATTTGGCATGCAGCCTGATTTACATTCCAACTAGTAATTGAATAGGGTCCATCCAGACCGTAAACACAGCCTAGACAAATCTAGGTGACATTGGAACTTCGGCAATGGGTCATGTTCTTATAAATAGACCTCTCCAACTCATCTCAAACATGAAGAGAAACAAAGAGACATTGAGAGAGGTTTTTCGAAGACCTAAAGCCAGAGATAGACCTAGGGTTTCCCTTAGGATTTCAAGCCTTCAAGAGCTTCTCTCGAAACAACTGTCTTCTTCCACAGTTCGCTTTCGAGTGTGAAAAGGGAATGGATTCTTCTTCTCCCTTGTGTAATCATCCTCTCTGTAAGTTCTCTATCGATAATATCATCTTCACTGGCATTGAGAATTTTCCTAACCACTATAACTCTTGACTTTGTGGTTGCTTGCTTGATGTGTTGCTGATCTTCATTGTACATAGTCAGATTGAATTGCTCAATCTCACGCTTCCGCATCTCATAGCAAGCTCGTTTGACCCTATTGCTTGGGTCTCCCATCACCACCATATCCCAATATATAGTATCTTACACGAAGTAACTACATCCTTATATTCTAACTCAACACTAGATTTTGCTACCACTATTTGCTTCTTGCTTTTCCAAGACACCAGATTTTTGCCCTCAAACGCACATCATATACATATGAACCTGCATACCTTTCATATGGAAAATCTTTGGTTTTTCATATTATTGTGATTCTTATATATGATGCCTTAACTTGGAGTTTTTTTCAGATTTTATAGAATACATATTACTACCTCTAGATGGCATGAACAAGGTTCTTTGTAAACAGACTAACAACTTTGGTAAAAAAAAACAATGCCAGGTTTTGTCATTGTCAATTAATCCAGCTTGCCCACAAGTCTTCTTATATCTTCATGAGTCTTAAACAGGATCTATGTTCTACATACAATTTGATCTTCTAGTTTGTCTCCTTGATCTCAATTCCTTCAAGTCCAGGGTACATTTGCATTGATTATAATAATAATAAATCCAAACACTTTGCAACCAGTTAGATAGCATCTTAAACTCTCAAGAAAAGATCCATTTGATGATCCAGACATCTATAGAGAACCTTTCCATCTTCGGGTTGCATATTGGCATCTCGAAGCAAAATACGGTAGGTATATGCCCATATATGGTCATGATGCACCTGAACGTGGAGACCATATTGTGAATAGCAAGAAATACAGTTAACACATGTGAGTGTGTACGTTAAAATCTAACAATTATTTAGCAACAATAGTATATGGTAAGATTGAGTCACAATCCTCAATGAGTCTCTAACCAGTTGGAGCGTGTTTGATGGACGCCATTCTTATATATGGACCCTTGACCCACGTCCGACGAAGAGCTAAAGTCAAGGACGGATCTAGGGTTTTTAAGCCTCATTGAGCTCAACTTGGCTTTCGGGTGTATGGGGATCAGGTACTTCTTTCTCTCTTCCAAAACCATCCTCTATATGAATCTTTTCATCACTAATATCATCTCAACCAGTGGACGTAGGGTCCATAAGGAATTGGTTGAATCGCTATAAATTCAGTTTTATAGGTGCTTGCTTGTCATTTTTGTTACTACTATAATGTGCATTTGGTTGACTTGTTTGATCTCACGCTTCCGCATCTCTGCAACAAGTTCTTTCGGGCTTTTTGTTTGGGTCTTTGACCACTCTCATCCCAAGAAATCGTATCAGAGCGAGTTCATTCACCAATTCTTCACCATGACTTAGAAGTACAACATCGAGAAAATTGATCACTTGAGAGCTTTTCTCTTTGGAAAGTCAATTACGCAATTGTCAATCTTGCCTCATACAAGGATTCTATAAATATCATCTCGGAAGGAGAAGAAATCAAAATCCATGACTGAAGAGCGAGGGAGGAGATTGATCAAAAGGTTCTTACAAGCATCTTCCTCTACTTGAAAATGGTCCCCTATGAGGTCATCCCTCTAATCATAAACAAAATTAAAAATAAAAGATGAAGTCTGTTAGAAGGTAAATGGAAGGCTAACCGATATATTGCATTTGAGAAACCCAACTATATATAGAAGGGGGAACCATACAGACTTGGACACAAATCCTAATGGGCCAAAACACTTAGGCCATTTACTAGCTAGCTAGTAAAACAATTAAACACTCCCCCCTCAAGATGGAGGATGGGTGAAAGACATGTCCAACTTACCAAGACAAACATAAAAGAAAGGCATACAAGATAAAAAGTCCACATACAAAAAGTTTGATCTCCCTCTTAATTTCATAATACAAATGTTCAAACACCCCCCCATGAGAAGACAAACAAGATAAGTAGCAAGCAAGTCTTCCCGCCCCTATAGTAGATAGTATGAAGGTAACTAGTAGCAGATAAGGTGATTCCCCCTTGAAGCACATAGCAGTAAAGCCAAAGTCGATAGTGGAAGTGTCTCCCAATAATATGAAGTAGCATCTGGAGCACCAAATGATAGGTGTGCAGTGGTGTTCATCTCAGTTGCTAACATAGCAGTCCATAGTGTGTTGGATCACATTCCAAGAGAGTGTTGGGTCACAGCAACAATAATCGACGTGCACAAGGAACAGACAAAGAGTCAATGTGCAATAAAGCACGGACAAGCCAGAGAGTGTTAAAACACAGCAGCAGAAAGTTGACATGCGGAAGGACAAAGTCAACGTGCAAATAAAGCACGGTCAAATAGCAAAATAGTAGAGATGATGTAGCCAGATTGAATAACCAAATGCTCAAATCAATAGATGAAAAAAAACTTCAGGATGTGTATAGTAGCATAAATGAAGATCTAGATACCAGAGTCTCCAAGAAACTTATAGCAACAAACATAATTTAAGATACAAATATCCATAGTATAAGTCCACAAGCACTCTAAGAAGTACATATAGTAACAATGAAGATCCACAAATATATATAGAGCAGCAAAAGATCATCATAGATGGTTCCTCGCTTTCATGTTTGCAATAACTTGCACATTCATTGGTTCCTCGTTTTCATCTGTGGCTTAAATGTTGTTGGACGAAGAAAGTTTAATTGATGCACAATATCAAGAAATGTGGAAAAACAATACAAACAATAGCAAGCGTTGTGGGAACAGAGAACCCTCACCAAAATCTATTTTAAATAGAGCAGTATGCAACATTGGCTGAAATAAAGCAACCAGACTTGGATTTCAAATCCTTAAATGGTGCCTTGATATGAAGTCCTTATCAAAATATTGGTCCCTGACATGAGGTAATCAAGATGGACCTTACAGATATGTTGAAATATTATGATGTTGTAGGAGGCATCAACAAGCATGTAAGAAGTGGAATATCATTGTCCATCAACCAACAGAAGGCCATTAGTCACGTAAGCTATCATCGTCAACTTTATCATTATTTGTATATATATTTTCTTGGCTTTATTTTACCTTTATTATGGTGTTATGGGCATTTGTTTACTACTAACCCATTAGCCTTTTTCCTTATTCTACAATATTCCTGTTTCTAGATTATTCTTACTCTCTCCTATATAAGAGAGTCTCTTGTAAGTATTTTACTCATCTAATACAAACCATCTTTTATATTTTAGATGGTATCAGAGCGTGATCCATCTTGAGACCCTCCCATCTCAACCCTAATCACTCATGCCTCCTTAAACCCTTTCTTTCTCCTCCCTCCCTTCTTCCTCCCAATCCGCCACCGCCACCCACCGCATCACCCACCCACACTGCAACCTACCCACCCACAGCCCGCTGCCCCGCCCGCCACCTCCACCTGCTCCATCCCCTCCCTCCGCCTCCACCTCTCTCCCTTCCCACAGCCACCACCCCCCTCCCACAACCGCCGCCAACCCCCCCACTCCCCACCGTCATCGACCCCCCCCCACCATCTCCTTACCCCCCACGTAACCACCTGTTGTTGTCCTCTCTCTCCCATCCATCCTCTTTCCCCTTCTCTACTTCCTTTTCTCCTTCACCCACCATCCTTTCCTCCGTCTAGCCGCCACCACCACCACCACTCGTTTCCTTTTCGACTCGCATCTGCACCTCTTCAGTAACTTTCTAGTCATAGCACGTTGAAGGTGTAACCGGATCTTGCTCTTTCTCTGCCTACGCCTCATGGTGGAGTAAGTTTTTCCTCCATGTTGGCGTAGGTTTTCTATATCTATTGCTGCCCCATCGTGGGTTTCTGGGGTCTGATGCATCAGATCTCCTTTTGCTATCGTTTGCCCATGTACGAGTGTTTTTAGATCTGCCCATGTGCTGGGTTTCTGCTACTTTCGTCTGCTATGTGCATGTTGTTGCTACGTGCCTGTTGATCTGTCTGCTGACTGCTACGTGACTCTTGCCTGTCATTCTTGTCTGCCTTGTCGTCCTGCATTCTGTGACCCCCATGGTGTCCTCAAATCCGCTTACCAATCTCTGTGTGACGACTACCGAGTTGGACGGCTCCAACTATCACACGTGGACAACCTCCTTTGAACTCTATGTCAAAGCTCAGGGGTGCTATTCCCATCTTTCTACTAAAAATCCGGAGGAACCGACTGCTATTGCTGATGACAAGACTAAACAGGCCTATGACATGTGGTCCAAGGACGACTCTGGAGTTATGACCTTGATGGTCAACAGTGTTGAACCCAAAATCAGCCAATCCCTTCTGCGCCTGCGCACGGCTAAGGGTATGTGGGATCAACTATCCCACATCTATTCTCATCAACAGAATCCCAAGAAGGTGTTTGATATTTTCAAACACCTGTCCAAGAAGGAGTATTCGACCTCAGATGCTATTGAAGATTACTACAATCAGTGTTGTGCCCTCTGGGTTGAGTTCGAGGTTTATCATCCGCTATCTTCAGATATTAAGGAAGCACAAAGACAACGAAATGAACTACAACTTGTCCAATTCCTAGTTGGCCTACCACCCTCCTTTACGGGTGTAGTTGATCAGATTCTCTCCAGTGACCGGTTGCCCACCTTACGCGATGTTCTGAAACGTGTGCAGCGCTTGCCTTCTGTCTCTCAGGCAACTCCTAAAATGTCTGATAATGCTGCTCTTGTTGTTCGTTCTGGTGATTCCTTTTGTGGACGTGGTTGCGGTCATGGTCGTGGTCGAGGCAGCTCAACTCCTGGTGTTTGGTCGTGGTTCGTACTCCTCTGGCTCTGACTCCTCTACTGAACCACGTTACTGCAATTTTTGCAAGCGCAACAATCATACTAAAGATCGTTGTTGGATCAAGCACGGCAAACCTGCTTGGGCAAATCAAGTTTCTTCAGACCAGTCTGACACCTCTGCCTCTACGTCTGCCCAACCATATGTTGATTGGATCCGATCTGAGGTTGAGAAATTGCTTCAAGCACGCTTGGCCTACTCTGCTGAGACTTCCACTGCTGGTGGTTTTGCTCTTCTAACGCAATCTGCTCCTCTAGCACAATCTAGTAAACATAAATGGGTTATTGACTCTGGTGCCACTTCTCATATTACTGGCAATCGGTCTTTATTTTCTACCTTACATAAAATTGTTCCTATTCCGCCAGTCACATTAGTTGATGGTTCTCAAACACCTTTTTCGGGTTAGGGAATATCTAAACTGCTGGTTGTCTTATTTTGAACTCAACACTTTTTGTTCCTAAATTTCCTATCAACTTGTTATTTGTGAGTAGAACTATTAAGAGCCTATAATTCTCAATTACTTTTGACCCGGATGGCATTATCTTTCAGGATCTGCGCACGAGGATGAAGATTGGTTCGGGCCATGAGGGAACATACGGACTATACTATTTGGATGCACCAAAGACAAAGGCTTACCTGACTACTTCTGTGACTGACATTCAGTGGCACTACCGCTTGGGGCACCCTTCACCAGCAAAATTGAAGCATTTATTACCTGACATTTCTGAGTCAGTTTTTCATTGTGAGACATGCCAGTTAGGGAAACAAACTCAATCTACTTTTACTAAGAAAAATTGTATTAGCTCAAAAGAATCATTTGATATTGTACACGCTGATATTTGGGGCTCGTGCTCTGCTACTAGTATTTCTAGATTTTGGTACTTTGAGTTTTATTGATGATTTTTCTAGAACCACCTGGTTGTTTTTGTTAAAAGACAAATCTCATATAGTTGACACTATTACAACTTTCTTAGCAGAGATATGTACCCAGTTCGGTAAACCCATTAAAATCTTTCGAACTGATAATGCCCTTGAATTCATGCAAAAGTCAGTCAATCTATTTTGTACCAAAATGGGCACTATTCACCAAACCTCTTGTGCATATACACCCCAATAGAACGTCATTGTTGAGCGCAAGAATCGATACCTTCTTGAGGTTGTGTACTCCTCTTTCATTATCATGTTCCCCATATTTTTTGGCCAGAAGTTGTTTCCACTGGATGTTATCTTAATAACCGCATGCCATCTTCTGTTCTTGGCAATCAAGTGTCTTTTCAGATTCTTTACCCTGATGCTCCTTTGTTCACCGTACCTCGTATTTTTGGGAGTACATGCTTCGTGAAAATTATGTGTCCTGGCCTTACTAAATTGGGCCCTCGTGCTACCAAATGTATTTTCCTGGGGTACTCTCGGACATAAAAAGGGTACCGTTGCTTTGACCCGCTTACTAAGAAATGGATGGTTTGGACTGATGTTGTCTTTTTTTAACATATGTCGTCTACTCTTCTGTTGGGTCTGCCTTGACGTCTGACTTACTGTTGGAAACACCTTTACCTTTGCTCGTTGATACTACCACATCAGATAATACAGTTGCACCTGCTCCTTTAAAAGTCTACCAAAGAAGACTGAAGGCACCCATTCCCTCTATGGCCCAACCAAGTCTTCCAACCTCTTCAGCAGATCAGCACCATCTCAGGTATTTTCTGATTTAGAGATTCCTATCAGCTTACGCAAGGGCACTCGCTCTTGCGTGCAACATCCTATTGGGAACTTTTGCACTACTGCTAATCTGGGAAATAATTTTGCAAATTTCACTTCTGCTTTATGTGTTGTTACGATTCCTAAGAATGTTGCTCATGCACTCCAGCATCCAACATGGCGTCAAGCCATGGAAACTGAAATGCAGGCCCTCACTGATAGACATGCTTAGGATTCGGTTGATGCACCCCCTGGTTGATCACCAGTTGGTTGCAGGTGGATTTTCATAGTCAAATATCAACCAGATGGTACTATTGAACAGCTCAAAGCTCGCCTGGTAGCCAAAGGCTACACACAGACATATAGGGTTGATTATTTCGAGACTTTCCCTCTTGTGGCTCGGTTAAATTCTTTTCGTATCCTTATCTATGTGGCCCTAAATTCTGATTGGCCTTTATTTCAACTAGATGTTAAAAATGCATTCCTGTATGGTGACCTGCATGAGGAGGTTTACATGGAGCAACCTCCTGGCTTTGAGAGTCAGGGGGAGTTTTCCAAAGTGTGTCGCCTTCGCAAAGCAAATTATGACCTTAAGCAAAGTCCTCAAGCCTGGTTTGACAAGCTTAGCTCTATTCTTCAGAATTTTGACTTTCGACGCTCTCAGTCTGATCACTCAGTGTTTGTTAAGAAAACTATCTCTAGTCTTGTAGTTTTCATTGTCTATGTTGATGACATTATCTTATCGGGAAGTGACTACGCAAGCATCCAGGCTACTAAGACATACTTGAAAAAGCACTTTATTACCAAAGACTTAGGCAAACTGAGGTATATTTTGGGCATTGAAGTCTCTCATACATCCTCTGGTCTATGTTTGTCTCAGCGTAAGTATGTTTTAGATCTTCTATCAGAGACAGGAATGCTTGGGGCTAAGCCAGCTAATACACCCTTTGATCCCAACACTAACTGGGATGACGACACTTCTCCTCCTTATCCTGACCATCATCAGTATCGCAAAATGGTTGGAAAACTCATCTACCTTACCGTCATTAGGGTTGATATCACTTCTGATGTTGGTCTCGTAAGTAGATATCTGGATAAGCCCCACCAATGCCATTGGGATGTTGTCTGCCATATTCTGAAGTATTTGAAAAGTTCTCCTGGCAAGGGCATGCTGTATAAGAAACATGGCCATTGTAATCTTATTGGCTACTCCGATTCTGATTATGCTGAGAGTAAGATAGATCGTCGATCTACTTCTGGATACTGCACTTTTGTAGGTGGTAACTTGGTAACTTGGCGAAGCAAGAAGCAAACTGTAGTTGCTCGCTCAAGTGTTGAAGCAGAGTATCGAGCCATGGCTCACACCACTTGTGAGCTTTTTTGGGTACGCAGTCTTCTGCGAGAATTTGGTATTTCTGTTGCTCCATCCATTCCAATGCACTGTGACAACAAAGCTTCTATCTTCATTGCCAACAATCCCACCTTCCATTAACGCACCAAACACATTGAAGTTGATTGCCATTTCGTTCGGGAGGTTGTCTTATCTGGTCAGATTTCTACTCCTTATACACCAACTGCAGATCAGGTTGCAGATATTTTCACCAAAATTCTTCCGAAGACCAAGTTTACTACACTAATGGCCAAGTTGGGCATGATTGACATCTACGCTCCAGCTTGAGGGGGAGTATTAGTATATATATTTTAGGCTTTATTTTACCTTTATTAGGTGTTATGGGCCTTTGTTTATTAGCCCATTAGCCTTTTTCCTTATTCTAGAATATTCATGTTTCTAGATTATTCTTACTCTCTCCTATATAAGAGAGTCTCTTGTAAGTGTTTTTACTCATCTAATACAAACCATCTTTTATATTATAGAACATATTTGAATAAAATACCTTTGTCCAAGCCGCTCTCATTGCAGAAAGGATTGTAGTGCATGTGCCACTGGGTAAAATATTTGTTGAGTGAAAATCGACATTGATACCAAAGATGTCGCGCTAACTTCCACAAACATATTAATGGACACTTGGAAGGTCTTAGAGCACACTACTTTGAGGACGTCTGGTTTACCATCAAGCGACATGCTACAAAGGACGTGCCAGAAAGGAAGTGAACTCCACTCCGATGTGACGCACAGGAAAAGCAACAATTCAGGTCACTTCACAACCTCCTAGACTGCAACGATCAGTAAGAGCGCCATCATGTGTACTAGGCACTCACACACCAAATAGAGGAGGGAGTGAGGTGCTCGTTGCCCATAAAACAAGGGCGCAAACATCAATCATGCAAGTGTAGAGGAAATCAACGGTGCTAGCTGGGGGGTAGAAGCGAGCAATAGCTAGAGGACTTGTTGGGTCAATGGGAGGGGCAGTTCAATAATAGCGGGGTGGCCTAGAAGCAGCAATGGCAAGAACAAAAAGAGGCAGGGATCGGAACGACCATGTCTTGGGGAAGATGGTGTTGTTGCATGCTAGACGTAAGATAATCTCACTGAGGTCTGCAGGCGGTACACAAGATAAAGTGACCGCTGTCGGTTCAGAGTCTCTCCTTTTTTATCTTTTGACGACTAGGTTTCGGATCCTTGCTCTGATACTATGTCAGAAAGTAAATAGAAGGCTAATAGATATATTGGATTAAAGAAACCCTGCTCCTATATATAGGAGAAGGGAGAAGCGTACAAACTTGGACACAAACCCTAATGGGTCAAAACACACAGGCCTATTTACTAAGTAACTAGTCAAGTAATTAACTAAATAATCCTCAACAAAGTCCATTGCTAACAAGCATATGTTCAAGAAGTGCTTCTTCAATGCTTCACATGGAAGGTGTTCCTAGACGAAGCTTCTCAATGAATTCAAAAAAAAACTTCAAGCCTCGGGCAGATCAATGAGAAAATACTAGACATGGATCAAGCAACTTCATTGTTTTTGCACCCTTCCACCATCCTATAAGAATTTCCTAGGCATGATGATTTTTCAGAGTCAATGACTGTCTCACTCCAACAAGTCAAAATGACCTTGATGTCTTAGGCAAAGTTAGAGAAGGATCTTGCTTCACAGTAGTATCCACATGACAAAAGACTTTGAAGATTTGAAGTAACGAACAAGTCAAAGTCACATCAGTCAAAAAGGTAGAATTGGTGCAAAAAGATTGGTGATGCCTGGAATGAATGCTACATTGGAAAAAAAGCAAAATCATGAAAACTTCAATGATAATGTGGCTCGTCCAAAGGTGGCTCATGGAGATTCTAAAGTTGAGGGCTAGATCTTGCTCCATCGCCATCCTTGTCTACAAGAATGATTAGGATCTTGATTCAGCATGCACTTACCATATGACTGAGTTTAATGATTATTTATGTAACTATGAGTCTCATCAAGGTAGAGATATCCTTATTGGATGATGATCGTCCTTGTAAGAAAATTGTTGTTGACATGGTGAAGATCAAGATGTTTCCAGATGAAGTTGGGAAATGTTGGGCGTTAGACATGTTGTCGGGTTGAAGAAAAATCTTGTCTCATTACACACAGTTGAAGACAGACTACAAGTTAACTGGTTAAAATGTAGAAGTATGGACATTCTCAAAGGTGATTGGGTCCACATAAAGGTGGTGAGAAATTGACCCAGATTATATGTCTTGCAAGATCAAGCTATCTCAAACTCCGTAGCGATTCAAACTTCTTTTAAAGACACTAGAAGGCTATAAAAAATGCATTTGGACACGTCTAAGAAAGGGATAACTCCTCTCTTACCAGTTGTTTTGTGGAAAAATCATCAAAAAGCTTGATTTTTGCAAGCATTGTATTCTGGGGAAGGCCAATAACAATAAATTGAGATGATGGTTCACTTTTCTAAAGATGCTTTGGATTTTTTTCACTTTGATCTATGGGGTCCTTCTCGTGTCCTTCCAAAGGCGGTGTTAAATACATGATGACCTTCATTGTTGATTGCACAAGTTTTGCGTCAATTTCCTCAAAAGAAAGAACGAGGCAATCTCATATGAGAGGCAATGGAAGGCTCTTACTGAGAATCAAATCGGTAAGAGCATAAAGTCTTTACAAAGTGATAATGACGTAGAATTTTGTCCTAAGGAGTTCAATATTTCTGCAACGATCATAGCATCAAAAGATATTGCATAGTGCTTTACACACCCCACAAAATGGTGTCACAAAAATAATAAACAAAATGTTGTTAGAAAAGGACGGATGCATGATTCTCAATTTTAGCTTAGACAAATCCTTTAGGCTGAAGCTATATCAAATTCTTTTTATTTGGTGAGCCGGTCTCTATCATCTTTCATCAATTTCAAGATCCCTAAAGAAGTTTGGTTTGGAAAACACGTTGATTGCTCAAATCTACGCATATTCGGTTGCCCTATTTGTGCTAATCTGGCTTTGATGCAGTCACATTAGAACATAGAGCTATTTAATTCATATTCCTTGGTCATATGCTTCCAGGGTGAAAGTATAATATCTTTGGTGTAAGGATCCTACTTCACTGTGTTCCGTGGTAGATCAAAACGCTACTTTTAATGAATCTACCATGTATATTGTGCAAGATATGCATAGTTCTTCTCATATGGGGTTTTACCAGGTATCTGCAACAGGTTTAGATCAAAGAATATGGTGGCTCACTGGTTGTTGAGGTTTCTCTTCTAAGCCATTCAATTCAATGCCTACTAAAAATGGAGAAAATTCTAGAGGAACCTTACAATATAGTGAAAGGTAAAGACAAATGAAACATTAAACCACTCTAAAGTTGCAGCTTTGGTGACTCCATGGTACATCTACCATTTCGACCAAAGTTGTTGATGTGGATATTGGTGATAATATCCACTACTTTCCTTGATGTAGTGGTAGGTCTAGATGCTCTGCAATGGATTGTTGTAATGAAATGATGAATGTTTTTAAAAAACAAACTTCGGAGTCGGTGGTACCTCCAATGGCAAGAGTGTAGTCGGTTGCAAGTGGGTCAACAAGAAGAAAGAACGTGATAGATACAAGGCACACCTTGTTGCAAAAGGCTGCATTAAAATTGAAAGCATTGATTAGAATGAAATCTTCTCATCCTTCATCAAGCACAATTCAAAATGGGTGCTTCTTTCTTTGGTAGCTGTCTTAGACCTAGAGTTGTAGTAGCTTGATGTAAAGATGTTGTTTTTGCGTAGTGAACTAGAAAAAAAGCTTTACATGCAACAGCCAAAGTGTTTTGAAGATAAAGAGAACCATGTGTGCTTGCTTGAGAGGTTTCTCTATGGGCTGAAGCAATCTCCTAGGCAATGGCTAAAGGATATTTGGTTCTTTCATGAATGAATTTTTCAAGTGTATTAATCACGCTTTTGTCTACCATATAGAGTTTGCCTATTGTTATATGTAAATTATATGCTCATTGCTTCTAGACAATGCATCTGAGATTGACAACGTATTATCTCTTCTCAATGAAGAATTTGAGATGAAAGACCTAGGTGAAGCTGAAAAGATTCCTTCCATGGAGATTCATGATCGAAAGATAAAAGACATATCCGAGAGCAAGAGAAGTATAAATGATTATTTACAGGCTCCACACGTAAGATGTGAAACCTCTGTCAACTCCATTGGCAGCTCACTTTTGTTTATCGCAGTTGGAACCTCCACAGTCTATGAAGAAGAGAAAGTGATGGCACATGTAACTTACTTCAGTGTCTTTGATAGCATCATGTATGATATGGTTTGCACCACACCATACATTACTTACGCAGCCAGTGTGGTTAGTCATTACGTAGCCCATCCTGGCAAGGCATATTGACAGGCAGTTGAGTGGATTCAAAGGTATTTGAAGGGACTCAAATACATGCTAGGACCATATGCATACATGATTCACTTGACCATATATTGCAGACAACAAGAAATACAATCAGGACATCCAGTTATATACGGTTAAACCTAACTGCATTTTAGCAATAGCCACTTCGACGGTCAAGACACTTGACCGTATACGGTCCAATATCGTTGTCCTAGATGAGTCTGAGTCTAATTGGAATGTCGTTTATGGGGCCAATTCTTATATATAGACCTCAAACTCGTCCTAAACATGATGAGACTTAACTTATCAGACCTAAATTTTCCCTAGTTTACCCTATATTTACCTAAATGAAACCTAATTTGGCCTAAATCAGACCTAATTTTGCATAAGATGACGTAAATAGACCTTGTTTCCCATAATTTACCCTATATTGACCTAAATGAGACCAAATTTGGCCAAATCAAACCTATTTTTCCCATATCAGATGTATTTCCTTCAAATTTGACCTATTTCCCCCAAATCAGACCTAATTTGTTAAAATTTGACCCGATTTGGCATAAATCAGACCTAATGACCTAGTCAGTTACTTCCCCTAATTCACCCAATATTGACTAAAATGAGACCCAATTTAGCCAAATCAGACCTAATTTCCGCAAATCAGACATTACCCCCAAATCAGACATGTTTTCCCCACACCAAACCTAACTATGGCCTAGATCAAACCTATTTCAACCATAAAATGAATCGAGGTGATCAAAATGAACTAAATTGAGACCTAACTCATGCTTATGTAGCCTTTAATTGGCTTAAATTGAGCCTAAAAGACCTCAGGTGCCCACTTAAGAGGTAAGACACCTCGTTTGAGGCGTGGTACCTAGCGCCTAGGGGTCCTAGGTGAGCGCCTTGATAACTAAGCCTTCACCGGTCATCTTTTGTGTCTTTATGGCTTTTATAGAACAAGAATCAAGCAAAAAGGTTATGGTTACTTGAAAAGAACAAGTTCATTTACTAATGGAAACAAGATAGAAAGAAAATCTTGGGATTTGAAGATCAGATTCAAGAGTAACTTTGGGTAAAGAAGAGATAGTTCTAGTGTGGTGGACATCAAACGTACTATGATATGCAAGTGTGGCATAGGAAAATGAAGGCTTCTCGGTGTAGGGAAGAACTAGAAAGTGTACATGTGATATGATTTGTGGCATCCAAATCAAGTATCCAAGATGGTATCACTACGTTCGTTTGGGAGGCATAAGTAATACAATTTACTTAGAGACCCACACAGATCTATATACAGTATACAGACCCTTGACGTTATATGTAAAAGATAAAAAATAAACATGAGGAATTGAGGATGAATGTCAGGTCTATACAAAAAAAAGAATGAATTTCAAAACATAGTATTCTTCTGGACGACCAATCTTAAGATAAACTACATACTTGCCCTTGAAGAAAGGAAGTAATCGAGGTCATTTATGGGTCACACAAACTTTTGACTAAAGTTGCTCGCAAGAAAAGTTGAGGGCGTGAGTCAAACATATATGGAACAGCATCTACATCTAAGTTTGATAAACAGATGTCAATCACATACACTTGGGCTACCTATTAGTTCTCTATAAACATTATCTAGTCATATGTCAGATGTGCAATCAGAGATCACATATATCAAATTGAGAAGCGCCATTGAAGATCATTGTATCAGTTGAAGTAAAAAATAAATTCTTGTGGCAGTCATTATATTCCGGCATGCTCTTCAAGCTAGACATAACCATTACAGTTTTGAGTCTGCCACAGAAAATGTTGAAACTAACATGAAAGTCCATCCTTACCTTTGTCATTAACAAAAAATATGAAGTATTAAGAAGATTTAGGTAATATTGTCAATTGTTACGCCAGGCAGAAGCCACGCAACAAGGACATCTTCTCTTGAGAATAATGATCCAGCCCAATGCTCAAACAAACACATAAGAAGCTCATTCTTATGCTTTGTGCAATACCAAATTAGAACTAAAGTTAGCATATGGTATGAATAATTCCTACACATCTCTTACTACTAAAAACATAAATACAGCCTTCAAACTTATTATACAAAGAAACCAACTTCTAAGTCTTTATTCCGACCATGTTGAGGACTAGCTACACGGTTCCTTCTTTTCATCCAAAAATTTGCAGTATTAAAAATATAATAAGAAAATTGTAAAACCAGGATCATATATAATATACCTAATGTTTTCAACAAGTAATGTGAATTAGCCAAATCATATTTTTAGTCAGAGAGGATTTAAAGTAAAAAAAAACTATATTTGAATTATACAACTACGACTACGAGCTTACAACTACAAGAGGGGATGCAGAGTTGAGTTATTACCTATAAAAACTATAAGATTGTTGATCGGTAAGCCAGTTAATGCATAAAATATGATACAAAAGTTGTTCCAATTACTTTATTTAAAAAAAAAAACTTAACGAGAGAACAAAATCAAAGTGCTAAAGATGACACAACAGATTGCAATATAGATCATTGTCAATGGTAATACAAAACTTCATATGATATAAATCACCTGGGCTGGTCGCTCTTTAGTTTTCCTTTGCAGGCAAAGACGAAGCTGATTAAATGAATCACCAACAATTTCCTTCTGATGAATAAGTTCTATCAGAGCAACTCTGCGATTCCTACTGCATATCAGAGCATTGAACTGAAACATAATGGATGCTGGGTAAGTGATTCCTAAAAAAATCCCAAATTTGTACATTAAGAGAAATTTCACATGGAATTTTGTACAGCAAACAGATGTCATTACTTAAAAATATAGTGACAATTTCATAGCTTAAGAACAAGTGCTAGTTTAATATTGAATTGCAGGTGCTATTTACATTGGTCTATATAGTTTGCAGTGCCACCATAATTAGTCAAGTTGTAATCCCAATTTCTTGGATATAGTTTCATGTGGCACCAATAACTGTCTTTTTCAAAAAAAATATTGTAATCTCTGGCTTTCCAATTGATGAATCATTATATGGTCAACGACTCAAACTAGATTTTAGTAATGAACCATTATTCGGTACAGTGATAATGATATGTGGTGAACCATACTGAGCAAAACCAATCTCCCAATCAGTATTCTGTGATCCGTATATTTGATATCAGACGATGTGAGCTATGGCAATGCTACAGAATGCAAATAGCCCAACCAAACGAATGACAAGTACATATATCACCCTGCATGCAGATTTAGATGCAATCTTCATTCCTGTTCTTAACTTCCTAGGTACACGATCACAATCCTCAACATCTAATCAGTATATGTTACAATTAGGAAGGCTGGTTATCAACTTATTACTAAACAACTTATGCTTGACCTGACATCTGAATTGATATTCTATTCTTGGAGCGTCATCTGGAAATCTTAAGGGGCCATGGTGAGAAAATACATTGCCAACATGGTTCGCACCGACACCTCCTGCATTGGTTTTGGTCCGATGACCACTGCACCACACACCGACGCAATAAACTACCTCAATTGCAATTCAACTACTTATCAACCTCTTTTACATGTGGCTTATATATTTAGCTATCATTTGGCATTGGAAGGAATTTATATCACGATAGGTCAATTTACAGAAAAAATCATTTAGATTACAAGTAATTATGAAGTGATAGTTTGGACTAGATTTTAATTTTAAAGAGGGTGAAACAGTTACTGTATTCTATACCCAAGGATATAAATGTGAAATAAATAGCATAAGAGAGGAATAATAAGATCCATTATACCACTCATATGTGGCCAAATCACAGAATAATTGGGCACTATTCTGCCAATAATCCAGCCCTTTAAATTATAAATTTTGCAAGTGTTGTGTAAAAATGGGAAAGCCAAAGTAGTTCGTTTATGCAATATTTATGATACATGCTGAGAGATGGAATCCATTATTTTCTAACAATAATAGAACATAATATACTTTCTTGTAATCATATGGAGATTAATCTAGACCTATATATTATTAATGTTGTTAGAAAGTGTTAGCATGTTTAGTTAATAGGTTGATTAGTTTATTATGTACATGGGCATGTTTGCCCTGTCCCATTAGGGTTTAGTCTGCTTCCTTGTAATTGTCTCCTCTCCTATATATATAGGACAGGGTTGTACATATTAAAAAGCAACAATGATTACAGTGTTCCACACTTGTCAACATGGTATTTGAACATGCCCTAGGGACCTAACCCTAGTCACCGACTCCGCTTCCCTCTTCTCTCTCCACGCTCAATGTTGCCCTAGCCGCCGCCTCTCCTTCCTAGAGAGAGCAACGGAGAGAGCGGTCAGCCGCCCGCCGGGCACATCCCGACCTCCATGGTGGCATCTCTTCCCCTTTCACATAGATCTTCATTTATGCGCCGACGCCATCCTTCCCGGCCATCTATCCTCTTCGATCCATAGTCAAAGTAGCCATCGAGTCTTCCTCGTGTCTTTCGTCGTCAAGTCGTCACTTTCCCCAAGTCGCTCCGTGCATAGCCACCACCATTGAAGTAGCCACGCCAACGCAAATCTGACTTCGGCTCCAGCAACCATGTCCGCCTCTGAGTCCAACAGCTGCCTCTACGTCCAGCAGTCGCACCAACCATCACTCCATCGCTAGACCACTTCTCGAGACCTTAGACGGCGCTAATACCTATCCCGTTCTGGTCATGGTCAAGCAAGGAGCCACCACTTTTCATGTTCACATGATCTACAGGAGTACAAAAGACGGCACTAATTCCCGTCGACCCATTGTGCTAATTCTCAGGGTTCTTTGTCTCTTTTATGGCGCTAATTCCACTCAGATCATGCTTTAGTGGCATCTTACACGGTGTGTTGGCCAACCAACATGGCGTGTAGTTGTCTAGAGTTCACTCAGCGGCACAAAGGTTTGTCCAGATTGCAAGACACACGGCGTGTTGAAGACCAACACGGCTTGTCGACGAGAGTCTGTCATCTTCGAGTTCGCCCAGATCGCAAGTTACAGGGCATGTTGACATCCAACACGGCGTGTCGACGATAGTCTGTCATTTTCGAGTTTTCCCAGATCGCAAGTTACAAAGCATGTTGACATCCAACACGGTGTGTCGGCGAAGATCTGGTTTACGCCTCCGACATCCTACACAGTGTATAGGATCCCCACACGGCGTGTTGCAAGGAATCAGTCATTTTCAAGCTAAGGAGCTACACGGCGTGTTTGTATCTCGACTCCGGTTATCGGTTCTCCTACCGAGATCCATTCCGGCAGTGCCACTCATTTTCCTAATGAGTTCCATGATGGCGGTGCTCCTCTTTCTACCGAGTTACCATGTTGGTAGTATCTCTGTTCTGTTCTTCTCTATATACTACACCTCTCATTTTACCTTTTACCTTTTCCCTTTCTTACCCTCCCATCCATCATGTGTGCATCTTCCATGTACGAGGGTTCATATTTACCTTTTTCCACATCATCTACTCACTCTCACCGTATTTGGTGTGCGGGAGGGGTATAGAGGAGAGAGAGAGGAGGGTCTAAGGAGAGCATGAGAGAGAGCATATGAGGAGAGAGACAAAAGATGAGAGAGATGATATTCCATGCTATTGTCATCGAGCTTCGTATGATTCAGCACATCTGCTCTCCACTTTCAGGCAGCTTTGAAGGATCTCCATTGCAGCATTGAAGCGGAGCTTCTCGCGTTCGTTGGCATGATATACATCAAGACAAGAGTTGTGGATAATTTCGGCCTCTTGTTTCCTTCGGTGTTGATGACGTTCCAGTTGATCATCCATGTTGCGTTCTCATGAGACAAGATAAGAGTTGTTGCTACTAATTCCATCCTCTTGTTCCCTCTGGTGTTATTGTGAGACAGATGATTGCTTCTTCATCAGATTTCTTCGAACCTCGTTGTCTTCTAGCCTGCACATTTTGTATCTGCAAGGATTCATCCAGGGTTATCTTCACCGAGCTACTCTGTTACGTCTTCACTGAGTTGCATCTGCTACTTCTACGTGTTGAGACGACACTTCAGCACCTCATCTAGCGTGTTTGTGTCACGTTATGCACGTCTACAGTCTTATGCGTTAATTCCAGTTCACTACACTTGTCAGACGATTTGAAGACACCACTATTGCTACATCGACTTATCTCCACGTTCATGTCGCGTTATGTACATGGGATGTGTTGATGTGCACTTATTCCGCTCACACATTCCTCTCTAGTGAAGATGGCGTAGTCATGGTATTTATGATTGTCTGGTTCAGATATTCTTCATTCCAGATGTACTTCAAAAGAAAGACCTTAAAAGCTCGAGCATTTCCAGCCTACAAAACATCTCAAAGAGGCGTCATCATATGTTTTTAGTTAGGAAGTGTTGTTTAAGGGGGGGGAGGGGGGGTAACAATTTGTATATGGAGAGTGACATTTCTATCTTCGATTTATCATTTATTTCTTATCGTTTATCGAGTCATATAACTCCAAGCTTGGACATGTGTTTATCCATGCTCTAGCTTGAGGGGAAGTGTTAGAAAGTATTAGCCTATTTAGTTAATAGGTTAATTAGTCTATTACGTAGATGGGCATGTTTGCCCTGGCCCATTAGGGTTTAGTCCGCTTCCTTGTAATTGCCTCCTCTCCTATATATATGACAGAGGTGTACATATCAAAAACAACAACACCGGTTACAGTGTCCACACATTTGTCAACAAACGTTAAGGAAACAGTGAAGATGGTTGGAAGCAATAGGTTTGTTTAAACCTTTTCGAGGAACTAGAGAATAGTATAGATTAAGTGGACATCACGCATATGACATATAGCACCAAGCCACCAATACATCCTTTTTTTATAAATCCACAGATTTCAAATGTAAGATCCAAATATTTCACATTTGAACTCCACATAACTCATTTCTAAGAGTTGTAACGCAACACCACTCAACAAAATCATAGAAGGCTAGCAGAACAGCAAACAGGTAAGTTAAAGCCTTTCCTTGCAAATATTATCTCACTCGCATAAGAAAACACAATAAATCAGAGGCGGCTAGCAGTACAGTGTTGTGTGCTTTCCACATCAACTTCTTATATGATTTCACACACAAATTCAGTTCATTTTGTTTTCATTTAGCCTCTATTCATATTATTCTTGCTACCTTTTTGTTATTTTGCTTATCGTCTAATGTGTATTGCAGATATGCTTGAAAAGGATCAAATTGGAGATATCCCAGCTCAACTCTGACATCATTGGGGCTTCTCCACGCCTTGCAGACATTCAGAGTTTTATTTTTACTGAAACAGCATCGCACACGGCGTGTCTGAATTAAGACACGACGTGCGCGACTCCAGTCGGCTATACTTCCTATTGAAAAGAAATAGTACACGGCGTGTTCATAAAGGACACGGCGTGTACCTGGAGATTCAGAGCCGAATTTTGTATTTCTGGTAACGTACACGGCGTGTTTTAATTCAGACACGTTGTGCACCTTACACTTGGAGCAAACTATCGAAGACCAGACACAACGCGTCCTAAGGAAGACACGTCGTGTCTCTGTCAGTTTCAGCAGATTTGAAATACGACTTCTCTTGTTTTTAAAGAGAAAACCAACTTATGGAGCGGTTATCGAGGGTCATAATTCGAAAGTCTTTCGTCTAAGAGCAGGTCTAGAGCAAAGGAGGGCGATTTTGGGTGGAAGATGGTTACTTACCAAAGAACCTCCATTCTTCTTCTCTTCTTCTCCATTTTCTTCTCCGAAGGTGCAGCAGAGCTTCTTCTCTCCACCAAGCTTTGTGGGAGGGAAGTTTTTCCGGTTTGGAGCAGCTGTAGGGGTGAAATTTCGTCCCCAAGCCGGAATTCTACTCTTCTTGGGTTACACTTTTGGTTCTCTTAGCTTTTCCTACTTTAAACCATGTTAAACTCTGAAAATTCTACATATTTTCTATTGTACATCATCATGGACGAGTAGACTCTTTTTCTTGGGCATGGGAGAGTAGCTCTCATGTCATAGCATGTAAGGAACATGATAATTTTGTACTAAATGCTAAGTTGTTTGTTTTTCCACCTTATGAGTATTGGTTTCTTGCTTCTTGCATGTATGGCTGGCCACTTTATGTGCATGTTTTATGCTTTCTTGCTTGATCTGAGAAGATAGGTAGGAGAGTAAGGAGGTACTCTCTTGGCAACTCCTTCTCTACCACGAGAGTGGAAATTATGGAGTTGAGGAGTAGGCTTGTAATCCAAAACGAAATTCATACATGAGAATGTTGTATTGAGTTAGGATCGTTGTACTTGCACCGAAAGGTGAAGTGCAACATACAACTCTCCTTTAAAACAAGTGCTTAGTATGTTTAAATTTCATGCTCCTGTTTTGTGCAATGATATGTTGGTGAAATCCTAAGTCCAAGATACTTCCATATCTGAAATCAACCCTCTTTCATTTACTGTTTTGTTTAGTTCTGAAATTTTAGCTTAATCAACCAAATCACATCTTTAAAACGGTCTAGATTGTTGAACCTTAACACTATTGCGTTTAATTGGTTACCAAGCTCCTTGTGTTCGATCTCGACAACAACTATTCTTGTATACTTGCGGGAAATAGCTAGTTGAGTAAAAGGTCTTTCTTAAGATTGAAACTCGTTAGTGTAACAACCAACAAGTTTTTGGCGTCGTTGTCAGGGAGCTACGGTTAATCTAATTAGAGTAACAAGTGCTAATTAGTATTGAGACTAGATCATCATTTCCATTTTCGAATTTCCATATACCTTTTAGTTGTGTTCTCAATATCTCTTGTTATTTTTCAGGTTGTATGCGTCGCTCGCAAAGGAGTCTTCAACCATCTGCGTTTCTAGACCTTGAGATTGAGCGCACTCTTTCAAGCTTAAGAAGAGAAAGAAGAGTAGAGCAACCACTGCTAGGGGGTTTTCCATCATCACCATCTTCATTTATTCATCTTTTGAAGAAACCGCACAAGAAGATCCAACCATGGAGGACGACCGTCCTTTGAAGGATTTCGCCATGCCGGTTATCACAAACATTTGTGGAGCCATTGATCTACCTGCAATGGAAGCGAACAACTTCTCTATCGCTCCTTCAATGATGCAAATGATCCAGCAAAACTGATTTGGGGGTACCGTTAATGAAGATCTAAATCTTCATGTAGCTGAATTCTTGGAGTACATTAACTTTCAAAATCAATGGTGTATCCGCCGATGCAGTAAGGCTATTGTTGTTCCCTTTCACCTTAAGAGATAGAGCCAAGGCGTGGCTTTTATCTCTTCCTAAGAAGTCCATCAAAAGCTGGGACCAACTTTTAAATGTTTTCCTTGCAAAGTATTTTCCGCCAAGTAAAACATCCCAACTAAGGAATCAACTCACAAACTTTTCTCAATCCGATGGAGAAACTTTGTATGACACATGGGAGCGGTTTCAGGACCAGCAACGCCTTTGCCCTCATCATGGATTAACCAATTGGTTACTACTCCAGATATTCTATAATGGACTGTTCTACAATACCCGTATGACACTGGATGCCGCAGTTAATGGAGCATTGATGAATAAGTCTTACAGGGAGGCTTATGATATCATTGAAGACATTGCACTCAACCACTGTCAATGGGGGTCAGATAGGAAATTGCAATCATCTTCTACATCGGTTTCTTCAACCGGGAAACAAGGAGGTAAGCATACTGTTAATGGCGTTGACCTAATTGCTGCTAAACTCGACGTTCTTACACAAAAGTTCGAGAAGATGACTACAGTGCAAATCCAATCAGCTGAAAGTGATATGTGAAGCTTGTGGGAATTCTGGACATACTTCTTCTACGTGCTTTGCTCCTAATGCGAATGAAGGGAGCCTATAACAAGTCAATGTCGTTGGGATGCATGGGAACAAATAGCAGTTCAATCCCTACTCCAACACATAATCCGGGCTGGAGAGATCATCCTAACTTCTCTTACCGGAACACAACCAATGCTCAGAACTTCCAACAAGGACAGCAGCAACAACACTTCAACCGGAAAAATAATGGGAATCCGCCGGGCTTCAACAACAATAGGGGTTACCAACAACAACAACAACCCCAAAGTTCTTCCTTGGAGGTCATGATGGAGAAATTTATCTCCGCACAGATGCAGCAAATGAAGAGTTCAGGGGCAATGGCAACCTCTTGAAAGATGCAATTGCCCAACTCTCCGCAAAAGTGGATGGCATTTCCACTCATACAAGGATGTTGGAGAACCAAATTGCCCAGCAGGCCTTGACGCAGCAAAAGAACACTCAATCCGGTTTTCTTCCAAGCCAACCAGAGGTGAATCCAAGACAGCAGGTAAATGCTATCACCTTGAGGAGTGGAGCTGAAATCCAAAGACCTTCTCCACCCAAGGAAAAGAGTGTTGAGATCGTTGATGTAGAGAAGTCTGACACCCCTATGGGTGACAAAGGAAAATGTATAGCTGAGGTACCACTTTCTATTAAAGCAAATGCACCATTTCAGCAAAGACTTGCAAACAAGGAGGATTCAAAGTTTAGGAAATTTATGGACATTCTAAACAAACTCCATGCCAACCTTCCGCTAGCTGAAGTTATAGCAGAGATGTCGTCATATGCTAAGTTTCTAAAAGACATCCTCACCAAGAGGAGCAAAGTGGACCAAGTTGAAACCGTGATGCTTTCTGAGAGAATCAGTTCTATCATTCAAAACAGACTTCCTGATAAGCTAGATGATTTGGGAGCTTTTACTCTACCATGCAAGATCAGCAACACCACATATGACAAAGGTCTTGTAGACCTTGGAGCTAGCATTAAGTCTTATTCTGTTTACTTTTTGGCAGGAGCTAGATCTTGGAGATTTAAAACCTACAAAGATGGTCATTGAACTAGCCGATCATTCCATCAAATATCCCAAAGGTATCGTGGAAGATGTGCTAGTGCAAATTGGTAAACTCTACATTCCTTGTGATTTTGTTGTGTTAGATATGGTAGAAGTTCCTTCCAATCCCATTCTTTTTGGGAGACCTTTCTTGAGAACTGTTGGATGCCTTGTTGATGTCCGAGAAGGCAAACTCACACTCCGAGTTGGCGAAGAAGCCATGGAGTTTTTTGTATATGATGCCATGAAAGCACCTTCACGTGTAGAAGAAAACTGTTTTATGGACTCTATTGATTCCGTTGTAGAAGAAGATCATGATGTTGCTAATTTGATATTGAACTATAGTGATGACGATGAGAGTATAAACAATGAATCTGAAAATTTTGGGGTATTTTCTATTGCTCAATCAGATGCTACTAATGAAGACACTTCACTTGTTGATGACAAAGTCAAAGAAAATGCAGCCGGGAGAAAGGTAGAACTCAAAGCCCTTCCACCAGGGTTGAGGTATGCATTCTTTGACTCCGACTCTACTTCTCATGTCATAATCAATGATGAGTTAACTAATGAACAAGAAAATAAATTGTTTGTCGAATGTTACTCTATTAACGATTTAAAAAGCATTCATCCCTCCATTTGCATGCATAGAATAAACATGGGGATGATGTTAAACCCACCATTGAATCACCTAGACGTTTAAATCAAAACATGCTTGAGGTGATTAAAAAGGAAATCTTTAAGTTGGTTGATGCCGGTATCATTTATCCTATAAGTGACAGCCCTTGGGTTAGTGTCATTCATGTGGTACCTAAAAAGGGGGGTGCAACTGTCATCAAGGGAGATAATGATGAGTTGATACAAACGCGTATAGTCATGGGTTGGCGTATGTGTATTGATTACCAGCGTTTGAATAAGGCGTCTCGCAAAGATCATTTTCCGTTGCCTTTTATTGACTTGATGCTTGAACGTCTTGCAAAACATTCTTATTTTTGTTACTTGGACGGGTATTCTGGGTTTTTTCAGATTCCTATCTATCCTCCCGACCAAGAGAAACCCACTTTTACATGCACCTATAGAACCTACGCTTATCGTCGCATGCCCTTTGGTCTTTGCAATGCTCTTGCGACGTTTCAGCGACAGCGATGCATGATGGTTATTTTCTTCGATTTTATTGAAAACATAATGGAAATTTTCATGGATGATTTTAGCGTTTATGGAGATTCATTTGATCAATGTTTATGCAACTTGTCATTAGTCTTAGCCCGTTGCAAAGAGGTTAACCTAGTACTAAACTGGGAGAAGTGCCATTTTATGGTACAATCCGGTGTAGTACTAGGCCATGTTGTATCTAACAAGGGTATTGAGGTTGATAGGGCTAAGGTGGAAGCTATTGAGAAGATGTCTACTCCTTCAGTCAAGGACATCCGTAGTTTCCTTGGTCATGTAGGGTTCTATAGAAGATTCATTAAAGACTTCTCCAAATTGCAAAGCCATTATATTCCTTACTTGCAAAGGATGTTGATGTTGAATTCATATTCAATGATGATTGTCGTAATGCTTTCACCAAGCTCAAAGAAGCTCTTATTTCAGCCCCAATCATTCAACCACCGGACAGGAATGCTCCTTTCGAATTGATGTGTGATGCAAGCGCCTATGCAGTAGGGGCAGTCCTGGGAGAGCGGAAAGATAAGAATCTTCATGCCATATACTATGCAAGCAACACCCTAGATGAAGCACAAATCAATTATACAACCACCGAGAAGGAGATGCTTGCTATAGTATACGCCTTCGACAAATTCAGACAGTACTTGGCAGGATCTAAGGTAATCGTGTATACAGATCATGCTGCCATAAAGTATTTGCTAAAAAAGGATGTCAAACTTCGTCTCATCCGCTGGATATTGCTTCTACAAGAGTTTGATCTTGAAATCCGGGATAAGAAGGGGACAGAGAACAATGTTGCTGATCATCTTTCTAGGTTGACTACAGATGTTGGAGACTTATTGTCTATTGAGGACCATTTGCCTATTGAGAAGTTTAATGCATTATCGTCCACACAAGCACCATGGTTTGCAGACATTGCGAATTTTCTTGCTACAGGATAGCTGCCACCAGATTTGACATACCAACAGAAGAAGTTCTTCCACGATGTAAAGTTCTACTATTGGAATGATCCCTTATTTAAACATGGGAGTGATGGACTAATTCGGAGGTGTGTTGCTGAAGAAGAGATTGCCGCTATCATTGCTGAATGTCATGCATCTCCTTAGGGAGGTCACTTTGGAGGAGAGAAGACTGCAGCAAAGATTCTCCAGGCCGGTTTCTATTGGCCAACATTGTTTAAAGATGTCAATTTATTTGTCAAAGCTTGTGATAAATGCCAAAGGACTGGAGGAATATCTAGACGCGATGACATGCCTCTTAACTCTATCTTGGAGATTGAGGTATTTGATGTATGGGGAGTTGATTATATGGGACCATTCCCATCTTCTTGTGGCTATAAATATATCTTAGTTGCTTGTGAGTACGTCTCTAAATGGGTTGAGGCCATCCCAACCCAAGCACCGGATGCAAAATCTGTATTCAGGCTATTTCAGAAAATCATTTTCCCTCAGTTTGGAGTTCCTAGAGCTGTAATTTCTGATGGAGGCACGCATTTTGTTGAGAAGCAATTCAATAACCTTCTATCTAAGTATGGAGTCACTCATAAAGTCTCTATGCCTTATCATCCTCAAACTTCCGGGCAAGTAGAAGTCTCCAACCGACAGCTGAAAAATATTCTGGAAAAGACAGTGTCTAGCTCAAGAAATGATTGGGCATTGAAGATAGACGATGCATTATGGGCATATCGGACAGCTTATAAAACCATCATAGGCACAACTCCATTTAAGCTAATATATGGTAAATCTTGTCATCTTCCGTTGGAGCTAGAACACCGTGCTCTATGGGCTATCAAGTTCTTAAACTTCGACATGAAGAAGGCTGGTGAAAAACGTCTATTGCAGCTACAAGAACTACAAAAACTCCGGTTAGATGCGTATGAAAATGCAAAGCTCTACAAAGAAAGAATGAAGGTTTGGCACGACAAAAGAATCCACAGGAAAGACTTCAAAGGAGACAAAAGTGTTTTGTTTAACTCTAGACTCAAGCTATTCCCTGAAGTACTGAAGTCCAAGTGCTCAAGTCCTTTTCTTGTGTTGAAGATTTTTCCATATGGAGTTGTTGAGTTACAAGGCAAGGATGGAGCTTTCAAAGTAAATGGGCAACGTTGCAAGCTATATACTTCTGGAGATGAAGTTCACAAAGGAGCCTCTTCCTCCCTTCAAGACGTATAATGATAGAATGAAGAGTCTTACTCCGGACTCTAAATGGAGGACCTCGTGGGAGTTGAACCCACATTAGGATAGATTTCTTTTCAGCTATTTAAGTCAAGAACACTCTTTACTTTCGTAAATAAGCTTGTCATGGATGAATGTAATAACTTAGACAATTATATTGCCATATCTATCATTAATTCTGTGCTGACGAGAAGTTATTTTCTGCAGAAACTACAAAAGACACGACGTGTCTTTATTTGACACGGCGTGTCTTTATTTGATACGGCGTGTCTCTACTCCCAGAAACACAGCAGCCGAGCTATATCTACAGGTACACTACGTGTCAGAAAAAGCACACGTTGTGTCACTATCCAGCAGATTCAAAGTATTGCTCGACCTGGAAAAGTACACACCATGTCCTCATTTAGACACGACGTGTACCACAGCAGCAAAGGGAAGCATAAGTAATCTAGAAAAAGAACACGACGTGTCTTTATTTGAACACGCCGTGTAGTTATCAGTGAAAAGGGGGCATTTTGAATTTCTAGATTGGCACACGTCGTGTAGTTTCTGAAACACGACGGATCTTATAACACAAAAAGGGAGTTCTGGTGAGAAACACGACGTGTACTTTCTGAAACATGTCGTGTCTTTTTTCAAATATGCGGGTTTTTAACCTAGCACACGGCCGCCCCTCTCACTCACGCCTCCATTCGAGCCGTATGAGATCTTTGCATCCGTCGTGCGCCCTAGCTCCCTTGCTCCCTTGTCGTCGTGTGCCCTAGCACCCCTTGCAGCAGCAGCCGTGTTCATTGGGTGTGTCTTCTTCGAGCTCGAGCCAGTTGCCTCACGGCGTGTCTTCTTCAAGCTCAAGCGACCTTCAACTGTGGTCGTGTGCCCTAGCACCAAGGTTGTGCTCTAGCCGTCAACCTCGCAGCTGTCATCCTCTTCTCCAAGCTCTAGCCGTCGTCGTGTTCTTCTCTGTGCCCTAGCACTTCTCCGTGCTCTCACAGCCGTACTAAGCAAGGAGCTCACGCCGCCGCTCAGTCTTCTTCGTGCTCGCGCAGCTCCACTGATCTCCTCCACCACGCAAGGTCCGACATCAAGAGCACCGTCGTCGATCTCCTTCATTTTCCCCAAGAGTCGTCGTCCACATCTGCAGTATGCAGAAATTCTCCAGACACACGACGTGTTCGCTTCTGCACACGCCGTGTGCATTGTTGATTCAGTCGAAGTTCTGCATCCGCAAACGTCGTGTCCCTTCCAGCACACGACGTGTCTGAAGCCGTCAGCAGCAAATGGCACCTGTTAAGCAAACATCCAATCGTAAGCATGGCGCCAGCTCCTCCCAAGCACCAGCATACGTCTCTACTACTCAATTTCGGATCACTCCTGAGGAAGACCTGACATATCAGTTCCTTATTGCAAGGAGGGTGCTTCCGACGCGGTTCTCCTGCATGCAGACTCTCACAACTCTAGGCTTTAAAAATGAAGCTCTCATGCGCCAGCAAGACTTAGGGCTCAGCTACATTTGTTGTACGGCATCAAATACTTACCCCCGCCTAGTCTATGAATTTTTGACGACGCTCACCACGGAGCAAAACCCACAAAAGAAGTTGGAGCACTATGGTATTATTCGTCTACGACTTTTAGGTCATGATTTTAAGCTCACCTTTAGGCGTTTCTGTGAATTGTTGGAGTGTCACTATAACGGGGCGATTAGTTACCCTCCTGTTTTTCACAGCGACGAGTTTTCGTTTGAGATATCGGATGAGGAACACCATGAAGCTAAGCAAGCCAGAGCGCCAGCTATCCATAACCCTATTTTTCGGTACATACACCGCCTTCTTAGTACCGGAGTGTTTTCTAAGAAAGAAACCCAAGGGGTTGTTGGAAAGCAAGATCTTTTCTTTTTGTGGGGAATGATGTATGAGCATCAGATTAATGTTGCTTATTATATTCTTACACGTTTCCTAGACATTAAGAAAGTGAAGAAGAGGGACACTGGCGACATCATGTGTGGTGGTTTGATTACTCTGATAGCACAGAAGCTTGATGTTGATTTAACAGGTCTTAAGGCTGCACCAGGTAGAAACCTGGTAGACATTCAATACCTTCTTTCTGCAGGGTTTCTCTCAAGAGTTGCCAACAATGACACCAAGTTTCGACAATTCTTCGATGATGATCAGTACATTGACATTCCAGATCTTGAGCATATCACTTTGGAGAACAAGGATAACTGGAAGGTCGTGTTGAACACTGATGAAGAAGTTGATGCAGCTAGAGTTGCTGATGATACTGAGGCACCCCCTTCTGCTCCACCACCTCCCTGGGCGATGCCTGATGCCAGGCATCTGTATGGCTATGTGCAGCAGCGTTTTGATCACATTGACGGCCGCCTGGATCAGATGGGTACGCAGTATACTACGATGCACGACATGGTCCACCGCATGGATTCGTGGCACATTTCACAGGGCCACTACTCCATCCCGCAGTCGTATCAGCCGTCGCCACCTCAGCAGCCCAAGTCTGTCCCACAGCCCACGCCAATGGACGATCCTGATGATGATTTTGTCAGCCAGTTCTTTCCGCCAGACCATGGGGGCGTTCGCCCCTCTTTTTTATTCTATCCATGACAGGTATCCGGTTGTTACCTCCATGAGTTTGGTTGATGCAGTGAGGACACTGCAGATTTCAAGCTTAGGGGGGTGCAACCGGCCCGTAATGTAGTTTTTGTTTTCATTTGCTTTTGTTAGTCATGTCAGTCTTTTATTTCATCATGTTTCATGTTCTATATTTCTTTTCATGGCAAGTTTAATATGAAATTAGGTTATTGTGATGGAATGAACTCTTGTACCTTGTATGCTTGAACCATCTCGTCCCTTGTACTTCTTTTGGCCATATGAAAGAATTAGTAAAGAGCATGCATGAATCAAATGGAAAATGAAATTCCCCATGTACATGATCTTGGTTTGTATTTGTAGCTTGAACTCTCAATTTTCACATCTCTGATTGCTAGATACATGTAACGGTCTCAAATTTTAGCGAATAAATCAACTCTACAACACTATTTAGAATATGGGATACTTTTTCCAAACCTTTAGTGCATATACAATCAATTTTTCAGTGAAAATTTTGCAAAATAATGAATGGAATCTTGTTAACTTAAATTTTTAGTTGACTCTCGTATTGTGCAAAAATTTCTTTTATCTTTTTCTCCCTTTACCCAATAAAAGATGGCTTACAACCCACATATCATGCTAGCCTAGTGTGAGTCTGATCCGGCAACGATGGTTAGTTGGTATGAAATCAAAAGAGGGTAAACAATTAACACCCCAACCGGCACTCCACGTGCGCATAAGCCTAAATTAGCAACCGAGTGTCGGAATCCCAAAAATCGATTGTTGTATCTTTTTGAGAAGAGAGCACAACTGAGATTGTTAAAGTTAGCCAAGATTTCATCATTTATATCCATAATAGCTGAAATTTTTGTGTTGTACATCCACTAGTTGTTTGGCTTGATTATCCAAATCATGTTTAGTGTTGTTTAGTTGATTGTTTCGCTTAATTTGTGACCACCATTGCTGAACTAAAACTTCTCTATCTTGGATGTTTAAATTGAGATGATGGCTATGAATATAAACCTAATGTACATGGTTGGTTGAGTTTATTGCATATCTTCATTTCATTTAATCCATACATGAGCTTGAATATTCCTTCATTTGTGTGGTTGTGCTCTTTTTGCTTGAGGACAAGTAATGGTTCAAGCTTAGGGAGATTTGTTGTGTGCTTTCCACATCAACTTCTTATATGATTTCACACACAAATTCAGTTCATTTTGTTTTCATTTAGCCTCTATTCATATTATTCTTACTACCTTTTTGTTATTTTGCTTATCGCCTGATGTGTATTGCAGATATGCTTGAAAATGATCAAATTGGAGATATCCCAACTCAACTCCGACATCATTGGGGCTTCTCCACGCCTTGCAGACATTTAGAGTTTTATTTCTGTTGAAACAGCATCGCACGCGGCGCGTCTGAATTAAGACACGGCGTGCGCGACTCCAGTCGGTCATACTTCCTGCTGAAAAGAAATAGTACACTTCGTGTTCATAAAGGACACAGCGTGTATCTGGAGATTCAGAGCTGAATTTGTATTTCTGGTAACGTACACAGCGTGTTTTAATTCAGACACTTCATGTACCTTACACTTGGAGCAAACTGTCGAAAACTAGACACGACGTGTCCTAAGGAAGACATGTCGTGTATCTGTCAGTTTCAGCAGATTTGAAATACGACTTCTCTCGTTTTTAAAGAGAAAACCAACTTATAGAGCGGTTATCGAGGGTCATAATTCAAAAGCCTTTTGTCCAAGAGCAGGTCTAGAGCAAAGGAGGGCGATTTTAGGTGGAGGAAGGTGGTTACTTGCCAAAGAACCTCCATTCTTCTTCTCTTCTTCTCCAAAGGTGCAGCAGAGCTTCTTCTCTCCACCAAGCTTCTCGGGAGGGAAGTTTGTCCGGTTTGGAGCAGTTGTAGCGGTGAAATTTTGTCTCCGAGCCGGAATTCTACTCTTCTTGGGTTACACTTTTGGTTCTCTTAGCTTTTCCTACTTGAAACCATATTAAACTCTGAAAATTCTGCATATTTTCTGTTGTACATCATCATGGACGAGTAGACTCTTTTTCTTGGGCATGGGAGAGTAGCTCCCATGTCATGGCATGTAAGGAACATGATAATTTTGTACTAAATGCTAAGTTGTTTGTTTTTCCACCTTGTGAGTACTAGTTTCTTGCTTCTTGCATGTATGACTAGCTACTTTATGTGCATGTTTTATACTTTCTTGCTTGATCTGAGAAGATAGGTAGGAGAGTAAGGAGGTACTCTCTTGGCAACTCCTCTACCACGAGAGTGGAAATTATGGAGTTGAGGAGTAGGCTTGTGATCCAAAACAAAATTCATAAATGAGAATGTTGTATTGAGTTAGAATCGTTGTACTTGCACCGAGAGGTGAAGTGCAACATACAACTCTCCTTTAAAACAAGTGCTTAGTATGTTTAAATTTCATGCTCCTATTTTGTGCTATGATATGTTGGTGAAATCTTAAGTCCAAGATCCTTCCATATCTGAAATCAACCCTCTTTTAGTAATCAATTTACTGTTTTATTTAGTTCTGAAATTTTAGCTTAATCAACCAAATCACATCTTTAAAACGGTCTAGATTGTTGAACCTTAGCACTATTGCGTTTAATTGGTTACCAAGCTCCTTGTGTTCGATCTCGACTACAACTACTCTCGTATACTTGCGGGAAATAGCTAGTTGAGTAAAAGGTCTTTCTTAAGATTGAAACTCGTTAGTGTAACAACCAACATACAGCAAACAGGTAATTGAAAGCCTTTCTTTGCAAATATTATCTCACTCGCATAAGCAACGTAAAGTACATCATGTAGCAATAAACAGAAGACAAACCACAACAAATATTGTCGCAAGCACCCATAATATCAAGTTATCTAACCTCATCTTCCAGCTCCCTACAAATTAATGCAGTCCGCCATCTTAGATGAACTTTAGACTGGCTTACATCAGTATAGATATGATCACCAACATATAAAATTTCATCCCCATGGATGCCTAAGCATTTCTCTACCACTTGAGCACTTCCACCAGAGTATAGCCCTCCTGCAAAACATTTAAAACAACCAGAAAAAAAATCAAAATTAGATAACAGATTTTGAATTTTAAAGGGCATGTGCTATTTCAGTGAAAATACAGTAAAATTCAAGTGTATAAATACACGATGTAAGCCTCTCTCTCAATTTTTCTGCCTCATCCTTGGCAGCTACTTTTTTTTCATATGCCTCCAAAGAGACATCATGTGGAGCAAAAGAATAGGATGTTTTGCTGCTGATGGAAGTGTAATTTTTTAATCTATGTGGAGCTTTTGATGATCTCAATCACTTAATCAAGGTATATGGCATATCCCCTTACAGGAGTCTCTCCTTAGAGGATGCAAGGTTGTCCTCCTTTGTGACTTGCTTCTAGTGTTCTATGAGTGGTCGACTATAGCTGTATAGGAAGTGAAGTCTTTTGTCTCTCTCAGATGTATGTAGGCTGTTATCTTGTGGCGAGTACGAAATATGAATACTATAGATAGGATATAACAAACTGAAATGGAGAAAACAATCCTCCCACTGGTATGCGGGAACCAAGCCACGCTAATACTCCACTGCACCCATTAGTCTTTAAGATGATTATCTTTCTGCCTCTCTAGACGCTCAAAGGTAGTCGAGGTTAGTTGG
Organism: Alisma plantago-aquatica; assembly: GCA_963693085.1. Classification (NCBI taxonomy): domain Eukaryota; kingdom Viridiplantae; phylum Streptophyta; class Magnoliopsida; order Alismatales; family Alismataceae; genus Alisma; species Alisma plantago-aquatica. Next base: position 398,579,721 of record OY856410.1, read on the forward strand.
TGCACTTATCGGTCACAACAGTATATCACTTCAGCTATTGCTTTTTTTAGTTATTACCTAAGTAAGCCAAGATAGTATTACCAGGATCTTGTACATCGGGTTTAGTTTATGTGAATGTATTTGGGTCAAAGTGATACCCGACTAGAGCGGGTTCTCCATTATTATATAAGGTGAGAACATTTACATAATCGACCCAACAAGAAAAGGAAATAGGAAAGAGGTACATAAATAACAAAACTATTTTCTAACACTCCCCCTCAAGATGGAGCATGCACATCATGCATGCCCCGCTTAGAATTCATATATTTGAAAGCTGAAGATGGAAGTGGCTTGGTGAAGACTGAAGATATTTGCCACTTGTTGTCCAGTCCGAACATAAGGAGTTTGAGCCTTCTTGGAGAGCACTAAATCACAAAGTGGTAGTCCACTTCAATATGCTTGTTCCGCTCATGGAACACCGGATTGTTGGCAATATGAAAGGTTGTCTGGTTATCACACATGAGAGATTGGTGTCTCAAGAAACACTCCCATTTCAGACAGTATAGACATAACCCGTTGTAGCTCACAACAAGCATGTGACATTGCTCGATATTCAACCTTTGTGCTGGTCCGTGCTACCACATTTTGTTTCTTGCTCCTCCAAGTCACCAAGTGTGACCCAAGGAACATACAATAGCCAGAAGTAGATCGTCGATCTCCAACATCACCTGCCCAATCAGCATCAATGAATCCATTGAGCTTCAAGGATGTGTGTGAGATCTTTCCCTGTAAAGTAAGGCCCTTCCCTGTTAACCCTTTAACATAACGTAGAATCCGGGTGATTGCCATCCAGTGTGACATCTTGGGCGCACTCATGAACTGGCCAACAACTCCCACAGCATATGAGATATTGGGACAAGTAATTCTCAAGTAAATCAGTTTCCCTACAATCCTTCTATACATTGCTGGATCATAAAAGTCACTGTTATCAGAAATAGATGCCTTGGTATGATAAACCATAAGCGGGGAGACTGGTTTGCATTGTGCCATGTATGTCTCTGCAAGAAGGTCTAGAACATATTTCCGCTAAGAGAGGTTTGTGACCTTCTTGGAACGTAGAACTTCTATTCAAAGAAAATAGCAGAGATTACCCAAATTTTTTGTCTAAAATTGTGTTAGCAGCCACTTCTTGAGCTGCAAAATGCCAGTAGAGTCATCACCTATAATGACAATATCATATACATAGACAGCCAGAATAATAGTGCCACTTGAAGATTTATACACAAATAAAGAATGATCAGTAGAGGACCAAGTGAACCCAAACTGTATAAGTGCAGCACTGAATTTATCAAACCATGCCTGTGGTGACTACTTCAGACCGTACAAGGATTTCTTCAACTTGCGTACCTTCTGACACTCCCCTTGAGCAACATATCTAGGAGGTTGCTCCATGTATACCCCTCAAGAATATCACCACGAAGAAAAGCATTTTTGTTGTCCAGCAGAAGAAGAGGCCAGTCAAAAATGAGTAGCAACAGAGATAAGGATCTGCACAAAATTGAGTCGAGCAACTGGGGAGAAAGTCTCAAAGAAGCCTACGCCATGTGTATGAGTGTACCCCTTTGCCACCAAACGAGCTTTCAAGCGATCAATAGAACCATTTGGTTTCTGATAGGAGGAAGATCCACCAAATCCCAGGTGGAGTTCTCATGAAGGGCTGCCATCTCACTGTCCATAGCTTGGATCCATCCATCATGTCGGGTGGCTTCTGTATAGGAGCGAGGAACAAATGTAGAATCAAGTTGAAGAGAAAAAGTGTGTTGCTGGTAACGGATGAGACAAGCAACAAACACTCGACAGTAATGACGTATAGTTAAAGAGCAAACACCTTATGAGCTCCAACTAAAAGGTGTAAGTCTGAAATAGAAGCATCAAGAAAGCTCTCAGTAGGACCAATTACCTTAGGAATGTCTGACAATGAGAAGGCAATCTGCTAGACTGGTGACACTACATCCTCTTAGTGATGCCCTGCTCACCTGGTGTAAACTAGTAGAAAAGATTGAATCGGTCGAGGTGTAGTGATGGTGGTGGTAAAGTGCGGGTGGTATCTAGGGCACTCTCATCACACAACAGAGGAAGTGGCGACTCTCTCTAACGCTCATATATGTAGTCACTCTCAAGATTGTGCTCCCCCTTACGCTGGACAGGTCACTAAAGAATGAAGTAGACTCATGAAAAGTAACGCCAGCTGACACAAAAAGACGACGAAGATGAGGATAATAACATCTATGTCCCTTCTATGTGGGAGAATATCCCAAAAAGACGGTGTAAATGCAAGGATACAACTTGTCAGCATGTGGATCAAACACATGAACAAGCACAGTGCAACCAGAAACACAAAGGGGAACAGGAAAAGGTTGCTCGTCAGGACGTAAAACAGACAAAGGGGTAGCCCCATGTAAGACAGAGAACAGCTGACAGCTAATCAAAAAAAAGTAGTGAGAAGAGCATTAGACCAATATTTCTTTGGCACGGACACCTGAACAAAGTAGCGTACGTGCAACATCAAGTAAATGGCGATTTTTGCATTCAACAACCCCTTTTTTTAGGTGTATGAGGGCAAGTCGTCTGGTGAATCATGCCAACAAAATTACAAAAATCGGAAACAACCTTTTGAACATATTGTAGTGCATTATCAGTATGAAGGATCTTTATACGAGCATCAAATTAGATCTTTATTGGTTGATGAAAAGTTTGAATGGCTACAAAACTTCATCCCAAGACTTAAGTATACCCAAGTCATGTGGGAGAAATCATCAATGAAAGTAAAAATATCGAAAGCCATTATAACTTGGCTCTTTAACAGGATCTCAAACATCACTATGAATAAGATCAAAAGGACGCTTAGACGTCTCATAGTGTGACTCGAAAACAAAATGCAATGATGCTTGCCTAGTTGACATGACTGACACTCTAACGACTTTATTGATGCTATGCCTGGAACAAGCTTTTGAAGACTCTACAAAGACGAATACCCATAGCGAAAATGCCATTGTAAGGGAGAGCATCTGAAAACAGTAGATGTGGTAGATGGAATTTGGCGAGTTAGGCGACCACCTTCGAAGAAGTAGAGATCACAAGAAATCCCCCACCAATCGCCGTCCAACTCCTAAGATCCTATAACACAAAGAAAGAGTCTCTATATATTACCAAGCATTTCAAAGAATCAACTAGCTTAGCAACAAACAGTAAGTTATAAAGAAAGCTTGTTACATAATGTATAGACTATAAAGTCAAATCAAATGATGCATGTACAGTCCCACAAGCCTGGCCTTTCCTTATAGATCCATTGGCATCTGTCATAGAAGAATGTGGGATATATGAGATAGAAGAGAGAAACACATATCGTATACCCGTCATATGTTGAGAGGCCCCGCAATCCACCACTCACGTAAAAGATGGATGAGAGGCGGCAAGTGAAGCCCCCTAGTTACATGTATTTGAAACCAGATTGACGGAGGAGCCAAGGGAAGCTTGTTAGGTAGCCTGAAGAAGACAATCATACTCCTCCTTGGAGATTGAAATATCTGATTGTACTTGTTTTGAGGCTCTAGATGCAGATGCTCCCGACAAAGTAGTCGTATAATGTGCAAACCAATAGGGGGTCGAACATGCTTAGAATAGCACTTCGCTTATGTATATCCAAGTTTCCCACAAAATGCACAGTTGTCTCTAGGACGATTGCCTCATCCTTGACCAGCACCTCGTCAAGTTCCTTTGGCGGCAACAGCAAGAGGCATGATTCTCATATCGTTGTCCTCCTAAAGTAGCAAAAACAGACTCAAAGGAAGACTGTTGAATCCTCACAAAGGCTTCATCAAGGCTTGGTAGTTTGTCTGTGGCAAGGATAACACTTCTAGCTGAAGCATAAACAAAATTTAACCCGAACAGGAATCTTGTTTTTAGTAGATCATCTCTATCTTTCATCCTATCACTAGTCTTTAGCGGATGGCAGAAACTAAGTTCCTAAGAGATGGATTGTATAGCACCAAAATAATCCTCTAGAGAGTGACTATCTTGTCATTCAACAAAGAGATCATCATAAACAATATAGAGATGAAGAGGATTCTTCTCGTGAGAGAAGTGTTTCTTTGCAGTTTCCCAAATTTGTTTGGTTGTGAGTAGAATATAAACCTGGAAGCAATCTAGGCTCCATGCTATTCTATAATCAGGACTTTACCAGTCCATTGTGTTTCCACCAAGTAGAGTAGTCTTTGCTACTTTCATCAGGAGGTTGTGGCCCAATGATATGCACCTTCTCTCGAGGCTTTGTAGCGGAAGCAGTTGGCTTTTCGTCGCCCATAGTGAGATTGGATCAAGAAAACATCAGCAATTGAGGCACGTTGTCGGCTACACGCCGTGTAGCAGACTGTACGTTTCGTGTATAGCAAAGACACACTGTGTTGAGGTGTCAGCACGCCGTATCAGTTAGTGAAGACAGAAGACATACTTTCTGACTCTCTTCGACACGTCGCGTCGAGCTCTTGACACGCCGTGTCAGTTGGCAAAGATAGGAGACAAAATTTCTGACTCTCTTCAACACGCCGTGTAAGCAGGTAACACATCATGTACCCGTCGGAGGCATAAACTTCTATAGCAGTCAACCAATCGTGTTCACTTAGGGGACACGTCTTGTGGTTGTCGGAGGCGTAAACTCCGGTAGCCGTCAACACGATGTGTCACTTGGGAACACGATTTTTAACTTGCGAACTTCACGAAACCTGCACTGTCTAGAAAGAACTCTGGACTGCAACACGCCATGTTACTTGGACAACACGTCATGTCAACGACAGCTAATGCAGATCTGGACGGAAATTGGCCCGTAACAGAGGTCAAAGACCCCAAGTAGAGCATCGGGGAGGAAGATAACCCTGGGAAGATGCACCGAGGAAGTAACGGTAATTAACATGGTCACTTGTATCCATAGATGATGAGAATTCGCATGAGCAGCCCCTAAATGACTTAGGCACTCACCCACGTACGGGGACTACATGGAGAGGAAAGAAGACGAAGGAAGTTGTTCCTCCTCTCTACACGATAGAATGAGTGGATCTTCTTCTCTCCTTCAAGCAGCCATTGTGCTTTGGTGGAGATGGAGGGAGACCGGTCGGCGAGAACCAAAGTCGGCTGGTGGTGATGGTCGTCACAGAGAGGAGACGGAGAGAGAGGGTGAGGTCGGCGGCTACGGTTACAGCAGCATGACTTGCTCTGATACCACGTAAAAGACTTGGGCCATAGCAATACCCGGTTGGGAGCGGGTCTCTTTATTATATTTGGTGTGAAATTTACATAATAGACCCGATAGATAAAGGAAATAAGAAAGAGCTACATAAGTAGAAACTATTTTCTAATAGTTCTTATATTACTTTACTGTTAAACGGTATTCTATTAGTAACACTTGATAGATTTTTTTATACATCAATAGTAATCAGTAAAGACATTGATGTTATAACTAGTACTAATATAGTTCATATATCATCCAATATGATGGTATTAACTATAGTTCATTAGTCACTAACCAAGCTACTATATAACATATAAAATAAGTAACAAATAATTATGATATTATAATATTATGATTATTCAGTTAGAGTGGTGATATAGTGAGTCGACTAAGTTCCAATTGTGATATTGAATATATTCAGACCTTGATATTGTTGGCATAGTTGATGCGTTGACCACCTATGATGCATGTACGGTGCAGTAGAAGTCCAAGCTTTGAAAAATAACTAATTTTTAGGTAGTGGATTGGGTTTGAGGAGTTGTTTTATATTTAATAGGTGTTTGTTTTCTTTTGCCTATATCCTTGTTATTAAGTGACAGATCTAGCCACGTGGATGAGACACATTGATTGGGTGAGAGTGATGATATGGCCTTAGATGGTTTTTGTGTTCAGTAACCCCATTTTGTTGAGGTGTATGAAGACGACAAGTCATTTGGTGAATCATGCCAACAGAACTACAAAAAGTGGAAACAACCTTTTGAACATATTTGAGGGCATGATCGATAGAATCTTTATATGAGAATCTTTATATGATTTTTTATTGGCAGCCACCACAACGGAGGTGTAAGCCGCTCTTTCCCGTCCGCAACTGTGTATGCCAAGATAAACTAAATTTTTATTAACTAATGAAAAGCCAGACAAAACGTCATTCTAAGACTTTTAAGTATATACAAGTCATGCGGAAGAAATCATCAATGACAGACAAAAATATCGAAAGCCATTATAAGTTGGCTCTTTAAGAGGACCCCAAACATCACTATGAATAAAATCAAAAGGACGCTTTGAGTGTTTCACATTGAGACTCGAAAAAGAAATGTGATGATGCTTGACTATTTGACATGACTGATACTCTAATGAATTTATTGATGTTAAGCTTGGAACAAGCTTTTGAAGACTCTGCAAGGACGGATGTGCATAGCGACAATGCCGTTGTAAGGGAGAGCAGCTGAAGACGGTAGATGGAATTTGGCGAGCTGGGAGACCACCTTAAAAGAAGTAGAGATCACCCTTCCTAGATCCCCCACGAATTGTCTTCCAACTCCTGGGATCCTATAACACAAGAAAGAGTCTCCAAATATTACCAAGTGTTTCAAAGAATCAAGACATTATGTTAAACAGAAAGTCTGGTACATAATTTACAGACTGTAAAATCAAATTAGATGATGCTTGTACAGTACCACATGCCCGGACTCTCCTGATAGAACCATCAGCAAGTGCCACAGAAGAATGTGAGATATGCGAGTCAAAAGACAGAAGCATAGATTGTATATCCATCACATGTTAAGAGGCCCCGGAATCCACAACCCATGTGGAAGATGGATGAGAGGCAACAAGCGAAGTCCCCTGGTTACCTGTATCTGAAACCAGATTGACGAAGGAGCCAAGGGAAGCTTGATGAGTAGCCTAAAGAAGACGGTCATACTCCTCCTTGAAGATTGTACCAACAGATTGCACTTGTTTAGAGGCTCCAGATGCAGATGCTCCCGACAAAGTAGACGCATAATGTGAAGCACCAATAGGGGGTCGACCATGCTTAGAATAGCATTTTTCTTCTGTATGTCCAAGTTTCCAATAGAATGTACATTTGTCTCTAGGGCGATTGCCTCTTACCTGACCAGCACTTCGTCCAGTTCCTTTGGCAGCAGCAACAAGACAAGCATAATTCTCAGAGTGTTGTTCTCTTACAGTAGCATAAACATACTCAAAAGAAGCATGTTGAATCCTCACAAAGGCTTCTTCGAGGCTTGGTAGTTTGTATGTGGCAAGGATAACACTTCTAGCTGAAGCATAGAGAGGATTTAACCCGGATAGAAATCTTGTTGTTACAAGATCATCTCTCTTTCATTTGATCACTAGTTTTTAACATCTGGTAGAAACTAAGTTCATGAGAGATGGATTGTATAGCACCAAAATAATCCTCTAAAGATTGACTACTTTGTCTTACTGCGAAGAGAAGATCATAAACAGTATAAAGGTGAAGAGCATTCTTCTCGTTAGAGAAGTATTCCTTTGCAGCTTCCTAGATTTGTTTGGTTGTAGAGTAGAACATAAATCTGGAAGTAACCGAGGGTTCCATGCTATTCCATAACCAAGACTTCACCAGCCCAATGTTTTTTCCACCAAGTAGGGTAGTCTTTGCTACTTTCTGTTCTGACTCAATAATATCCACCTTCTCTCGAGATTCAAGAACAGTGTAAATAGCATTCATCCAGAGGAGATTATTCTGTGAGTTAAGAAGCTTCACAGAAGTTATCTGAGATTGATCGTTGTAGATGATTGTAGTGGAATCAGCTAGCTTTTCGTCTCCCATATTGAGATTGGATCAAGATAACAACAGCAGACAAAGTAAGCAACACGTTGTTTAGAAGACTTGACACGATGTGTATGGCAACAACACATCATGTTGAACACTGGACACATCATGTCAATTGGCGAACACGGAAGACAGACTTTCTAAATATCTTTGACACGTCGTGTCAGTTGGTGAAGACAAAAGACAGACTTTCTGAATCTCTTCAAGACGTCGTGTAAGCAGGAGACACGTTGTGTACTCGTCAGAGGCGTAAACTCCAATAGTCGTCAACACACCAAGTCACGGATGGGACACGCCATGTACTCGTCGGAGGCATAAACTTCAGTAGCCGTCAACATGTGTCACTCGGGAGAACACGACATGTTGTCGGCGGCTGATGTAGATCTTGACTGCGATTGGCTCTGTCAAAGAGATAAAGGACCACGGGAAGACGCACCGCGGAGGAAGATAACCCCAGTCAGATGCATCGGGGGTGACGGGAAGTAGCACCGTCACTTGTCAATTGATGATGCAAATCTGACGCATCAATAACCCCTAAATGACTTAGGCACTCATCCATGTACAGGAACTACATGGAGAGGAAAGAAGACAAAAGGGAGTTGCAGCAGTTGCTCCTCTCTACGGGATAGAACGAGGGTTTTCTCCTCTCCTTCAAGCAGCCACCGTGCTCTGGTGGAGGAGGAAAACCGGCCTGGCGAGAACTAAGACCGGCGGCGACGGCGGTATGCCTGGCAGCGGTGATGTGCTGCGCTAACAGAGAGAGAGAGGTCGGCGGCTAGGGTTACAGCAGCAGGACTTGCTCTGATACAGTGTGAATGTATTTGGGTCAAAGCGATACTCGGCTAGAGTGGGTTCTCCTTTATTATGTTAGGTGAGAACATTTACATAGTAGACCTAACAGGAGAAGGAAATAGGAAAGAGGTACATAACTAAAGAAACTATTTTCTAACAGTTTAGTTGTGTTGGAAACAATTTCTTTATGTGAAGCATAGATTTATTAAAATTACTATGCTAGGTCAATAATAGTAGTTAACCCCTCCATGTCCACTTTTGTGGGAGAAAATTATATCACTTCAAGAAGAGATACAAATTCTAATGACCAAGTCCAGTTCTAAAGCAAAATACAACATCGCAGCCCCCGTCACCTAGGAGTTTATTTGGTTCAAGGCACTGATACAAGGAGTTAATGCAGAAACATTTAGTCCTTGGCCAAATATCTATGACGGTAAGATTGGCATTTTTATTATTAGTAATGTTGTAAAAAGGAAGTCCATATAGAGGTGCACCTCCATCTACTCAAAGAGACTGTCATAAGCATGCAAATCTGTACTACACATATTAAGTTTCAGATCAAGATGTAGGTGTCTTCACCAAACCAATTCTCAGGAAGTACTTGGGCATGGTGACTACTAAGTTTGGCATGATGATATCTATTCTTAATCTTAAGGGGTTTTTATTTGTTCTTTTATGTTATTCCGCTCATGGTCATGCAAGTCTAATCCTATAAATATAAAGGGTTACGTACTATCTGTCATGTTTGTTAAGGCGCTTGCCTTGGTGTCAAGTGCCCGGGGGGGAGGGGGTGCCTAAGTCTCCATCTAGAAAAATGTCTGGAAAAAAAAAGTAGGCCTCCACGGCTCCACCTAGGCAGTTCATCTTTGGGAATTTAGTTTTCAATATACCATTTTTGGTCTCATGTTTGACATGTGCAAATTTTCTTCATGCATTTTTAGGCAAATACTCTTACATGATGTTTTTGGATGTAGAGCATTGGATAATTACATGAAATGCCTTATATATGTAAAAAATGTAGGATTGTTACATATAATATCAAGAAAGAAATCAGCTAGATGCCTAAAGTCCTAGACGCCTTGACAAGCATGCTATCTGTTTTATGTGGTGAGGATATCAAAGTGAGAATATCAAACCTATCCACTTGCAGAGAGTTGTTATCGAGTATACTTTGATGCATATTAATATTATGTAACTTAATCGGTTTGGAAGTACAATAATATCAAGGGGAGTGTTTATGACTGTACATCTAAGTAGGCTAGCAGACATCTCTTCTCAAAATTCCTGGATAAGTAATTCGGAGATGTGTTCTACTCCTATTGATTTCAGGCTTTCAGCCTCTGCGCGTATACTGCAAACAAGATTCACAGTTATCTATCAAGAAAAAAACAAGGACAAGGCCATAAGCTAGTCATAATCACAAAGTTCTGAAATGACAAACCAATATAAATCAAATGCATTAGCTGGAGGTTTACCTGGCTGGGCCTTAAAACATGGGCGCATAAGCCCATCATCTGTAACAACCTCGTGTAATGGATTTTGCAACTGGAAAAATTCTGGCTTCCTAGCAGAAACAATGACCTACAAGTTGTGTCATAATAATATAATCAAAACCAAAAGCATCTACGTTTAATGGAGAGGATTCTGATCCCCAAGGCAAATACAACCTTACCATGTCAAAAAGATCTCGCCATCTCAGATCATTTGGGAGATATTTATTGAAGGCATGCTGCATCATCTTGTTGGTGTAATGGTAATCGGAATTTGTGATCAATATCAATCTTTTACCTGCCTGATGTGTAACCATCGCATAAAGATCCAAGATGGAAAGCATTATTTTTTTGGATCTAGAATGCATTAATTGTTTGCATGAAGATCTATTTTAAGAATGAAATATAAGACCTCCTTTTGATCCAAAAGTGCTAAAGGGATCTCAGGGTCAGGCTCAACAAATCTTTCAGGCTCGGCCATAATTTCACTCTGCAAGAATCAATTCATTTAACTTCTTCAATGCCAGTTCTATTCAGAAAAATCAGCAATGACATATATACCTTCAGTTGGCCTTCAACATGGGCATGGAAAAGTGCCTTTGCTACAGCCTGCGAAGCTTAAAATGTTAGCAGCATGCGATTGCAATAACAAAAATATAAAACCTGAGATTTAACCCTCTACTTTGTAAAGTCCTTTATAATCAAGTGGACCAAGTCTAGCAGGAATCACACCTTCATCCAATCTGTCCACCATCTGGAAAAAAAACGTCCATGAGAAATGGAGATTATCCAAAAAAAGAGATATATATAAAAGTTTATCACTATTGAAAGTAACCTATTATCACATTACTCTTATCCCTGAACATTTTATAAATTTTCCTTTACACACTATGCAGAATTTGATAAAAATAATCAACTCCCGTACAGCTCCGAATTTTTTATGGCAACTCTAGACAATTAAACCCTTTTACTAAACTTTCACCTCATAGTAAAATCCAAAACTTATTCTTGGGAAAATAAACAACATGCAATAAAAAGTTGATGTTTCTTTTTGTAGTACAAATGCAACCTGCATAAACATCACAGCTTCTGAAACAGAAAAGAAAGTATTCAGGAACTCCCATCGACTTTCCTTCCGTAAATCAACTAGTTCCCTCCCGTAAATTTCACTGGAAAATAGAAACATTAGAGTCAGTAATCTGTACACTCGTCTTCACACTCCACAGTTTTTCGAAATTTTACAAGGACAACTTCTAACCTAACAGCTTGAGTTGACAGCATCCTGGTACCATGCATAACCCTCTTTATGTAGCCGAACCGGTCAGCCTTAACCAAGTTTCCTTTCTCCTTGTCCATAATTAAACCTCTAATTACCTGTGATAATGTTAACATAAACATGTATAACAGATGGGATTTTAAAATTAAATAAGAATGTCTATCATGTTTGAAACATAGGGGAGGCATAAAACATATACAAAAGAGCTTATGAAAAAACTATTTTACCAGATCGGGGTCAAATTCAAGTCCATCAACTGGAAAGCCCATGCTTTGAAGATTTGCCATTCCATAGTCATATGCTCGCCCTTCCCAGGCCTGAATAAAAATTCAAAATTGATTTCTCAAAGATTAAAGTACAGTTTCATTGAGAAAGATTGTCAAATTATTTCTGATATTCAGAATTATGTTAGTAACAAAAACTGCTAAATCCTTCCTACAATTTCATCCCAAAAGAGAAATCATTACAACTAGCTCGCCTGACCACTGCCTCCAGTGCTGCAAAAACCTGTTGTTCTTCGGTTCCTCTCCTTCCAATCTATTAAAGGATAGAAGTCTCAAGGTATTTGCATTTTTCCTATTGCACTGATTATAAGGGTTGATTGCCTCCTTTTGCATTGCCATATCTAAACACCTACTGATGTCACTTCTCCTAATAATGGCCCTGGATAGCACATTTTGTATATCACCAGTTCAGAAGAAGGAATGATAATGGGTATCATGTCCTGAAATTACTGTTACAGAACTAGTTGGAAAATAATAAATTATATTAATTACAGTCATCCAGTTTTATCTGCATAAAGGAGGTACAGTCTGAACATAGGCACACAAAAAATGAGATGACTTGGGCGGTATATAGCCAATATGAGACTAAAACCAATTGACTTAACAAAAGCCCACTAATAAAATGAGTCTGAATAAAAGACAATAAAATGAACCTAGACAAAAAATCTAATAAAGTCTAATAAGCATTTGTACGGCAGCATTTGTGTACATAGGTATGCAGATGCAGTGTCAGTCTTGCATGAGCTGCCCATGCCGCGTCGGAAAGACAACAATCACGCCATTTGGCAAGGCACGGTAAATGTGCCCTGATTGTTGAGAATAGTCTGATTTTCTCAAATGGGCTCAAAGGAATCCAGAGGCGGTAGAGCAAGTCGAGGAAGAACTGGTGCATCTGTTGTAGGTGGATGATAATTAGCATGAGCGTAGACGGTCCCATTGGAGTTGGAGGTGGAGGTGGCTCAAAACTACCTCAGTAGGGGTAAATCCTCCACATTGAATGTTGCATGTATGCCATATCTACTGATAGGTCTAGTACATAAGCATTGGGTTTGTTTGTACAAACTATATGGAATGGTTTTAATGCTCGCGCATGAAGTTTCTTAAAAGAGTTCTAGGGTAATGTTCAGGATACACACGAACCAATACATAGTGGCCTACTTTCAATTCAATGAATCTAATGGGTATCTGTAGACAATTTATAATTTTCATTAGACAAAGCAAGTTTTCACCTAATATGCAGACAATAATAAATTAATTGGACTCACCCCCTATTCTTCTAAACATGCAGCCCAAGAGATCAAAGCTATCTCTCCCCAATCTTAATGTTGATGAATCCTTAAAGTGTATTTTTAATATCATCTGTTGTAATTACTTTTGTTGTAATCTTATCATTTGTACCTTTAACTCCATGATTTGCTGTATCTTATGAGTTCTTGATGTGTGCTTCCATTTTTTTATTATGACTTTAATATTTTTGTTCTCTTTCTGGCTTGTGTGTGGTGTTTGCAAATGGTGGTTGTTTGTTGTGTTTGTGCGTTTGGATAAGACCTGTTTTAGCTCTTCTACCCCCTCCCTTTTTTATATGACAAACGGGGAGAAATGATCTTAACCCATATTGAATTTGATCATTTTCTAGTTAATTTTCTGAAATATCTTATGACTATGAGAGTGGACTCAAATAGTACATATATGTTATGGTTATGGTTTTCAGAGGAACTAACCATATAGGTAAATGTAAGCATGAATTGAGGGGGAGCAATTGCTATTGTTCATTGATGTATCCCCCTACAATTGACAAGGTAAAAAGTTTAAATTCTCAGTTTTTTTCAATATGTTAAGGAATGGTTTGTCATCTTCAAAAAGGGGGGAGAATGTTGACCTAACAGTTATACATTGTCCATATTTTGATGATGACTTAACCATTCCATTCATATGTATCTAATATGCCTATTTGAGATTGATTTTAGGTATTAGGTACATGAAAAGAATGAATTCAACCAAGCCCTAGCTTAATAGAAAACAAGCCAAAATCAATGCAAGTGCACTATTGTGGAAAATGGCTTAAACCACTGAGAACATTTTTGTAAATCACTTGTATAGATGCTATGACTTGTAACTAAGCTGAGAAAAATATAAAATACACTTAAATAGAATATTTGAGCACTTTTATGGCACTTTCTAAAATTCATCACAGGCACTTTTATCGGCAGAGTTTCACTCACACAAAACTCGACCAACAACTCTGTATGGGTCTTGGTAACTGTCAGCGTCGGCTGAGTTTCTCCAAGACAAACTCGACTGACACCCCTGCATAGGCAAATCAATTTTAAGCCATCGGCCGAGTTTCATCTAGGATAAACTCGATCAAAAACTCAAAATTGCTTTGTCGCATAGTGCTCTCAGTCGAGTTACCTTTATTGAAACTCGACCGACAACATTGTACGGAATGTGCTGAAAAAGTGTTTCTAATCGTTGGAGTGTTGGCAAACTTGAAAAAATATCCGTTGCAACACCCCAAACGACTAGAATTCATTCCTAAGTGCATCCACTGGCTAGTAGATACCCCAACTATAAATAGGTGACCTTGGACTTCATTCCAAATCTGCTTCTTATGCTCCTAGCTATAGTTGAGTGATTTTGTCTACTAGGAACCCCTTTTTCTCTCAAGCTTACTACTGATCAACAGCAATCCGAGTGAGATAGATTACTTGTGAGAGAGCTACTTCATTGTACATCTTGTGAAGCTCTCAACTTCCCTTTCCCAATCCCTTTCTCTCAAGATATGATGGTGAAAGCTTCTCCTTGGTTAAGGTGAAGGTGAAGTTGAAGTCTGAAGATCCAAGAAAAAAGTGGGTAATTCCTTCAAGGCGGAAGACTTGTTGCAAGAGTAGATCTCCTTGGTGAAGGCGGCTAGCTCGTTGCAAAAGTGGGTAAGCCCTTGTGAAGGTAGAAGACTCTTGCTCTAGGATAGGTAAGTCCTTGTAAGGTTATTGGCTCCCATGTCCCTAAAGGGAAGGCTAAGTATAAGGTCATATTATATCTCTTATAATGGAATATAAGAAGTGTGCAATGGTTGCAAATCTTAGAGATTGACCCCTCTAGGTAGTGGATGTACATCTCCTAGTTCGGAGTTTTGGAACCACTATACATAACTTGTGTTCTTGTGCTTGTTCAATCTCTCTCATCCTTGCTAGTATGCTTAGTTGCATTCAAATTCCATATATGCAACCTTATCTCTTAATATAATTTGAAGGTGTAATGAATTTGGTTTAAGTGTTTTAGCTCTATTCAACCCCCCCCCCTTTAGAGCCTGTTGATCCAAAAGATGCCTCCTCACCTACCTTTCCTGACAATCAAAGATATAGGAGGACAGTTGGCAAGTTAGTATATCTAATTGTGACACGCCCTAATATTATAGTTGCAGTTGGACTAATTAGCAGATATTATGATAAGCCACAATAATGTCATCGGAATGTTGTATGCCACATAGTTAGATATCTAAAAGGATGCCCTGGGAAAGGCCTGCACTAAAAGAAACATGGACATTGTGATGTCAGCGACTTCTCAAACTCAGATTATGCTGGCAGTAAAACTGAAATGAAATCTACCTCGGGCTTATTACCTTTGTTGGAGATAACTTGGTTACCTGACGAAGTAAGAAACAGACAGTCGTTTCTCAATAGTGTTGAGGCTGACTGCGGAGCTATGGCCCGTATAGTTTGTGAAATGATGTGGGTGAAGACCTTCCTATCAGAATTGGGTGTATCGCCTCCTACCCCTATGTCTATGCATTTTGATAATGTTGATGCTATCTTCATTGCAAGTGTAGAAAATAAGATGGGAAGCTAATGGGATATTTTTTATTGATAGAAGGTAAACTCCCTCCCGTACAAGGAAGCAAACTTAACCCTAATGGGCCAAGACAATAACGCCTATGTACATAATATACCAATTATTCTAACACTCCATGTTAAGCTAGAGCATGGGTGAAACACATGTCCAGCTTAACAATACATGAAAAAGATAAAATGGCCCATACATAAATTGATCTTCCCTACACGAAGTGATCTTCCCTTGAATCTTGAATACAAAAACTGAAGCATTGTAATACTCGTCCTGAAGAAGATAGAATGTAGCAGCCCGTGATGAAGATAATATCAATGCAGAAGCGGTAGCAACAAAATAGAATCGCCCCTCGGAATTGATAATCGCTAGGTTGATAGAAGCAATCACAAATAAATTTTGTGAAACTTTGACGAGCGTCCAAAGAAGTAGATGGTGGAGAATTCGTATAGAAGTCCCTGAGTCATCATTGTTGTCGAAGTAGTTTTGCACAAGAAGTGCCAACATCGGGGTAATGAGTGGTAGTTGGGATAAGAGCATTGTTATAGGATTATGCGCCATAGCAGATGGGCACGTGTTTGAGACGTGCTACTATAGGAATATGCACTATAATAGGTGTCAACAACATGTATGAATATGCAAAAAATAGATAATATTGTCAAATGCTATGGCTTCTTCTCTTCATCTTCTCCATCTCATCTCTTTCCTCTACTCAACTTCTTATATTCTCCCCCGCAGGCCAACCATGAAAAGGATCACGAGAGCGGTTGGAGTGGAAAGTCACAAATAGTGGCAAAGGAATAGATATGTAAGGGATGGCACAAAAATAAAGTATTACCGGTATAACGACACGGTAGGAAGAACAAAGCACTACCGGAATGGAACTCGGTAGGAAGAAAACAGTACTACTGGAATGAAACTCGGTAGAAAAGGGAGTGGCACTATCGGAGTGGATCTAGGTAGGAAAACAAAAGGTGTTACCGAATTAATTGCACAGTAGGATAGATGGACATAAAATTCCCAATTTTTAAGAAAAGCACCCAGCCATGTGGATTAGGGGAACCACATGAAGAGGAAGAAAAATCAGTGCTCTGTTTTTTTTGTGCTTTAAAAACTAGCACGGGGTCTTTTTTTCTCTATGTTTTTTTGTACCACAAAAAAAGGGTATACCACAAATTTTAAGGGGGCACTTGACTTGGTGGAGGTGGTGCACAACACTTGCACACACATGGCTTGCAAAGGCAAAAGAGTAGATATAAAAAGAATAGATCTGATGCGAAAATTAATACCAATGCGAGCAATGATATTAGCATTGAACGGGTACAAATATAACTCTTGTCGTTTTTGGTTTGCCGCTATTAAATTCATTAAAGACTTGGTCAACTTTCAATGCTAGTATGATCCTTGCCGTTTTGATTGGAATAAGCGGTTGTGTCCGCAAGACAAACAGCATGATATGTGGCTGTAACGAAACTGTTTTGCTGAGTAGCGCATCATCATCTGCCAGGGGTCAGCTAACATAAACATGCGAGAATATTCAGCCATCATTGATTTTTGCGGTCAGTTTCCTTTATTGGCAGTGTCATGTCCATGTGTTCTGGATGAGTTTCCAGATTTATAAAGCAAACAGAAAAAGTCGTGGCTGGTCCATTAGATCTGTCGAGTGTGTGGCTGAGTATTGTGTACTTGCGGCCAATGAATAGCTTAATTAACAAAGTGTGTGAGTGGAGAAGACCGCAGCATGAAATTGACGACTGCGTTGCTTGTCTCAGGGTCGGGGGCTCTACTAGATATGGGGAAGAGGAGCGACCAGCAAGATTTGGCCATGCAAAGAAAAAGAAGAAATTCGTTGTCTGGGAGATTCATCGTCGACAGTGTGGAGATAGATCTGAAAGGGTGACCGGAGAGGAGGATCCGGGAAGAGATGAATAGATTGCACTTGAAAGAGAAGACCCCTAATGATATTGCTTGTATGGGTTATATATATTCATGCCTTGTAATCCTTGTTATATCATCAAGCGAGAAGTACTCCACTTACCTCTTGTAACACTTACCAAGCCGCTACTTCTCTCTCTTTTTCAACATATGGGTACCAAGCTGGACTGAGAAACTTGAGGGGAAGTGTTAGCATTATTAGCTATTTTGATAATGGGCTCAGGCCCACTTAGTTAAGATATCCCTTTTATCTATTCTACTCCTCACTTAAGTGGTAATCCATTTATCACTCGTATCCATGTAACTCCCTAGGCTCTTATATATAGGAGACCCATGTAATAGCTTTCAACTAATGAGAATTATGTAATAATCTCTTCAAAACTTGGTCTGAGATTCGGAAACACCAGGAACACATTTACACATGTTATGCATATACAAACACTTTGTAAACAAACAGGTTGCATTACAATCTTGGCATAAAAGCTATCAAGCTCCCATACAAACAATGGGACGACATCTACTGTAGAAAGTTTGTTATAAATGCACATATAAATGTTAGTTGAAAATGCTAAATGCTACACCTCTTAGGGTGGTTGATTTTAGTCCTAGAGTTGCCCATCACCATTAGTTTGGATGACGAAGACTAAGAGCTTTCACAATGCAAAACATAAAATCATCTACCCTGCCTTGAAAGAGAGAGGAAACTTAGAAAGGTCGTTGATTTTTTCTTCATCATTGTTTAGAGAACAAGAAGGCGCCAAAGATCCTTTTTACATAGAAGTCTTTCATAGAGT
Organism: Alisma plantago-aquatica; assembly: GCA_963693085.1. Taxonomy (NCBI): domain Eukaryota; kingdom Viridiplantae; phylum Streptophyta; class Magnoliopsida; order Alismatales; family Alismataceae; genus Alisma; species Alisma plantago-aquatica. Next base: position 398,597,991 of record OY856410.1, read on the forward strand.
CATATCGCCCAATTGCCGATTTAAACAAGAGGAATCAAATACCAGAATTAGCGAAGTACACCATTTGTCCTAAATGATGCGTTTTCAATCTTCCCCAACTACCAAATAAGGCAAAAAAGGGTGACAACTCTGTCACCCTCCTACAAACATGATTTACTTGTGAAAAGTTGTACTTATAATGATAACACAAGAAGGTTCTTCACGGAGTATTCAGTAACACCATAACCTTAGTCTTCTTTCGTAAAGGGAGTATCTTGGATGCCATATTGCTTAAAACACTTGGTTGACATTCATATAATCAGTCTAATTATATGAAAGAACAGAGGAATCTGTGTCCCCTCGTAGAACAACGGAAACATCATGTGTTTTTGGATCATTTTGCTCTAGTAGATGAGGGAGAGAACACTGGAGCTTGAGCTTTTGTAGAGGACTTCCATTGTCATATTTCCTTCAAATGGGTTGACAGTTTCTTTCATTGTCTAGCCAAATCAAATTCTCAACAAAACAAATTACTTGCAAAGCTCAGTTGAATTCACTGAAAGTATCTAGTGAATTATATGCAAACATGTAAAGTATTTTCCATGTAGTTTATTAGCTAATTAGTTTAATTGTAGCCGCTTTTCGTCTTGACAAAGAAACCTCCATAAAGGTTGGATGACTACTCAATAAAAATGTTTGTCATCTAATCATGTGAATGTCATAAAAACTAGTAAATGCAGAATAATTACCATCACATTGTAATGAATTAATGTGTAATCCATGTCGTAACCAATGGCACTGATCGAGCGTAAATTTAGAGTCCTGCTGCAAAATATGCCACGGGGTGAATGTTTTGATGAAAAAGGATCCTGCATGCAATGATTTACATATAAGACATCAAGGAGGCAGCATCGTAAAAGAGAAAAATTGAAAATTTAGAAGCATATTTGCAACACAAAAGAAGCTGTTGACTATAATCTCATTAAAAGGGTTGAAGCCCAAAATATCACACAAGCACAGTTTTCAGACTTGACGCAGAGGTTGATCTTGCAAAGCTCTCAAGTCTCAGGTTTCTTGTTTAACTCAGCAACGTCAACATTACACCATATACATAATATATATCTCAACGCTCACATATCTGTATGTGTGATTATTTGTATTTGTTATGTGTGTATGTATTTGTATATACTAATATACCTACTCTATGAAAACGTGAAACTATGGGAAAAGCATATCGATTATACATTAAAACACTATGATGTTGGAGATTGTGCATATCATAAAATACGGGTGAAGTGTGGTTAATAATCTGCAAAAAGAACACAATACACTGCAACAGTCCACTTAAATGTTTAATTTATTTACATAGATCTACATGGAGCTATCATATAGATATAAGGCCCCTTTTTCAACAAGTAAAAGGAACTCTTACTAGATGATATACACTACAACTGTCAACAACTTCACAGGGCGCCCTACTAGTTGGCGCAAGGACTGCTTTTGTGCCATAGAGGTTGAGAATTCCGTTCTTGTTTTCATTTCGATTATCGTATAAGAGATTCAATTGACATTCCAAAAATGCTCTTTCTTTTAGGGAGGTGATGTTGTAATTCATGGTCAAGTTTGATTATTTACTGTGATGGAAATAAGGGGTTGATGTTTGGGGGGGGGGGGGGGGGGGGGGGAGTGAAAAATCATGTCTTCTTTTGCTTTTTCCCGATACAGGTGATACTTATAAGGGATCGGACCATATTTTATGAGCTAAACAATAACAAATATGTCAAACTGAGTTCTTACAATTCTTAGAAAATGCATATAAAAGCAAACACATGTTAAACATGATATCTTCAAGATAATATTCAACAAAATCAAGGACACAGAGTACATCTTTGTAGACCCATATTATTGTATTTTGTAAATATTGGGTTATTTGATAATTGCATAAGATTTCAAACCAATGTAGTTTGTCTAACTCAAAACAAAGTTACCAACCAAATCGAGCTCAAATCAGTGAGGCCACTAGTTCCTGTTTCACAGATTCAATGTGGTTTGACCATTCAATCTGTCAATTAATGACATAGAGGAAGGAGGAAGAGGACTATAAAGGAAGAGAACAATCATAGTGAGGAAGAGGATGTAGAAGTCATTGCTCATCAACTCAACCCTGATATGTTTGTCATAGTTGAAAGAGGAAGGAGGATGGTAGGAAGAGGAGCAAGACGAGGAAAAGCAGGGCAAGGAAGGGAAGGGAGTGCCCTCACTGAGTCAAGATGTTGCTGGTTCAATGGAGGAAGAGGAGGACGGGAAAGGAGGGCGCGGAAGAAAAGGAGGGTGTAGAAGGACTACACAAGAGGAGCAAAGGGAGAATGGGAGTCGAGCCCTGAAATGGGAGAAGGAATCGGGGAGTTGAGGTGTAACTGTGTTAGCTAGAAACCAGCCAAGTTCCAATTTAACAAGCCAATCCATGGATCTTTGGTTGGTGGGGTTTAAGTTTTGTGAGGCCAGAGTTTGACCAACCTGTGTTGAGCACCAATCCTAGTTCATGTTGAATTGGTCGGCTTGGTTCAAAAAAATTCCAGGTAATGTAGGGTTTTAATCACATCACAAAGTCGGCATTCAACAAATAGCCCTTTGAATATGTATAAATGGGTTACACTTTAAAAGTCATTCATTTATACCGTGCTTCTCATTCCCCCCCCCCATTTTAATTTTTTCACTATATAAAATGTTAACGATTTATTTTCTCATGCTATGACTATATCCTTTTCGCAATGAATCTAAAATTATTGAAGGATATGATGCCAAATTAGGTGGAGCCAATCTCCCTAAATGTCATAGGTGACAATGCTTGGGTCCATTATTCCTATGGATAGTAATGTACAAGAGGAAACCACTCATTTGATCATAGTAAGGTCGTGAAACAGATTGTATTATGGATTATTATGAAACCGCCAAATTTCACTCTATTTGAAAGGTAGATTTCATTGAAGAGAAGTGAATATTGGGTAGTGAAGAAGCACGGTGTTCACAAAAGAAAACATTACAAAAGTGAACACTAACATGAATGCAAGGGAAGATAAGAGATCGCGTACAAATTATCAAAATAAGAAATAATGAGGAACTGGCAAGGTATATGGATAAACTAATAGCCATATAGTTTAGACATGCACAATATCATACTGTAGGGCTAGGCTGACCTAGCTCCTAGGTGGGTGCCTAGAGCTTTCTATGACCAATTGAGGTCATCTCAGGGCGTTTCAATTATCGAGTCAATTTAGGACATTTGAATGTTGAATTAGGTGAACAAGTTTTGGTTTGGCTGAATTAAGGTCAATCAAAAGTCTGATCGGGCTAGATCATGATTGAATTGGGCAAAGTTAGGGTAAATTAGGTCTTATACATGAGATGTGAAGTTGAGCTAGGGAAGTTAGAGATCAAAACTGTGTAAAAATAGGTATGTTTCAAGTCAACTTAGGTCAAATTAGGGCATTACATCTCACTTAGGTCCAATTCAATCTAATTTAGGTCTGACTAGGTCAAATCGGAGCAAGTTAGGTCTAATGTAGATGAGGTTACGTGTGATTCAAGTGAATTTAATGTAAGAAAATGTTTTGAGAAAACCACACACATATAATTGGTAAATATATACATATGCATTTCTTTTACAAGTAAATTAACAAATGTGTATATGAAATAGAAAATAGTGAAGCACCAAGATGACTAGGCAACCTAGTTAGAGGCCACTAGTTAACTATCAGCAACGTAGATCATAGTAACAAAAGTCTCTAAATTTTACAAAAACCGATGATTTTTCGCGATTTTATAGGCTCATGAATGTTCAGCACGATTAATATGCCAGTGGCCCAATTTTCATGACATTTCACGATTTATCCCTCTTTTTCGAGATTTATACGAATTTTGACGATTCTTGGTGACTTTTCAAAAAAAATTTCTTTTAAGTCGCTTGCTCTTTATCTACCAACCATGTACACAAATCCTACACTGAACCTCCGACCCCCCACTCTCCTGACAATCCAATGTTATTGCTCAACTATTCTTTAATTCTTTTTCTACTTCACCCAATAAGATTGTATATCTTGTGACCTTGATTAGTTACATGTATTGATATGGATGTATATATATATATATGTACAACACATACGTGCCATATATACATGTATATATATGTATATATAGCCGACTTGTTCTCAATTATTTCCAAATAGTTGATCGACCTTTGACCGAAATTTATTGATCTTTTCACGAAATTTCCCGATCTTTCCGGAACCGAAAAACTGCCCAATCCCGAATTTGTCACTATGATGTAGGTTGATGAGTGCACATAAGTTAAGAACTGAAGGATTTATGTAGATACGGATGTAAACAAATATTCAAAATCAAATGCTCAAATTTGTGTTTGCATTCAAAACTTCAAAGAAAAATAAAAGAGATGTAGTTCGATAGACCTCACATAGTAAATTCTTTGTTTGAGTAGACTCAGGTTGCAAATAAGATACCCTGAACTTGATTTAGAAGAAACATTTCAATTTTATATACATATATATTGGAATATATCAATCAATTGTTTTATCATATAGGTTCCATAAATTAATGAAATTATATGCATATAATTGCATTATTTTTCTTCAATAAGCTTATGTTCATTTCATATTGTCTAATACAAATAGGGATAGTATTCGACAAGATCAAAGTTTGCATGTCCCATACTAATCTTCATTGGATATTGGATTGGATGCCAAGTTGGACTTTTATAAATTGGATTAAAGGTTGGATTATCTGGGTCAAAGTTGATTAATTTACACCCTACATATAGTCGACCCCGGCACGGATAGGATTGAGGTTTAGATGATAATATTAAATTGTTTTTGTTTCTTCATTATAAATTTTAGTATGTTGTTCTTTGATAGGACTTTCATGGTCTGTATTTTGACTTTTTGTATTATATTCTACATAAATCTCACAAGTATATCAAACTGATGACATGTTCATAGTGCATGTCAAAAACATCTAAAAGTCTTCTTATGCTTTATTAGATTCTATAGATATTAGATTTTTGGTGAAGACGAGGATTTACAGTCGCCTAGTGCTGAATACAGCCAGCAAGATTGACCATGTGACCTTGGATGACCCCTTTTGGGTCACTACTGCATGACCGTATACACTCACTAATGACAATTGGGGCGTCTATTGTTATGTATGTAATCATTTTTAAGAACCTTATTCTATAAATAAGACTTAGACATGCCTATTAGGGCATGCCTCCATTTTTTCACATGGTATCAACGTGGTAGACGAACCGCATATAGTCCTCACTCCCTTTCATCTCTATACTACCAATATCTCCTTCTGTCTCTCCCATCTTCATCTTCCTCCGACGTGCTACTACTGGAAGATTTGCCCTAACCTCTGTTGGATCTCTACTATCAGGACCTTCTTTTCCCTTCTCCCTCTCTTGGTCGGTGAGGGGTGTGGGTAGATTCTTCTCAAGGGCATGTCTATAGGGTTTATCTAGCAGTCTAGAGCCTTCTAGCCTAGCAATGGGGGTGTTTACCCCTAGTGATTGCATCTACAAATGTGAGTGAATCTACTCTCTACTACCCTTTGTTGCAATGCCCAAAAGTGCATAGGGTTCTCGTTGTTTTTTCTTGTTGTTGCATCTCTTCCCATCACGGTTGTGCCTTGGACTAGTTTTGAGAATCTATGTCTTTAAGTAACCATCGTGAAGCTTGAGGCATGTCACTACCACTCTTGGTGCCACCCTCTTGGTATTCATGCATGCATTAAGGGAAATGATGGAATCTTATTGTTCCTGTCCCTACGAGGTAATGGAGAACCTAATGACTAAAATCTAAGCTAATGTTAAAAATCTAAACTAATTGGTAAAACTAATCAAAAGGAAATATAATTCATCAATAGATTTCAATCATCAAGTCTGCTTTTCTAAAGAGCCTTACAAAGCCTATATATAGGTGTTTAAATCCAATTAACTAGACAAGTAGCGAATGTGGGACTAAACCACAAGCTTTACAAAACCAATTGGAAAAATATCAAATAACGAAACACAAGAAAACTAATAAAACATTATAAAGACTACTCAAATGACTATGATAAAGTCTGTGATCGTCCTACATCTACTCTCCTCTTCAAAAGACTCAGCTCTGATGAGTCTAAACAATAATATGGGGCCTGAAAAGTAAACTAAGTCTTTGAAGCTTGTTGTGAGTCACGCAGCATCACACCACTGAACAAGGTAATGGCGTAAGAGATCAAGAAAGATCACCATGTTTGTTTGTAAAGTAGCCGCAATGATGTTTGGAGGTTGCGGATGAGGAGAAAGTTCATAAATTTTGCCAGGAGATTGTGGAGGAGGAGACCTGAGAAGAACGAGGTGACCATAGTCTTCAGTTTTAGTAGAGAAAGTCTTGATGTTTGCAGGTTGTCGAGGAGGAATAAGCTCACAAAAGCTCCAGGACACTATGGAGGAGGCCTGGGAAGAACGAGGTCAAGAAAATCCTCAGTTTCATACATGATACTCATTTTGAAATCCTTATGCGATAGAATTGACAGCAATGTTCGAAAGTTTCTCTGGGGAGGCAATCATAAGGCCCGCCCATTGCCCCTAGTCACCTGGGAAAAGTTACAAATTCGAAGAAGGAAGGCGGGTTGGGAATTCGATCCATGCGTGAGTGGAACTCAGCCCTCTTGTTGAAGAATTCTTGGGAAATAGCTAATAAGAGGAAGACGATATGGTGTAATTTTATGACATCTAAGTACAAGTCCCACAAAGAGGGGAAACCCATGAATGGGTCGATGTTGGCCAAGGAAGCTTTAGCAGGAAAGGAGTTAGTTGAAAAGCACTCATACAAACAGCTACTTAATGGGAAGGAGACAAGTTTTTGGTTCGACAAATGGTGTTCTAAAGACACTTACCAGGCTGAGGTCGCCTTAAAAGAAATCCCCCCGGACCTAGCGGTCCTGCAGGTCGCAAGTGTCATCACCGAGCAAGGCTCTTGGGACATTGACTTCTTAAAGGACTGGCTACCGAGTACGTATGCTGATCAGATCATCGCCTCAGATACTCCCATCGATCACAGACTCAGTGATGCGGTGTGTGGGCGGAGTCCGCCGATGGGCGATTTTCAACGAGTTCCGCATATCGGCTGTTGAGGACGGCGAGAAACCAGGTGGTAGACGGCTGTTGGGAGAACATCTGGAAGGCCAAGTTTGTGGCTAAAATTAAGTTCTTCAATTGGACCTTGGCACATTATGGGCTCCTCACTAACAGTAGAAGAGTGAAGAGGCGAATGGCTACTAGTGCGATTTGTAATAGATGCCAAGAAGAGGAAGAAACCAGCGTGCATGCTTTACGCGATTGTAAGTTTGCGAAGGAGACCTGGACACACCTCCTGCAAAGCAAGATGCCGCCTAACTTCTTCAACATAGATCATGTGGAATGGCTGCGATGGGGACTAAACAGAGATAACAACCTGAGGACCATGTTTATGATCGCATGTTGGTATCTTTGGCAATGCAGAATGCCCATGTATTTGAACGAAGAGTCAAACCTGTCACGCATATGACGTGTTACATCAAGAAGGAGGGTGCTTGTTCACGACAAGCATGGCTGGACGGAGAAGGGTGATGCAATCAGAACAGCAGCTCAAAATTGCAGTGGAGACGTCTGCCCCAAGGAGTACTCAAAGTCAATGTCGACGCAGCAGTGCTGAGAAAGAAATCGGCGGCCGCCATGATTATCAGGGACGATCAAGGCACTTGGATTGAAGGAAATGGCTGGGTTGTAAGTGTCGACTCGGCGCTGCAAGCTGAAATGCAGGCGATTCACTACACAATGCAAAGAGCAGTTCAGCTGAACATAGATCAGGTAGAATTTGAGACGGATTGTCGGCAGGCTGTAGAAATTCTAAATCAAGATCCAAGGTACACAGCCCAAGTACATGAGGTTAAGTCATGCTATTCACTGTCTCATGAAGAGTAGAGTTGGCTGGCAGCTCCTGTTTGCGCAAAGAGACTGCAATAAAGCTAAGTTCCACCTAAGGAACAGATTTGGTCACTTTTCTTATACTAGACCACCGGAGGCGATTCTTGGTTGGTACAACATAGATAGATGTAATGGTAGTAGTACTACCACGTTTAATTCTTTTAGCACCTTGTGTACCCAACTTTTTGAATATTTTCCTGCACGAGGAGAGCGGGATGAATAGATGATCTCCTGACTTTGCAAAAAAAATCCAAATATCTGGAAAAAGTCCTTAGATGCACAATCCAAAGGGCTATCTGGAGGTTGTGGAGGAGGCCTGGAAAGAACGAAATCAAGACAGTGTGCAGTATCATATCTCTTATCTTTGAGGTGTAGCCCGTATATACTATAAACTTCTCACCGATGCATGTTTCTGAGTTATCATATTCATCAAGTGGTAAAACCTCTGTACTATAAGATATTAGTGAAGTATTAACCTTTTCAACAAGTACTTGTTAGAGTTGCCCAAAGGAAATCCTTTGTCAATATTTTCATTGGAAGATTGAATTTTCCTATGAAAGTTGACCATAGAGGTATCCAGATAAACTGTCATTGCATGCCCATCTTTGTAGTTTGGTGTAGAGAGAACTTCTACTTGTTATTCACTTTGATCCAAAATTTCAGCCTTCGTAGAATCCTCACACAATTTTGTATTCGCCCTTAATGTAGTTTGTAGGTCTTGCTCCATAGCAATTTTTGCAAAAGAAAATTCCTCAACAGATGAAGAACATACAGAATAAAGACGCAAGATATTAGGCTTTAAGGTTGTAATTGAAGCTGCAAAATGTCAGTCACTGGAGTTATAATTGAAGCCTTGTGCATTTGAAGTTGCAAAACATCGGTATCCAGAGTAGTAATTGAAGACATGGAAATGTGTAGTAGTAAAATATCAGGTTCTGGAGTTGTAATTGAAGCCACGGGCATTTGAGGCTACAAAATGTCAGGCTCTAGAGTTGTAACTGAAGCCATGGGTATATGAAGCTTGATATTCATAGAATCATAGTCAAAGGAGATATTACATGATGAGCAGTGTTAAAGGGGGTTTGTGGTGCAATTCTACATTTGGTGGCATCCCATACGCCATGTAAAGTGTTGAGGATTGACTAGCATGGATTGTGTTTGTCTGTCAAATGGCACCACAGCTCAATAATGGTGTTATTGACTGCTTGACCAAGAATGTCAAAGGTAAATGCAGGGAAGATTCAGGAGTGGTATTTAAATTGGGTTCAACCGCATATGTTCCGTCTATATGTTTTGGTTATCTATAATGCTTCTAAGATGTCGGCGAAAATACCAAAATATGATATTTTTTCATTAGCATATAAAGCTCCATGACATCTTAAGCATCTAAGATACTCGTTGAAGTAGATTTTCGGATATTTATATTGCAACTTACAAAGAAAACAAGTAGTCCATAATGCATAAGGACTATAGTGATGCTATTGTGGTGCAACATCCCATTGAGATGATACATCATTAATTTTTAGAAATTAAGTTTGGCATTGAATGTCCATCATGCTCTCTATAGAGATATGTTGTGTTATGTTTTGTTTTGTTAGCATGTGCCTCACTTATGTTTTTACTTCAGTAGTTTAGTCTCATAATGTTGATCTCTACTTTAGTCTCTATTCTCTTCTGTTATATAAGAGATTGTATTGTACACTGGTTTATTCATTCAATAAGCAATTCCTAGTTTCTCTATATGGTATCAAGAGCAGGTCTGGTTCCTCGAGTTTCTCTTTCCCACCCTGCCCCTATGCCCTAAGCCTTCACCCCCCCGTCCCCGCAGCCGCGCAACCCCCCCTGCCGCCAGCAGCCCCTCCACCCGTCGTCGCCGCCTCCAACCTCCCTCCACCCGCCGCCACCCCCTCCTTCCACCACCAGCCGCCGCCCCTCCACCCTCTCACCCTGCCGCCGCTCCTCCTCCATCCACCCCGCGTCGTCCTCCCCTCCTTCCTCCACCAAGCCGCCGCCCCTCCTCCTTTCTCCACCAACTGCCATCCCTCCTCCCTCCACCACCGCACAGCTGCCCTCCTCTCTTGCTTCCTCCTGCCCCTTTTTCGCACGTGCAACCTTCCGGACAGCCATAGCCATCCCACGTTGAGAGTCTCCTATCTCTCCGGTTATTTTTCTGTCTGCGCCTCATGATGGGATATTGATCTTCCTCATAACGACGTAGGTTCATTTATCAGTCTATCTGCCCGGCACGGCTTTCTTCTGATCTGATGTGTCAGATCCCTGCTGCTGCTACTGCCCCATAGCGGGTTCTTTAGTCACTGCATGTTGCTGCTACGCTGCGACTTCACTACTACCATGCCTCTACTCATCATGGCCTCGGTTGTGCCTCCTCGCTCTCTGTGTGTTACCACTGTCAAGCTCGATGGCTCAAATTACCATCTGTGGTCGGCGTCCTTCGTCCTCTATGTCAAGGCCCAAGGCCGGTACTCACATCTTACTACTGATCCTCCTGCTACCCCTGCTGCTACTACTAATGAAAAAAGCAAGCAAACTTATGCCCAATGGTCCAAAGACGACTCTGGTGTTATGTCCTGGCTTCTTAATAGCACCAAGTCGCGGATCAGTCAGTCCTTGTTATGCCTTCATGATGCTAAGGCAATGTGGGACCAGCTTTCACATGTCTACTCCCATCAGCGAAATCCTAAACGTGTTTTTGAAATTTTCAAAAACCTGGCCAAGGAGTTTTCTTGTGATGCTTCCATTGAGAACTTCTACAACTAGTGCTCTGCTCTCTGGAATGAGTATAAAATCTACCATACGTTGACAGCTGATATCAAAGAAGCTCAAAAGTAGCGTAATGAACTACAACTCGTTCAATTTCTGGTTGCCCTCCCTGCTTCCTTCTCCGACGTGGTCGATCAGATTCTGTTGAGTGACCCTCTGCCTACTCTTCGAGACGTCCTCAAGCGAGTTCAAAGACTACCATATGTGACCTCCACTCCTGTTATTGAGCATCTTGCTCTAGTTGTTTGCACTGCTGATTCTGGACGGAGCCGCGGTCGTGGCGGACGTCTGCCTCCCACTGGCAGACGAGGCTCCTCTACTGCCCCTGGACGAGGTCAAGCTATTGGTCCTCGCTACTGCAACTGGTGTGGTTGTGATAATCACACTGAAGATAGGTGTTGGATCAAGCACGGCAAGCAAACCTGGGCTAACCAGGCCTCTACATAAACTGCTACTGATGTTTCATCCGACCAACCGGCTGCTCCGCCGACTATTGAATGGCTTCGCTCTGAATTCGAGAAGTTTTTCCAGGAGCACATGACTCAGCTACCTTCGACATCTGCTACTGGTTCCTCCGCCATGCTTGCTTCTCCTTCTGCTGGTGACAATAAATGGTGCATTGATTATGGTGCCTCTATCCATATGGTTGGCGACATCCAATTATTTTCTGCTCTATCTAAAACCTCTAATATTCCATCTGTCACTGTTGCAAATGGCTCTAAGACACTTGTTCATGGTGTTGGCACCGTTCCTCTATCTGGAAAGCTGAATCTCCAATTTGTTTTATACATACCACAATTTCCTATTAATTTATTATCTGTCAGTAAAACTGTAAAACAGCTTCAGTGCTCCATTAAATTTGATCCCTCTGGTTGTGTTTTGAAGGATCTCCGCACGAAGACGAGGATTGGTTCGGGCCATGAAGGACCAAATGGACTATACTATTTGGATGGACCGCCTGCAGCTTCTGCTCTTCTGTCTACATCAGTCACAGGACTTTCAGTGGCACTTCCGGCTGGTCATCCGTCTGCTACAAAATTGAAGCATTTATTTCCTGCATTATCTGAAAACAATTTTTCTTGTGCATCTTGTGTTTTGGGAAAACAAAGCGGTTTGTTTTTCCTGCTAAAAAGGAACTTGGTTCTAAAACAATTTTTGATATTGTTCATGCGGACATCTGGGGTCCATGCTCTGTTCCGAGTCAATCTGGTGTTAAATATTTTCTGACTTTTATTGATGATTATTCCCGTACTACTTGGCTATTTTTGCTCAAAGATAGTGGCACTGTTTTGGACAGTATCCGTATTTTCTTTTCTGAAATACAAACCCAGTTCAATAAATCCATTAAAATTTTCCGTACTGATAATGCCCTGGAATTTATGTAGAAGTCTGTCACATCCTTTTGTTCTGATCGTGGCACTATCCATCAAACCACTTGCCCTTATACTCCACAGCAGAATGGTGTTGCTGACCAGAAAAATCGCCACTTATTAGAGGTTGCTCGCACTCTTCTTATTCATTATAAAGTCTCTCACCGTTTTTGGCATGAGGCGGTGTCTACGGCATGCTATCTTATAAACTGTATGCCATCTTTTGTGATACAGAATCGTATACACTACTCCATTTTGTATCCAGATGCACCTCTGTTCTCTATTCCTCCTCGCATTTTTGGGTGTACTTGCTTTGTTAAAAATTTACGCCCAGGAATGACGAAACTTGATCCTCGATCCACTAAATGCATCTTTTTGGGTTATTCTAAAACCCAAAAAGGTTACCGCTGCTTTGATCCGGTACTCAAACAATGGTTTATCAGTGTGGATGTGATCTTTTTTTAGCATATGCCCTATTTTTCTGATGATGGAGCAATACTATCCAGTGATATGTTGGCACCCACGCCTCTACCAGATATTGTTGAAGACTTGCCTTCTTCTAACCAGCTTGAAGATCATTCGTTGCAAGTGTACAAACGCCGGCCGAAGACAAGCACTCCTTCCATGGCCCCACCCCAACCAATTCCTCCGTCTGCGGATGATCAAATAAACACTGAGGTAACTTCTGACTTGCATCTTCCTATCAGTCTGCGCAAAGGTGTTCGCTCCTGTACTAAACATCCTATCAGTCATTACTGCACTTCTGCCAATCTGCATAACAGTTTTGCCTGCTTTACTTTTACGATTTCTGCTGTCACTATTCCAAAGACTACTGTAAAGGCTCTAGTTATTCCTGCATGGAAACAGGCAATGGATCAGGAAATGCAGGCGTTTTGTGATCGCAAAACATAGGAGTTTGTGGATCGCCCTTCTTCATGCCCTACTGTTGGCTGTCCTTGGGTCTTTACCATTAAGTATCAATCTGATGGGACTATTGAACGCCTGAAAGCTTGCCTTGTTGCAAAAGGCTACACGCAGACATATGGTCTTGACTATTTTGAGACCTTTTCTCCTGTTGCACGATTAAATTTTGTTCAAATTCTGATTTCTATTGTTGTTAATAAAGACTGGTCTCTCTTTCAGTTAGATGTTAAAAATGCATTTCTTTATAGAGATCTACAGGAGGAAGTATACATGGAGCAACCACCCGATTTTGTTGCTCAGGGGGGAGTCTGCCCTTAAAGTCTGTAAACTGAAAAAGGCCATCTACGGTCTCAAGCAGAGCCCACGTGCTTGGTTCGACAAGCTCAGTTAGATCTTAGTCACTTTTGTCTTCCGTCGCTCTCACTCTGATCATTCAGTCTTTATCCGCAAAACAGTGGTTGGACTTGTCATTCTTATTGTTTATGTTGATGATATTATTTTATCTGGCAGTGATACTGTGGGTATACAGGCGACTAAAACCTACTTAATAAAACATTTTTGTCACTAAAGATCTCGAAAAGCTGAGGTATTTCTTAGGCATTGAGGTTTCCAAATCATCTGCAGGGTTGTGTCTCTCTCAAAGAAAATATGTACTTGATCTCTTACAAGAAATTGGTATGCTGGGCTGCAAAACAGCCAACACTCCCCTTGACCCAAATATGGATTGGGACGATGAACATTCTCCTCCCTATGTTGATCATCACCAATTCAGAAGGCTGGTAGGCAAGCTTATCTATCTGACGGTCACAAGAGCTGACCTCACTGCTGCTGTCGGATTCATCAGCAGGTATCTTGATAAACCCCGGCAGTGTCATTGGGATGCTATATGTCACATTCTATAGTATCTTAAAAGCTCTCCAGGAAAAGGCATGTTGTATAAGAAGCATGGCCACTGCAATCTATCTGGTTTCTCAGATTCTGACTATGCAGGAAGTCATTCGGATCATAAATCAGCATCAGGATATTGTACATTTGTTGGCGGAAATCTTGTTACCTGGTGAAGCAAAAAGCATACTGTTGCCGCCAGATCCAGTGCAGAGGCAGAATACTGAGCTACGGCTCATACTGCATGCGAACTTCTGTGGGTCCAGAGTCTCCTCCAGGAGTTTGATATATCCTATTCCAGCCCTATACCGATGTTTTGTGACAACAAGGCCTCTATTTTTATTGCAAGCAACCCCACTTTTCATGAGCGGACGAAACATATTGAGGTCGACTGTCACTTTGTTCGAGAGACAGTCCTTTCTAGCCAAATTTGCACTCCATATCTCAGCATTGAAAAGCAAGTTGCGGACATCTTCACCAAGATACTTCCTAAAGCTCGTTTTCATATTCTAGTTGAGAAGTTGGGCATGTTCGAGATCTACGCTCCAGCTTGAGGGGGAGTATAGAGATAGGTTGTGTTATGTTGTGTTTTGTTGAGTGTCATGTGCATAGCATGTGCCTCACTTATGTTTTTACTTCAGTAGTTTAGTCCCATATTGCTCATCTCTGCTTTAGTCTCTATTCTTTTCTGTTATATAAAAGACTGTATTGTACACTGGTTTATTCATTCAATAATCAATTCCCAGTTTCTCTATACTCTCCAAGCAGAGAAGCAATTCTTCTTCAAGAAGAGAATTGTCAGCTCGCACTTCAAGTGTGATCGTTACAAGAAGTCCAGTATTGCCTTCAAGTTCACAGTTCAAGTGTCACCATCACCATCCAATTGCCAATTTGTAGTCCGGTACTACCTTCAAGTTGACAGATTTTGCAGTTCGGTAATGTCTTCATGCTTCAACATGCGTAATTCACTTCCTCGTGACCGCAGTTTGTAGTTCGACCCAAACAAAAGTGGATGTAGCGGCTCATATTGCAGAAGTGGAGAAGGGCTCTTATTTAGGATTAGTGGTTGTCTACCAGGAGATTAGTGGGTTGTTGGATTGCGTGGTGTGTTGGCGGGTTGTTGGTGGGAGATTGTGGATGGATAGGCAGGATCAGGTGCACGGTTATGGGATGTGAGGGGCACTCCACTAGTGCAGAAGGTAGAATGAGAGAAGCCAAGAGAGAGACGGGGTGGGTCTAGGGAGTTTGATGGGTTGTCTATTGAGTGGAAGATATAATGACAGAAAGGGGAGGGAGATGGAAGGTACAGTGGTGAGCATATGGGGAGGGGTTGACAAGCGAATAGGGATTGACGGGAGCTAGAACTAGGATGGACGAGGAGGGATTGATGAGCGGGGATTGCAGTGTGGAGCATAGATTGTAGTGGTGTAAGGAGCAGAGATTGTGGTGGTGTAGGGAGCAGAGATTGCGAGAGGGCGAGGGAGGGAGGGCGTGTGGGAAGGCGTGAAGGGGCGGGAGCATAATCGCTAGAGTGCTAATGGTAATGGCACAGGGTGGGCGGAAGATTAGGCAAGGGTGTGATGGTGTGACGGACTGGTGAAGGTCGCACGCTTGTTGATGGGATGAAGCAGGGATTTTATCGGCGGGACATCCGTACGTTGGTTGTGTTGAGGGCTTTTATCATGTGGAGTAGGAGGGTTGACAGGTTGTTCATTCTTTGTTGCTTGTAGCGTGAAGATGAGGTGTTGACGGGCTGAAGGCAGGGATTTGAAGATTGGCGTGGAGATGAAATGGAATGGAGTTAAAAGATGATTCTGTGGAGATGATTGTGTGGGCGGGAGGCAGAGGGAATAGCAGAAGTGACGGGACGTTATATCGATGGGTGAGATGAAAACGGAAGGTAGACTGGAAGTCAGACTGTCGTTGGGGTTTGCGTGAAGTCATACGGATGAATACGGGGCTAAACGGGATGGATGGTGTTGGATGAACAAAGGTAGGGGCTTGCATGAAGCGAAAGAAGGGAAGTCAAACTGTAGTTGTGGAATGAAGGCAAGGGATGGCCGGAGATGAAGGTCGGAGCACCATAGACCAGTCGCCATGCCAAAAGATTATGGATGATGGACAGCACATAGTAGTCGTCTGTCCGCAAACAAGAAGAGAGAGAACACAAGATCTAAACCCTAATGAGAATTAAGATTTGATGCTTTAATACCACCTAATGGAGAACCTAACGATTAAAATCTAAACTAATGATTAAAATCTAATCGAAAGGAAATATAATATATCAATAGATTTCAATTAGCAAGTCTGCTTCTGTAAAGAGCCTTACAAAGTCTATATATAGGCATTTAAACCCAACTAACTAGACAAGTAGTCAATGTGGGGCTAAACCATCAGCTTTACAAAACCTTCTAGAAAAATATCAAATAACTCCTAAACCACAAGAAAACTAATAAAACGTTATAAAGACTACTCAAATGACTATTATAAAGTCTATGATCATCCTACATCATGAGGCTAGTTGTTGGAAAAGATGGGAAGACATCTAATACTAAGACTAAGGCGTGGTATAATGATTGGGTTGGGGTGACTACATTGTTATTGATGTGGATTATGAGCAGTGCAGAATCTAGGATTAGTCGAATGATCCTTCACTTATCATCCTCCTGAGAGTTGTAGGATCAACTTTTCTACATTTACTCTTATGAGAATCCATCAAAGGTGACCGATATTTACAAGAGCTTGACACAGTTACGTCTACCTCGTGAACTTAATGTGACAAAATTTACAAGAACACATCCATTCGTTGTTACTTGCCAGTGAACCCCTCTATTGGAGCTATATTATGTGTATAAGTGGCTAATGCTAACCTACTCAAACATTTGATTCTTTGACTTTGTATGTTGATTTCGTTCTTGCTGTGTCTTCTGGTCATGGTTAAGGCAAATTCTGAGGTCGTACTTCAGGGGAAGTTGGTCATGGTCGAGACCAGATTGGTTTCAGTCACTGTAATTTCTATGGCCGCAACATTACACTAAGGACATATGTTAGGCCAAGCATGGCACACTAGCGTGAGCTAATCAAGTGTCATCAGTGGTTGACAATCCTTCTATTGATGCTATAGATCCAGTTGGAGCTTAGGTTGAACGTCTACTCAAGGAGAGATTTGGGAGTTGTAGCACTATTGATATGCCTTCAGTTTTTCAACTAAAGGGAGCTCAACCTTCACGACTACACAGACTCTTATGGTAATCATCGTTAGGTGATAGGTTATGGAGCTTCCTCCCATGTTTCTAGGAGCTCCTCATGTTTTTCTGGCCTAACTCTAACCACATTGTAGTGTATCAGAAGTGTCTAAGAAACTGCAAGGAGATGTTAGTTTTTCCACTCCATGATGTAATTCAGTTTTGGGGTATATGAGTGGGATGTTTGGTGGATAGTGCCCTTAGATCTGCAGAATTGTTGAACTACAGTTTGCATGTACTCTTAAGGCATTTTCGATCATTGGAACCTTAATGGATCTTGAGAATTGAGTGTGTATCTCCTTAAAGAACTATCTAATTGTTTTCAATAGTTGAGACTGATCCTTTAGTTCAAATAGCTGAGTCGCTCTAGAGTAGTCATCCACAATGTGATAAGATAACAGAAACCATACGAGCTAGATGTTGGGCAAGGGCCCCATATATATGTAAAATCTCAAACAAGAATGAAGAATAATTGTAGTCTTATTTAGAGAAGTAAAACATTTTTGCTTGCCAGATTGACATTGAAAAGTAGATGTAGAAATAGAAGGGATCAAGTTCACAATTTAGTAAAAGATAAATTCCTAATTTGTAATGTCATTGTTGTCCAGATACCACAACAGATAGCGAGCAGTAGACGGTCTTAGCATGTCAAGGTAATATAGTCCATTTGGTCCCTCATGGCCCAAACCATTCACATCTTTGTGCACGGATCCTAAAAAATACAACCATCGGGGTCAAAGGTGATGGAGCAGTTAAGAATTTTAGGAGTCTTGCTAATAAATTAGAGATTTAAAAGGAAAAGGCAAGGCACAAAGAGCGCATATTTGAAGACAAATTAGATGCATTTACGGTGCCAATCCCTTCTATTGCATAGCAATATCCATCAGCCAATATGACTGGTATGAATAGTGTTTGTTTTTGTAAGAGCAGAATAAGGAAATATTTCAACAAATACGAGGCACCAAAATCAACCCATTTATTGTTACTATGCGTATGCTGAGATGGATGTGTGGGAAGACCAGAAAAGATCGCTTGAGAAATGACTATATTAGGAATAAAGTGGGGGTAGCGAGCATTGAGGACAAGTTGCATGAGGGCCGACTCATATGGTACGGACATGTGCAACGCAGACCGACTAATGCGCCTATACGAAGCAATGTTATTGAGTCAAGCACAATAAATAGAAGAAGAGGAAGGCATAAATTAACATGGGATGAGCTCATAAAGAGAGATTTTGAATCTCTACATCTCAACCAGAATATGGCCCATGATAGAGCTGATGGGAAATGAAGGATCCATGTAGCCGACCCCAACATAGTTGGGGCTGAGGCTTAGATGATGATGATGATGATATGAAGAAGAAGATGCAAGAAACGTGAAAACCTCCATTTTGACAAGCAATGGCAGTTTGAGCAGGTTGTGTCTCATGTAGGAGTTTTTCAAACTCGGTAGGAACCATTCCACAGTATTTGGCATGCTGAGTAGACTCAACAACAATGGAATCTAAGGTTAATTGATTAGCCAATGCGGGAAGTGTGTGCTTAGGCCAGCAACGATCCTTAGTGTGATTAATTCAGGAACAAGATTTGCAGTGTCATGGACCAGTCATAGGTTGTCATGTCCACATCCAACGCCTCCCTAAGAACGACTACTACCGCGATCATGATCTCCAGAGCGAACAGCAAGAGCAAAAGAGTATGATGCCTCCAATGGAAGGGATGTGTTGAACTATGTTAAGAACATCTTGGAGAGGGAAGATGGTCACTAGAAAGGATCTGGTCAAGCAACCTAGTAAATGTGACAATCCAGCAAGAAATTGCACCAGGTGAAGTTCATTGTGTTGGCGTTGTATCACAATAATATCAACAGTTTGGGGATGATAAATCTCAAACTCATCTGATTGGGTCTTACATTGATTGTAGCAATCTTCCATGGAAATCTCAATAATGAACTCCTTGGGAAGGCCTTAAAAATTTCGAAGACCTTCAGTTTTGTTGATGTGAGTAGATATGTGAGATTTGATCCCACATATCCTTAGAAGTGTTGAGAAGGAGAGACTGACTAATCTTGGGCTCAACACTGTTCACCATCCAAGTCATCACAGCACAAGCATCCTTGACCTAGAGGTGATAAGCATGCTTACTTTTTGCATTGGCAATAGAGGTAGGAGGATCAGGAGCCTCAATGACTAGATGGGAATGCTTCCCTTGAGCCTTCACCTACAGTTCAAAGGATGTCGACCAAGTGTTGGGTATGGAACCAACAAGCTTGATCGTGGCCACACACATGGCGTGGAAGGCATCAAGAGTAGTGGTCATGATGAAAAAATCCAGAGAAGATAGAGAGAAGAAGTGTGATCAAACTCATGCAGCATCAGTAAATATAAAACACATAACATATGCGGTAGATACAGTGCCACGTCACATTGTCAGTTTACACAAATAGGTGACAAAGTAAGGGGATACTCCCCCAGACAAGAAGACGGGAGGCTCCCTTTTTTGTGGGAATAGGGGATTAGATCATAGAGTGACTAGATGGATATCTCAACCGATTGGAAATTTAAGCTAAGGATACAAGATGAGGTTTTAGCATTGGAGAGGTACGGAAGAGTGGACAGGTGGGGACGATGGTGCAGTAGCGGGAAGTGGAGGTGAGGATGGTGGCAAAAAGTGAAAGAGGGTGGAGGAGAGAGCGATATAGTAGTGCGTGGTAGAGGGGACAATGATTGTTGTAGATGGATGGGAGATCAGCAGAGGCGACAGGTGTAGATGGTGGTGGCTACTTTGGAAGGTGAAGGGGAGAGCAATAGAAGCAGTAGCAGCAGCAGGTGAATGAGGGGCGGTGCTTGCAGCGGGTGGAGAGGGTAGCGGCATCCTTAGGTGGAGAAGGAGGCAGTGACAGCAACAAGCAGAGAAGGAAGCAGCGGCAGCATCGGTGTAGGAGGCAGTGGCAGGGAATGAAGAAGGCGGCAGCAACAGTGGGAGGAGGCAGGGGCAGCGGCAGTTGATGGAAGGAGGACGGCGGTGGATGTGCGATCACACTTACAAAGGTAAAGGCTATTTACTGCTTTGATACCATGTAAAAAGAAGATTGCTTATCTGATGATCAAAACATGAGTACACTGCCTTTCTAGTATAAGGCAAAAACAAATCACAAAGGTGGTATTCGCCAATGTGAAACTAAAAGAAACAAAAATAAATAGTAGAATATTTCAATACATACATATACATACACTTCTTTACATAATATCGATGTATCTCTAAGTATACATTTCAGTAATTAACATATATATATATATATATATATATAATTGTACATTTCACAATTTAAATATAGAATTTATTTTCTTAATAATTAATGTAGAAAATAATATTGTTGTATATCGAATTGATTATAAAAGATGTACACCCCTGTCCTATATATAGGAGCAAGGGAGAAACCCTGAGACTTGGGATGCAAGTAAACTAAACGGGCTAAGACACAAAAGACCACTAACTAATTAACCTATTAACTAAATAGGCTAATATACTCTCTAACACTCCCTCTCAAGCTGGAGCATGGGAGAAACACATGTCCAAGCTTGGAGTTACATGACTCGATAAAATCATAAATGAAAGAAAGAAATGATATAAGATAAGTGTCACTCCCCATACAAAATTTGGTACCCCCCCTTAAACAATACTCCCACCTTAAACATATGATGACAACGCCTCTTTCTTTTGTTGTGTTCTGCAGGATGGAAATCGTCAAGCTTTGAAGAAAGTCATTTGGAGTGCATCTGGAATGAAGAATGAGAAGAACGATGAAGAAAAAAGAGTGCTTAGGGTTGCACTATGAGTGCACCCTTCTATTATAGACAGAACAATCCCATCACTGTACCGGCGTCGATACTATCGACAGTATGTCGATAGTATCGACACTAGGTCAGGTAGCGAGACAAATACAATGATGTATCTGCACCAGTGTCGATAGTATCGACACTGGGTCAGTATTCAAATAAAGGAAAAACATAACAGAAGTATATTATCTGACACTCCCCCTCAAGTTGGAGCATAGATGTCAATCATGCCCAACTTGTCCACAAGAACGCAGAAGTGCTTCTTAGCAGTAGCTTGGTGAAGATGTCAGCAACTTGGTCTTCAGATCGAGTAAAGGGAGTACAGATGCGTCCAGACATGATGGCCTCACGGATAAAGTGACAATCAACTTCAATATGTTTAGTCCGCTCATGAAAAACAGGATTACTAGCAATAAAGATAGCTGCCTTGTTATCACAGTGCATAGGAACAGGATCAGAAAAAGACACATGAAATTCCTTCAGAAGAGATTGCACCCACATAAGTTCACAAGCAGTATGAGCCATAGCACGATACTCAGCCTCAGCACTGGATCGAGCCACTACATTTTGCTTTTTGCTCCTCCAGGTGACTAACTTTCCTCCAACATAGGTGCAATAGCCAGAAGTTGACTTCATGTCTGTCTTGCTACCAGCATAGTCGGAATCAGAGTAGCCCTCAAGGGAACAGTGACCACGCCTTTTATAGTGTAAGCCTTTACCAGGAGAATTCTTCAAATATCTTAGAATATGACATAAAGCTTCCCAATGACATTGTTTAGGCTTATCAAGATAGCGGCTAACTAGACCAACTGTCGTAGAAATGTCAGCTCTAGTAACAGTGAGATAAATCAGCTTCCCAACCAGACGTCTATATCTTTTACTGTCTGGGTACAAAGGTGAATCAGCATCATCCCAATTCACATTGGGGTCAAGCGGTGTGTCAGCAGGTCGAGCTCCAAGCATACTTGTTTCCTGTAAAAGATCAAGGACATACTTCCGCTGTGACAGAACAAGAGCATTAGAGGTCCTTGAAACCTCAATTCCCAGAAAGTACCGCAGTTTTCCCAGATCTTTAGTAACAAAATGTTTACAGAGATAGGCTTTGGTTGCATTAATTTCAGAAAAATCACTGTCGGACAGAATAATGTCATCAACATATACAATAAGAACAACAATACCAACAGATGTCTTCTTAACAAACACAGAATGATCAACATGAGATCTGAGAAACCCACAAGTAGACAAAGTGGTGCTCAGATTATCAAACCAGGCACGAGGGCTTTGCTTCAGTCCATAGATAGATTTCTTCAGGCGACAGACTTTATGTGACTCCCCCTGAGCAACAAACCCAGGTGGTTGCTCCATATACACTTCCTCCTGAAGATCACCATACAGAAATGCATTCTTGACATCAAGTTGAATGAGAGGCCAGTCCAGATTAACAGCCATAGACAGAAGAATTCGCACGGAATTCAGCCGAGCAACAGGAGAGAAGGTTTCAAAATAATCAAAGCCATAAGTCTGAGTGTAACCTTTCGCCACGAGACGAGCTTTCAGGCGTTCTACAGTTCCACCTAGATGATATTAAACAGTGTAAACCCAGCGGCAGCCAACTGGTTTACAGTCAGAAGGAGGATCAACAAGATCCCAGGTACCCCTGTCAGTGAGAGCAGCCATCTCCTCTGTCATGGCTTGAGTCCATGCCTGACTTTGTAGAGCATCCCAAACATTTTTGGGTACAGAAATGGCAGATAAAGCAGTAACAAAATTGCTAACATGAATACTCAGATGGTCAGTAAAAACATGATTAGCTATATTATGAGATGTACAAGATCTAGTGCCTTTTCGAAGAGCAATAGGTAAATCTAGATCAAAAAATACCTCTGTGGGCGCAGGACCTTCAGAAGGAGAAGATTGGTTTGGGGGGGGGGGGGTCTTCAGCAGGAGTAGGTTGTGCAGTACGATTTCTGCGTTGATATACACGTAAAGGAGGAGTAGTTTTTGTCTCAGGCTATTCAGTATTGTTATCAGAGTCACAAGTCACAGGCAGAGGTGCAGAAATCAAATCCGAGCTCAGATGTGTCCCCTTAGAGGAATAGTATGGAGTATCTTCAAAAAACACCACATCACTACTCAGAAACCATTTTCTTGTCTCCAGATGATAACAACGATATCCCTTCTGAGTCTGTGAGTACCCCAGAAAAACACATTTCGCAGCTCTAGGGGAAAGTTTATTTTGATTAGGACCAAGCAACCGCACAAAACACGTAGACCCAAAAATCCGCAGAGGAACAGAGAAAAGTGGAAGACTTGGTTGAAGAACCTGTACATGTATTTTATCATCAATGACAGAAGACGGCATGCGGTTTATTAAGAAACATGCAGTACGAATAGCTTCCGGCCAAAAATGTTTGGGAACATTAGAATGAAGCATAATAGTCCTGGCAACCTCAAGAAGATGCATATTTTTCCTTTCAGCCACACCATTCTGTTGGGGGGTATACGCACAAGAGGTTTGATGAATCGTCCCCACAGATTTACAAAACACCTCAACAGAGATTTGAACAAATTCTAATGCATTAACAGTTCTGAAAATTTTAATAGGCATCGACAACTGTGTTTTAATATCAGCAAAGAAGAATTTAATTGTAGGCACTACTTCATATCGGTTTTTTAACAGAAATAACCATGTAGCCTGAGAATAGTCATCAATAAACAGAATAAAATATTTATAGCCAGATAAATTAGGAATGTGACATGGTCCCCACACATCAGCATGTACTAAATCAAACACAGCAGTACTAGCAATCTGAGATTTTTTAGGGAATACAGATCTAGTTTGCTTGCCCAAGTGACAAGCTTCACAATTAAATACAGGCATACGACCACCAGGTAACACATGTTTTAACTTTGCTGTTGACGGGTGTCCAAGTCGAAAATGCCATTGTAATGCAGAAACAGATGCTGATAAAGCCAAAGCAGAAACAGAATTGTTGAGCAGTCGCAAATCATCCAGGCAATAGAATCCATCTGGTCCTTCATGCCCCCCACCAATCTTCGTCCTCGTGCGAAGGTCCTGAAAAACACATTCACCCGGAGCAAATGTCAGACTGCAGTTAAGGCCACGAACAAGTTTGCTGACAGATAACAGATTTAAAGGAAAATTTGGTACATATAAAGCAAAATGTAGAAGGATGCGGGCAAAGACATCCCCAATGCCAGAGACCGCAGTCTTGGACCAATCAGCAAGCATCACAGTAGACTTAGAGCGGGGTTTAAGCATATTAGAAAAAAGAGAACGGTTGCCAGAAATGTTAGACGAGGCGCCAGAGTCGATCACCCATTTTGTATTACCAGTAGAAGAAGAAGAGGCACTCAGGAAGGCAGAGTCACAACCAGAGTATGTAGCTGCATCCAGGCAATAGAATCCATCTGGTCCTTCATGCCCCCCACCAATCTTCGTCCTCGTGCGAAGGTCCTGAAAAACACATTCACCCGGAGCAAATGTCAGACTGCAGTTAAGGCCACGAACAAGTTTGCTGACAGATAACAGATTTAAAGGAAAATTTGGTACATATAAAGCAAAATGTAGAAGGATGCGGGCAAAGACATCCCCAATGCCAGAGACCGCAGTCTTGGACCAATCAGCAAGCATCACAGTAGACTTAGAGCGGGGTTTAAGCAGATTAGAAAAAAGAGAACGGTTGCCATAAATATTAGACGAGGCGCCAGAGTCGATCACCCATTTTGTATTACCAGTAGAAGAAGAAGAGGCACTCAGGAAGGCAGAGTCACAACCAGAGTATGTAGCTGCATCCAGGCAATAGAATCCATCTGGTCCTTCATGCCCCCCACCAATCTTCGTCCTCGTGCGAAGGTCCTGAAAAACACATTCACCCGGAGCAAATGTCAGACTGCAGTTAAGGCCACGAACAAGTTTGCTGACAGATAACAGATTTAAAGGAAAATTTGGTACATATAAAGCAAAATGTAGAAGGATGCGGGCAAAGACATCCCCAATGCCAGAGACCGCAGTCTTGGACCAATCAGCAAGCATCACAGTAGACTTAGAGCGGGGTTTAAGCAGATTAGAAAAAAGAGAACGGTTGCCATAAATATTAGACGAGGCGCCAGAGTCGATCACCCATTTTGTATTACCAGTAGAAGAAGAAGAGGCACTCAGGAAGGCAGAGTCACAACCAGAGTATGTAGCTGCATGAGCACCAGACGTCCCAGCCGATGAAGATGAAGCAGTCCGCTACTATAGTAACCGCTCCACCTCGGAGCGAATAAAGTCAGCAGTGGCTTCAGTCGAAGAGGCAGTAGGAGCAGTCGAAGTAGTACTCTCCATAGCAGCGTTGGCCCATGCAGGAGTGTCGTGTTTCTTCCAACATTTGTCTTCAGTATGATTGTTACGGTCACAGAAATCATAGTACCGCTGAGGAGCGGCTCCAGCAGATAAATCAGTAGACGAGCCACGGCCAAAAGTACCGCGACCAGAAGATCCTCGACCCCGACCAGGAGCAGTAAGATGGCGGCCGCGACCACGACCCCTGCCACCCATGGCAGCAAGAGCAGTGGGGTCAGTTGTATCAGTAGACAGGTCAGTAGAAGAGGTTGGCAGGCGTTGAAGGCGCCGAAACGCACTCTCCAACGTGGGCAGTGGGTAGCCGGCAAGGATCTGGACAACGACTCCAGCATAGGAGTCAGGAAGACCACAAAGGAACTGGACCACCTGAAGTTCATGTCTCTGGCGTTGCATGGTGGCGAAGTCCGTGGACAAAGGATGTAATGTCTCAAGTTCAGCCCAAACGCCTTTAAATGTGGAAAAATAGTCTGCAATGTCCGATCTAGTAAACTGCAGGCGAGCAAGCTATTTGTTTAGATCAAACACCTTCTACGGATTCTTGCTGTGAGAGTAGGTGCTCGCAAGCAGGTCCCACATCTCTTTCGCCGTTAGAAGGTGCAGGAAACACTGATGCGCGCCACGCTGCTGTTCAGAATCCAGGTCATCACAGTAGAGTCATCATTGACCCAATCATCATAGATCTTTTTATCTTTGGATTTGGCAGTGGCAGGCGGAGCAGGTGGCGGATTCTCGGTCAGATGGGAGTGCTTTCCCTGGGATTTTGCAAAAATTTCCATGGAGCACACCCAGTGTTGATAGTTGCGGCCGTCGAGTTTCACGGTAGTCACCTGAAGGCGGTAGTCCTCATGTGAAGAAGCCATCCGAGCAGCAGAGAGTCGAGTCCAAACAAGAAGCAGAAAACAGCAGCAGCAGGAGACCATCTAGATCTGCCAACTAGTCGGTAGCAAACAAAGCAGAGATCCACAGAAGGATCAGCCTACATAAGAGCTACACCTAGACGCAGCAAAGAACCCGGCGGCTCAAGAACCGACACGGGCAGATAGAAAGGGAGAAGCACGGAAGCCCGTCAACTCCCCAGACAGAAGTAAATCAACGATCCGTCGAAGACAATCAACCGACCAGTACGTACACGAAACAAGAGATCAAACATATCTGGCCACGATCAACCAAAGATATGTCACCGTTGCCCGGAGAGGAGCACGGCTGCGGCAGCTAGTCGACCAGCTGGCGGCTGCAGCAGCAGCCTGCCGCGACGCTGCGGGAAACGGTCGGCGCTGGGGGGGGGGGGGGGGGGGGGGAGTTGGGGGAGGAGGGAGGGAGGGGAAAAGAAGGCGGCTAACGTGCCTGCTCTGATACCAAGAGAAGAACGATGAAGAAAAAAGAGTGCACCCTTCTATTATAGACAGAACAATACCGTCATTGTACCTGCGTCGATACTATCAACAGTATGTCAATAGTATCGACACTAGGTCAGGTAGCGAGACAAATACAATGTTGTATCTGCACCAGTGTCGATAGTATCGACAGACATGTCGATAGTATCGACACTGGGTCAGTATTCAAATAAAGGAAAAACATAACAGAAGTATATTATCTAACAAAGAACATCTGATGCATGGAACCCAAACGATACAGCATAAATTCGTCACTTTGGAGCAAACGATCATCAATACCATGACTACTCCATCTTCAGTGGAATATGTACTTAACGCGGCACGAACGCGGATACACAATGTCGATGTCGCAGTAGTGGAATCTTCAAATCGTCTGACAAAGGTGCATAGTGTGGCACGAACATGAACAGGACGAGGTGTTGATGAAACAATGCAGGTACCATAACTTTTGCGCATGAACCTTGGGGGCTTGACGAGAAAGGAGATCATCTATCAAGGAAAGTCCCAAGTAGATCAACGGATGGTGATGTTGAAACACCAGATGCATCTCTGAGAAGACGTGATGAAAGCAGCTCGGTGAAGATAAAACTAGATGAACTATCAACATTGCAAATGTAGACTTGGCAGGATTGAAATTGTTGAGCTTCTGAAAAGTCTAAAGAAGCACCCATTCGTCTCTCAAAAAAAATTGAAGATGAATTTTCAGAGGACGTCATTAACTGGGATAAGACATAACACTTGGGGGTGATGGTGGAGTTTGACGTTTGTTGTTGATGATGGTCTGCGGACAGTAGGGCTCAATGAGCAGAGATAATGGGCGATGGCAAGGGCCAGTCGTGGCTGCAGCGGCGGGATGAAGAGCAGTAGATGGTTGGATTATGTTGCTCGGCTACCGTAGGACTTGGCCGCAACGGAGGAGATGATAACGGGCTCCTGCGTGGCTCCGGAGATGTTGCAGGCCATGAGGTTACAGGCAGAGCCAAGTGCGGAGCCTTCTCCATAAGCGGCGACGAAGGCTTGACAGATGACGTCAGCAACGGCGGGTCTGGAGGATGGCAACAGTTGTAGCGGTTGCTGCTCTAGGGGACCAGCGGCGGCGAAGGTTGCTATTGTTGCTGGCAGTGACGGCTGCTCTGTAGCGGGATATTGTGATTGGCGACAGCGGCGATCGCTCTTTGTTGCTACTCCTGGGGATAGGCGGCAAC
Source organism: Alisma plantago-aquatica (assembly GCA_963693085.1). NCBI lineage: Eukaryota > Viridiplantae > Streptophyta > Magnoliopsida > Alismatales > Alismataceae > Alisma > Alisma plantago-aquatica. Next base: position 398,626,001 of record OY856410.1, read on the forward strand.
GGCGGTTGTTGCTGCTAGTCGGCGGTTATTGCTGCTGGCCGACAGCGGTTGTATTTGTTGTTGTTGTTGGCGGTGGCACTGCTTGCGCGGGATAGGGGCAACTGTGGTGGATGGATCATCATCATCATCTAAGCCTCAGTCCCAACTAAGTTGGGGTCGGCTACATGGATCCTTCGTTTCCATTCAGCTCTATCATGGGCCATATTCTGGTTGAGATGTAGATATTCAAAATCTCTCTTTATAAGCTCATCCCATGTTAATTTAGGTCTTCCTCTTCTTCTATTTATTGATACGGACTAAAAGTGGAGATAGCCCGGAAGAATGGCGCCGACGTACGGCAAAAGATTGGATCTTTTAAGAAAGAGGAAGAAAAGTCATGGAGGTTGGGATTTGCCCGATGGGCGTCCATCTTAAGCCATGGAGATGGCGGCAGTTGCCCACAGGCAGAGACGCTCCCTCTCGATTTCTCTCTAGAAGAGACGGACGGCGGCTAGGGTTGTTGTTCACGTGGAGAGGAAGTCAAGCAGCGGCTAGGGTTCTCTCACTCTCTCTCCCGCTCTAATACCATGTGGAAAATAGTATCGTTGTATATTGAACTAATTATAAAAGATGTACACCCATGTCCTATATATAGGAGCAAGGGAGAAACCCTGAGACTTGGGACCAATGTTCAAAATTTTGACGAAATTGTCAAAATTTTGGCCGAAATTTCTGTTTTTGTGGCAATCGGACATCGAAATTGACTGACGAAACTCTCGAAACAAGTAGATCATCGATTTTTTTTCTACGTTTTCATATATTATGTACTACCTAGAGCATTTTTTTTTTTGCACAGTTTTGTGTTTTTAAGTGTATATATTGTGCTTGCAAACTATAATGACTTAATTCATTGATTTCACCATTGAAAATTAACATCAAAAATCCCCATCAAAATGCCCATCGAAACAGTTCAGGGTCATTCACTAAATAATGATGAGACCCCACCCCCCACATATCCAATATGAAATATTATTACATATTTGAGTTGATCTACATTAGTAGATCATTCTGGTAAAATTTCATAAATTAATTCGTTTATTTTTCCGTCGAAACGCCTGGAACGCATTTATCGAAACTTCTGTCAAAATTTGTCGAAATTTATGTTTTTGTGGCCACCGAAACGACATCGAAATCGGACATTTTCTTCCTTGCTTGGGACGCAAGTAAACTAAACGGGTTGAGACACAAAAGCCCACTAACTAATTAACCTATTAACTAAATAGGCTAATATACTCTCTAACAATTAATCTATAATTCTACCCTATATAAAATTATTGATTTTTTAATGAATTTATAAAACTGCATATACTCCCGCATATCACATAGATCTATGTGGTATCTTCTCGGTCAGTATACCTTATATCACTTTTCAGAACATTTTTTTGGTTCAGAACATTTTTTTGGTCAGAAAAAATGTTCTGAAAAGTGATATAAGGTATACGGACCGAGAAGATACCACATAGATCTATGTGATCTGCGGGAGTATATGCAGTTTCAGAACATTAGTTCTCTCTAATACTTATGCTAAGGTTATTAGTAAAATACTTTAATAGTTCATGTCGTAGACATAGGAAGTAGGATACACAAATTATGGTACACACTTATACATTCTAATTCTATGAAAAAACTGCAATCTCAAAAAAACAAGATTGCAAATGGCATCTACCTTCAGAATTTTCATAAATTGCATAATGGCACCAGCAATGGTCAGTTTAAAACCAGGCTGTATATCGAATATATTACATGTCAGCTTATATTCCTACTACAAGTCAAATGATGAAATAGGCATCCTCGAAGTTAAAGAAGATGTCCTGAGGACTACAAAGAAAGGCAATGCTTATAAATCAAGAAAATTAGTATACAGTGTCTTTGAAGAGTTCTCACGCTGCAAAAGCTGCAGTGTTTTGCGGATAGAAAGATATTGTTTACTATGGACTTCTACTATTGCTCTCCTAAGGCTAGATTTTGAAAGGTATTCAGGAATTCATGTCATTCAGTCAGCATTCAGTAATTTACGAAAAAATATCATAGCTTCTACTTCGCAAGTCATGTCGTTTTTTCATGTATTAAAATATTCTTATATCTTAAAAAACTATATCCCATAGCCAGTCCGGTTTTTTTTTGGGGGGGAGGGCAGTGAGATCATATAAAGAATATTTAAAACACCTCCTGTCGTTCTATTCCAACAATATGAACTACAGCTTATGGGAACAAAAAGCTGTGGATATCCCTCCTCTCCACCTAGGCAAAAGAGAGGACCAGAGGAATGGAAAGATAGGACTTTCGAAATGAGCCTTAGGCCTGAATGAAAGATCGGCTTTCAGAAAGCAAGTAGTAAGCCATAGAATATAATGATGAAATATGCAAATACCAAAGCTGAAAGAAACATTCCAGGCATACCATTCCCAGCTCATTGAGCAATGCCTTTGCCGCATCAGCTTCAATTCTAGCAATCTCCTCAATTGGACCATCTAAGGCAGTTTGACTATCAAGCCCTGCAAAGGTAGTGATTTTGGCATTTTGCACACCTGTCATGTCAGCTGAGGTTTGTTTTCCTTTAAAGTTTGTAACAGCTGAAGTAGATTGGAAAACATATATAAACAGTGTCTCCAGTCAGATTTCACTCGGTAAACAGTAACTAGTGACGAAAAAGTCACACCGCAGGATCCTGCTTCATAACAGTTTTCTAATGACCTGTATCATTATCATTTGCAAGTAACCTTGGAATAGTCTTGATAAGGACAGATTATTATATCAGGGAAGAAAAAGATGTGACCAGCCTCTGCAATAAGGTCAAACACATAAATCTGTCGCTCTCTCTAGCTTTACTAAATTTGTTGAGAGTTATTTGGTTAGTGTTTTATTATTAGTTTTTTAATATGGGCCTAAGTGTCTTGGCCCATTAGGGTTGTCTTATGTCATGTACGCTTCCCAGTTCTCCTATTTATAGGAGCAGGGTTTCTCCTATCGAATACAACGATTAGTCGTCTTTTAATATTCCATATGGTATCAGAGTAGAGATCCAAAACCCTAGCCGTCAAGTAAAAGGGAGAAAAGAGAGAGCCACAGTCGGCGGGCGGCCACCCCTTCTTCTTTCTTGGCCGCCCGCAGGCCTTGTCCACTCTTTCATTCCATAAATTCTATTGCTCCATCTCCTTTTTGCTGTTGTTGATGCTCCCTTTCACTTGCTGCTGCGCATGGTTTCCTATTCCTTCAATTTTGTCATATTGCTACAGTACGCTACTGTAGTATGGCGGGATTTTGGGAGCATCCAACCCTCTCCTTCATGGTTTTTTGCATGCCTCCAGTGCCCCCCTTCTCTTCCTCAACCCCTTAGCGGCTTCTAGGAGAGGGTGAGAGTCTTCCACATTCCTTGGAGAAGGAGTTATTGCATATTCTTTTGGCAGTCTGTACAAGTCTATCCATGCTCCTGATCTCCGGCTCCATCACGGCCTACTAAGGTGTTGCCTCTCCTTAGGACCTGCTCCATTTGGGTCGTCTATGTCTTGAGCATCTCCTACCCTAGCTGCCAAACAATCAGATCTCTATGGAATGAGCTAGAGTTTCAATTTCTAATCTCTATGCTGCCGCTGGTACTGTAACAGCGTGTCTGTTGCACAATATTTTTTTCTGACGTTTTCCTTACTGAGTGCTCTCCTTTTCTGCTACTGGTTTGAAATACTTTGGCCTTTAAAGCCCTCTACTACTGCTGCAATTGCATTGCTGCGATTTACCTTTTTGCTGCTGCTACTGTTGTCATTTATTTATGTCGCCGCTATTGCTCTAGTGCTATTGTTGCTATACTGCTAAGATGGCTGCCTCCTTGGATAATCTACGCACCATGGTCTACATATTGATTATGTGTGAGGTTTTTACACCACTTGCACCTCTTTTTGTTTCATTCCCTGAATCTAATGGAACTTGTGTTTGTCCACCCCAACCACTCTTGTTTCCTTCCGTGGTTGGTGTGAGGGGAAGAAATAGAGGAGAGATGAGATGAAGAAAGGAATTTTATTCTGCTTATATCTATGAGGATTTTTTTTGCTGCTTTATATTTTGTGGATCTTGATGCACTTGTTGAAGAACTTTTAGACTTCTACTATTGACGCTTACTGCTAGCTTCTTGGAGTGCTTTGTATCTGGAGCTTATTTCTGCTTATGTTGCCTTTGGTTTGCTGATGGTCTTCTATCTGGCTACGTCGGCTCTACTTTCTACATTTTGTTGCGCTTTATCTATGCGTTGACAATGTGCGTGCCTTGTGCATGTTGATTCTTTCTTTGTCTGTGCTTTATTTGCACGTTGACTGCTGTGACCCAACACTCTTTGGGACTTTGACTTGTTGTGCGCCAGCACTCTCTGGCATGTCTGTGCCTTGTTTGCACGGCGACTCTCTACTTCTGTGTGCCAGCATTCTCTGGCTCGTCCGTGCCCTGTCTCGCACGTTGACTACTACTGCTACTGTGATACAGCACTCTCTGGGCTGTCACTATGATCCAGCACTCTCTGGATACTACGACGACTTTGATGAAGACCTTGGTGCCTATCAGCTATTTAATCTTTTGCTCCAGATGATCGTGTTGCAGCTTATTTTTGCTCCAGATGATCGAGAAGTTTCTGTGACCTGCTTGCCTGCTTGCTTGGAGTATCTACTTAAGGGGGGGTGTATGAGTTTCTGAGTGTTTGAGTGCTTTAATGTAATATTGAGGGGGAGAAAATTCTTATATGGGCTTAGTTTATCGTTTTATTCTGTTTTTTTTGTTTTCTTAGTCCAACTCTCTATTTGCAAGCTGATTTGGGATTCTCCCAACTTCAGCTTGAGGGGGAGTGTTGAGAGTTATTTAGTTAGTGTTTTATTATTAGTTTGTAATATGGGCCTAAGTGTCTTGGCCCATTAGGGTTGTCTTATGTCCTGTACGCTTCCCTGTTCTCCTATTTATAGGAGCAGGGTTTCTCCTATCTAATACAATGATTAGCCGTCTTTTAATATTCCAGAAAATTAAATCACACACTTCAGCATTTTGAGCCTTTATGGGTTCCATTAATTCTGTTCCACATATCAGTACTTTCATGGCCACAAAGTATGACACATTCTCATTCTCATCCGTTTCATTAAATCACACAGCCTATAATATTGTAACTTAATAAGTTCCATTATTGGGCTAAATCACAATATTTGCACTATAATGCACTTTTAAATCCACTGTTCAGTTAATCCCGCATTGATTTGTGTCTTCTATGTTATTTGTAGCAACTAGAATCATTAAGAAGGCAGTCTAAATGTGGGGGAGCGCACATATCCATAGTAGAGACAACATTGTGAATGCAAACAGAATGAAAAATAGGAGAAGTAGCTAACCAATAGCTGCAAGAATGGTAGCACCAATGGTGCTCACAGTAGCAGGGATGGCCCATCCAGAAGCTGACAACATATGCAGCAACAACAGAAGCACCTATATCATGCCCCTTGTCATGGTTGCAGGGTCGGAGGAAAACTTAGGGGTGGACAAACCAGCAAGGGTGATCCTTGCAGACCATTAGCAGAGTGTGAGCTGCAGCACCAGGAAAAATTGAGGGAAGGAAAACCATCACTGATTGCAGCAGCAGGGGGGAGGAAAAACAGCAACGGTTGCAGCAGCAGCTTCAATTTCTGACTATGCTGGCAGCAGTCTGATACTTAGATTGGAAATCAACATTTAGATATTGCTCTTTTCAAGGCGGGAACCTAATTATGTGGAGAAGCAAGAAACATGCAGGTGTAGCTCGGTCTCAGTGGAAGTTGAATATAGAGCTATGGCACATACTACTTGTGAGCTTTTGTGGGTCGAGAGTTTTCTAAGATAATTTGGCATCTCTGATGAAGAGCCCATACCTTTGTTTCTTTACTGACAGTAATACAAGCTTTCTTGAACACACAAGCATATAGGCGTGAGTTGCCACTTTGTAGGGGAATCTATTAATTCAAGAACGCGCATTTACTCCTTACGTCACGACTAAAGAGCAGATTGTCGATATCTTCACAAAGTCTCTTCAAAGACCAGGTCGCAGCTATATATGACAAGTTGGGTATGTATGACATCTATGCTCTAGCTTGAGGGGAAGTATTAGAATATTTACTTTGTCCTATTATTTCCTTGTTTACTTATAGTCATGTCAGAATATTAGTATTAATAATAGAGTTAATGGGCAATTATTTACTTAAGCCCAGACTAATGGTTTAGTTTTCTAATGTTACTCCTTGTGTACAACTTATCTCGAGCTATTCTATATATAGAACTCGTTGTATTCTTGTTGTGGTTATTCCAAGCTCTGGAATTATCACATGTATCAAAGCACATTAAACAACCTTAAGCCCGGCCTCCAAGTTCCAACACGGGTGACGTCGCCCCACCCCAAAAAGAGGTAGCAGACACCGCCTCTCAGAAGAGGATCAGGCTATCAGCCTTCGGCAGCCCCAGGGATAGGCACCATAGTTGCAATCCCCCCTCAAGGGAGATTGACGCCGCCTCCCGGAGGAGGCCAGCAGGCCGTCGGCCCCCACGGGAAGCGTTGCCGCCTCTAAGGGAGCCGTGTCGATGTCATCGCCCCTCCCTCTAGGAGCAGTGGGTGGCAACAGACTCCTAGGAGGGGAGTTGCGCCACCACCATTCCCTAGAGGAGGATGACCAACCGCCTTTGGGTCCTTCATCTAGGGGACAATAGCCACAGTCAACACCAAAGGGTTCCGAGCCTTCGTCCTCCACCAACAAAACCATGATTCCCTTCTGTTGACTGTGTCAACTTCGCACGTGGTGATTTCCTACACTTCGTAAGGCCACAGGGGTCCCATCTTTCCCTCTACCTCCTCATGTACCTCCACAGCGTACATAACTAAGTGCTTCTAAGTTAGGGAATCCTATCCAAACATATCATAGGGCATCTTACATGTGATAGTGCTACGCCATTCTTCTTATAGATGTTCCTTTATGTTTTCTCACCACCTTATTCTCGATGCCTTGCTCTCTAGCTAGGGCTAACAGCAAGGCTCCTCAAACCACTGTCTGCAACAACGTCCCTACAACCATTATCAAATTAAATTGAGACAATTACTTACTCTAGATGAATTCAATAGACAGAATTCTTGAATTCAGAGATAAGTTGAAGTTTCTTGAGAAGCGTGACGAGGACAACCCCAAATGGAGACGGTGAGCAACCAAGTCAAAATTTGGTTGTAGAATAGTTTGGAGGCCTTCATTGCTTCCAAGTACATGTTTCAAAAAAAATCGCTAAAGACTTGTGGGATGTCACCCGTCACTACTTCATTCAAGAAAAGAACATGATGTGTGCCTATTGTTTGTCAAACACCAAGGGGATTAATCTCTAGATGACTATTATGATGTTATTGTCGCCTCGATACAATAGCTCGACTTCTTCCATCTGGTCACCTTTGATGCACAAAGAAAAGAATGTGTCAGCCTCATTAGTGTTAAATTCCTCCACGGTCTTCACCCAATATATGCCCATGTTCGCAAGGTCATCTTGGTAGGAGATTGGTTCCCAGCCTTAGAAGATGTGTATTCTTGTCTACAATAGTCTGATGCACGACCACAACTCAGCTTGGCCACTCTACCAGAACCACAACTTGCCATGGTGTCGCTGCCCATGGGAGAGAACGTGCCCCAGACCAAAAATTTACGGTCTGCATCAAACGCAGTCACCTTGAGGAAAAGTTCTACCAATAGCATGGGCATCCGTACAAGTGAGGTTGCGGAGCCGGGGCAACTCATGTTTCCCAAATAGCAGACAAGCCCTCGCAAGTTACCATCTCTATGACTGAGTATGAGCAGCTTTTGTGGGCATCTCAAAACCCTATAGGGTTTAGGGACTCAATGATCTCGCATCTAATTGCAACATCTTCAGTGCATCTGGCATCCAACCAAGGTAATGTGGGGACCTCTATGATAACATCAAATTTTCCTAGACAGTTGACTGTGGGGCCACACAGCACATGGCTGGTACGAGACACATATCAACCTTTGAATCCCATATTCCCCATTCCTATATCACCCTTGATGGTGGATCCGTTAAAATGATCCAATAGTGTGGCGGTGTGAAGAATCTTTCACCCAAACATCAACTTTGGTATGTGCATTCTATCCCAATTTGTCCCTTCAACTTAATGTACGTTGCTGACCTTTTTTACGCTTTTAAATATTTTGTAACATTTAATAGTCATGGTTTCGCGTCGTAGGATTGTTAGAGTTTGAAGACTATTGGTTCGGGTTGTAGAGCTGGTGGCATGTACTACTTCGGTGATGGCAATCAGCACTCTGCTTTTCTTTCATGTTCACCGCTTCAGCATCACCAGTGCCACAAGCAACCATTTCTAGAGAAACTCATACGGATCGGGATGTCATTTTCAAGTTTCAAAATTCTTCCATGCATTTTTTGTCAATTAGGGAAGCACCATAAGATTTCATTTCGACTCAAAACTGTTCGTCAAGCATATTTGATCTTGTTTACTATGATATTTATGATCTCTTTCGTACCTGCGGTTGTAAAGTGCGTAAGGGGTAACGAAGCATTTTTCTCTCAACAAGGCGAGGTGTAAGCCTCAAGGCGTTCGATGTGTAAGCCTCAAATATGTATGAGGTGTTCATAAATAAATAATATAATAATATATACATATCTATATGTATGTTAGCAAGGAGATGTGTGTATGTATTATTGTGTGTGTGTGTGTGTGTGTGTGTGTGTGTATATATATATATATATGAATGTGTTTATTAATAATATAACTATGAATAAGAAAAGTAAAATAAAATAGAAAGCTTTTACCTAAGTTAACAATGAGAAACATGGATTAAGAGCAATGTCAATAACAAGATCACCAAATAATCATATAAATCTATAGCAATAAATGGGATATCAATGCAAATAAAGAGAGAGTAATGAAATTGTATGTAATTGTCTCAAATACAAAAAACGTGATGGTTAACATAAATTAGTCATCCATAATCGAGGCTTGCGCCTCAACTAAGCCTCAGTGTTGTAAGGCGACCCTCAACCATTTCGAGGCGTAAGCCTCAAAGCGCAAATGTGACAGCCTCATCTCGAGGCGTAAGCCTCTAAAGCCTTAAGGCGGTTTTTAAATACCATGTTCGTACCACAAGTTTCAACGAATTTTAGTATTTTGTGACTTTCTCAATAACTTTTCTAGAATGTTGTGGATATATCATGTTGAAATCTCGTGATGAAGTGTTTGGTATATTTCAATTTTTTTGTAAATTAATTAACTTTTAGTTTAGTACTATACCCATTAATGTCTTACCCACTGACAATGCATTAGAATATATCTCCAGTTCTTTGTCAAATTTTTGCTATGACACTAGGTTGGTCCATCAAAGATCTTGTGCTCACACTTTAAAAAAAAGGAGTTGCTAAACGTAAGAATCGCCACTTGTTGGACATCATATGAGCCCTTCTCTTACAAGCTCAACTGCCAAATCCTATTCGTCTAAAATTATCCTCACAGCCTACTACCTCATCAATTTCCAATCGTCTTATATTCTTCTTAAAAACAAAATTTCGTTTTCACTTGTTTCTCTCAAAGTATTTCATCTTCCTCACCGAGTTTCTGGTTGTACCATCTTCGTTTGCATCTTTGACCCTATTGCAGATAAACTTGATCCGCAACGCTTGATGAAAACTATCTTCCTCAGTTCCAAATGATTACAAGTGATATAGCCCAAGCAACCAACATATGCATATCTTGGTGGATGTTACTTCTCATGAATTTAACATCTTCTTCACTAAGCCAACTTTGCCACCTTCTTTGCCTCAGAACAAGTTTGTCAAATTAGATATTTCCAACCCCATGGATTCATCCCCCGCCGACTCTCCACCACGTCCATCCCTATCTATGCAGCCACTAAACCTACCTACTATTCCTTTGTTTGCCAATATCTACCACTGACAACCAAAGGTGAATCCCCAATTCCAGAATTTGACACCCTCATCAAACTCTAAGGTTTCAACATGTCACGTGATGCTCCAAAAAGGTATATGTTTTTGCACCATACACCATCCCATATCTCATACATGTCTTTTGAAACTTTCTCAAAATGCTCAAACAATTGTCAAGCGCTTAGATTCCATCTGGATTCTTGAAACTATTGTCAGACCCTACAACATCATATTTAGAAAGTTGTCACGTTTGAAGAGATGACATCTTTGCATGAGAACGGCAACCTGGGATCTTGTCCCGACACCTTAGGTGAAGAACATTATTGGTTGTTGTTGGATCTTCTCTTTCAAGTTCAACTCTAACGGTTCAATTGAACCCCTCAAGGCCCATCTTGTTTCTAAAGGCTTCACTAAGACCTTTAAGGTGGATTTCTTTGAAGCATTCTCTCTCGTTACCCATATTGCTTCATCATCATCATCTAAGCCTCAGTCCCAACTATGTTGGGGTCGGCTACATGGATCCTTCGTTTCCCTTCAGCTCTATAATGGGCCATATTCTGGTAGAGATTCAAAATCTCTCTTTATAAGCTCATCCTATGTTAATTTATGTCTTCCTCTGAAAAAGTCTGGATGACTCGAGGTCGCGGACGAGGGAGGAGCGGGAGAGGGCGAGGGCGTGGCGGCGGCCGGATCCCTGACTCTAGAGGCGAAAATGCGGGCGAGAGCTCATCCACACCAATCCTGGTGTCTCCGTCGAGTCCAAGTGTGGCAGATGGTGGCGATGCTCGATCCCCACAGTCCCCTAGCGGCTCGGTGGCCAAACCCTCGCAAGCGGAAACGGGTGGGAACTCTGCTTCCTCTCTGTCGACGGCTACCCACTCTCAATCGCAGCCTCCAGAACAGCCTCAGGCAGACGCAAGCAGCAACCCGCCTGACTGGTTGGGAGCCTGCAGAGTCGGCCGAGATGCCAGAGATGTGGCGGTGTTACCATTCTTCGAGCCGGAGGTGAAGGATGGCAAATCGCGTATATCGATTTCGGGTCAAGGAGCGCCGGACTGGTCCAGATGCATCTCGATTCGATTCGTTGGAAGGAAGCCATACTGGGGTCAAGTCCTTGGTTGGATCAGAAGACACTGGCGCTCCAGCGGTGACTGTGTAGTGGTTGCGAAGGAGAAGGAAGGCTTCATCGTTATGATGCCAACCTCGACGGAAAGGGAAAGGGTGTTAGATGAAGCTCCTTGGACGATGGACGGCTCCCTACTGGTAGTCCAACCGTGGGAGCCAGGGGCAAGTCTTTCCCCCCTATCCTTCCCTGTCGTTCCAGTCTGGTTTAGCATAGAGAACCCGGGCTTCCCTTGGACAGAGACAAACCCTGCGCGGGTTTCCAGCCTTGTGGGGAGGCCGCTCGACCTGGAGGACGCCTCTCTCTCGATCAGATGTCTTGAAAGTACAAAAGTATGCGTGGAGCTCAAGGCTCTTGCTTCGATACCTAGCTCAGTTTTGGTAGACGTAGATGGTGCCCAAAGAGCTTTGAAGGTTGACTGTGTTGCGAGGCCCCTAGTTTGCTCAGGCTGCAGGTGTTTCGGGCACAGACTCTCTTCTTGCCCTGCGACTTCCAGTGAACCTAAGGTGTTCGAGGAAATGCAGATACGATTTGGGAAACACTGTGGTGTTCGTCAGAATGCTCAAGGTAAAGAAGCAAAGGTCCGGGAGAAAACCCAAGAGAGGAGATCTACAGGAGAAAAAGGTACTGGTATTCCGGGTACACAGGTTTCTTCCTCATCTACTCAACTGGTTCTCCTGGAGCCGGACATGCTTTGCAGACAGCAAACTCCGGAACTCGATTGCTTGAATTTGGAGTGGGAACTAGATGTTCCAACACAACCTAAGGTTACTAGTATCATAATTCAATCTGCTGGGTTGTCTTTTGATTACTATCAACAACCAAGGGTCTCGGACGAGGATGGATATTCTTTGATTAGCTCCATTGATTTAGATTCTGATCCATTCAAGATCAAGGATGACGACAGATCAAGAAAAAAGAAAAAGAAAAAGAAGGGAAAGGAAAAGGATGCGAGTAGTCCAAATGCTGCTTTGGATCCTTAATCTTCTTTCTTCTGTGAAGGTGTCAGCTACTTCCGTGATTGATTTAGGGTCCCTGATCAGATGTCTTATCCTGGCAGAAGTGTTCTTCTATCCTTGGCTCACCCTGAGTGTAGGTGGTTGATTAGAAACCTTTCTTGCAACACTTCTTTGTGGGTGATACGACTGTCAGTGTTCTTGAATTGTTGAAGGTTGATTGTTGAAGCTCAAGGCGGGTTCTAGATGAGTCTTTTTTTGTCTGAATTATGATGTCTGTTTAGTTACCTTCCTCGTCTTGGAGTTGAGCTGAAGTGGTAGTTCTACCAACTCCAGGGAGATTGCATTGATGTGGCAGATCATGCAATACTCTTTTCAGTCTTATGCGTTTTTGTCCCAGCTGTCTGGTATCTCAAGTAGCAGGTGCAAAACCTAATCTAGTGAATGGTTTCTAGCATAAAAGCAAGGAGCTTAGTATAGATATATTTGTGGGTGGGGTTATTGAGTCTGTATGATTCTTCTTCTTCTATGTCAGTGCTGTTTTCTTTGTTTGGTTTTTTCCTGCGCTTAGCTTCGGACTTTTGGGGGTTCTCCTTTTTGTTCCTGATTTGATGTGCTCTTCCTGTGTGGAGGCACATAGATCTAGTTTCTCTTTTGAGGCACTTTGTACCTTTAGTTTTGGTTTCAATAATAACACGTTTTTTTGCCGACCAAAAAAAAAATTATGTCTTCCTCTTCTTCTATCTATTGTGTTTGACTCAATAGCATTGCTTCGTATAGGCGCATTAGTCAATTTGCATTGCACATGTCTGTACCATCTGAGTCAGCCCTTGTGCAACTTGTCCTCAATGCTCGTCACCCCCACTTTATTCCTAATATAATCATTTCTCAAGCGATCTTTTCTTGTCTTCCTACACATCCATCTCAGCATACGCATTTCAGCCATGTTCATTTTGTTGAGACCTTATTTCTTCACCGCCCAACATTCACTCCCATAGAGCATGGCTAGTCGTATAGATGTCATATTGCTTCAGTTTGGGTATTATTTCTCTAGCGACTCACATGGATTGGCCCCTGTTCCAACTAGTCATCAAGAGTGAATTCCTCCATGGTCATCTGGAAGACGAAGTCAATATGCAACAACCTTCACATTTCATTCCTGAGGGGGAGTCTTCCCAAGTCTGCAAACTTAAATGATCTCTTCACAACCTCAAATAAACACCAAGGACGTAGTTCTATAAACTCGGCGGTGGACTTGACACTCTGGGTTTCCTAGCCCATCTAGTGATCACAACAACTTTTTCTACATGACTACTTTTGGCATCATCATCTTGGCATTATACGTTGATGCTATCATCATCATTGGCAATGATACAGTAGGGATTTTGTGTTCAAGGCTTCTGTCAAATCACATTTTCAGATCAGGTACCAAGGGGAACTACGATATTTCTTAGGAATGTAAATTCTTTGATCAAAAGGTGGCATATATCTTTCTCAGCCAATATACCTTCTAGATCTCTTGCTTCATTCTAACACGCTCAGCTTCAAACGTGTAACTTCTCCAATGACTATGACACCAAAGTTATTTCTGAAAGGGAGTCCTTTGAGGATCCCAAACAATACAGAAGAATAGTTGAAAATTTTATTTATCTAAACTATCACCGTCATGACATCACTTTTGTAGTGAGTGCAATCATTCAACATATGGCAAAACCCCTTGCAAGATTGAGATCTTTCCCCGACTTTAATTAGGTTGTTGTATCTAGATTTTGGGTTTACATAACCTAACTTTGGGCTACAAGTTTTCATTTTTTATTTCTACGCATTCACCTCTGAATATATGTGTAACCATGTTATTCTCCATGAAGTGGTGACTCTTTTATTTTTTTCAACTCCATCCTTCTCTTTTTCCCTTTCACATTGCCACACTTATCCTAGTTTTACACCGGCTTGTCGAGAGAGACAATGAGTGTGCATGTATTCCATGTGGGGTTGAATCCATCTCATTTTTCTCAAGTACAACACTAGGACGATTCGGAGCCATGTCCACATTGTCTATGCACTAGACATTTGTCCATGTTGGCCACGGTTATCTTATCTTTAGGAAGTGTAGATATTTTTTAGCTATCTACTTGTACTGTTGCATGGTTATATTCATTGAAATTAATATTGTTGAAGGATATAATCATGTAACTTTGGGCTCAAACCAAAAATATCTAGTCAATATGTCACATTTTATTAGGTTTCGGACCTAATAAGTATTAGAGACTTTATCATATGGAAATCTCCTAGCTAAAAATACCCCAATCCATGGTTTGATCCTTTGAGGTCTATATCGTACATAAATAAACCACACTTGGCCTCACTATCATGTATATCCAAGTGTTTCAAGGTATTTTTTTAAAGTATATCATGTGTTTCAAGGTATTTCTAAAAGGGAAGTATAAAAAAAGAACTGTCAATTCTAAAGAAATTAGACGATGACACTAAAGCACTAGCCCTCCTTAACCCAATCTTCAAGTTTGAAGAGGCAAGGCTTGACTTCTTGTTATATCTAGGGATGGATCAATGCTTACACCAAAAAAAGTTAGAAACGCTATATCCTTCTAATGACACCCCTATATATTTACTCACATCCAAATTTGCTTCATGTTTTAAGAGCCCAAATTTTGAGCCACTTCGTCATCATCTATTGCAAAGATGATGGCCCTTCTTGTGGCATTTTCCTTCCAATTATTGTCACCCACATTCTTCCAAGCTAATTGATTTGTTCCATAATGCATCTTTTTCCATCAGAGCAAGTTCATATCCCTCAATATGTGTTAGGTTTGTGCCCTCCACCTTAAACGTCTCTACCACCTACTCTAACATTCTAGAGGACAACAATTGCACCGGCATCCCCAACACATCATCCCAAGAAGCTCCTGAATGTTATGGACCAAAAACAACCAAGGATCCACCTCTTTCACATCATAGATTATAGTTGTTAAAGAGATTCAAAATTCCTCCAATAGTGCTACTTGTTGGTAAGGTATGCTCGTAGAGCCAATCGTTTGATGATTGACATGGCATAAACCATAAAGGATTTAATTAATATTCAGAAAGGCAAGCTTCCAATTTATTCTGTTTCACTAGTTATGAGATAATGAGGAAACATTATGAATGTCTAAAGAATGACAACACTCAATGACATATGTCTTCAAGTACGTGACTTGGAAGAATGAGATCATACGAATGCTAAGACTATCTACATTCTTATTATGTCCCTGGTCGGTTGTTATTGTGGAAGGTTGATAGACAACAATAACACATAAGATTAGAGTGTGGGTTGGTTGATGACAGAATCTCATTAGTAATGATATAGCAATATCAAACCAAGCACACAGATACATGTTAGGGAACAATGTATCGGACAGACCCACCTTGAGACTGACACATGGAAATCATCATTGGTGGTCATGGTCATCTCATAATGAAGGTGGTGATTGTGATTCTTAGACCTGAAATCACTGCACTCATCACATGTCGTTGGGTACGCTTTGACATCATCAAACGCAGTCCTGAAACATGGGTTGTTATAACGGTGATTATTGGATGACTTTGACACATGGGGATAGATTGTGAGTGATAGATGTGAGATATGTCCCTCCTACTGGAGTACGATATCTTGGCCACTTGATAAGCGAGACTGAGAAACGCATGCGCATGCACATGTGAATCAATATATGATATTGAGGTCACATTATCTCAGACAGTCTACTCTTGGTTCAAGGAACATGAGATGAACGTTGAGAGGATGACGAGTCCATGCCTCGAGTTCACTCTTGATATTAGTGACAAAGGAATTATACAATCACTGCAACACCTTACACATATTGTAGGTTGAAGTTGTTCTCCAACTTTCCATTCACTTGGGTAGCACTGATGTACGACTAGGCACCGCTCTCTGTTTGTGATGTTATAAGCTAGTTATGGACATTCACTGCGAACGTGATATGGGACCTATAGAGTCACACACAAAGGAACTCAACTACAAGAGGAGTTTAATCTTGAATAATGATTGGATTGGTTACTAAAGCATTTAGGTATTCAATTCACGAAACAGATCAATGGATTGGCTGACTGAACTGCCAAACGACCATCTCAAGTGTTGAGACGGCTGTTTGGGCAGCCAGACGGGCGTCTCAAGTGTTGAGATGGTTGTCAGGCTAATCAGAGTTCGAATTGGCTAAATTTTGTCCAAATTGAGTGAACCGACCGGCTCGACTCAGGCTCACTAGACGGCCGTCTGGGTGAGTGAGATGGGCGTCTCGCCTGGGTGAGACGGCTCGATTGGGCCGAACGAAGGTTCTGGATGTTTCCCGAATTGTTTCGATGCAGATTACTTGTGGTGCAAGGAATTAATATGTGATATTAATTGGAATCGAAATTGCCAAATTCGTGTACGATTGGCAAACTGTCAGACAGCCGTCTGGCAGTACGAGACGAACGTCTCGTAGTGCCAGACGACCATTTGGACTGCCAGATGGTTGTTTCGGCTGTCGCAGGTTGCGAAAATTCAAGATCTTTCAGTCTCTTCCACTCCCACACAATCCCGTACAGACTGGGAACCTTAACCCTAACCCCACCTATAAATAGAGGGGTACTGGGGGCTTCCCAGAGCACAACACAGAAAAATTGAGAATCACTTCCTCTGACAACTGTTGTCCTTTCTAGTTGTGGTAATCGAGAGAGCCCAAGCAAGTCCTACATGACTAGCGAGGGATAGCGACGGGAGAGAACAACTGAGACTCGTTGCGAGAGAGTAAGTTGGTGACTAGTACACCAACGGGAGGGACAACTCCTTAATGTCTGTTCTAGTCGAACGAGACAGGAATCTAGTTGGTCCGTGTGGACTACTCTAAGGACAGGAGTCCTTTGGTTACTGCTAGGAGAGCAAAGTCAGCCTGCAGTCTGTGGCGAGTCTATAGGAGCCAATGCAGAAGTTGTTATGTTCGTTGTTCGTGGTGAAGACTAGGAGCTGCGCAGCCACCGTCCAAGAGCAACTAGATGACAGTTGCATTGAAGCGAGTTGTTGTCGCTGGACTTTTCCAAGACCAGGTATAACTCGTTAAACTATCCTTCCTATTTCATAGTAGTTGACGCGATCTTGTTGTTATGGGAATACGGATAGATAAAGTTTTTGTTTCCGTTGCTATACTTTGTCCCCGTATTTCCCAACACTACTTACCAACTAAAACGGAATTGTTGGACCTACCCATAGAAACCTAACACCCAACCCCATAGGCTAGAAAATAAAAGCTACTATAACCCAAGAAACCCATAATCAAAAAGAAAAACTGAATAAGCAACATATATCCCTAATTTTGGGCACGAAATCACTAGCATGAATTGAGGGACACTCATGAACAGAGAGAGGTTTTGTGGCTTGATAAGTCAAAGTATCCAACTTTCAATAACAGTTGCAACAATGAGTCCTTTGACAAATTCTTCAATGCCTAGAAAGCAAATGGGGCATGTCAAATCCCCTTAACCCTAAGCTTGCCATACATGATTAGGTCTGTACATCAGTCCAAAACCGAAACAGACAGGACTGATCCAAAACCTGAATAAACTTTATCCTTTGGATTGAAGACCAGACCAAATAGGAACCGGTCTGGTCTGGACCAAATCGGACCCAAACCAATTAAGTATAAACTTTAACTAAGTCACAATTGGATTCTATGGTCTCATATTGTGTTCTTCTGTTTTGTGAGCGAGCAATGCACGTGAATATAGACTAAAATTTGACCATGGATGCACTCATGACCAACTCACCATGTTGCAGTTGAAAATTCCAATTAAGATTAATGTATTAGTTAATATAGTATATTTATTTGATTTGAGAGTGCACTTGGAAGTTCCTACCATAGTTGTAATACTTGTTTGAACGGAGCATTTTGTAGCGTAAATAGGTACGTACCGACTCAATAACAAATCCAGAATATATATCTTTTATAGCAATTTAACATTTGATGTTTCAAGTCAAAAGGAGACTTTGTAAATGTTTATAACACCAGTAACTCAACCTACTAGCGCAGTACTCAACCGTGAGTGTGGTGTTGATAGTTGGAAAATAGTGGGCAGATGACAGGGCAAATGCGAGGTTTAAATTTTGCATGCTTAACATGTATGTGTGGGTAATTAAGTGGACAGAAGCCATAATGTTAGATTATTACATAGTTAAAGTGGGTAAATGATAGGACAAAGTGCATTGCAATCAGCTTAATTGCACGTAAGGAATTGAAAAATTGTGTGGAATATGCAATGTGATTGTTCGTAAGTGAACAACATTTTTAAGTATTGGATATATGAATTGATACATATATCATATGTACAAAAATTGATTTCTTGTAAATGGTGCGAGGAGAGGTCCAGTCCCATCACACAACCGTGATGCATGAATGTTTCGTTGTTGCTATGAACCCACCCATGGGTGGCCTCGCAGGTTTCAAACCCACAAACTGCACTATGACCAGCAGCGGGCTTTACCAGTTGAGCCAGTTGTTAAGTGCACACATATCATATATATAGGAACTATGAAGTAATACTTAGTTTGGTCAAACCAATCCAGAGCGGTTTACACTGGGTTTGAACCGGACCGCACCAAAGCCCATATAAGAAAAAAATGAATACCGAAGACCAAACTGATTAACTAACCGATCCATGATCAAACCCAACCAAATACTTAGTTCGTACCGCTCTACTGGTCTAGACCCGTATATGACATGCCTATCCATGATCCTTTACATGTTTGCATCTTCATTAGCCGAGATCAATTAAGCCTCCCTACATCCATGGAGAAAGTGACCTTTGAGGTCTACCAAGTTAAGGTTGAATAACCAAGAAGGCATCCAACATGAACACCACTCCGCCTATCAAATAGCACCTACACAAACTTATCAACAACTTCAAAAGGGGGGCCCCATTACATCTCTAGAGAAGATTCTCCTTTCTCGCATGTACAAACAAGATGCAGCATGAGCCCACTTCAAACCCACTAGAAAACATTAACACATTTTCTTCATGATCCTAGGTTCCCACGGGCTAGGGTAAATATTCCATAACAAAGCCAGCAACATTCACTTTGTCCCAACGTCCAAGGCCATATCATCACTCTTACCCAATCAATGTTGACTCTCACCCACGCGGCTAGATCTGTCACTAAATAACAAGGATAGAGGCAAAAGAAAACAAACACCTATTGAATACGAAACAAACCCTCAAAACCCAACCAATCACACAAACACTAGTTATTTTTCATCACTTGGACTTCCAATGCACCGTACAAGAATCATAGGTGGTCAAAGCATCAACTATGCCAGCAATATCAAGGTCTGAATATATTCAATATCACAATTTAGTTGACTCACTACATCACCACCCTAACTGAATAATCATAGTATTGTTATATCATTAATTATTTGTTACCTATTGTATATGTTTATATAGCAGCTCAGTTAGTACTAATTAACTACAGTTCATACCATCATATTAGATGATACACGAACTGTATTAGTACTGGTTATAACATCAGTGTCTTCACTGATTACTATTGATGTTTAAAAAAAAATCTATCAAGTGTCACTATTAGAATACCATTTAACAATAAAACAGTATAAGAACTGTTAGAAAATAGTTTCTACTTATGTACCTCTTATTTCCTTTATCTGTTGGGTCTATTATGTAAATTTCACACCTTATATAATAAAGGAGAACCCACCCCAGCCGTGTATCGCTTTGGCCCAATACTTTCACATGGTATAAGAGCAAATCATGTTGTTGTAACCCTAGCCACCGGCCTCACCCTCCTCTCTCTCCGTCTCCCCTCTGTTGCACCCATCACCACCGCCGTCGGCCTCAATTCTTGTCGGTCGGTCTCCCTCCGTCTCCACCAAAGCACGGTGGCTGCTTAAAGGAGAGGAGGAGATCCGCTCGTTCCCGTAGAGAGGAGGAGGAACAACTTCCTCCTCGTCTTCTTTCCTCTCCATGTAGTCCTCGTACGTGGATGAGTGTCTAAGTCAATTAGGGGTTGATGATGTGTCAGATTCGCATCATCTATTGACACAACTGACTGTGCTAATTCTCGTCACTTCCCCAGTGCGTCTTCCCGGGGTTATCTTCCTTCTCGATGCGTCTACCCGGGGTCATCTATTGATACAAGTGACGGTGCTAATTCTCATCACTTCCCCAGTGCGTCTTCCTGGGGTTATCTTCCTCCCCGGTGCGTCTACCCGAAGTCTTTTACCTCTGTGACGGAGCCAATTCCCTTCCAGATCTGCATTAGCCGCCGTTGACACTGTATGTTGTCTAAGCAACACAGCGTGTTACAGTTCGGAGTTCGTTCTAAACGGTGTTGGCTTCGCGCAAATCGCAAGTTACACGGCATGTTCCCGAGTGACACAGCGTGTTGACGGCTACTGGAGTTCACGCCTCTAACAGCCACACGGAGTGTCCCTACGTGCTCCCTGCTTACATGGCGTGTCAAAGATAGACAGACATTTTGTCTCTTGTCTTATTCAATTGACACGGTGTGTCGAAGAGAGTGAAAAAGTTTGTCTTATGTCTTCGTCAACTGACACGGCATGCTGACACCTCAACACGACGTGTCTTTGCTATACACATCATGTCAAAACTGCACACATCGTGTTGCCAATAGCCTGCCTCAATTGTTGTCGTTTTCTTGATCCAACCTCACATTGCGAGACGAAAAGCCAGTTGCTTCCGCTACAATTGTCTACAATGATCAATCTCAGACAACTTATGTGAAGCTTAATTCACAGAATTAAATCCACTGGATGAATGCTATATACACCGTTCTGGAACCTCGAGAGAAGGTGGATATCATTGAGTCAGAGCCTCTTGATGATAGTAGCAAAGACTACTCTGCTTGGAAGAAACACAATGGAATGGTAAAGTACTGGTTATGGAATAGCATGGAGCCCCAGATTGCTTCCGGATTTATGTTCTACTCTACAGCCAAACAAATTTGGGAAGCTGTAAAGAAATACTTCTCTCATGAGAAGAATCATCTTTGTCTCTATACTATTATGACCGTCTCTTTGCAGATTGACAAGATAGTCACTCTCTAGAGGATTATTTTGATGCTATACAATCCATCTCTCCAGAACTTACTTTCTACCAGCCGCTAAAGACTAGTGATCATATGAAAGATAGAGATGATCTAGTAACAACAAGATTCCTATCGGGGTTAAATCATGTCTATGCTTCAACTAGAAGTGTTATCCTTGCCACAGACAAACAACCAAGCCTTGATGAAACCTTTGTGAGGATTCAACAGACTTCCTTTGAGACTGTTCTGCTACTTTAGGAGGACAACACTCTAAGAATCATGCCTCTTGTTGTTTCCGCCAAAGGAAATGGACGAGGTGCTAGTTGAGGACGAGGCAGTCGTCCTAGAGACATTTGTACGTATTGTGGGAAACTTGGATATACAAAAGGGAAGTGATATTCTAAGCATTGTCGACCCTTATTGGTGTTGCACATTATACGGCCACTTCGTCGGAAGCATCTACGTTTGGAGCCTCTAAAAAAGTGCAATCAGATATTACAATCTCCAAGGAGGAGTATGACCATCTTCTTCAGGTTACCCAGCAAGCTTCCCTTGGCTCCTCCGTCAATCTAGTTTGAGATACAGATAACTAGGGGACTTTGTTTGTTGCCTCTCATCCATCTTCTACATGGGTGGTGGATTTCGGGGCCTCTAAGCACATGACGAGTATACGATCTATGCTTCTCTCTTCTGACTCGTATATCCTGCATTCTTCTGTGACACATGCCAATGGATCTATCAGGAGAGTCCAGGCTTGTGGGACTATACAAGCATCATCCGATTTGACTTTACCGTCTATACATTATGTATCAAACTGTCCTTTTAACTTAATGTTTGTTGCTAAGCTAGTTGATTCTTTGAAATGCTTGGTAATATTTGGAGACTCTTTCTTTGTGTTGCAGGATCCCAGGAGTTGGAAGACGATTGGTGGGGGATCTAAGGTGATCTCTACTTCTTCGAAGGTGGTCGCCCAGCTCGCTAGATTTCGTCTACCGTTTTCACCTTCTCTCCCTTACAATGGCATTATCGTTATGGGTATCCGTCTTTGCAGTCTTCAAATGCTTGTTCCAGACTTAGCATCAATAAAGTCGTTAGAGTGTCAGTCATGTCAACTAGGCAAGCATCATCTCATTTCATTTTCGAGTCACACTATGAGACGCTCTAAGTGTCCTTTTGATCTAATTCATAGTGATGTTTGGGATCTTGTTAAAGAGCCAAGTTATAATGGCTTTCGATATTTTCTGCCTTCATTGATGATTTCTCCCGCATTACTTGGGTATACTTAAGTCTCGGGATGTAGTTTTGTATTCATTCAAACTTTTCATCAACTAATAAAAATTCAATTTGATGCTCATATATAGATCCTTCGTACTGATAATGTCCTGCAATATGTTCAAAAGGTTGTTTCCAATTTTTGTAATTTTGTTGGCATGATTCACCAAACGACTTACCCTCATACACCTCAACATAATGGGGTTCTTGAAAGCAAGAACCGCCATTTACTTGATGTAGCACGTACCTACTTTTTCAGGTGTTTGTATCAAAGAAATATTGGTCTAATGCTCTTCTTACTGCTTGATTTTTTATTAGTCGTCAATCGTCCTCTGTCTTACATGGGGCTACCCCTTTGTCTATTTTACAATCTAATGAGCAACCTTTTCCTGTTCCCCTCTGTGTTTTTGCTTGAACTGTGTTTGTTCATGTGTTTGATTCATGTGTTGACAAGTTGTCTCCTCGCAGAGTTTGCACCGTCTTTTTGGAATATTCTCCCACATAGAAGAGATACATATGTTATTTCCTCGTCTTTGTTGGCTTTTTGTGTCGGCTGGCGTTACTTTTCATGAGTCTACTTTGTTCTTTAGTGACTTTGTCCAACGTGAGGGGGAGCACAATCCTGAGGTTGACTGTATATTTGAGTGTGAGAGAGAGCCACCATTTCTTGTGCCATGTGATGAGAGTGTCCTAGATACCGCTCACACTTACCACCACCATCACCTACACCTACATCTATTGAACCGTTTCCACTGGTTTACACCAGACGAGCAGGGCATCACCAAGAGGATGTAGTGTCACCAATCCAGCAGATTGACTCCTCATCGTCGGGCACTCCTAAGGTAATTGTTCCTATTGAGAGTTATCTTGATACTTCTATTTCATATTTACACCTTTCAGTTGCAGCTCGTGAAGGTGTTCGGTCTTGCACTATACACCATCCACTCTCAAGCGTTTGTTTCTTGTCTCATCTGTCACCAGCAACCTGCACGTTTGCTCTTCAGCTTAATTCTACAATTGTCCCTCGCTCCCATACAGAAGCATCCTGACATGAAGGATGGATCCAAGCTATGGACAGTGAGATGGCAGTCCTTCATGAGAACTCCACTTGAGACTTGGTGGACCTTCCTCCTGGGAAGTTAGTTGTAGGTTGTCGTTGGGTTTATATTGTTAAACAGAAACCAGATGGTTCTATTGACCGCTTGAAGGCTCGTTTAGTGGCAAAGGGATACACTCAGACACATGGCGTTGACTTCTTTGAGACTTTCTCCTCAGTTGCTCGACTCAATTATGTGCAGATCCTATCTCGGTTGCTACTCATTATGATTGGCCCATTCTTCATCTATATGTCAAAAATGCTTTTCTCCATGGTGATCTTCTTGAGGAGGTATACATGTAGCAACCTCCTAGGTATGTTGCTCGGAAGGGAGTGGTAGAAGTTATGCAAATTGAAGAAATTCTTGTATGGCTTGAAGCAGTCACCACGGGCATGGTTTGCTAAATGTAGTGTTGCACTTATACATCTTAGCATCAATCGGTCTTCTATTGATCATTCTTTATTTTTGTATAAATCATCAAGTGGCACTATTATTCTGGTTGTCTATGTAGATGATATTGTCATCACAGGTGATGACTCTACCGGCACTTTACAGCACAAGGAGTGACTACAAACACAATTTCAGACAAAACATTTGGGCAATCTCCGCTACTTCCTCGGAATAGAAGTTCCATATTCCAAGAAGGGCACAAACCTCTCTCAGTGAAAGTACGTTCTAGACCTTCTTGCAGAGACAGGCATGACACTGTGCAAACCAATCTCCACGCCTATGGATTATCATACCAAGGCATCTATTTCTGATGACAATGATTTTTGATCCAACAAAGTATAGAAGGATTGTAGGGAAACTAAATTACTTAACAGTTACTCACCCTGATATCTCATATGTTCTGGGAGTTGCCCCAGTTTATGAGTGCGCCCAAGATGCCACATTGGATGGCAATCACCTGGATTCTTACGCTATGTTAAAGGATCACCTGGGAAGGGTCACACTTACTTCACAAGGAAAGATCTTGCACACACCTCCTTGAAGCTTACTGGATGCATTGATGTTGATTCGGCAAGTGATAATGGAGATAGACGGTTTACCTCTGGATATTGTGTTTCTTGGGTCACACTTGGTGACTTGGAGGAGCAAGAAACAAAATGTGGTGGCATGGTCCAGCACAGAGGTTGAGTATTGAGCTATGGCACATGCTTGTTGTCTTGTTGTGAGTTACAATGGGTTATATCTATACTGTCTGAAATGGGAGTGTCTGTTGAGACAACAATCTCTCTCATGAATGATAACCAGGCAGTCTTTCACATTGCCAACAATTTGATGTTCCATGAGCGAACCAAGCATATTGAAGTAGATTGTCACTTTGTTCATGATTTACTGCTCTCCAAGAAGATTCAGGCTCCTCATGTTCGCACTGGACAACAAGTGGCAGATATCTTCACCAAACAACTTCCATCTTCAGCTTTTACATATATGAATACCAAGTTGGGAATGCATGATGTATGCTCCAGCTTGAGAGGGAGTGTTAGACAATAGTTTCCACTTATGTACCTCTTTCTTATTTCCTTTATCGGTTGGTTCTATTATGTAAATGTTCACACCTTATATAATAAAGGAGAACTCGCTCCAGTCGGGTATCGCTTTGGCCTAATACTTTTACAAGAACGTTACTTCGATGGTAACTTCTGTATTATCTACTTCGTTAGTTACTTATATATAGATGATTAATTGTATATATGGACATTATCATCCAATTTTTCAACAAGTGGATGCTTAAGCCATTAGAGAAGCCTTTCAACTAGCTACCCCTCTACGGTATCAAAACCCTTGCCACATAGTCATTATTGTCAAGGCGGCCAGGTGGTGGCTCAGCTTGACTGGGCACATAGACCACCTATGATGCATGAGTTATTTTTTTCTATGCATGTTATTAATATATAATATATACCATATATAACCCAACGACTGCAGCGCAAGTGGTCCGGCACAGCTTGTCTCCTCTGGGAGACCCAGGTTCAAAACCCCCTGTTGCGCACTTTAATTACCACCCTTGCGGTCATCCGGGCTCTGGCACGCTGTTTGAGGGAAGGGGAGACTAATGTCTCTCCTAACTCAAAAAAATATATATTATATATAAGGTTTAATGTTCTACAACCTAAATCATCATGTAAAAGTCAAATAGCAGCTTAAAAACACATGAAAAACATTTATTTATGATATTAACATACCTTCAAAACATATATGATATTAATGTGACACATACAAAATTAAAGAATACCAGAAGAAGAAGAAGAACGAAGAAAAATTGCCCAAGTTGGCGCCCAAGTGATCCAGGCGCCCGCCTAGGCAGTCAAATTTCAATCAGCCTAGGCAGATCCCCATTGGTCGCCTAGGCGGTGCCAAGATGGCCGCCTCAACAACTATGTAGTGTGCACACGGTCATTTGGGAAAATGATTTATCAGCCAATTTTAGTGGATAGACGAAATCTTATTAGACAAGCAACCATAGGGGTTACTATCACAATCAAGGAGTACTTGTCGGCTAGCTCAGCTGGTTAAGCTTGTTGCTTGTGAAGCACAAGTTGCGGGATCAAATCGCGTTGAAACGCTACAGGAAGGAAATAAGGCCCTTTGCGGTGTGATTGACTGTTCCTCTCTTGTTTACATGGAAAGGGGCTAAAACCCCACCATCAAAAAAAAAAACTATCACAATCGAGAATATTTGGTTTCCTTTTTAAGAACTTATAATTGGTTCATGATAATTTGGGAACAACAGTGAGGGGGGATTTAAGTTTTAGAAAAGAAATTCTAATACAACAGAATCACAAAATTAAAAAAGAAAATGTCAACATTTAAACAGTTTGAAAGGAGATCAATTGTAATACGAGTAAATTACTGAGTGGTCCCCAGAAGATGACCCTTCCCATCTCTAACATTCGTCAATAACGGATGAGGGACCGTACGACCAATGCTATTCAACTTTATTCTCCTAGTCAATAACGCAGCCTTAGCAGGATGTTCGTGCGGTGTAAATAACACAAAGGATGGCTGCACCCGAGACAACGATTAAAATGTGAAAACTTTTACTTAACCATAGCAACTCACCAGAAGCCTCCAGATGTTCCGGCCTGACACTCATGTCCCCCTTGGTACTCTCCCCAAGGTAGTCGACATCCGACATCTCCGATGAAGTTACCGTGAAGACATCTCCGCCGGTGGGCTTGGCCGCATTGACGACTAGACATGTCCCCGGGCACCATCTCCTGCGGGGCCAAGGTCCCCAACTGGAACCAGAGGCAACGGGAGGGCTGCTGGGGTAACTCGCAGTATAAGTCCGCGTTCGAGAAGACGAGAACTGCCCACTCAACATAAGGTCACACAGTAACTCCAGGGAAGATACCATATTTGATATATTATATTTTTAGGGAGAAACTTATCCGGCGGGAAGGAATGGATTCAGCTCCGACGTTGCGGATATGGAACTCTGGATGAAGTAGGCGCCTGAAGTGGCCTGTCTACTTTTTCCTCTTCGACAGTGCTATCATGATAAATCTCCGGTGAATACAGAATGTAAAAAGACGGGGGAAAAAAGGGAATGTAGCTGGTAAGGTTGAGTTTGTTACTATGTATAGGGCAGTTTGATAGGATGTAGTCGGAGGACAAAGTGCTTCTTAGATGTACATTTTTACATTGTGAATCCACAAAATTGTATCCCACCACACCCAACCAAATTAGTTGTGAAACAATACGACGGGAAGAGGAAAGGGAAAGGACGGGGAAGGGAAAGAAAAGAGGAAATATCAAAAAGTGTGTTTAATTATGTTGGTGCGGGGAAAGAGATAGGAAGGGTATATTTTTTAAAGGGTTTTTTCTATTAACATAGGAATAAGGGAGAGAATTATTTTCTTACTAAGCTCGCTTATAGAAATGTAAATTTTAGATGAAAATAGTAGATAGAGTCCATGTATATTCATTTTGACATACAAGGACAACATCTTCTCATCACATTTTATTTTATATAATATAATTTATAAATATATGATCAAATATGAATGAAATTCTTCAACCGTTCTATTTCTTAAGATTGTTGAAAATAAAAATAGTTTTGAAGAAAATTTGACAAATTAAAGTTTCTCATCATACATATTCTCTTCATATATATTTTTTCATGAGACGGGTTAAGGTAAGAAATTGTTACAACTCATTTGGATGGGAACTAGTTTGTCAGGATTTTTTCTTGAAAGGAAATAAATTATTGGCGGGGAAATCTGAAGAAACTAATTCAATGATATGTGTTTTGCCTATCGAAAGAATCTTTTGTGGTTGGAAGAAAATAAATAGGTAATGATGTCAAGTCGGGTGTTTTATAAGAAAACAAAAAATGTATAGAGTGGCATTTAAATCAGTTGGAAACTGTAGAAAGATCAAGATGACTCCACCCAATGTTAGACAAGTACGGCAAATGTGGCTAGGAGTAGGGTTGAGCATCGGACCGGGCCGGCCCGACCTAGCCCGCTACCCGGCCCGTCAAACCCGACCCAGACCTGACCCTGGTATTCTAAATGGGTGGGCCGGGCCAGTATTTTAGGCCCATTTTCTTATCCGGGCCGGGCTCGGGCCACCATAAACCCAGACCCGAAAACCCAGTACTCGGCCCACATAAATAATCTATACCATATAATATAAATACACAAATACGTATATCATTTTAAAACTTCTTTTTCCATATTAGGATCTGCCATCTAATGATTGATATTAATCATCCAACTCCCCCTATTCTAATAGTTGGTTATAATAACAAGTCTAATAGCTAATCGGTACAAATCAACAACTAGAAATAACATTGTAGATTATTAATTTGTCTACTCATTCATATTATGTTCAACCTTCACGCAAAGCACCACCATTCCTAGCACAACGACATTCTGAAATTTAATAAATATGTCTACAACAAATATCTTTCTACTTACATACAAATTCAACATTGATTGTAAATCAAACACGTCATTTTGATGAAACCTATTGTTAGACAGGCTGGCCCGAGCCCGACCCGAAACCCATATTTTTTATACGGGCCGGGTACGGGCTCGTCTTTCTTAAAATTTTCTGGGCCAAAACCCGACCCGTGGCCCGCATAATAATATGGATATGGATCTGGGCTTGCCAAAACCCGGGGTGACTCGGCCCGATGCTCATCCCTAGCTAGGAGATCGTGTAAGGCAATCATGTTGCATGTAGAGAAGGTGTCAGGCACCTTGGAGTATATGATAAAACAATATTATACGTGTGTTGTCGAGTTTTGAAGGAAATAAATCAGTTTGATTAGTCAAAGAAAACAAAACAAAGCTATAAAATAAAATTTTCAAGGTTAGTCAGTTTTTGAGGCCTTGTGATCATGGAATTTTCTTTCATTGGCCCCAAAAACTCTAGAAGATTAGGATTTTGATTGTCTCAAGATCTCTGATAGTAAATATCCATTCTGAGTAACTAGAATGATGTGCTATGATTTCAAAGAGAGACATCTGTGGAAAGATTGACAATCTAATTGTTCAGAATAAGTTATGATTGGATATAGTTGATCAAGATTAAATAAATTACTTTAAGTTCTCTATCAAGCAGTCAATTCTAAGGGGATCAATTCCAAATGATGAGTTTAGATGATTTATTTAGAAATCAATCATGAAAGTAGAGTAGTCACATGAACACGCTTCATATACGTCAACTAATTACAGATAGATCAACTAGAAATGCATAAGACTAGATCAAGATAGATATCTAATAGTCAATCAAAAAAATCAATTAGGCACAGTTAGACATTGATCAAGCAAGTGATGAAATAAGAACTATTAGAAAGATCAAAAGTAGTACAACTAGATATTTGAATATGGAATTCAAAAACTACTATATGACACGAAGCGTGTAAGTTGACTAGATCAAGAATAGATTGATTATCTAGATATAGGTAGAACATAAGTAGTTAGTTACAACTGTATTTAGAGCCCCTTCACTACTGCAAAAAGAAGTCTTGCAATAGTTTGAAAATACTTTACGCAATCGTTAGTAATTGATGTCTAGGTGGGTGTCTCAATAACCCAAACTTTCGATGTCAGATGAAAAAATGACATATCAAAAATTATAATGTCTAGTCATGAATAAAAACCATCTTATCATTCATTTATCATGTCGATTGTTTATCCTTTAACTAATGTCACATATGCTAGAAAATGGTGGGTCTACAACTCAAACGTCGCGTCAGTTTGATATTTTTCACAAAATAGGTTGCAGAACCTGGAGAACTACTAAAATAACATTCAGCAACCTACTACGTGTAACCTTCAAGTATAGAAATACAACATACATATATAAAAAATATTCACATTTCTTGAACATAAAATGCAACTTGTACATATCGAAAACATCCACTAGGTATTGCACAAATAGAAATATAACCTACCCATATAGAAAACATCCAGTTTGTACTGTACATATACAAATATAACATGAACATAAAGAAAACATCCACATTGCATTGAATCACTTTGTCAACAAACAAACAACTTCTATAATCCACAACTCAAGAAATTTTTGTCTAACTTAACATTGAAATATATGACACAACAACCAACTATTCATGTCACTTTCAAATAATGTATACAACTAGTTCACATTTCATCCCATCACATTGCATTAAAGATGGGTGCATAACAAACTCTAACGAGTCTTCAAAAATTAGCAATCTCCTAAGCAATGTATTGATATAATTAGATATAAAAATTATAGAGAAAATGAAATTTTGTACTAATAACATAGTAGATATACTTCAATTACAATATAACTATATTTGGTCCACATAAAAAAGTTTGAGACTATCACTGACAGTCTCCATACCAGCAACTGACAATTTGTGTATGTATTTCACTTAGCATCATGACTCGATTTTTCACTCTTTTAGTCCCATTTTCATGCATCATTTAATCATCTATCATGCACTTTTAGTTTTCTCCATCTTTTATGTCTCGTTGTGACTAATCCATGATTTAATTATAGGTAATGATGAAGTTATCGAATTGCTGAAGAATTCAAATTGTTGAATAATTGGAGTAATAAAAACATTCAAAGACCAGGAGTAGATGCAAATATGGTCCATATTTGGACATATAAAGTCTAGTGGACTATATTTCCAGGCATACCATATACAGTTTGAGTGACTAATCATATACACTCATTTGTACCGTAAATCAAGCTATCAATTACTCATTTTTTGTGGTTTCTAAATTCCAAACTGCCCCATCGGGAGGGGAGGCTATGGCTAGACATAAGGATGGTTTTTCCTCAAAAAGAACATCATTACACACATGGAAAAGAGTTTTAAAGACTGGAAAAAAAGCTCCGACAGAAAAGGGAGCATCTACACCAAATCCTAGTAGATTTGAAGGGATTCTTCACTGATGACTCATTTTCCTCCACAATTCTACGTTGTTGGTCCTTATACTCTTAGGAGAACTAAAGGAGGAGGTATGGAGATCATTCAAACATTCTCCACTGGGAGAATTCAGAGTTCTACAACTACACTTCAAATTTCCTTTCTTCTTCATATTTCTTCTTATATCTAGATCATGTCTTGCAAACTCTACTTTGTGGCAGTTAACTTAATCACTTTGAACACGGTAGCTTAAATCTCTTTTCAAAGACTTGAGGAGTATCCCCTAACTTATTTTAACAGGTACAACTCAATTGTCATCTTCATATTATCATGTTACCTCTTATGCAAATTGTTTGAGTTCACTGCTTACTTTATGGATTGATCACGTATGAATGTGTACCTTGTGCTTTTAAGTTGTGCATAGAGGATGTTTTGAGAGTATGGAATTAACGATTTACCTATTTTCATTTGTTGACCAAAGTGACATCTTTTAACTAGCACTTGTTCTTGCTTAATATACTTAGTTTATTCTATCTTGAGTATCCATTTGAAAAGACTAAATAGAAATGCTTCGTAGAATCTCTTAATTTCTTGCCAAAAGAGATAATTTGGGAGACACATATTTGTAAGAAAATCACGTGTTAATTCCATGAATTAATTATATATGGTGTCCAGTTAGGAATGAAACCCTTGTCTTAGAAATTTTCATCCTTGGTGATAAAGTAATTTGGCTAATCTTTAGTTCATTTTATTTCAATCATAATTTTAATTCTAATCAACTAAATACCATCCTTTAAAATCAGATTTAGATTTTTGAATATTAACATACTTGCATTTAAGAATCTTGCTCTTTAGACGATCATGAATCTGGTATACTTTTGGGGTAGTGCTCGAGCCTATAAATTTAAGACTTGTGTGCACGACTAACAACAACCACCAACAGTTCATTCTCTTTCAAGTCAGTCTTGATCATTATGCTAGAAAGGAAGTTAAACCTAGAGTAGTACCATATGCAATCGGTTTGTTTTACTTCATATAAGTCTCCTCATCTTTATTTGTGGACCATGTAATTTTATCACATATATTGGGAAGGAAGTCATTCCTAATATTTCTTTCTTCTTCTTCACTGAATTCATTATTGGAGTCTATATTTATGGTGATGATCGTTTCAGTTTGAGGAACATATATAATTTAGACTAGTACTATGGCCAACGTAATGAAAATAAAAATCAAGTGAGTTGATGAATTTCATAAGGAATAGACTTCATTTTCATTGTAGTAGTCAGAAAAACTGACTTGAGTTTGAGAATCGTCAAATCGTCCTTCCATAAAGTCAATCAAAAAATGTTCAAAGGTAGTTGGTCTTCATTGTGTAGGAGTTCCCTTAATATTTGTACTCTTTAATTTCTTATAACCAGAATGTTGTCATCTCTCTTTGTTACAATTCATCTCTTTCGGGCAAAGGGAATGACTTAAAGTAATTGCCACCATGTTGGTTATTGAAACTTAAAATGGTTTGAACAACTAATAGAATGACAAGTCCCTCAAGGTGTTCTGGTATCCCATGAAGGACTGGCCATTGAATAAGAGAGATGGTGGCATTCTTGTCCTGATAAGGAAAAGGATAAAAATACAAAGGGTAGTCCTAGAAAATGGAGGGCCATCTACTCTTGAGTATTCTTTAAATGAATTTAAGGGGGGTCGTCTGATGAGTCTTAAACTCAAATCATTCTTTCTCTCTAATCCTATAAAGAAGAAGGTTTCACTAAAAC
This sequence comes from Alisma plantago-aquatica, assembly GCA_963693085.1. Lineage (NCBI taxonomy): Eukaryota > Viridiplantae > Streptophyta > Magnoliopsida > Alismatales > Alismataceae > Alisma > Alisma plantago-aquatica. The sequence continues at coordinate 398,658,698 of OY856410.1, forward strand.
ATATAAAACCACCTAACTTTTTTCATTATCTTGTTTGTTTTGATTGAGATAATTATTATAGTCGCTCCTCATTAGATCCAATAACAAAGACAATGAAGAATAAGGTAGCAGTATCAAGAATAATTATCCTCCCAACAAATTTGAGAAGAACTAATGTAATCAAATAAAAGGTGGAGTTGGTTACAAGTATAACCTAAAAAACAACTATTAATGTGATTGTACCATGTCACTGAGTTAGACTCCCTTTTTGGCACAATTATTGATCAAGCTAGGTTGGTTTGAAAGATCGTGAAACTCTAATGGATGCATAACAAATGCTAATCCATCATCCTAATAATGCCAATGTTCCACACAATTGTCAAAGGTGCACGTAAATCATGCATGTATGAATTGAAGTACATACATAAAAAACCATTTTTCCTTTACAATCTCAAAATTTCACGTAGAATAGATTGACACATCAAAGGACAATCTTATAGACTTTATGTACTTCAATTTAAAAAATGGGAAAATAGTATATTTTATCTTGCTAAGTGAAATTAGATTTTTTTTGGTAAAAGTAGTTGTAATTACACTAATATGGATCAAGTTCAGGTGATAGTGGATTCAGTATTAGATTAATGTCCTCCAACTTATTGACTTCTGAATATAATATGTCACATTCTATCTAGTGTGATTGGTAAATATCCTCAACATTGTGATTTATTTCAACCATGTCATTTAAGTACACTACATGGGTCCAGAATGACTTCCATTCCTAGCTTAGTCACTTGATCTCATCCTGAAGTGAACTTAAAGTAGGTGGCAAATCGATTACTTAGTGAAACAAGTGACATTAATATTAATTTGATTATTATTAGTTGTAACCTACAAACATAGAATATAGTGAATAATTAATGGCACACGTGTATTGTCTACCTCTCTGGCTTAACAAATGTAATACATCTCTCCCACTCGTTCACTCAAGTGATTATATTAATTTAGACTTACATCCTCCTTGTTCACCTTTAGTGTAGCTAATTTTCCACAAAAAGCTATACCCATGAGAAGTATTCATTTTAATCATCTACACCAAATAATAATAATAAGATATTAATTTTGTGGATTCATCACTTTGTGTTATTATAATTATTGAGTTGGATTAAAAAGTTTCCATTTTTTCATACACAAGTAATGACAATGAATATAAGTAAGATAAAACACTAGTTAGTGCTCAATCCCATCTTCTCGGTGAATGTACCATCACCTATTGGGAGGTTGATGCAGCCCTATTTTAGGACTCCATCATGTGCCTTTTTGTACATTTATCACATCTAAACAAAGTAGATTGCAAGTTCATACCCCCAATGTGTGTTTTACTGTCAAATGCACTTATGGACGTTCTTTGCATTATTTTCAGGTACTTAGACCATATTTTGGACGGAAGAGAGAGAAGGAAGGAGTTCGAGGCTTCCTCCACTCATGGAGGGGTCCAAAGAAGGCCCCAAGAGCACCCTCAACCTACCCCAATGGTCAAGTTTCAACTCCAAGCAAAGAAGTCCCTTGATAACGAAGTTTGAGGCTATTTGATCCTTTGAAGGCCCCAGCACGGCCGTGGTACTATGGAACGGTCGTGCTGGAAATTAAGCAAAGTTACAGGTTAAATGTTAAAATCTCGAAGTTCAGCAAATCAGCCACCACGGCCGTGCTACCCAGCACGGCCGTGCCATGAAGACCCCACCACGGCCGTTCTACCCAAAATAGCCGTGTAAGATGAAGATAGAACGGGCGTGTTGCTGAGAACGACCTCCTCACAACCTCTCCACCATGGTCGTGCTGCCCAACACGACCGTGCTATCAGCCTTCATTTTCACCCATCAACCTTTTGAATTAACACTTAACCAACACGGCCGTTCTCCTCTACCACAGTCGTGCTGACCAGCACAACCGTGCTACCACCTCAAAACCTAACTTTTTCACACTGGTTTTCCAATCTTACCCCTACTTACCCTAGTGCTTCCACCACCACCTATATATATACATAGGTGGCGGCTACAACACAGGGTGAGAGGCCCCTACAGCTGCTCCAAGCTCCACTCTCCACCCTTGAGCTCTTTGTGCAATCCCCTTGCATTTTGGGCTCATCATCCACCATTTTCACCCTCATTCCACCATGGAAACCTAGTTCCCTAGGTTTTCATCCATAATCCTCCACCATTTCATGCACCCCTGCACCCTTGGAGGAGGGAGGACATCTACAGCAAGCTTGGAGGTGAATAAGGAGGCTTCTACATCAAGCTTCATGGAGTCCCTACTTCTTCTACCCCTTTCTTTTCTTGTTTTCTTGATCATGTTTAGCTAAGCCCCTTGTGGTGGACTGTTTGGGATTTAAATGTAACTTTGATACCATGTTGGGGGATAATTTCTTGTAATGAACTTAATTCATATCTATGATGATTACTTCTTGCTTCTATCTCTTTTCCTATCTTATTGCATGTGGTTTGTGCTTCTTGTATGAATTGCTTATTTTGAGGTTTTTGATGACACTTAGTTTCTAGGAGGAGTTGGGGTGTATGTGGAAATCTTAGGAATGGCTCCTAGGTCCAATTAGTGGATCCCTAGATAGCCCCCTTTGTTCCTACATACACATCCCTCCTCCTACAAATGAGTGTGAGATCTAAGTAGCTATTGTAAGTGAGATTGATGTAATTGTCTAGGGCCTTCTAAAGGCTAGAGTGGCTAGTGGCATGAGGTTAAATACCCTCATCTCTACTCCCATATCTACCCTAAACCCTCAATTACTCACTATCACTTACCCTAGAAACCTAGATTTGGTTAAATCTCAGTAGAATTACACCTAATCCTACTCTTCTACAAGTAGTATAGGGTATGTTCTAATGGCATTGACCTTATTGTTTGGTTTGGTAATCTAGATATGAATTGAGAACCATGCATGCTTAATGATCTTCCCCCGACTAATATCAAAGTTACATTCCCCAAACAGCCCACCCACCTTAATCACCTTGCTTAAAACCCTAATCGCTTAGTTTGCTTGTTAATGCTAGTTTAGTCCAATTGCTTTAGTCTAACTTAGTCAATTGCTTAGTTTTGCTCTTTAGTGTTAACTTAGGCTCTTGCTCTTACTGGTGGTTAGTTTAGTTCTTAATTTCTTCTTGCCTTGCTAGAGTAGTGTAGCTCTTCTTGCTCTTTCAGTTAGTTTGATAACTTAGTTTACTAATTTGCTTGCTCTTCCATAATTTAGTTTCCATCTCGCATTTCTTACTTGCTCATTAGTGTAATCAAACAACCAAACCTTTTAAAACCCTAAAACCCTAAGCTCTGCAAAAGGAACAAAACCCACTATGTCTAACTTTAGTGCCCCCTCTATCTCTATGGTTTGACCCTTTATCTTGCCAATCACCTATACTACAACAGTACTCTGTACGTTTGCGGGCGACCTGTTTTAGTCTTGGTGATCGACTCGTTTAGGGATAACATAAATTTTCAAAAGCATAAGATTCCATATCCCGTGCGCTCCGACCTCGTGGGGTGTAAAAGCACCACTAGCGGGGACGCACCAAGCTTTCTGGCGCCGTTGCCGGGGATAGAGGCACTCAGCCTAGTTAGATAGTGTAGCTTAGCCCTTCCTTTTGCCCTCACCATTGCTATTATTTATTCTTTGTGTTACTTTTGCATCTTGGTTTGCTAACGTGGTTTCTTGTTGTTTGTTTGTGCTTTGCGCAGGTGACGGATGTGCATGCGTAGCACGCGTTCTACTTGCACCGACTTGGTGGTATACGACCCTAAGATTGGTAGAAGGAGGCGTCAAGCTTGCCGCAACCTACATCGAGAGGCCGAGATGGCTGAAAATGACCCGCAACAGGATGCTCAACCTCCACCGCCACATCACCCGCTCCACGAGTACTTTACGCCAGGGAACTACAACTCCCCCATCGCCACCTTGGTTGACCAGATGCCTGGTCAACAATTCTCCATTCTGCCTGCACTTCTGGGACTCCTCCCTACCTACTTCGGGATGGAGAATGAAAACCCCTACCACCACATTGACGCGTTCCTTGAGACGTGTTCAACCTTCCGCACTCCCGCAGCCACTGAGGATTCCATTAGAAGGACCCTCTTTCCTTTCTCCCTTAAAGAGAAAGCCAAAGAGTGGTATGTGTCCAAGCCGGAGTTGGTCTCGTGGAACGACGTCAAAAATGAGTTCCTCAAGATGTTCTTCCCCATCGCCAAGCTGTCTTACATGAGAAGGTGCATCACGTCGTTTGCTCAGAAGGAAAACAAACCCTTCCACGAGGCATGGGAGAGGTTCCATAAGTTGCTCCGTGACTGCCCTCACCATGAGGTACCGATGTGGCAGCTCATTCAAGCGTTCTACACCGCGCTTGAAGATCAAAGCCAAAACAACGTGGACTCTTCCTGCGGGGGCACTTAATGGCAAAGCCGCCCGAAGAATCATGGCCATTGTTTGAACACCTTGCTGAAAATTCTCGCCACCGCGCTTCTACTAAAAGGGGGCATGTTGGCCGGAGCTACACTCTCCCACCTTCCTCCACAGCTCCAACTCACAATACTACTAACCCAGACATGATGAAGATGATGGCCGACATGATGAAGATGATGCAAAAGCAAGCTGGTGGCTCTTCTAGCCAACCCACAATGGCAATTGATGTTGTAGATGAGGAAGTGAATGCTCTACACTCTTTTGGTGGCCGCAACAACCAAGGACCCATGTCCAACTCTTACACTCCCGAGTGGAGGAACCATCCGAACTTCTCTTGGAAACAACAGAATGAAGAAGGACCAGGACAAGGGCAACAAAGGCCACGCTACAACTCAAAGTTTGAAGATGAGGTACTCGGGATATTGAGGAATCTAGATGAGGTAAAGAGAGAAGTGTCTTCTCAAGGATAGAACATCAGCCATCTTGAGCAAAGACTCGATCAAATTTCCATCTCACTTGCTCGTCCTGAAGAGGGGAGACTTCCATCTCAACCCATGATGAATCCAAACAACGATGGTAGTTATTTGAGTGCTACCCAAGCCGCATACACCGCGCCACGAGGACAAGCAACCTCACTTCCACAATATCAAGGACCACCACACCCGTATGCCCTGCCACCTCACCAACCCCCACTCAACTATCAATATCCCCCACCACCATCACATACCTACCAACCACCACCTCCACCGCAACCTCCCCAACAACCAACTTGCATACTCCAAAATCCTAACTCCGCCCATCAAAGACCGCCACCACCTCCATCTTCACAAGCCCCTCCTTCCCATGAACAAGTGAGTATGGTCTCTATCATATGGGGAGAAAAAGCTGCTCAAGGTTGTGGAGAAAGGGAGAGGAAAGCAACTGTGGTTGATGACAAAAGCTCAACGCCAGAGGGGTCTAGCAAAGATCACCAAAGATCTGGAGAATTTGCCACTCAAGCACTACCAAAGAATGCTAAGTGCACCCAAATTTTTGCTGCGCCCGGCGCAAATGTAGAGGCGCCCTTACTTGTCCCACCCTCTCTCAGGGATACTGAAATTATAATAGATATGGCTCATCTGGCTGTTTGTGATAAGGCCATGTCCATTGCTTCACATACCATTGACATAGCAACGCTTGAAGCCATACCTTTGTGGGAGCCAAAACCGTTTCATGAGACGAGTATCACCATCATCCCTCCTCGAGTTCCAACCGATGCTTTGAAGATATTTGATGAAGTCGGGAAGCAATTCCATGAAGGTCCGACTCTCCAAGAAAAGGGCAGCAGTATCATGAATCTCTTGGGAAACTTGAATCAGGGAACGATGGGCATCATGTCATTCTTTCCATTACTGAAGGATGTGTGCATGGGGAAGAAAAAGTTAGTGCTACTGCCAACCAAGGAGATTGTTGCTTCAAAGTCTGTGAACTTCATCTACGACATTGGTTTCCCCAAAAAGAGAGATGATCCGGGAGTTCCTTTGATTACCTGCTACATTGGTACACACCCCATCGAGCACGCCCTCCTTGACTTAGGTGCAGGGACAAGCCTCATGCCATGGAGTATGTATCTACGGCTTGGCCTAAACAAAATGAAACCCATGGAGTGTGCCATTATCTTAGGTGATGGAACCAAGAGGAGGCCCTTGGGAATTATGCAAAACACAATAGTATCGATGGATAAAAGGGTAAACATTGCCTATGTGACTAATTTCCTGATAGTGGACACTGCACCCATTGATGGAGAAGAGTACCTCATATTGGGTAGACCCTTCTTATCCACTGTTGGGGCTGAAATCAATATCCGTACGGGCACGCTAACGGTTACCTATAAGAGGAGAAAGTTTGACTTCTTCATATTAACTAAAGAAGAGAGGGACAAGCTGGGCAATGAACACTTCGGCGAGAGTCTATGCTATCGTGATCCCCTGGAGCTGTGGAGATCGAGCCCATACTTCCATTCAATGTACATTCCATGGGATGAAGCACATGTCATCAAAACGCTTGATAGGATCACCATGGAAGAGAAGGAGGACATTGTGGGTGTCAATACATAGTGAAAGGAACAACAAGCCCGGATGAAGGCTATAAATTTAGCGCTAGTGGGAGGCAACCCACGTGGTTTGAGATTCTCGAACCCTCCCTTTTGATACTTTTGCTTTGTTTTCCACAGACACACACACACACACACTTGTGTCTAATAATTTTCTTTGAGTTTTGATGCTATGGCAGGTGATAGATATTAGAGAGAGAGGGTCTAGAAGTTAATCATGGTCGTTCAGTCAGAATTGTGGCGGAACAATAAATAAAAATGAAGTTCAAGTTTTAAAGTTTAGAAAACTGAGGAGACAACCCCAACATGGTCGTGGAGCTATACCACGGCCGTGGTACATGTGGCCAAGCACGACCGTGGTCTACTGCCACGGCTGTGGGAATTTTTGGCATCAAATTGGCCGAAGTTACATGTTGTTTGCAAGAATCGCCACGACCGTGGGTAGCAGCCACGACCGTGTTGAAGATAAATGACCACGACCGTGGCACCCTGCCACGACCGTGGCGAGGATAGACTGGGGCATTCCTCATCGACAACGCGATCGTGGCACCCGCCACGACCGTTCTACCCAACCCTGACCACGAACTTCCCCTATCTCCCCTAAGCTATAGTTTCATGTTGAGGACATCATGATTCTAAAGTTTGGGGTGGGTAGGGCGGTATGCACCACCCTATCTCTCTCATTTTGTCATTTTGTTATCACCTCTACCATTGAGTTTAGTTTTATTGTTATTGTTCTTTTCATTTTCATCTTTGCATGGCATGTAGTTGACTTCTTGCATTTTTGTGTAATTTTTCAAAATTTTTGCTTTTCCATACCATGCATTGCATCTTCATGTAGTTTTCGTAGTTTCTTGTGCATTTTAAGTAGGATTTGCTGCTTTATGCTTTAAATTTCCCTAAAGTAGGTTTAGATGTGATTTAGTGCAAATTGACACCATTTTGGCCAGTTTTGCCCAAATTTGAGATTTCTTGTCTAAAAAGTATGTTTGACCCAATCTCTACTATTTTGAGTAAAAATGATGACCTTTGACTAGTGCAAGTGAAATGTCATGCTTTATTGCTAAGTGGTATCAATGTTTGACTTTTTACATGTGCATCACCTCTCTTATGATTGTGATTGATTGGGCTGAACTGTGAACTTGAGCAAGCTTTGAACGCTTAGTGTTTGTGGAATCACTTGTTTGATATATCAATTTCATCTTATTCATTCATGTGGTGTGATATCTTAGATGAAGTGTTGGATTAATTTTCATGCAGGATGTCTTATGTGGAAAATCATACCAATAACCCCTCTTTGACCCGACTCTTCTTCCACCATCTCCATACCCCTCCGCCTCATAAAAAGATGCCCTAGTGCACATAATTAGCCTTGACTGCCTCCAAAAGTTTGGGGTGGCCATATCTTTATCCCCTAGCTTCACTCTATCCACCATATGCCCTATCTACACTAAGGGCAAGAAAGAAAAGAAAAGAAAAATAAAAGCAAAAACAAAATAAAAGGATGCTCCTGTTTAAGAGCATTCAAATAAAGAAAAGATGCGTGTGTAAAAATACTCCAAAAATCTTACCGCAACCCTTTCTTCCACTTTTATACCTATTGAGCTAAGAAGCATCAAACTTAGCTCATTTTGCCTTTTTCTGCAGCCACGTGGGTCATTTGGTATGATTTGAAGTATAAGACTAAATGCATTAATGTGAAACAACACTCCTAGTCATCCTCGATTAACACTATCATGAAACGGTTTACCCGAAACTTTATGGAAGAAGTATGGATAACTTGTATATTCTATATGCTATATTTGAAGTTCATGTGCTTTGTGCTCATTTCATGATTGGAGTGTGAAAGTAGGAGAGGAGAGAGGTGAAATGCATGCAATTAGTCATCTTTGACCCCATTCAACAATAATCATCTTTTACATTGCATATGTCATTTCTTTTTGTGAAAGTTTTGTAGAGAGATTGAGTTGGAGCATACTTGAGGACAAGTATGTTTTAAGTTTGGGGTGGTGATGCAGCCCTGTTTTAGGACTCCATCATGTGCCTTTTTGTACATTTATCACATCTAAACAAAGTAGATTGCAAGTTAATACCCCCAATGTGTGTTTTATTGTCAAATGCACTTATGGACGTTCTTTGCATTATTTTCAGGTACTTGGACCATATTTTGGACGGAAGAGAGAGAAGGAAGGAGTTTGAGGCTTCCTCCACTCATGGAGGGGTCCAAAGATGGCCCCAAGAGCGCCCTCAACCTACCCCAATGGTCAAGTTTCAACTCCAAGAAAAGAAGTCCCTTGATAACGAAGTTTGAGGCTATTTGAGCCTTTGAAGGCCCCAGCACGACCGTGGTACTATGGAACGGCCGTGCTGGCAATTAAGCAAAGTTACATGTTGAATGTTAAAATCTCGAAGTTCAGCAAATCAGCCACGACGGCCATGCTACCCAGCACGGCCGTGCCATGAAGACCCCACCATGACCGTTTGGCCCAAAACGGTCGTGCAAGATGAAGATAGAACGGGCGTGCTGCTGAGAACGACCTCCTCACAACCTCTCCACCACGGTCGTGCTATCAGCCTTCATTTCACCCATCAACCTATTGAATTAACACTTAACCAACACGGTCGTTCTCCTCCACCACGGCTGTGCTACCACCTCAAAACCTAACTTTTTCACACTGATTTTCCAATCTTACCCCTACTTACCCTAGTGCTTCCACCACCACCTATATATATACATAGGTGGCAGCCACAACATAGGGTGAGAGGCCCCTACAACTACTCCAAGCTCCACTCTCCACCCTTGAGCTCTTTGTGCAATCCCCTTCCATTTTGGGCTCATCATCCACCATTTTCACCCTCATTCCACCATGGAAACCTAGTTCCCTAGGTTTTCATCCATAATCCCCCACCATTTCATGCACCCCTGCACCCTTGGAGGAGGGAGGATGTCTACAGAAAGCTTGGAGGTGAATAAGGAGGCTTCTACATCAATCTTCATGGAGTCCCTACTTCTTCTACCCCTTTCTTTTCTTATTTTCTTGATCATGTCTAGCTAAGCCCCTTGTGGTGGGCTGTTTGGGATTTAAATGTAACTTTGATACCATGTTGGGGGATAATTTCTTGTAATGAACTTAATTCATATCTATGATGATTACTTCTTGCTTCTATCTCTTTTCCTATCTTATTGCATGTGGTTTGTGCTTCTTGTATGAATTGCTTGTTTTGACGTTTTTGATGACACTTAGTTTCTAGGAGGAGTTGGGGTGTATGTGGCAATCTTAGGAATGGCTCCTAGGTCCAATTAGTGGATCCCTAGCTAGCCCCTTTGTTCCTACATACACATCCCTCCTCCTACAAATGAGTGTGAGATCTAAGTAGCTATTGTAAGTGAGATTGATGTAATTGTCTAGGGCCTTCTAAAGGCTAGAGTGGCTAATGGCATGAGGTTAAATACCCTCATCTCTACTCCCATCTCTACCCTCAACCCTCAATTACTCACTATCACTTACCCTAGAAACCTAGATTTGGTTAAATCTCAGTAGAATTACACCTAACCCTACTCTTCTACTAGTAATATAGGGTATGTTCTAATGTCATTGACCTTATTGTTTGGTTTGGTAATCTAGATATGAATTGAGAACCATGCATGCTTAATGATCTTCCCCCAACTAATATCAAAGTTACATTCCCCAAACAGCCCACCCACCTTAATCACCTTGTTTAAAACCCTAATCACTTAGTTTGCTTTTTAATGCTAGTTTAGTCCAATTGCTTAGTTTTGTTCTTTAGTGTTAACTTAGGCTCTTGGTCTTGCTGGTGATTAGTTTAGTTCTTAATTGCTTCTTGTCTTGCTAGAGTAGTGTAGCTCTTCTTGCTCTTACTTAGTTAGTTTGATAACTAAGTTTACTAATTTGCTTGCTCTTCCATAATTTAGTTTCCATCTCACATTTCTTACTTGCTCATTAGCGTAATCAAACAACCAAACCTTTTAAAACCTTAAAACCCTAAACTCCACAAAAGGAACAAAGCCCACTCTGTTTAACTCTAGTGCCCCCTCTATCTCTGTGGTTCGACCCCTTATCTTGCCAATCACCTATACTACAACAGTACTCTATACGCTTGCGGGCGACCTGTTTTAGTCTTAGTGATCGACTCAGTTAGGGATAACATAAATTTTCAAAAGCATAAGATCCCATATCCCGTGCGCTCCGACCTCGTGGGGGTGTAAAAGCACCACTAGCGGGGACGCACCAAGCTTTATGGCACCGTTGCCGGGGATAGAGGCCCTCGGCCTAGTTAGATAGTGTAGCTTAGCCCTTCCTTTTGCCCTCACCATTGCTATTATTTATTCTTTGTGTTACTTTTACATCTTGGTTTGCTAACTTGGTTTCTTGTTGTTTGTTTGTGCTTTGCGCAGGTGACGACTGTGCATGCGTAGCACGAATTCTACTTGCACCGACTTGGTGGTATACGACCCCGAGATTGGTAGAAGGAGGCGTCAAGCTCACTGCAACCTACATCGAGAGACCGAGATGGCTGAAAACGACCCACAACCGGATGCTCAACCTCCACCACCACATCACCCGCTCCACGAGTACTTTACGTCGGGGAACTACAACTCCCCCATCGCCACCTTGGTTGACCAGATGCCCGGTCAACAATTCCCCATTCTGCCTGCACTTCTGGGACTCCTCCCTACCTACTTCGGGATGGAGAATGAAAACCCCTACCACCACATTGACGCATTCCTTGAGACGTGTTCAACCTTCCACACTCCCACAACCACTGATGATTCCATTAGAAGGACCCTCTTTCCTTTCTCCCATAAAGAGAAAGCCAAAGAGTGGTATGTGTCCAAGACGGAGTTGGTCTTGTGGAACGACGTCAAAAATGAGTTCCTCAAGAAGTTCTTCCCCATCGCCAAGATGTCTTACGTGAGAAGGTGCATCACGTCGTTTGCTCAGAAGGAAAACGAACCCTTCCATGAGGTGTGGGAGAGGTTCCAGAAGTTTCTCCGTGACTGCCCTCACCATGAGGTACCACTGTGGCAGCTCATTCAAGCGTTCTACACCGGGCTTGAAGAGAAAAGCCAGAACAATGTGGACTCTTCCTGCGGGGGCACTTTCATGGCAAAGCCGCCCGAAGAATCATGGCCATTGTTTGAACACCTTGCTGAAAATTCTCGCCACCGCGCTTCTACTAAAGGGGGCATGTCGGCTGGAGCTACACTCCCCCACCTTCCTCTACATATCCAACTCGCAATGCTACTGACAAGCTTGTGGCTCTTCTAGCCAACCCACAATGGCAGTTGATGCTGTAGATGAGGAACTGAATGCTCTACACTCTTTTGGTGGCCGCAACAACCAAGGCCCCATGTCCAACTCTTACACTCTCGAGTGGAGGAACCATCCGAACTTCTCTTGGAAACAACAGAATGAGGAAGGACCAGGACAAGGGCAACAAAGGACACGCTACAACTCAAAGTTTGAAGATGAGGTACTCAGGAGATTGAGGAAACTAGATGAGGTAAAGAGAGAAGTGTCTTCTCAAGGATAGAACATCAGCCGTCTTGAGCAAAGACTCGATCAAATTTCCATCTCATTTACTCATCGTGAAGAGGGGAGACTACCATCTCAACCCATGATGAATCCAAACAACGATGGTAGTTATTTGAGTGCTACCCAAGCTGCATACACCGCGCTACGAGGACAAGCAACCTCACTTCCACAATATCAAGGACCACCACACCCGTATGCCCTGCCACCTCACCAACCCCCACTCAACTATCAATATCCCCCACCACCATCACATACCTACCAACTACCACCTCCACCGCAACCTCCCCAACAACCAACTTGCATACTCCAAAATCCTAACTCCACCCATCAAAGACCGCCACCACCTCCATCTTCACAAGCCCCTCCTTCTTCCCATGAACAAGTGAGTATGGTCTCTATCATATGGGAAGAAAAAGTTGCTCAAGGTTTTAGAGAAAGGGAGAGGAAAGCAACTGTGGTTGATGACAAACGCTCAATGCCAGAGGGGTCTAGCAAAGATCACCAAAGATCTGGAGAATTTGCCACTCAAGCACTACCAAAGAATGCTAAGTTCACCCAAATTTCTACTGCGCCCGACGCAAATGTAGAGGCGCCCTTACTTGTCCCACCCTCTCTCGGGGATACTGAAATTGTAATAGATATGGCTCATCTGGCTGTTCGTGACAAGGCCATGTCCATTGCTACACATACCATTGACATAGCAACGCTTGAAGCCATACCTTTGTGGGAGCCAAAACTGTTTCATGAGACGAGTATCACCATCATCCCTCCTCGAGTTCCAACCAATGCTGCGAAGATATTTGATGAAGTCGGGAAGCAATTCCATGAAGGTCCAAATCTCCAAGAAAAGGGCAGCAGTATCATGAATCTCTTGGGAAACTTGAAGCAGGGAACAATGGGCATCACATCATTCTTTCCATTACTGAAGGATGTGTGCATGGGGAAGAAAAAGTTAGTGCTACTGCCAACCAAGGAGATTGTTGCTTCAAAGTCTATGAACTTCATCTACGACATTGGTTTCCCCAAAAAGAGAGATGATCCAGGAGTTCCTTTGATTACCTGCTACATTGGTACACACCCCATCGAGCATGCCCTCCTTGACTTAGGTGTAGGGACAAGCCTCATGCCATGGAGTATGTATCTACGGCTTGGCCTAAACAAAATGAAACCCGTGGAGTGTGCCATTATCTTAGGTGACGGAACCAAGAGGAGGCCCTTGGGAATTAGGTGAAACACAATAGTATCGATGGATAAAAGGGTAAACATTGCATATGTGACCGATTTCCTGATAGTGGACACTACACCCATTGATGGAGAAGAGTACCTCATATTGGGTAGACCCTTCTTATCCACCACCGGGGCTGAAATCAATATATGTACGGGTATGCTAACAGTTACCTATAAGAGGAGAAAGTTCGACTTCTTCATATTCACTAAAGAAGAGAGGGACAAGCTGGGCAATGAAGACTTCGGAGAGAGTCTATGCTATTGTGATCCCCTAGAGCCGTGGAGATCGATCCCATACTTCCATTCAATGTACACTCCATGGGATGAAGCACATGTCATCAAAATGCTTGATAGGATCACCATGGAAGAGAAGGAGGACACCGTGGGTGTCAATACATAGTGAAAGGTACAACAAGCCCGACTGAAGGCTATAAATTTAGCGCTAGTGGGAGGCAACCCACATGGTTTGAGATTCTCAAACCCTCCCTTTTGATACTTTTGCTTTGTTTTCCACAGACACACACACACACTTGTGTCTAATAATTTTCTTTGAGTTTTGATGCTATGGCAGGTGATAGATATTAGAGAGAGAGGGTCTAGAAGTTAATCATGGTCGTTCAGTCAGAATTGTGGCCGAACAACAAATAAAAATGAAGTTCAAGTTTTAAAGTTTAGAAAACTGAGGAGACAACCCCAACATGGCCGTGGAGCTATACCACGGCCGTGGTACATGTAGCCAAGCACGACCGTGGTCTACTGCCACGGCTGTGGGAATTTTTTGCATCAAATTGGCCGAAGTTACAGGTTGTTTGCAAGAATCACCACGACCGTGGGTAGCAGCCACGACCGTATTGAAGAAAAATGACCACGACCGTGGCACCCTGCCATGACCGTGGCGAGGACAGACTGGGGAATTCTTCATCGACTACGCGACCGTGGCACCCGCCACGACCGTTCTACCCAACCCTGACCACGAACTTCCCCTATCTCCCCTAAGCTATAGTTTCATGCTGAGGACAGCATGATTCTAAAGTTTGGGTGGGTAGGGCGGTATGCACCACCCTATCTCTCTCATTTTGTCATTTTGTTATCACCTCTGCCATTGAGTTTAGTTTTATTGTTATTCTTCTTTTCATTTGCATCTTTGCATGGCATGTAGTTGACTTCTTGCATTTTTGTGTAATTTTTCAAAATTTTGCTTTTCCATACCATGCATTGCATCTTCATGTAGTTTTCATAGTTTCTTGTGCATTTTAAGTCGGATTTGCTGCTTTATGCTTTAAATTTCCCTAAAGTAGGTTTAGATGTGATTTAGTGCAAATTGGCACCATTTTGGCCAGTTTTGCCCAAATTTGAGATTTCTTGTCTAAAAAGTATGTTTGACCCAATCTCTACTGTTTTGAGTAAAAATGATGACCTTTGACTAGTGCAAGTGAAATGTCATGCTTTATTGCTAAGTGGTATCAATGTTTGACTTTTTACATGTGCATCACCTCTCTTATGATTGTGATTGATTGGGCTGAACTATGAACTTGAGCAAGCTTTGAGCGCTTAGTGTTTGTGGAATCACTTGTTTGATATATCAATTTCATCTTGTTCATTCATGTGGTGTGATATCTTAGATGAAGTGTTGGATTAATTTTAATGCAGGATGTCTTATGTGGAAAATCATACCAATAACCCCTCTTTGACCCGACTCTTCTTCCACCATCTTCATACCCCTCCGCCTCATAAAAAGATGCCCTAGTGCACATAATCAGCCGTGGCCACCTCCAAAAGTTTGGGGTGGACATATATTTATCCCCTCGCTTCACTCTATCCACCATATGCCCTATCTACACCAAGGGCAAGAAAGAAAAGAAAAGAAAAATAAAAGCAAAAACAAAATAAAAGGATGCTCCTGTTTAAGAGCATTCAAATAAAGAAAAGATGAGTGTGTAAAAACACTCCAAAAATCTTACCGCAACCCTTTCTTCCACTTTCATACCCATTGAGATAAGAAGCATCAAACTTAGCTCATTTTGCCTTTTTCTGCAGCCACGTGGGTCATTTGGTATGATTTGAAGTATAAGACTGAATGCATGAATGTGAAACAATACTCCTAGTCATCCTCGATTAACACTATCATGAAACGGTTTACCTGGAAGTTTATGGAAGAAGTATGGATAACTTGTATATTCTATGTGCTATATTTGAAGTTCATGTGCTTTGTTCTCTTTTCATGATTGGAGTGTGAAAGTAGGAGAGGAGAGAGGTGAAATGTATGCAATCAGTCATCTTTGACCCCATTCAACAATAATCATCTTTTACATTGCATATGTCATTTCTTTTTGTGAAAGTTTTGTAGAGAGATTGAGTTGGAGCATACTTGAGGACAAGTATGTTTTAAGTTTGGGGTGGTGATGCAGCCCTGTTTTAGGACTCCATCCTGTGCCTTTTTGTACATTTATCACATCTAAATAAAGTAGATTGCAAGTTAATACCCCCAATGTGTGTTTTACTGTCAAATGCACTTATGGACGTTCTTTGCATTATTTTCAGGTACTTGGACCATATTTTGGACGGAAGAGAGAGAAGGAAGGAGTCTGAGGCTTCCTCCACTCATGGAGGGGTCTAAAGAAGGCCCCAAGAGCACCCTCAACCTACCCCAATGGTCAAGTTTCAACTCCAAGAAAAGAAGTCCCTTGATAACGAAGTTTGAGGCTATTTGAGCCTTTGAAGGCCCCAACACGACCTTGGTACTATGGAATGGTCGTGCTGGCAATTAAGCAAAGTTACAGGTTGAATGTTAAAATCTCGAAGTTCAGCAAATCAGCCACCACGGCCGTGCTACCCAGCAAGGCCGTGCCATGAAGACCCCACCACGACCGTTCTGCCCAAAACGGACGTGCAAGATGAAGATAGAACGGGCGTGTTGTTGAGAACGACCTCCTCACAACCTCTCCACCACGGCTGTGCTATCAGCCTTCATTTTCACCCATCAACCTATTGAATTAACACTTAACCAACATGGCTGTTCTCCTCCACCACGGCCGTGCTGACCAGCACGACCGTGCTACCACCTCAAAACCTAACTTTTTCACACTGATTTTCCAATCTTACCCCTACTTACCCTAGTGCTTCCACCACCACCTATATATATACATAGGTGGCGGCCACAACAGAAAGTGAGAGGCTCCTACAGTTGCTCCAAGCTCCACTCTCTACCCTTGAGCTCTTTGTGCAATCCCCTTGCATTTTGGGCTCATCATCCACCATTTTCACCCTCATTCCACCATGGAAACCTAGTTCCCTAGGTTTTCATCCATAATCCCCCACCATTTCATGCACCCCTGCACCCTTGGAGGAGGGAGGACGTCTACAGCAAGCTTGGAGGTGAAGAAGGAGACTTCTACATCAAGCTTCATGGAGTCCCTACTTCTTCTACCCCTTTATTTTCTTGTTTTCTTGATCATGTCTAGCTAATCCCCTTGTGGTGGGCTGTTTGGGTTTTAAATGTAACTTTGATACCATGTTGTGGGATAATTTCTTGTAATGAACTTAATTCATATCTATGATGATTACTTCTTGCTTATATCTCTTTTCCTATCTTATTGCATGTGGTTTGTGCTTCTTGTATGAATTGCTTGTTTTGAGGTTTTTGATGACACTTAGTTTCTAGGAGGAGTTGGGGTGTATGTGGCAATCTTAGGAATGGCTCCTAGGTCCAATTAGTGGATCCCTATATAGCCCCCTTTGTTCCTACATACACATCCCTCCTCCTACAAATGAGTGTGAGATCTAAGTAGCTATTGTAAGTGAGATTGATGTAATTGTCTAGGTCCCTCTAAAGGCTAGAGTGGCTAGTGGCATGAGGTTAAATACCCTCATCTCTACTCCCATCTCTACCCTCAACCCTCAATTACTCACTATCACTTACCCTAGAAATGTAGATTTGGTTAAATCTCAGTAGAATTACACCTAACCCTACTCTTCTACTAGTAGTATAGGGTATGTTCTAATGGCATTGACCTTATTGTTTGGTTTGGTAATCTAGATATGAATTGAGAACCATGCATGTTTAATGATCTTCCCCCAACTAATATCAAAGTTACATTCACCTTGCTTAAAACCCTAATCGCTTAGTTTGCTTGTTAATGCTATTTTAGTCCAATTGCTTTAGTCTAACTTAGTCAATTGCTTAGTTTTGCTCTTTAGTGTTAACTTAGGCTTTTGCTCTTACTGGTGGTTAGTTTAGTTCTTAATTGCTTCTTGCCTTGCTAGATTAGTGTAGCTCTTCTTTCTCTTGCTTAGTTAGTTTGATAACTTAGTTTACTAATTTGCTTGCTCTTCCATAATTTAGTTTCCATCTCGCATTTCTTACTTGCTCATTAGCGTAATCAAACAACCAAACCTTTTAAAACCCTAAGCTCCGCAAAAGGAACAAAGCCCACTCTGTCTAACTCTAGTGCCCCCTCTATCTCTGTGGTTCGACCCCTTATCTTGCCCATCACCTATACTACAACAATACTCCATATGCTTGTGGGCGACCTATTTTAGTCTCAGTGATCGACTTGGTTAGGGATAACATAAATTTTCGAAAGCATAAGATCCCATATCCCGTGTGCTCCGGCCTCGTGGGTGTAAAAGCACCATTAGCGAGGACGCACCAGAGGTGAAACTATTCGCACTGACAGTTGAGTCTTCTCTTGAGAGTATCATTTTCTAATATGAGCTCATATGTGTTCACTTTCAAAGATGATATGTGGTCCCATTTTATTGACCATTTTTGCAATTTATTTCTTGCATAGTTGAGTTATCTTACTAGTGTGTCCCTTAGTGTTGTCAGTGTAATTAAGTTATGAAATGGATGATGCATGTGTACCATCATATGATATTTGTTTTGAAAGGATCCTCATACACACATCATATACTTGATGTGGGTTGTTGTCTTTGAACCAGTCATAACTGGCATCCATGTACACTTTAATCATGCAAGAAATACCACATTGGGATACATGTATCATGTTATCCATTATCTAAAAGTATTTTTATAAATGGAATAATATATTTTATACACTGAATAATAAACTAATGTCATATGATATTACTCTTTATATTGTACAACTAACAAAATTGTTAATTATATTGATTGGTTTTTGAAATACACTTCCAATGGATTCAAAGGTTATGGATAATTAGCATATTCATATGTACTTATTTACATTTCCTTTAATTTACTTAATTAAAATTTTCTTATTCATGTTTAATTCTTAAAATAATTTAAAGCAAAATACACATTAAAATATTTTTAAATAGCTCGCCATGTTTCCTTGTTGTTTAATGCAACAATCAAAACAAGTGTACTTACTCCACCATTCATATGAATAATGATGATTTAAATTAATAAACCTAGAAAACAAATAAGTCATCTAACTCAATAATACATGCATTATCAATAGGATATGTACACTATGAATAATACTTTCATTTGCAAATAATGCTCATCAATAGAAGATATATAGTAAAAATATTTAGGTTTATGAACATATAAGAGAGGCATTGCATTGTGTAGCAAGATATTTTTACCAATTGAAGGTGGGATGGTGTAAGGAGGTGTGAGTGAAATCACCCCTTTACTAAAATATGATAATCAAAACTCATTGGAAAGCAGCAGAATAAAAACAATAACTGACTATATTCAATTTCATAAAGGCTTACAAAAATACATCAAATTCTCCCATTTAGGGTTACATCAACATACAAAATAGGATCTAGATAGAGGGAAGTACAAACTACTTCAAATCTTATCTCCAAAGCAAAATCTCCAAGAACTAGGTCCAAGCCAAAAGCTATATACTCCTTGATCTAACCTGGGGTTGGAAGTATACCCCAGCAAGAAGAGAAAATAGATGACATCAGCAAAGGCTGGTATGTGCATACTAAATAGGAAATTGAGAAATATATGGAATAAAGGACATCAAATATAAAAGGCTTCCCATAGAAAAGATAACGACCACCCAAATAGGTATCAAGAGAAAAGGAATTGAAATAAATTTCAATATGATAACAAAAGAATACTTGCCATTATTAAATAAAAGAGTGGTGCCACATAAGCACATATCATAACCATCATCCTGCATGCATGTGAGATAAGCATAACACTAGAATATTATAAAGACAAAGGCGGCCAAGTCTCATAAACTTGAAACCTGATAGAGAAAGGAATACTTCCAATATCCCAAATATATAAAACATGGGCCAAGAATCACACATCTTGCCCTGGGTATGAGGTTCCTTTCCATCCCAAAAAGCAAGAAATATCACGTCTGCTCGGCAGGAAATAACACATCTGCCATAAAACCAATGCAATTACACTACTCTAGTGCTACTGAATCACATAGGAGGTTAAATGTAGAGGCAAGTAGAAAGTATAGTCAGAATATGATACAAAGGTTGCCATCACACAATGGACAACACAAACATATAACATCCACTTCAAAGTAGCACATATCAATATAAGAGACCAACATGTACCAAGGCACAAGAAAAGATATCAAGAAAACATGCAAGTCCATAATATTCAAAATAGTTCACACGAACCATGATATCAAAAGATAAGACATATTGTGTAGGTTAAATTCAATAGAATGAAAAGATAGGTGAATTGCTCATTATAGAGGAATAGGGGATACATCATACATAAATAGGGATTCATAGAACATGCATAGATAGGGATAACACATACATGGATAGGAATATCACATACATCTTACTTAGAGTCCTATTAACCTCTTTTCCAAACCTTTATTTGAAATCAAGGTCCACTTATCCTATTTCCAATTTCATATTCATGTATTAGAATAACATATATACATTAAAGAGTTGAAACCCTAATATATAAAATTTTTACACAAAACCTCGATTCAGACCTCAAAAATATCACCACCGACTTAGTTAGGTTTTTCTGATTAAGAAAACATATACTTTTGCATATATTGGAGTTATGAAGTTTAAAGTGTATTTTTGGTGATTTTTAGGTATTTAATTCATTTTCTAAAAATTCTTTTCGAAAAACTGAAAATAAATAATTTGAAATATTTTTATTAAAAATAACATGTTTTTCTGAGTTCATAACATATCTTACTTTAATTTTTGGACAAACGAATCAAAAGTTATGAATTATTGAAAATCGACCAATTAGAAATCAACACATCGTCAATTTTTTACATAAGATCATGAGTTTTAAGCATGTAATAAGAAATATATGGGAAGGGGGTTATGAAGAACATACCTAGGAAAGATAATAAGGTCCCAACATCAAGGATACCGAGCTTATAAGGTCTGGTTGATCCATGCCTAGCTCCTTTCTTGAACAAAGATCACCTTCTCAACTTAGAGGTGATAAACCTTAGAAAAAGAGCATAGAGATGAGGTGTTTTAGGGTTCTAGGTGGGGTTTCACCATGTATAGTCATGGTTCCGACCTAGAAGAAGGTGTAAGGAAGACTAAAAGTATGAAAATAGGGAAGGAATGGAGAAAACTTACTATTTTTGGTCGAATTTACCAAGGAGGAGCTTTAGAAACCCTAATAGAGCAATTTGGAAGCCATATGAGCCTTCTTCACCAAGGTAGGCTCCCTCTATTGCCTTGGGCAGCAACTTCGTGGCCAAATACTAAAGGAACTATTCTCTAAGCTAGAGGAAAGAAAAGGAGAGCAAGAGTTTTCGAATTGTGAGTTGGCAAGGGGTATACATGGCTATATATAGAAAGAGGTGAAGCATGAGGAGTCTTAAGGGACTTTCCATGTGTCTTTAGCCTAGGGATTGATGGGCATGCAAGAGGATAGCTCATAGAGGCTTCATCCATATCCAAAGTCGGTTCTAAGGGCCCATAGATTATTTTAGGCCATCCCCACCGTTTTGCAAGAAAGAAATAACCTCATTGGTTGATAGCTTTTAAGGATAAGCATCTTTATAAAGAGGGTAATCCCTATAATGCCCTTGGAAAGCAATACCATCAAACCAAGGTGAAACTAGGTTCTCCAATGGTTTAAAATCTCATTAATGGTAAGGTAATATCTAAGGATTAAAATTCCGGTGATAATTTGCAAAGAAAACCTCCCAATTGAGTAAATTGCATAAAAGTCCAGAATGTGCATATAATTGCATAACCTCCACAAACAACATCCAAATTGGACCAAACTTTATCCACAAGTTATCTTTGATGTATAGAATATTAATTTATCATTATTTCCATATTTTGAAGTTATATAATCACATTATTCATTACTTATGCTTTTTACTCATTTTCTCTCTCCTAAACTTATCCTAATATTTCAATGTTGTCCAAATTAGATGAAATTTGACATGTAGGCTAATTTTGATATGTAGATTTCGAATTTGAAATTTGTTTACTCTTTTGAGACTTCTTTTTATGAGATATTTCATATGGCCCATTAACAGCCCATTATCTAAATTGTTCATCCGATTAAGTTTCTTATCTTTGTATTACCACTAAAATGAGTTATGTGGCAAATTTTATGTTTTCAAATCACATCAAAAAGTTAGATTAAGGTTTAGAACACTTAATCATGGTAATTAAGCTTTCACTGAGGTATTTGTGCATAAACCCTTCCATTGGTATAATTAGTGAATAAATGTTCACTAAACCACTATAAATTCCACTAATTAAATAGAGAGGCCAATAAGGATAGAAATGAAAGGAAAAGATGGGAAAGAGGGTCGAAAGACAAAATTTCAGAATTCGGTATGTTACAGATGGTGACGGAAGCGACAGAAAAATCAAGTAGGCAGTGACTGACCACAATCCTTTGTAGCAAGTAGGGTTGCAATGAAGGTAGCAAGTAGGTAGGAGGATACAACCCATGAAATGATGATGGATGATAACATCCAATTTTTTAGATGTCACATGAGTATTTTATCCTACATTTCCCTTATTATCATAGGTTTATGTGAATAATCTTGCATTCACTTGCATGTTTTGTCTATCTTACTTTTTCCAACAATAACTTTGAATTTTTCCATAGGAAATCATCAGTCTTGAATGAAACAATCATTATATCAGTGATGACATACAACACTCAACTGATGGAGCCCATCTAGACACAAGAGGCAAAGACCCATAGATGGTATCTATGTGCCAATGAGAAATCAACACCTATCAACCAATGAACCTTCAAGACCATTAGTTAATGGGAAGCCTCAACACTCTACCATTGGGTTGCTAGAGATGTCTACTAATGGGAAGACTTCCACCATTTGTCTATTGATAAAGCATAATAATTGACTATCAACTGAAATACTTTCACCAATTGTCTATGACAAAGCATAAGAATTGTCTACCAATAACAATTGTGCCACCATCAACTAATGGCACCACATAATGGTTGCCTTCTAATGGCTTCACTGATTAAGCCAACAATCAATTGAATCTCTGCAATGGTTGTTGTCACCTCAATTAGTTGATCATACATCCTAAGGAATGTTCTGTAGAGAGCTTGAAGCACAAGTAAAGCTCCTATTCTTCAGGAGACTCGAGCACGCTACTGGTCCCTATAAATAGGGACTCAAGCCTTCAAAGAAGGCACATTTTCTTCCATGAGAAGCACTTCTAGATCTCAATGTCGCCTATAATTTCCATTGGTTGCTGAAGGATGACATCCTGACCCATTGGGTTTTCATCACTCTGAGGTTCATTCCTTCCTCCTTTGGGAGAAGGAAAGTCGCATACGGGTGCGTCTTGCCAGAGGTGCGCAAACTAATCAATTTGGGATTTGACTAGATGCACCCCACGAAATCGGGACTCACTGGGATCACTTTCAAAATTTATAAGGGACCTAAACTTAGCACACCTACTTCTACTAAAAACACTACACCCATAAGAACACAGGGTCATGTTGTAGTATAGGAGGGCGGAAAGAATAGGTTCGATCCATAGGGAGAAACGAGGGCACTAGAGGTAGGTTAGTTTTTGGGCTAGGTTCCTACTGCAGAGCCTAGGGTTGAAGGGTTCGAAGGTTGATTTGATGATTACACTAATGATGAACAAGCAAGCAAGTAAAGAAGGGCAAGCAAGAATTAAAACCTAAGTTAACCCTAGATAGTTAATTCTACTAAGTAAGAAAAGACAAGGCAAGTAGGAAATGCAGAAAAGAACAATCCACACTAAGTCAAGCAAGAAGGAGTCTATTCTACTCTAAGCTAGCAAATGGGGTAAAAGAGCAATTAAAGACCTAAACTAGAAAGAACAAGGAAAAATTAAGGCAATAAGCTAACTAAGCAAGTGAAGATCTAACTAAGATAACACTAGCTAAGCAAGAAGGCAATTAGGATTTTAAAGTAATAAAGGGATGTGTTCGATCAATGGGCTCTAGAAGGGGGGAATAGAGCTTCAAAATTCTCACATGACAAATTAGACCACCAAATTATATAAAGTGTAAAAGCTTAAACAAGCAACAATTTGATGTCTTAATCTAGCATGCATAGAAAGGATGAGAGACAAGGAAAAGCAAGCACTTGGACAGGTTGTTTAGAGTGGTTCTATGTCCTAAACTTAGGAGCAATGGCAGTCCACTACCTAGAGTGGGTTAGTCTCTAGGATTTGCAATCTTGGTACTCTTATATTCCACAATAAGATTACAAGACACAACAACCACACATCCAAGGGCTTAGTACCTCAAGAAAAGATCTTCAACCTATAGAAGGTGTGGGCTCTGATCTCCAAACCACGATATAAACTTAGCGGAAGCAATCGATTAACACCGGAAGACAAAAATCACGGGAAATTAAAACTTTTCGAGATAAGGGCTTAAATTCATAAAAACTTCTTTCATAAAAAGGAGATAACCTGTTACATCTCTGATAATTACTTCTTGAGTAATTATATACAACATGATACAAAATCTCAAGAACTCAAAACCAAAATCTCAGACCAAAAGACTCCAAGGACCTGAGAGTACAGATAACACATAAGACTGACTATATAACTACACAACTCAGCAGTCTGAATCTCCACCTGAGATTTACTGCTGCTCCTGGTGCTGCTGCTGCTGATACTGATCACCTGCAGACTGGTTCCTTCATCCTCGACGACCACCTAAAAAGTTGAAATCTACGGGGTGAGATAATTTTAAATAATTGTCCCAGCGAGAGTTATAACTCTCCGCCAGAAGCTTTATTATAGCAATCAAGAACAATATAAGCAATAAAAGCTTTAAGGTAATCAACAACAGATTGTTATCAATTAGAACAACAACATTTAAGGAATATGAAGAACATGTATACTAAGTAATGTATCTTCAACCAATGTATCTCGTAGTTCAATCTAAGCAGATATGCTACGCGGTTGATTATGTTTTACAAACATCATTATGCCCTGCGGAGATGAGGTATACCGCTCATACTCCAACCGATCACTATTAAGTCGCATCGGTATCATACATAGGTCATCAAAAGAGCCGGATTCTTATGACCTCATCTTCCTCAGTCAGTATGAGGATCAACATGCAGGACATCTAGTGTCTCTGTTACAATAGCTTACCAGGGTATTCTGGTACTTCGCTATTAGAGTCACAGTGGCATTCTGTACTCTCTTCGCCATTGAAAGATTTCTTGTTTATCTCTCATCGATGCGGTATAAAAGATTTCCTCGGGAGATTAGTGTTACATCACCCCGGCATAAACACATAATGAAGGATTGATAGAATAAAGATACATCTACATCAATTCCTACACTAGGATGTAAGGAAATTCACATCCATATTACCCCACATATTCAAAAGTATGTGCTCCAGGAATCCCCTTAGGAAAACCTGTTTCACCATCATCTAATTCCTGACGATGATGGATCTATGATCAGGGCTCTACATGGTATGATTATACTTGATGAGTTAGGTACATTTCAGTATTCTTTTATCATCATACATGTTTTCAAGCATTAATCATTAGCATAGCAGCTATGAAGGAAGAATACTAAATGTAACAAGCCTAACTCTCATCAATTATCATTTCTCAATATTCTCATCACAAGTCATCTCTTAAAGCATGAGCTTGATGGTATTCATGGCTCTCACATCCTATCAATCTCATAAGATGCTATTAACAAGGCATCAGGATATATCACTATTCATAAAGCTAACAACATGCTTTCAATGAATATAGTATCATCATCCATACCTGGATATGATCATCTTCATAAAGGAACCTGCATGGTTAAATCAACTGATAATAGTAAATAACTTATTTAAAGAAGTTGTATCTCCCTACTCATACAAGAGCTAGGTTTCCCTGGTTTTCATCAATTAGGGTTTACTATTCACATTACATGTCATCACCCTAGAATTAGGGTTTACTATTCACCTCATGGTGAAATGATCTCATAACATCCCCATGTATGAGAAACATCATCATTAAAGACCTCAGATAAGATTAAGATTCATCAATTATCATAATTAGGGTTTCCATGATCTCACATAAGTGGATCATACCTAAACTTGCACATTCATGTATATTGAAGGTATTTTACTTGAGTTCCATTATAATTGGTACTTTCTCTCTCCTCTAACTAGTAGATAGTGATTACACCACTCTAGATTAGGTTGGGTTAAGTCCTCATTGATTAACACAAGTCAACTCATCACTATCATGTGATTAGGGTTTGATTAAAACAAGGTATTACTCAATTGAACCTTTCAGGGGCATTTTGGTAATTTACCCATTGACTATCATCATGGGTCAATTCATTAGCCACTTAGTCCCTTAACATCTTAGGTTACCATTAGGGTTTAGATTATATCATCATTGAACCTTTTACACTTTCAAGTGATTAAGTATAATCAACCTTGAAGGTCTCCAATTGGTTTAGGGTTTAACCTTCAACCTTCAACCCATTTGATTCTTAAAGGACCTTGAACTCGTTTAACCTCAAATGACCTTGGACCCATTTGAGCCTTAAACGAGTGTGGACCCACTTGACCTTAAACGGGTGTGGACCCACTTGAGTCTAAACGGGTGTGAACCCATTTGAGTTCAAACGAGTGTGAACCCGTTTGAGATCAAACGAGTGTGAACCCGTTTGAGATCAAACGAGTGTGAACCCGTTTGAGATCAAACTAGTGTGAACCCATTTGAGATCAAACGAGTGTGGACTCGTTTGGACTCAAACGAGTGTGGACCAACTTGGGTTCAAACCGCATGAACATAAAGGTGACACATAGGTTATATTTGTTTAGGGTTTCCTATGTTGAAGCCTTTAATTGGCCAAAGCCATGTTAACCACTTACAAATTGAGTCAATTAGGATGAGCCTCAATCAATTGGACTCCAATGTGACCCTCAATTGAAAGCCAATTAGGGTTAAGTCTAACTCAATTAGGGTTTCCAATCGGCTAATCATCAATTTTCAATAATGTGAAACAAAGTGTAATTGAACCCATCAATTGAACTCCAATTGGGCCCAAAATTGGCCCAAACGGTATTGAGATCGTTTGGATGTCCTCCAAACGATCTTGAGACCGTTTGCCCAAAGTTTGACCAAAAACCAAAATGATTTGATAAGGGTTGAGCCCTAAATAAATTAAAAATCAGCACTTTTCATCAATTATCAACATCTTGTAATTGGACCCTCAAACCATCAAATTTCTTTAACCCTAGACCTCCAAACGATCTTGGGGTGTCACTAAACGAGTGTGAGATCATTTGGATGAACCCCCAAACGGGTTGGAACCCGTTTGGGTCATTCAACCCAAAACTCAACAAGATCTATATTGGAAACAACAACTTTCACCCGATTAGGGTTAGGTTATTGAAGTGTCTTCAACTCTTAATTGGTTAGGAATTAGATTACAATTCTTTGTAGGAATGAAATTCAATACATTATGAATAGGTATCCCAAACGGTCAATGCTTGGTCAACTCACTCAAACAGGTTGGAACCCGTTTGCCCAAAAGTTCAAGTTAATTAGTTTGGAAAATCAGTACTTAATTCAATTCCATTGCCTAATTGATTGGCCTTCAACCTACGATTCCTTTGGAGTTAACCCCTCAAATTTGGTGGGTCATTAGCCTACATAATTGTGAACAGAAAACCCAAACGGTCCATGCTTGGTCAACGCCCTCAAACGGGTTGGAACCCGTTTGTCCAAACCGACCTAGTGAACCCGTTTGCCTTTCAAACGGTTTGATCAAAAAGGGGGAAAGACATAAGACCGTTTGATAAAGTAACTTTGGTAATCATGCCCATCTTCTTCTATCTACAAATTAAGTTCTGTTCATTGTGTTTTTAGTTTGCAAGAAAGAAAGGAAGGATGGGGAAAAGAAGAACAAGCTACTTTTGCAAGTACAAAGATATGCATAAGAAAGCAAAAGGGTTTAGAGTTATAAAACCTGCCTTAAGGTCGTTCCTTGAGCTCCAAGCTTCCAAGATTCAAGTCTTTAATGGTGTCTTGAGCTCCACAGGTCGGCCAAGGGTTTTTCTCCAAAGAAAGGTTGGGAAAAGATGGCTAGAACGAGAAAGCTAAGTGAGAAAACTAGCAATCCATCCTTTTAACATGATTTCCTCCATGAATCCAAGCTAGAAGGTGGTGTTCTCTTACCTTAGAACAGGTTGGTCATTTCCTTGAGCTCCTGAGCTCCTTCCTTAGTCGGCCACAGCAAGAGATAAGTGAAGAGTGAAAGGAAAACGTTGCCTTTGATTGCAAAGGAAAGGGTATAAGTACCTTTGGGGTTATTTTCATCATAAGGACAACTTACTCCTCCTTTTCACAACTAGGTCCTTCCTTTCTTTTAGGCACGTCCCTCCTCTTCTTTTCTAAGGTTAAACTCCTTCTAAAACCAAGAACTAAAGTCAAGGAAGGTCAACTTATCACTAAGGTACATATGTACATAAGGGTCTCCTTACTTACATATTGATGATTTAATTACAAAGGTGTTCCTTATTATATGATTATTCAAAGGAAGTGCTCCCTTCATCATTATTAGTTTAAAAGATGTCAAAAGTCATAAAATATGTTCAATATGGTGTATTTTATAAGTTGCACCCCACATTTGGGTAAATTGTACTTTAATCCAAATTAGGGTTTTTAAGCACAAGGATCATTCCACAAGCTGTATCTTGATGCCCAAGCTTGGGAAATCCATCTTACCTCATCATATTTACTCATATGATGTCTCATCATCAGAGGAACATCTTAACTTGTGAAATTTGCAAGTGACACCCTTTAACTGGGTAATTTGCACATAGGCCCCTGCATTACCAAATAATTATACAACATTGTTTTAAAAGGACAGAAATGAAAATGTATGTTCCTTAGGAACTTAATTACATGCCAAAAGATAATCACAAGGATTTAATTACATATTTAGGCAAAACATCTAGGGTTAATTCATAACCCAGGTCAGGGATGTTACAGAAGGAGCTTACCCACTCGAACCATGGAGTCTTCAGCCATCATCATGGACTTACCCACTCCTTCCTTCAAGTCTTCTGCCTTCAAGGGATTACCTATCTTCCTTGAGCGTCGCCTTGACTATCTCCTTCACTTGGAGATATTGAGCACCTATCTCCTTCACTTGGAGATCCAGAGCACCTTGCTTTCTTCAACCTTGAAGAACAACACCTCCTTCTCCTTCACTTGGAGAAGATCTTCAATCTTTATCTTCAATGGGAATTGAGGTAGGAAGATGGAGGAGGAGAGATTTACATCAATACAGGGAGTAGCTCTCTTACATAGGAACCTATCTCACTCATACTCACAAATTTGACTTGAAGGTAGAGAGAGAAAGGGGCTCAAAGGGTTAGAACACTCTCAACTATGATGGAACCAAGTTTGCAATGAATGAGCATCCTTGGAATGAACTCCAAGAGGTCCTATTTATTGTTGAGGGTGCCCCTTTAAGTTGTGGGACACTTAGATACGAAAATATCCATTTTTTGCTCACATCAACGACTCTATTTTCGCTCAAAACACACATCAACGACCACATCACTTTTTCTGCAAAATTCCGTACAGTGCAATCAGTCAAGTTTCAAAAAAGTTAACTCAACCGATCAAGTAAAAGCCAAAGCCGATATTCAAACTGTCGATCGAGTTTGTTTTGAGGAAACTCGACCGATCAATGAAGATCATTTTGGTCAGGCACTCAATCGGTCGAGTTATGTGAAAACACAACTCCACCGATGCTATCTTCAGAAAATTGATCAAGATGGATCGGCCGAGCTTGTCTTGGGGAAAACTCGACCTATTGACAACCTGATGTCAATCTTTTGAAAATGCATCTAAAGTGATTTAACTTTGGTATTTTATTTCCCAATCATTTTTCTCATCTAATTTACAAGTCAATTCATCATTACAAGTGATAACAAAAATGTTCTATGGTCATTTACATAGATTTCCACAAATACACACGTGTAGCTCTTTGACTTGAACTTGAGCCATTCTAGGGCTTTTGATTTTGGATCCTTTTCATGTACCTAATACCTAAAATCAATCTTTAATACACATATTAGATACATATGAATGGAATGGTTAAGTCATTATCAAAACATGGACAATGTATAACCTCTAGGTCAACATTCTCCCCCTTTTTGACAATGACAAACCATTCCTCAAACATATTGAAAAAGGATGTAGAAGTTATACCTTTGCCTTGTGAATTAGGGGGATTCATGATACGAACAATGTGAATTGCTCCCCCTCAATCTATGCTTCCTCTAACCTGCATGGTTAGTCTATCTACACATAGAAATAACAATATACATGTAGTATGTGGTCCTTTGCAAGTTCACATGATGAACAGTGAATGAACAAGAAAAGGATCTCACAAGCAAAAAAAAGTAGTACAACAATGAATAACAATATGATTGAGTTTCAAAACTTGAAATATCTCTCCCCCTTTTGACATTATCAAAAAGTAAGGGGGATAGAAGAGCAGAAACTCAAGTCTTCTCCAAAACACAAACAACCACATATGTAGAAAGAATAAGCAATCACATAACATATATCACACATAGACAGAAGATAACATACAAACTAAGTTGTAATAAAAAATATGACAGAAGATGGCACCAAAACATACAATAGATCAAAGTAAAAAGCCAGAGTGCACAACAAATATATAACAACTCAGAGATATGTCCACATGAGAGCAACTACAAGCATAAGGCGATGAAAACAGAGATAAAATAGTACAACTCAGATATATGTGCCAAGATGTTTCTTATACAAAATAGTCTAGAAAGATGTATATGATAATCATGCTAGACTACAAACTAAAAAACAACCTAAACATCTAAGCTATCTATATCCACGGTATCATTATCATCTCCAGGCGTGTAGTCCTCATCTCTGTCAGAAGGTGGAGCAGTAGTGCCAGCATCATCAGAGTCAACACCATCACCATCGTCTGAAGCATCCTCACCATCACCGTCATAATCAACATCATCTTCCTCAGCAACGTCAGCCTAGTCCGACATCTCCTCATCAGCAGGAGGTCCAAAAGAGCGATTGGACCAATGAGCATTCTGCTCAGCCCAAGACATACCAAGAGTGTGAAGCTCATTGGCCTGTGGGAAGGACGAAGCAGAGTCTCCAAGGCTGGCAAGCAAAGTGTCCATGGGGCCAGTAGGCAACGGTAGGTAGATGGGAGCGGAGCTACCAACAACAAAAGGTGGCGGAGATGGAGGAACAACAACGGAAGGCTGAGGAGCAGGGTAGTAATGATTATATGCATAGGAAGCATAATCACTACCGGGGTAGGACTGGTAGGTGGGATAGGGGTGAGCACAGGATAGGTTCATGGTAGACATGATGGAACACAAATCCTGATGCAGATGGTCCTGAACCTGTCGGTTATATGCTTATCGGTGCATCATGTAGCCCAAAAGGGTTTCATTTGATACACGGAATGAAGCACGACTAGGTCTGGGAGGAGGCTGCGGTGGTGGAGCTCCGGTGGAGGAGGTTGGGGCTGCAGAAGCTGAGGTAGAGGGAGAAACATCGGGGGAGGCACTGACTTTTGAAGTGTGGTCTCACTAATGCAAACACCCTTTCTGGCGACCATGTAGTGGAAGTCAGAAAAGAGGGATTTGTCAGTGGCGAACTTGAAATAGCCACAAATCAAAGCCGGGTAGGGAGGGTGGGTGCCCTTTGTGTTCTTACTAGTATCGAAGCAGGTCATATGGTGTAGAATATATCTGGCCCACTTCACACTGATGTTCTCTAACAGGCAATACATAATGACAGTAGTGTTCTATGCAATGTCTGTTTGGTTTTTCTTTGGATGGACATTATAGTTGATCACTAAAGCCAATATGCACTTCCTAAGGTCAAGGGAGGAGGAAGGCAAGGTGGACTTCTTCTTGTAAGGCACGTCAGGTTTCTTCAAATAATGATGAATGTACGGTAAGGTCAATTCATGTTGTTTGTAGAAATATGTTGGGTCAAGAAGATCTAAATACTCTCTGTAATCCTTTTTCCAGGTGTCATTTGCCTCGTCTCCAGAAAGAAAGACATTTAAAGTGTCCTCGGAGATTTAGAAACGACAACCCGTAATCATCGATGTGATGATCACTTGAGTATTCGGGGGGGGGGGGGTAAGCGAGTCATAGTTCCAACATAAGTTCACGTAGAACTCGTGAAATGCCTTAGTGCTCGACATAGAGTTGTTAAAACAATCATGTTCGATGACTAGGACAGATAGATGGTGGACGGCTAGCAACCTAGCTACTTGATCAATAATCGCTTGACGTCTAGGAGAAGGCTCAATTAAGACGTGAAAAGGAAAAGGGCTTCAAGGAAGAGGTTCCTTGTACCAATTTACAGCCTCTATCGATATAAATGATGTATCGTCAAAGGGAATCAAGATTTAGAGGATGAAGAAGTAGGTGCATTACTTGGAGCAGGTTGTTTCCTTCTTTGGGAGGCCATGGAGGAGAAAAAGAGGAAGAAAATGTGCAAACAAGCAAAACAAATCGTAAATGCCAAACAAAAACCACCAAGGATCGCCCGGGAAGGTCTAGGTTAAGCTACCTAGGTCGGGAAATGGCTGAGAATGGGAGGTTTAGGGCTAGGGTTGAGAGCTTTGGGCTTGAGGAAGATGAATCGGTCGGCTATTTTCTAGTTGAGAGGGAAAATAGTTGGCCGATCGTAACTTAAAGTTGGCTCAACCCACGGATCGGTCGAGTTCTGAGAGTGTGAAACTCGACAGAATAGGTCTCTAAAGAACAACTCTCGGCTCCTGATCGGTCGAGTTTATCATGAGGGAAACTTGACTGAAGGTCAACCTGACCTAAAACAGTCATTCTTAATTTCTAGTCATATACATGTCAATTAAATTCATTTTTCAATTCTATTATGTATAATTAACATACTTGGGCACATGTAGCTCATCATTGGGTACTATTTTGTGATAAAACATGAAATTCAATAAAAACCCAAAAACAAGCAAAAACTAAGCATGTTAATAAGCAAGTTAGGCACATTTTAAGCATATATAGGTAGACAAGGTGAGGAATGACATGATCAAACATATAGGATAGAGACAACTATCTAGATCACATAGCAATATCATCCAAAGCAACAATGAGTAGTTTAGATCGAATAAAATTAAACTGCTCTCTAGCTAGAGGTTTAGTGAAAATGTCTGCCAACTGATTTTTCGTGTCTACTTGTGTGATATAAATATCCTTCTTGGAAATGTGATCATAAAGAAAGTGATGGTGAACCTCTATATGTTTATCTCTTTTATGAAATATAGGATTATAAGAGAGATTGATTGCACTAGTATTATCATAATAGATAGGAGAAGCATCAAAATGTATGTTAAAGTCTTAGAGCATTTGCTTCATCCATAGGACCTGGGCACAAAAAATCCCGACTGCAATGTATTCAGCCTCAGTAGTTGATAATGCCACAATGCTCTATTTCTTGGAAAACCAAGACACCAAGCATGGTCCTAGAAGGAAGCAAGTGCCACTTGTGCACTTTCTATCAACCAAACAACCCGCATAATTCACATCACTATATGCCACAAGAGTAAAATCACTTGACTTAGGATACCATAGTCCAATATATTGAGTTTTGGCTAAGTACCTCAAAATCCTCTTAACGGCAATAAGATGTGATTTCCTAGGGCTAGATTGAAAGAGAGCACACAAGCCAACACTAAACATAATATCGGGTCTAGAGGCAGTTAAATAAAGTAAACTTCCAATCATACCTCTATAGATCTTCTCATCTACCTTCTCACCTACTTCATCTTTATCAAGTTTGGCGGTATTGGACATGGGAGTATCCATCAGCTTCATGTTCTCTATCCCAAAGCGTTTGAGTAGTTCATGTGTGTACTTGCCTTGGTTGATGATGTTTACTTCTTTTGTTTTCTTGATTTGAAAGCCGAGGAAGAAAGTCAACTCACCCATCATGCTCATCTCAAACTCACTCTGCATAAGAGAACTAAACTCTTTGCAAAGATCAAGATCAGTTCCGCCAAAAATGATATCATCAACATAAATTTGAATAATAAGAAAATTGTTAGAAGTGTGTTTTAGAAACAAGGTAGAATCAAATTTGCCCATGACATACCCATTATCTAACAAAAAGTTCATTAATTTCTCATACCAAGCTCGAGGTGCTTGTTTGAGTCCATAAAGAGCTTTTTGCAACAAATAAACATGATTGGGTATCTTGTCATTTTCAAAGCTCGGGGGCTGAGCAACAAATACTTCCTCCTTGATTGTACCATTAAAAAATGCACTTTTAACATCCATTTGATATAACAAGAAATTTTTGTAACTAGAAAATGCAAGTAGCATTCTTATAGATTCAAGTCTAGCAACAGGAGCATAAGTTTCATCAAAGTCAATACCTTCCTGTTGGTTGTAACCTTGTGCTACTAACCTTGCTTTGTTCCTTACCACTTTTTCTTTCTCATCTAGCTTGTTGCGGTAGACCCACTTGGTGCCAATGATCTTTCTATCACTTGGTCTTGGCACTAGAGTCCACACATGATTCTTCTCGAATTACTCCAGCTCTTCTTGCATGGCAAGGATCCACTCATCATCACCAAGAGCTTATTTGATGTTCTTTGGCTCTAGTTGTGAGATGAAGGCACTATTTGCTTGTTCTTTGTTGTATGCAACTCGTGTCTTCACTCTCTCGAATGGGTT
Organism: Alisma plantago-aquatica; assembly: GCA_963693085.1. NCBI lineage: Eukaryota > Viridiplantae > Streptophyta > Magnoliopsida > Alismatales > Alismataceae > Alisma > Alisma plantago-aquatica. The sequence goes on from OY856410.1 coordinate 398,693,179, forward strand.
GCCAATGATTAGCTCCTTGGGATGGTTCTTTGCAAAGTGGGGAGTAGGATCCTTCTTTTCTTCTTCTTCAATTTCTATCACTTGCTTACCTTTGTTGTCGATGTTGAGGTCTTTCAAGATAGGAATTAAGTCATTTGCAACATCATTATCAACAACATGCTTGCCAACAACATGGTTAGTTTCAATAAACTTAACATTAATAGATTCTTCAATTTTGAACAATTCAATGTTGAAGACTCTATAAGCCCTGCTTGTAGTGCTATAGCCTAGGAAGAAAGCCTTATAAGATTTCAGATCAAACTTGTCAAGAGAATTCTTCATGTTTAAAACAAAATAAGGACATCCAAAAACATGAAAGAAATCAATGGATGGATTTCTACCACGCCATAGCTCATAGGGGGTTTTCTTCAATGAAGGATGTGTGAAAACTCAGTTCTGCACAAAACAAGCAGTACTAACGGCTTCAGCCCAAAACTTCTTAGGAATGTCATATTCAAGAAGCATTGCCCTCACCATCTCTTGAAGCGACATGTTCTTCCTCTCTACTACCCCATTTTGTTGAGGCGCATGAGGAGAAGAGAAATTGTGTGAGTAACTAGATTTTTCACAAAAATGTTCAAAAATATAATTTTCAAATTCTCCCCCATGTTCACTACGGATAGAAATAATCTGGCAAGAAGCTTCATTTTCAACCCGTTTGCAAAAGCTCGAGAAAACATCTAGAGAATGAAGGTCCAAGTATATCGAGAAAAATCATCAACAATAACAAGACAATACTTGGAACCACGAAGCGCTTGCGTTCTCATTGGTCTGAATAGATCAATATGAAGAAGCTTAAGAACTCTTTTGGTACCCATGACTCCTTTGTATTTAGAGGAGGATTTGGTTTGTTTGCCTTGTGTACAAGGTTGGCATTCCTCATCCTTTTCAAAATCCAATTGGGGAAGTCCTTGAACTAAATCCGTTTTGCTCAACTTCTTCATTTGATGCAAATTCACATGACCCTAACAACGATGCCAAAGAGAAATATCATTTTATCCACTACCAAGCATCTATCAAGAACGGTCTTAAGAGCATCAAGAACAATAACATAAAGATTACCATTTCTAGTTCCCTTATATATGACACTATATGAGAGGGAATCTAGAAGCAAACATTCTAAGGATGTAAACAACACAAGATATCTATTATTACATAGTTGACTTCCACTAATCAAATTGTGATGTTGGCCATAAATAAGCAAAATATTCTTAATACATAGCTCATTGCCTACATCACCCTCACCTATGACCTTACCCTTCTTGTTGTCCCTGAAGGTTACCGATCCTCCTTTCTTTTTCATAAACTTGTTGAAATGGCTGATTTCTTCAATCATATGCTTAGAGAAGCCCCTATCAACAATCCATCTCTTTTTAACATGCAAGAAAGAAGGATGTCAGAACCCAACTCAAACTTTGGGATCTGGGGTTAGCTTAGGGACCCATTTCATCTTTGGGTTGGCCCCCTTGGGCTTGTAAGGAAAATAAGTAGAATAATGATCATCACATTTATAATGAGTACATATCATAGGGTTCTTAGAGCCGGAAGTCTCTCCATGGAAAATAGGAGGTTCCACACTCTTATTCTTACCCTTGTTCTTGTTATTCCTCTTACCTTTGGGAGTAGTCCCATCATATCCCAAACCACTAGTACCAATTTGTTTGGTAGAGTGTTCTAGGACATCATTGAGGGATTTTTTTTCCCGAAAGAAACTTTTGCAAAGAAGATCTTAATTTGTCATTATCATCACTAAGGTTAATGATAGTAGTAGAAAGACTAGAAAGATCATCTCTAGCATACAATAGGTCAGCCTCTAAATAGAGGGCTTTAGTATGAAAGGAATCTCGTTCTAAAGCTATGCTAGCAACTTCATTACTTTGCAAAATAGGTCTAGAAGATAAATCATTAACTTGAGCAAGTAACTTGGCATTTTTAGATTTAAGCAACAAAAATTCCTTTTGATAAACATGAATCTCTTGCTTCCTAGCATCATCAATGAGAGTTAGTTCTACATTTTCAGTTTTAAGAGCATCTAACTCATCTTGGCACTTTTGGTTGTCTTCTTTAAGATCTGCAATAGTCTTAAGATAGACCCCATTCCCAACCTCTACTCCATTATGTTGAAGCTTAAGGTCAAGAAATTGTCCTTGCAAAGAATCTATGCTATCAAGGAGCAATTTTTCATTGTTATCAAGAATCTCAATTTTAGCATAAAGATCATCTACTATCTTGCCTAATCTTTTCCTTTTAGATTTGCATTTAGCAAAGGATGACCGACAATCATTAAGCATATCAATAAGAGTTTCCTTAGATAACTCATGTAAATTGACTTCACTTACCTCACATACATCTTCACTTGTAGAGGCCATGAGTGCAAGGTGGCATTCTCCATCTTCGGAGCTTGAAGAGCTTGAGGAGGACTCCTCCCAAGCTGCATGAGCTGCATCTTTGGATCTTCTTTATTTCTTTTCTTTCCTATTATACTTGCCTTCTCTCTTGTACTCATTGTCTTTCTTGTGGCTGCTCTTGTGATGACTCTTCTTGGTCTTTGAGCAGTCACTCTTGAAATGGTCTTTTTAGCCACACTCATAGCATCTCGGAGTTGATGAAGAAGGCTTCCCCTTGTAGTGCTTGCCCTTTGAGTAGTTTGCTTCATGCCCATTTGGGTCTTCATCTTCACTTGAGGAAGGGGTAGGAGAATTTAGAGAAAGTTTTTTCTTCCACATCATCTCTTCTATTTGTGCTTTAAAAACTGTATCCTTTATCTTCTTAGACTCCTTCTATTCTCTTTTCTCTTCCTCTTTTTGCTTATCAAGACTAGGTTCATGGGCTTGAAGATTACCAACTAGCTCCTCAGTTGACAACTCACTTAGCTTGTACACCTCTTCAATGGATGTAACCTTGGACTCCCATCTCTTAGGAAGAGATCTCAAGATCTTAGAGTTGATAGTGCCTTTGTCCAACAAACTCCCAAGGGCTGCCAATCCATTGATGATCACATTGAGCCTAGTGTGCATATCAGCCACTCTCTCATTCTTACCCATCTTGAAGTTCTCAAGTAGCCCACCAAGCATGTAGATCTTGGCTTCCTTTACTTGATTCGTACCTTCATAGGTGACACATAGCTGTTCCAAATTTCATGTGCGGTGTCCCAAGAAGATATCCGGTTGAACTCAGATGGAGTGAGGGTTGTGTAGATAATGCTCACTATTGTTGCATTGAGTTGAGCTTGCTTTATTTGATCTTCAGTCCAAGTGGAGATCTCCTCCTTTGGGTCTTCATACTTGAGGCGCACCACTTCCACATCTCGTAGCTCACACCTTGAAGGTAGAACTGCATTCTTCTCTTCCAATATAGGAAGTTGGTGTCGTCAAAGACCGGAGGTCGCATGGAGAAGTTCCTTTCTAGGTTGAGGGATCCAAGTGTCAAATCACCCATCTTCTCCTACTTGTAGAAATAGCTTGGAGAAGACCTGCTCTGATACCACTTGTTGGATCAATGGGCTCTAGAGGGGGGGGGGGTGAATAGAGTTTCACAATTCTCACAAGACAAATTAGACCACTAAATTATATAAAGTGTAAAAGCTTAAAAAAGCAACAATTTGATGTCTTAATCTAACATGCATAGAAAGGATGAGAGACAAAGAAAAGCAAGCACTTGGACAAGTGGTTTAGAGTGGTTCCATGTCCTAAACTTAGGAGCAATGTCAGTCCACTACTTAGAGTGGGTTAGTCTCTAGGATTTGCAATCTTGGTACTCTTATATTCCATAATAACATTACAAGACACAACAACCACACATCCAAGGACTTAGTACCTCAAGCAAAGATCTTCAACCTATAGAAGGACCTTACCCACTTGAACCATGGAGTCTTCAGCCATCATCATGGACTTACCCACTCCTTCCTTCAAGTCTTTTGCCTTCAAGGGATTACCTATCTTCCTTGAGCATCGCCTTGACTATCTCCTTCACTTGGAGATCTTGAACACATATCTCCTTCACTTGGAGATCTAGAGCACCTTGCTTTCTTCAACCTTGAAGAACAACACCTCCTTCTCCTTCACTTGGAGAAGATCTTCAATCTTTATCTTCAATGGGAATTGAGGTAGGAAGATGAATGAGGAGAGATTTACATCAATACAGGGAGTATCTCTCTTACATAGGAACCTATCTCACTCATACTCACGAATTTGACTTGAAGGTAGAGAGAGAAAGCGGCTCAAAGGGTTAAAACACTCTCAACTATGCTAGAACCAAGTTTGCAATGAATGAGCAGCCTTGGAATGAACTCCAAGAGGTCCTATTTATAGTTGAGGGTGCCCCTTTAAGTTGTGGGACACTTAGATATGAAAATAGCCATTTTTTGCTCAAATCAACAACTCTAGTTTCACTCAAAACACACACCAGTGGTCACATCACTTTTTCTACAAAATTCCGTACAGTATAATCGGTCAAGTTTCAATAAAGTTAACTCGACCGATCAAGTAAAAGACAAAGATGATATTCAAACTGTCGGTCAAGTTTGTTCTGAGGAAACTCGACCGATCAATGAAGATCATTTTGTCAGGCATTCGATCGGTTGAGTTTTGTGAAAACACAACTCGACCGATGCTATTTTCAGAAAATTGATCAAGATGGATCGACCGAGTTTGTCTTGGGGAAAACTCGACCGATTGACAACCTGATGTCAATCTTTTGAAAATGCATCTAAAGTGATTTAACTTTGGTGTTTTATGTCCCAATCATTTTTCTCATCTAAGTTACAAGTCAATTCATCATTACAAGTGATTACAAAAATGTTCTAAGGTCATTTACATAGATTTCCACAAATACACACTTGTAGCTCTTTGACTTGAACTTGAGCCATTCTAGGGCATTTGATTTTGGATCCTTTTCATGTACCTAATACCTGAAATCAATCTTTAATACACATATTAGATACATATGAATGGAATGGTTAAGTCATTATCAAAACATGGAAAATGTATAACCTCTAGGTCAACAGGATGCACTTATCAATTAGATTTGGGGTTGACATGTGAACCTTATGCTTTCATTTAGATTACCAAACCAAACAACAAGATAGACTCTAATGAATCATCCTAAACTACTAACTGGCCATGGATATGCTAGGTTGTGTATAGGGGAACTAGTCCCTCACACCCCCTACTACTCTTGCGAGGATCAATTGGGTTAGGATTTAGGTGTAATTCAATTAGAGTACAAACAAGCCTAGGTTTCTAGTTTAGACGATCTTAGGATGATTAGAGGCTGATCTTAGTAATGGGAGTGGAAGTGAGGTTTTAGGCCTCCCATCACCCAGATTCTAGTCTTGAGAAAGCTCCATGCTAAGCACATTAAATTCATCTAATCTATCTGGTTATACCTCTCAACTAGGGTTAGGAGAATTGATTAGCATGTAGGAGGATGGGTGGATGGCTAGGGATCAATCAATTAGACCTAGGAGCAAATCCTAAAATTCACACATATAAGCAATTTCCCTAGATTCCTAGGTGATTTCAAGCACAAACCAACAAGAAATTTATGAAGAGTGAGATATAATTAGAACATAATCATTAGCAAATGAAATTACAATGTTTACATATCATTTTCCCCCAACATAGTATCAAAGTAACATATTTGGTCCCAAACAGCCCACCTAAGGGGCTTGGCTACTCATGGAAATGAAAAATACAAAAAGAAAGGAGAAAGAGAGAGAAGAAGCCATGCAACTCCATATAGATGGAGTAATCCTCCTCTCCAGCTACTGTAAGACATCCTCTTCCTTCCTCCAAGGTGCAAGGGCATGGGATGGTGGTGGAATAGGGTCAAAAATTAGGAAACTAGGGTTTTGGTGGTGAAAATGGTGAAATGGAGTGGAATGGATAAGGGGCAAAAATGGAGTGCTAGGTGTGAGCTAGGGTGGCCAAGGGTCGACAACCTTGAGATCCAGCCACCCCTAAGGTTTATCTAGGGGTCTAGGGTTAAGTGGGGGAAAATGGGTAAAGCAATGCTAAAATAGGCTAGGGTTGTGAGTAGCACGACCGTGGTGGAGTGGGGTGAGAAGGGTCATGGTGGAGTGGAATGGCCATGGTGAAAATGGGGGGGAGGATCACAGTAACTTGGTCAATTTTGTACATGAAGTAGAACGGTCGGTGGTGGTCATCACAGCCGTGTTGGGGCAAGGGTAGCATGGTCCTGGTGATTTTTGCATTGCTAGAAGTTGACTCTGTTGTCTTTGAGTGAGCTAGCATGATCGTTTTGGGGTACCACAGTCGTGTTGGTCTCTGTATCAACACTTTGACTTGGTTCCTTGGATTTTCTTGGACATCTTTGCTTCAATGGAGATTTGTCCACTAGGGGTAGGTTGAGGGAGCCTCAGACTTTACTTTAGGCCTCTCTAAGAGTAGAGAAACCTTAGGGTCACTCCTTCTCTCTCTTTTCCATCCAAGAGTGGTCTAAATTCTTGAAAAATATGAAAATGTCCATAAGTGCATTTTACACAAATATACATATTAGGAGAAATAACATGTAATCTAGCAGGTATAGATGTGATTGAAATGCAATATGACACAAGATGAAGCCCTAAAATAGGGCTGCATCACATACATCTCCATCCCCACTGCCATTACAACTCATGAGGGGAGGAGGTATTCATCGATGTCCAATACCATTATGAGTATTTTTTGTCATAATGCCTCTTTCCCTCTTGCTTTGTTCACCCTTTTTCATTTCCATTATTGTCTATGTCCTTCTTCATCTATAAATACATATTGTGTCTCATGAACAAGAGTGTTCATACCATTTAACTTGGACTGGGCATAGCCACTAAGGCTCTCCCAAATTATAAATGTCCATATCCATTGAGTGTATATACTCTTAGAAATGTTTATCTCCTTACTCTTGTTCTTTAATGATCCACTGCATGATTATCTATCATCTTGTGATGTTTGAATTATAATACCTCAAAAGAGTTGTATTAGTTTAGATCTAGGGTTAAGGAGGGGTATGAATGCACAAAAGTGTTGGCATATTAGAAATAATGATTTTATGATCATATGTTTGATTGTTTGTTCATGATCCTGAGAGAGATACATGCTTGTAATCTAGATTTAACCCGGCCTTGAAAGAGGAGGGAATAGACACTAATAATGATCGCTCATAAATTGTGCTAAAGGCATATGATGGATATGAGTGTTGCAAGTTGGTGAGAGTACTTGGATGGTGAAAGTCAATTCGAAGTCTATCCATATATATATATATATATATATATATATATATATATATATCAAAAAATACCTAAAAGATCTAAAAATACATTTAATTGGTTAACTTTATTTTACTTTACTTTTGTTTCCTTATTCTTGTTTGGTTGATTCATTCTATAAGGAACACTTAGTTACATAGTCTACCTTCAATTCGACTTAGCTAGGATAAGGCTTCTAATCCTAAACAGCTTGTCACCCTTGTCTATGTGTTCGACACTGATTACTACACAAGACCCCATATTATCATTGTATACTAGTACATTTCTAATCTCTAGTGTCACTTTTCTTAACATCAATTAAACAACAAAACCAACACCCTAATATCTACAACATCAATTTTAAAGCACAAACATCACTGTTGGTCAAGTATTGCCAATTTAGAAAAAACACAACTGCTTTTTTTTTTTATAACGTTGGTTATTTCCTAAAGAAATCAACATCTTAGATAACCCGTGAAATATAATTTTTAAGGAAAAAAATTGCATCCAAAATTGAATATTAGCGTCGGTTCCCTCCGAACCGACGATATACCCTTTCCTGTGAAATAAATTATGCCTCCAAAATACTTATATTGTCAGTTTCTTAATAATAAATTGACATTATACGTCTTATCAACTGTAAAAAAATGCAAATGCGATGTCACTTAGTAGTAAAAAAACTAACGACACATGATTCCCGCCACATCCGTGCGATAATATGTTTTCCCCAAATTGGTCTATGTCATCGACTTTTTATATAAACCGACAACTAAGTCCTACGTCTGTCATTGGTGTCTCTCCGTAAACTATGATTACATACTTAATGAGGTTGGGATTTTTTTAGTAGGATAAGGAAAGTAGTCGTTGGTTTTTCTTGGCCAAACTGAGGACTAAGTGCTAACTCTATCATCAGTCTCACATAAAAACTGACGACTAAGTTCTTAGTACGTTTGGTGTTTTTTTATTAGGTATAAGTGCCTTTGTCGTAGGTTTTTCCAAGGAAAAACAACTACAGAGGGCTACCCCTGTCATCATTTTTCTTTGCCAACCAATGACTGTGTTCTTAGTCTTTAGTTTTTTAGGAAAATCAAAGACTAAGTTCACTTAATAGCACCCATGAAAATTTTCTTCCCCACCATTCTTTATTTCATTGTGTTTCTGGTTCTAGCTCCTCCAGCTTTGGTGACGACCTAGATGTTGCTTCCAACTCTCCATTGCTGTTGCAGCCTGCTCCACATCTTTTAGCCACCGCCACAGCCACCTCCAGCCACCACCGTTGCAACCACCTCCACCTCCACCTCCATCTTGCTTTGCATCTCTAGCTATAGCCACCTCCATTCGCTACCACCACAACCACCTCCACCCCCAGTCTACTACACGTCCTCCAGAAGTCACAGCTACAGCCACCTCCGTCACTGCCGCTCAGTTATTTAAGCGGCTAGGGACTCAAGGAGATCAATTCTTGAGCTACTTGGCACATGAGGTGAGTGATTAGGTCCTTTGTCAGATTATTGAGCATGCTTAAAGCTTAATTATATCCAATAATATGACCTTAATGAATGGTAGATTGTCTCACATCCCCAAAATGGCCCACTTTGCTAATGAACTGTTTGAACCATTAATTTCCTGACCTTTTCTATCCTAGTTTTCTTACTTGCCTATATGCACAAATTGAATAGTTAATGGTGAACTATTCTTGTTAAAATTTGTATTATTGTTTTTAGTTAATCGAGTTGCTTCTTAGTCAATTTATTGGCTTAGTCCCAGTTTGCTTCATTTAGCTAATTATCTTTCTAGTTGTTGGTCTAGTTTAGTTAATCCTTCTTGTTTAGTGTTAATTGATCCCTCAATAACTAATTAGTTTGAATTGTTAGCATTAAATTAGATCTAAATTTTATCTTCTCTAATTAGATATAAAATCATGTTTGAACCATTCAAACCCTAATTTTTGCACTAAAAAGCCAATCAATGACAATAGCTAGTGAGTCTCTTTTATTCATGTGAATTTGGCAACATTATCTATTGGCCTAGAAACTCGTCTGAGATTTACTCATTATGAGTAAATCGTGGATAGTCCCTGGTTTGGGACTATTCTTGAACACTTAATCTCACTTAGGATGTAAGTGTATAATGTTTATTCAATTTTCGAGATGTTTTGTTAGTACTTCCCCATTTGTTCTCTAAGTACATATGTAGGTGGGTATTTGCCCATCTACAATAGTGTACTTGAAAAACTGTGGGGAAATGTTGCCACATTTTTCTTGAAAACCAATCACACATTATACACTTACTAGTGAGATTAGTGTTCAAGAAAGGGATAGGTGGTACACACATTCATTATTGGACCCTAGACCTTAATTTGTAAGCAATATACCCTAAATTCTTATCTGTAAACCCTAAAATCTAATATGTAAACCCTTGTCCCTAAACCATAAATGATAAACCTAATTTGTAAATGATAAACCTAATTTGTAAACCCTAAACCCTAATACTTGTTTTCTCTTTGATCATAGAATGGGTAGATCATGAATGTACATTCCAAATTGCTACACCCTAGAGTTTATTACTGGTTTTGATCAGTTTATAAGATTTATGGAGGAACATAGGAAACAACCTAGAGATAGGTTCAATTTTTCATGTAGGAATTATAGTAACAAATTGAAAGTTGATAGTGGTGACGAAATCAGAAATCATGTCATGCACAATGAGATTGTACAGAGTTGTACATAATGGTGCTAGCATGGAGAGATTCCTACTGTGAGATCAATGGATGTCAACAACAGTACTTGTGTTGAAGAAGAAATTTCTGACAATGATGTGGATGTGAATGACCCAATTTCGATAGACATGGTTGATGCGGTGCTAGATAGTTGTGGGCTAGAGTAAACCGATCCACCTTTCTTATTTAGAAACATTGTGCATGATGTTGAAAGACTGTTATACTTAGGTTGTAATAAGTTACGAAGTTGAGTGTTATGTTGAGATTGTATACTCTGAAGGTTAACGATAGATGGAGTGATAAAAGCGTCGCATCATTATTTTCTTTATTGAAAGAAATTCAACCTGAAGGCAACAAGCTTCCAATATCAACATAGGAATTAAAGAAAATGCTGAGCCCAATGGGAATGGAGGCTAAGAAGATACATGCATGCCCAAATGAATATGTGTTATTTCAAAAGGACTATATCAATTTGAAAGATTGTCCAGAATGTGGGGTGTGAAGGTATAAAATGATGACTTCAGGGAAGTCCTAAACTAGCTCTCCTACCAAGGTGATATGGCATCTACCTATAATACCATGGTTTCAACACTTGTTTGCAATACCATGGATGTGGAGAATTTAACATGGCATGCAGAGGCAAAGAAAAAATAATGATGGGATCCTACAACATGCGTCTTATTCCCCACAATGGAAGAAGCTTGCTTTATTGTACCCTGAATTTGGTGAAGAAGTCAGAAATCTAAGACTTGGGCTATGTACCAATGGGATGAATCAATATGGCACATTGAGCATTCAACATAGCACTTGGTCTGTTATGATTATTATATACAACCTTCCTCCCTGGTTGTGTATGAAAAATAAGTATGTCATGTTGTTGTTGTTAATATCGGGCCCTAAACAACTAGACAATGATATCAATGTTTATCTTAAACCTCTGATTGATGACTTAAAGAAACTCTGGGGAGAAGGTGTGATTACGTATGATGCTTTGCATAGAGTGAAATTTCATTCACATACTATGTTATTTTACACTGCTAATGACTTTCCAGCATATGGGAATTCGTTTGGATACAATGTAAAAGGTTCCAAAGTGTGCCCTATATATGAGGAGAACACTGATTCAATACGACTAACACATGGTCGCAAGACTATATATCTTGGTCATCGAAGGTTTCTTCCAAAAGTTCATCCTTACCGAAGGTTGCACAAAGCATTCAATGGATCGAATGAAGAAAGGAGTGCTCCTAAATCTATATCGGGGGAGGTTGTTTATGAAAGAGTAAAAACTTTGTCAATGCATTCGATAAGAGATTGCAATGTACTCTTCCCACACAGAGTGATAAATCTTTATACAAGAAGAGGTCAATATTATGGGATCTTCCTTATTGGAGTTCTTTGGTACTTAGGTATTGTATCAATGTCATGCATGTTGAGAAAAATGTTTGTGATAATGTTATTGGTACTTTGTTGAATATACCGGGTAAGACTAAAGATGGCATAAAATCCATAATGGACCTACGTGAAATGGGCATAAGGAAGTAATTAACAAAAAAAGTTAGGAGTGACCGAAGAACATATTTACCTCCTGCTTGTTACATGTTGTCTAGAAAGGAGAAGAGTTTTTTTTAGTGCTTGTTTAATGTTAAGGTACCACATGGACACTCTTCCAATATTAGTAGATTGGTATCAATGCGGGATCTGAAGCTGTTAGGTCTTAAATATCATGATTGTCACATTCTAATGTAACAAATATTTCCAATGGCAATTCAATCTATACTACCGAAGCATATAAAGTTTGTGATCACCATGCTTTATTTCTTCTTCAACACTCTATGCAACAAAGATATTGATCCTAAGAATCTCGATAAGTTGCAAAGAGAAGTGGTCGTTACCCTGTGCCAACTTGAGATGTATTTTCCTCCTTCATTCTTTGATATCATGGTACATCTTGCTATCCATTTGACTAGGGAAGTGAAAATGTTGGGACCAATCTTCTTGCACTGGATGTATCCTTTTGAACAATACATGAGTGTTTTTAAAGGTGATGTTTGAAACCGTTACTAGCCTAAAGGGAGTATTATTGAGGGTTATGTGTCTAGGGGGGTTATGGACTTTTGCAATGACTTTCTGAGTTGTAATGAAGCTCCTGTAAAGGACAAGAATATTGAGGACTATTCCAACAAAGAGACTTTAGGAGCGCAAGTAGAAGTAATCAGCCATGAATTGTGGTAACAAGCACACTTGTACATTTTATACAACATTAATGAAGTGAGTATTTATATCACTGGACATATCAATTTCATCAAGACAAAATATCCTCGAGCCAGTTCAATGTGACTTGCTAGAGAGAATAATAAGACATTTATTAGGCAGTTTGAAGATAGTCTTATGTCAACTATATCAAAAACCAAATAATGTTGTTAAAAATATCAAATGCCTCACCTTTAAACCAAAAATGAATCTTATGTCTTATGAAGGGTTTGACATAAATGGATTTTCATATTACACAAAACGTTAAGATGATAAGTGTGTAGTCCAAAATAGTGGGGTCACCCTTCAAGCGTCTTCATTGTATTTTTCTAGTGAAAAAGGATAAGAGTCCATGTGAAGCTAAAATGTCATATTACGGTGTCATTAAAGACATAAGGGAGTTTGACTACATAGATTTCATAGCTCGGGTCGTTAGGTGTAATTAGCTTGATAACACCAAAGGAGTTGTAGTGTATGAATTGGGTTTCACATTAGTGAATTTTGAAAAAAAATGGCGAGAAGGGTGAACCATTCATAATGGAATCACAGGCAAAGAAAGTATATTATGTCGATCCTATAAATGAAAAATGATCAGTTATTATTTATGGTAAAAGGCAGTTCATTGCAGATCCTATTGATGAAGAAGAGTACTATGACAAGTATGATGACTCTGGTCCATTCTTAGTTGGCTTTCCAACACCAAATGTTGATGTTGACTATGACTTATATATGCATGGAGACCACACATAAGGAATGGAAATTTATCCAAGATCCAATCAATATTAGAGGCATGTTTTTATTATTTAAAATGTTAGATGTGCATTTTACATCTTTATCACTTATTTGTCTCTATTTGACTATTTTTGATATGACATTTTTAGATGGTGTCTGACCATGAGTATGATGACCGTGATGATTATTATCGTGAGGATGAGAACCATGAAGATGACAATGGGATAAGTTGTATTTCATATCACATAGATGTACATTTCACAATGTTCATCTTGTTGTATTGTTGTATTGTTATATCACATTTATAAATTTCATTTTTATGAGTTATATGTGTTTCTTGTAAAATTTAGCATGAGGATGTGCGCCCTAAGGATCTTGTTGAGCTTACTGAGCAACATTGTGAGTTTGCAAAAATAAGAGGCATCACCATGATGAAAAAGTTAGTAGATCAAAGGGGTAAAGGACTGAAGCTGGTCATTGAGTCTGATGATGCAAGAAATCTTGTTGGGAAGAACCACAGTTCTTTTGTACAATATCTAGTGGTTCTTACTCATAGAAAATTAGATATAATAGTAGAATCTTGGCATAGAATTGCTCAAGATACAAAATACTTAATATGGAAGGAACTATGTGTGAGATATTATCATTTATAATTATATTTTTAAAGATATTTACAATTCTATTTTTAAGAGTATTCCATTACGTATATGAATTTTTGCAGAGCATACTGGACCTGGATGAAAAACTGCTTCGTAAAAGGTGTTGTAGTGTTGTGGGAGGGTACTAAGGAATTATATGACAAATATGACAAGAGAATACATATTGAACAAGAAGAATAAGAAGTAACCCACTAAGAAATGGAACTATGAATTCAAGGTATTAAGCCTGCTGATTTAGAATACATTCTTATGAATTCATTGTATTACATATTTGACATATGTTTTGGACTAACCAGGCTTGAAGCGCTCAAAGAGAAAGGTATGCAAAGAATGTGTACAACCATAAGATGGGTCTAGGTGGCTATACAATGCTTCACCAACAGATAGTGGAGGCATCTTCTTCTCAACAGCCTACTCCTAGGACTGTTGGGTCCTCTACTACTTTTACATCTTTACCTCACCAGGATCTGTGGATATCTGTGAGGCAAACCAAATATGGAGAAAACCCAACCCCACACCGATAAGGTGGTTGCAAAAATGGTAAAATTCAACTCCCAAAGCAATTACTATTGATGATTTTTATGTTTTACCTTGACCTTGATTATTATATTTTACTTACTAATTACTATTGATGATGATTAGTGGGATCTCTATGAGCAAAGGAAGCAAGGAAAGTTCATCCCTAAGGGTACAAGGGATGAATTCACAGTTGCACTAGGTAATCTAGAACATCCTGGGCGTGTTAGAGTTGTTGGAGCTGGTGTCAGTATAAGAGCCTTCTTTGGACCATCAGAGCATAAGAGCACATCTATACAGAAAGGAGGATTCTTAAAAGAGAAGGTACAAGATATGATTGCAAAGGGAATAAAGGAAGCAATGAGACATATCATGCTTCTCATTCAACCCCTCAAACATTACTTGTGGTGCCCCACTATTCATATGAGGTGCACCCCCTATAAAAGAGGTGGTCAAGAGTAATCTCGTGGACCCACCACTTAGCATGTTTACTGTAAGTTTCTTGTGATATAGTAGTCTTTCAGAATAATTTGTATAATATGTTTGTGTTTAGGTATATATAACACTATATACAAATTTATAGGGGTTGAGGCCATGCCCTGTTTTATTAGAAGGATATGTCATTGCACTAGGCACGACTTACACTTGCCTTGCATGTGACATGATTGATGGTGCTCTAATGCCTTCCGATGTAGTTTGCGTGATGCCAAGGCTTCTCTATGAGCTTGGAAGTAGACTGCACTACCATATGACCACCCAGACCACAAGAGGATAAGAGATACAAAAGGAAACATGGTTGTGTGGCCCAAAGTGGGAGTTGTCTATACTGATGTATGCTAAATTTACATTGCGTTTGTATTTATATATAATTGACAATTGATATGGTAATATATATGTAGGACACAACACCTAAGAAACCCCTACAACTTGTCCTCTACTTCCTCCTCAAGATATTTTATTACCTGGTTGGCTTGCAAAGGACCTATTCGACTTGCTAGGTCCTAATTGAAGGGGGTAGGCAATATGGATAGGTGACTTTGAAGAAGGGCCTCTTATGTTGGTCCATATTAAGGAGGACGTTGTAGGTCAACCTCATGATACTAGTATAATTTTTCAATATGTTGTGAAGATGTTTACTTATTATTGGTTGAATACATCTATGATAGAACTTTGGATATGGTGAGATCTTATGGCTAAATATCTCATTTTATATATGTTGATCTATTTTCTTATATATTAATGCATACACCATATACATTTTGCAGCTTCTTACATAGGGTGTATACAGAGTTCACACTACCCCATGTGACATTTCTAGTTCCATCATTGATTAGACATATACATAAAGACTATATATCTATTATCAAATAGTACTCTACTGCATTTAAATATTTTGATAATGCAAAAAGAGTGTGACTATAGCTCCTTTAAATGTTGAGTAAGTTTTGGTTACTTTGCTTATAATTTGACTTAAGAAATATATTTCATTGTGTATTTTAAGTTTTCTTTTATTTTCCTTCTTTTCACTCAGGAATAATCATTGGTGTTGTTGGTTATTGTCCCCAAGAAGCTAACTACGTTTATCTAGATCCTAATGGTGACCAAGTAGATAGTGGGGGACACAATGAAAAAGGCATTAATCACGTGAATCAATTTTTATATACGTTAACATATATTAATACATGAGTATTTACTAATGCAATTTAGTGGGTTATGTTAACGTATAGGGGTACAAAAGAATTCAAAAGGCCAGAGGAAAATTGGATAAGAAAAAGAAAGTGTTAAGTTGGAAGAATGTTGAGGTAATTTTCAGACTCCAACACAGATTTATGCCAATTGTGGTTACTTTTATTATTAACGTTTTGTATGGTGGTAAATTTATAGTGCATATACAAGATAATGGTTGGGCATGCACATACTATGTGATACAATATATGGACATGATTGTCATATGGGGGCATTAGACATCCACTGCATACAAAATGTAATATATATATAATCTTGATCATTATAAGTAAATAGTCTCATTTGATAATATGAAAATATCAAATCAAACTCTTTAATTATGTCATTCTCTTTGCAATTGTTTGACACAACAAAGTCCTACATGACAGAAGATCTAGATGAGATATGAGAAAAATGGGCACAAGACTTCGTTAAGGAAGTAAACTTTGAATTTGATTGGGATAATATATGAGTTTTTTTGTAATTTGATGTCATTATTTCTATATACATGTGTTGCTCATGACTTCTTGCAACTTTAAAATTGATATGAGCAAATTATTGGTGCATATGTGAATGATGAATACATAGATGTGTGTGAATAAATGTGAAGATGGATACACAATGCAAATTGTGTTTCTAAATGTCATGAGAATAGAATTGGTGCATATGTGAATGATGTATATATACATGTGCGAATGAATGTGAAGATGAATGAATAGAATGAGAATTTCATTTGTACATGTCATGAGAATGGAATTGGAGAATGGATCTTGTATGTGGGTGGATTGTGTGTTTGTTATTACATGTTTTACATGTTTGTTGGCATGTTGTTAAGATGAACATAGGATGGCACTTGTAGTACTAATGAACTGCATGTTCTTCATCCTCCTGAATAGGAAGACAGTAGGTGTGCAGACCTGCTATTTTAAAAAAATCATAATTGTGTCATCGGTTGTTACAAAAAAATCGACATTGTAGGTCACCATTGTTAGTTTTTGTACTAAAAACGACATTATAAGGTTATCCTAAAATAGTCATGATGACCACTAGCTATATTTCAATGTAGGCCATTTATGGTAGTAACCGACGACACACTTAGTTTGTATCATTAGTTTTGGCATACAACCTGATGACACCGAGACCTTTATCAGTTAAAAATGTGACCTGGTATGGAAGTACAACATTAGTTGTTGGATCTAATCCAATGACACAAATACTTAATTATGTCAGTTTCATTGATCATAGCAACCAAGGCTAGATCTCCGTCATCGGTCTATGCATCCCCAAAAAAATCGACATTGTATACGCTTGACCGTGGTGTCGTCCACTTAGATCTCGGTACAAAATGGACGTTAGAGGGCTATTTTAACCGACATGGTATATGTACTAGTGGTAGGCGTATGAAGTTGGGTACAAATTTTAAAATTTGATTACTCTCAGTTTACCTTTATTTTGGATGTGTGATTCTGTAACGCCCCTCCAAGCACATATATGACAACGGAAGCAAACCTTATGTTTTTCATAACATGGGTCACTTGTCTCAGAGGAACATTACAAAACATAATATACATCACAACAAGGTAAACAAAACACCATGCATTAACTCAAAAATAGATTCATACATTGTTCTTAAAAATGGAAAAACATAAATGGTCTCATCTTGTTCTCAAGCCTAACACATATAAACTAAGCAAATCTAAAACATGGAATAAACTAAACTAGATAATATATGGAGTGGTAGATGACACCCCACCAAGATAAAGTCTCCTTGAGTCAGCTACACTTGAAGGCTCGCTTCAAATCCCTCTTGCTCCTTGGTCTAGGGACATCTCGTCCCACGACCATGCGAAACAAAGCAACAACATCAGTAAGCGACACCATACATTTTATAACAACTAAAAATAAGCATATACTTGACTTGAAAGGAAACCTTGACATGAATTTAACTTAAGCATTCTTGAAATTAATTACTTGACATAAATAAGAATGGAATAAGTAAAATATGCAATCTCTATTATTTGCCCACTTAAGAGCCCATAATTGGCACTAATGCCCATGATTTGGCTAAAAAGCCCATAATTGGCATGAATGCCCATAATGACCCCTTGAGGTCCATGATTGTAAGAGCATATGAAACTTAATCAAGTTCTTATAACCTAATTCTTAAAATGAACATTACCATAATCTTGAACATTTAATCTTTGACATAATGAAATTTCTCCCACATTACATGATTTACATGGTCCTTTCTTAAATGTCTTAATTATTACATGATCATAATCACTAAACTAATGAGCATCTATGATAAACATAGGACTTTATGAATATAACAAACAACATGCAATAATATAACATGAGACATGATCATTATCTTAGTTTCATTTATTTACTTAGAATTTAAAGCATAATCATAAAGCATACATAACATGCAGTTCAACCAAGGTACATATGTATGATGGCATGACCCGCTTACCTTATTGGAGCAAACCCTAATTTAGTCTCCCTGATCCTGATTCAATTCTATGTTTCTGAAATTACATGATTTATATTAATTACCTTCATTAGTACATCCTAAACCCTAATTTAGGTACTTTAGGGAAACATGGTCAAAGATGATGGAATGAGGTCTAAAAAATAGTGAAACCAGATTCTACTCGAAAAATCCTTTCCAAAACATATTTATGCATATTTTTCTGACCAACCAATCAATTGCTATGAATTTTCTAAAGTCAGACAATCAGAATTCAAAGAAACGCCATGTGTGCATTAGTATCCAAATCAGCAGTGGGTCACCACCCTGAGGCGGCCCAACTAGGGTCAGCCGCTTGTGAAGGGAATTCTCAAGTGGACTATGGATCTGTAGATTATACAACAAATTAATTGATGAATTTGCCCTTGAGGCAGCGTGACAAATAAGGATCCAATCCAGGGAAAAATCGAGAAACACAAACCTGTGATCTTCATTTTCAGTGGGGACTCACAAACAACAGTGAGTCAGTGAGGACCCTCAGAAACCAACACTCAAAACCATCTTATTTCATGGAAAACCAAGGTGCAAATCACCTTCTTCCTCTTCGGCCGAACTCGTTGATGTCAGAAGTAGGTTATGGGGTGGCTGGAAAGGCCAAATCATCTTCTGCCATGGAAAAAGGTACCACCGAGAAGGGGAAATAGAAAATGAGTGGATCAAAGTAAAAAATAGTGGTCCAAGTGGATTCAAGACATTATGAAGAATCCAAAAATGATGAAATCTATAGTGCAGTTTGCCTATTGATCGAAAATTAATGAAGCGATCCCAGAACATGAAAAATGGGCGAATTCCCAGTATCTGAAATCTCGGCCAAACTCGAGTATTAGAAGCTTCCACTGGTCATAGGTGACCCTTCTACACATTAACTTGGGGTGGAGAAGGCCGAAGGAGCATCACCACAACCGAATGTTAGGGGGGCTTTGCCGCGGAGTAGGTTTGAGGGTACCAGAGGGAAAGACGGCTGGTGGGTTACATTTCTAGGTGTGTGGGGATCAATTTTTAGGGGCCCTTTTATAGTTGTGGTGGTCTGAGTGGCGAGAGGAGCATGCAGAGGTGAAAACAGGGGAGGGAATGGAGTCCCTTCCTCATCAGGGTATCCAGGGTGAGAAACCCTATCAAATCCGGTATGCACAAGATCAAGTCGATGCAAGGATCGCATAGGAGAAGAGAACGTGATTTGAGGGACTTTGTCGAGAGAGATCGAGAGGGGAAGAGTAAACTGGGGACTATAGAGTCCTGAAAACTAAGGAATCGGGTGAGGAAGGCACCCTCTCGCTCAGCGGTTGGATCCGTGACCCAGAGTCCGACCCGAATTGGGTTTGAGGGCCGCGTGACATCAAAATAAATCCAGGACCATAGGTTAGATGAGAGAATCAATGATATTTGATTGAAAACTTTATGAAGCATGTCCTAATTAATTTAGATGCTCAAACCAAGTCCAAATATCCTCAAATTTGGACCACAAGATAAAAGGGTCTAGAATCTTCCTATGCGATTAGATTTAGGTTTTGCTTACCTCTTATTAATCAAACTCATATATGTCGCTATTTTAACAAAAATGAATTATCATTTGTGTTCATTTGATTGTAAAGAAAGGAAAATAAGGGGTATATTTCTTTTTCTCTCTCTTGATTCCATATTTCAAATGATGCGTTAAATATGTTGGTGATTTACATCATTACTTAGATTTTGACATTAAAAGTTGAAAATTGTGCACTAAAGACCTTAAACTTGTTCATTTACAAATTTGGGATGTTACAGACTCTTAGGCAATCAACTTTTAGTGTTGTTTTGGGGACAAGACAATCAAGAACTGTTAAGAACCTGAGGTCTACTTACATTTTGTAACTCTTATCGAGTCTAGTAAAAGGCTTAATTACACACTCTTTCATTTCTATTACACTATATCTTGAAAGTTTGTTAAGAGTATCTGGTATCTTACCTTTACTCATATGATTCTTTTAGGTACTTAGTGGGATCCGACTTTTTCCTTACTAAGGAAGAAACCATGGTTGCACAAGGAAATGTGAATGGGAATATAAATGGAAGCAACCCACCCCCACAACCACCTTCCAATAGAGCTGGAGGAGGACACAACCCACCATCGTTTGTTCCATCCTTTTGTTCCATAGCTGCCACCTGCACTAATGAGACAAGGCAACCTGTCCTCCTTTCAAGAATGAACGTTTCTAACATCAAGTTGAATTCAACCTTCATATCCATATTTCAACAACGAAAGTTTGGATAAAACTCACTCGTGCATAACCCTTATCATGATATTGATGCCTTCAAGAATATACATGATACCTTGAAAATCAATAACACCCCCCAAGAAGTGATCTACTGCAAGAATTTCCACTTCTCTTTGAGAGATAAAGATCTTGTGTGATATCAAACTTTGAAACATGAGAGCATCCATGGGTGGAAATCCCTTGTGATGATTTTGTCACTAAGTTTCTTCCTAGTCGAGAAGAATATTAGATGCAAAAACAAGATGAAAATTTTTAGACAAGAATCTTCAAAAACACGTGTGATGCATGGCAGAGATACAAAGAATATCAGAGAGACTACCCCATCATGGAGGGTATTTAGTCACTACCTCTTACATTGAACTTACTCAGTCTATAAGGATATAAGTAAATGCTACAGTCAAGAGTGACTTCATGGGAAATGACTCAGAACATTCCAGGGAAATCATAGACAATATGGTTTCACTATATGAAAGAGGACCAATTGGGAATGCCTCTACTATAGGGACTAATTCTGACTCAAACTTCTCTAAATCTCTGACTAACAAGCTTGACAAATAACCACAGATGTTCATACTCTAAAGGAGACTGATATTAAAGGAAAGAATCATGTTGAATCTATTATTATATGTGTTACTTTGGGGAGAGAGGACATGGTTCTGACTACTACATTTACATCCATGAAGAATAATACAACCAAGATGCATATGTTGAAAATTTCTCTTTAGTCAACTTTAAGAGACCATACCATCCTGGATTTTTGTATGGGAACACGAATGTGGTAGATAATTCTCATATGTTGAACAAGCTTAACAATCTACCGTCTAAATCACTTGGTTTTAGGAGAGGTGGTGGGCCACCAAGGTTCACTCACAACAAACATTCTAGAAAATAGGAACAATATTCAGAACCAGAATCAGAACAACAATTATAAATAGAGCTAGAGATAGCCTCAAACTAAGTTGATGTCTAAAATGTTCGCCTTCACAAAAAGTCAAGTTTATATTAATGAGAAGCTGAATCAAAGAGCCAGTCAATAGTAGCAACATGTGAGTATGATGCAATATCGGATGGGGGAGTCACGAGGAAGATAATTGATCTATAGAAACACAACAAAATGATTGATAAACAACTCACAAATTTATCATATATTATAAATAACCTAGCTTGATGAATTCCATCTAACTTAGAACAAAATCTAGGGGGACATGAAATAGATATCATGGTTACTCTAAGATTAGGAACTGTTCTTAAAACCATAACTCCTTAGCTCAAGAAGAGAGCACTCCCATCCCTAATCACCGACCAAAGACTACTATAGTTGAACAATGGAAAACTTTGGCTACCCTTGAGATGACGACGTTAAACGAGAAAAGCAAGGGATGGATAAGATAAGAAATTGGAATTTGTTTAAGAGGCAAATGCCAACATGGATCCATATGTCCCAAGGATCCCCTTTCCTTATAAATTTAACAAAAGCTCATTTGAAGAGAAGATATGAAAATTTATAGAATTCGTGAAAAAGCAACACCTTGACATCCTATTTCTAGACACCATAGAAGAAATGATGACATGTACCAATTTATTTAAGGACTTTATAACTAAGAGGATCTGACATGATGGACTAGAGACAATCAAATTTGTTAATACGTGAAGTGCCTTTGTGCAAAAAAAGATGCCAAATAAGAAAATGGATATAGGAGCATTTACCATCCTGTTCAATGTGGGGGGATAATGAAGAGAGAAAAGGACTACCTCATCTGGAAGCTAGTATAATATTGATGTGTTTAATGCTAGATCAAAGGCTTGGCCTAACTAATATGGTAAAAATATAATGAGTATCCAACTAGTTGACAACTTATATACAAAACCAGTCAACATTCTAAAAGACGTACCTATCATAGTTGGGAGATTTTTCATCTTGTGTGACATTGTCATGATAGACATTGTTGAGGACCCAACCTACCCAATGACCTTTGGAAGACCCTTCCAATCTACATGAAGAGTTTGATGGATGTTGAAGATGGAATTGTAACAACCAGGGTTGGAAATGACCATATTGGTTTCAAAGTTCAAGACTCGATGAGGGGACCGTTCACATTCAAGTTTTTGTGTTTGATAGACAACTACAATCAACTATGTGAGGAAATTCAAGAACAAATGCTATAATGAACCCTTTGATGAGATAGAATACATGAAACATGTAGATGATCCTGAAGTCGAATATTTACTTGATTACCTTAATAAAGAAGAATGCGACTGTAAGATTGAAGAAAACTTAGATATTGAGACAGTCAGCTACGCCTCTCTGGAGTGAACTCCAATAGACAAAGAAGCACCAAGACGCAAGCTTGAATTGAAGAAACTACTATAGGGTCTTAAGTATAGATTATTAGATCATAAGGTAGGAATCTAGCGATTAAGAACTCTTCTCTATTTGAGGAATAGGAAGAACAACTCCTGAAAAAATTTAATCTAAGAAGGAAAGCAATCGAATATTGGGTAAATGACATAGGAGGATTGAATCAGACTGATTGTAAGGACATGCATCTATAAATAGAAGTAAACCCCTTTCCCAAGGCCAAATAACCAAAATTTTAAAGAGACAGTGAAAAAGGAAGTTATCTAACTTTGTGACGTTGGAATCATATATGCCATAAGAGATAACAAATAGGTAAGACCAATTCACATGATACCCAAAAAGGGTGGTATGATAGTAGAAAAATAAGAAAATGGTGATGAAATTGCAACACGAACATTAATTAGATGGATAATGTCCAGTGACTATAGAAAATTGAATGTAGCCACCAAGAAAGACCATTTTCCTTATTTTTTGTCGATCAGATGTTGGAGAGTCTAGCTAACCACTCTTTTTTTGCTATCTTGATAGTTATTATGGGTTCTATCATGTGCCAATCCATCCATATGATCAAAAGAAGTCAATGTTTACCTGATTTTATGGTATATATGCTTTCAGAAGAATGCTTTTTGGTTTATGCAATGCACTTGTGACTTTTTGGAGGTGTATGATTTCCATTTTTTTGGTTTTCTTAAGGATATATTTGAAGTATTTATGGATGATTTTTCAATCTATAGTACATCATTATATAAATGTTTAATAAATCTCTCTCTTATACTAAAGAGATGTGAGGAAAAACACTTAGTACTCAATTGGGAAAAGTTCATTTTATGGTGCAACAAGGGATAGTGCTTGGACACAGCGTTTTTTTAGAGATGTATAGAAGTAGATATGAGTAAGGTTGAAAGAATATCCATATTGCCACTACCCAAATCATTAATTGGGATGAGAAGCTTCTTAGGATATGCAGGGTATTACAAACTCTTTATCAAAGACTTCTAAAAAATTAAAAAACTCTTATCAAGCCTACTTGGTAAGGATGCCATCTTTATTGACAAGAACTATTTAAAAGCCTTCAACACTCTAAAGAATGTTCCCATGACTACACCTATAATTCAGTCACCAAACTGGGACCTCCCATTCAAGATGATGTGTAATGCAAGGTACTATCTTGCAAGGGTCATGTTAGGGAAGAAGAAGGATAAGAAACACCACATTATATACTACACTAGCAAGACTCTGGACAAATCTCAAGTGAATTACATTACTATCAAAAAGATATAATAGACATTATCCATGATTTTGACAAGTTTAGGTCACACCTTACTGGTTCTAAAGTTATTTTGTACACAAATTATGGAGCCAAAAAGTATCTGACAATAAAGAAAGATACAAAGCCTATGTTATAAGAAGGGATCTCCTCCTAAAAGAGTTTGATCACAAGCTTTTTGACAAGAAAGGGTTTGAGAATGTTGTGGTGGATCACCTATCTATGATACATCTAGAAGAACCTATCAATGATAACTACCCTAATGATAAATACCCGATAGTATCATAGTTTGTAGAGAACTACAACTATTTTGGTTTGTCAACAACTACCTCCTAACATCGCCTACAATGAGAAGAAGAAACTCTTGGATATGAAGAACAACTATTGGCACGATCCATTATTTTTAGGAGGTGCACTGATAACCTCTATAGTAGGTGCATACCCAAAGAGGAGGTTCCAAGACCTTATATGAATGTTATTCATCACCATATGGTGGGCATATGGGGACAAACCGATATACTACAAAACTAATACAATCAGGATTTTATGAGCCAACCTTATTTACAAATCCTAATCTTTTATGAAATCTTTCAATGGATTCCAAAGAACATGAAACACATCAAAGCGTAATGAAATTCCATTTTGATACCTTTGATGTCTAGGGAATTGACTATATGGGGCCTTTCCTTTCATCACGTGACAATCAATACATTTTGGTTGCAGTTGATTATGTATCCAAGTGGGTGGAATATATAGAAATTCATACTTATGATTCTAAAGTCATGATGAAGCTTGTCAAGAAAGTTATCTTCCTGAGGTTTGGGGACCCCATAACTATCATAAGTGATGGTGGATACCATTTATTGAAAATAATTTGAGACACTCCTAAGGAAATATGGAGTGAAGTACAAAGTTGCTACCTTATACCATTCACAAACTTTCAGTCAAGTTGAAGTGTCCAACAAACAAATTAAATAGATCCTAAATAAGACCATTGGCAAAATAAGGAAATACTGGTCCACCAAACTTGATTATGCACTATGGGAATCAATAATGTCTTATAAGACACCTATAGGGACCACCCCCTATTGGATGATTTATGGGAAATCATGCCACCTACCTATAGAGCTAGAGAATAAATCCTTCTGGGCATTATGTTTATGAACATGGAACCAAATACTACACAAAAGAAAAGATTTTTATAGTTGTAGGAACCCAAAGAACTTAGATTGCATACCTATGAAAATGCTCATATATGTTTACTTAAAGTAAAAATGACTCTCAAAATCTAATTGACTAAACCCTTCTTTTGATGGTGACTAACCGTTCCACTTATTTGTGTCTAATGCTTATACTTGAGTGATTTCATATTAGGTATAGACACACTCCAAATGCCCTAACTTGTGCATCCTAACTTGGAGAAAGACAAGTCAAAATCAATGCAAGTGCACTTTTGTGGAAAAGACATCAAATCAATTAGAATCATGTTGTAAATCACTTATAATGATTGTATGACTTGTAATTAAGCTTAGAAAAAATCAAGAGCACTTAAATCGAATATTTAAGCACTTTTATTGCACATTCTAAAATTCATCATAGGGACTTTTGTCGATCGAGTTTCATCTAGGATAAGCTTGATTAACACCCTTGATGGATCATGGGAATTGCCATGGTCGGCTGAGTTTCCCCAAGACAAACTCGACTGACATCCCTACACATGCCAATCAATTTTAAATCGTCAGCCAAGTTTCATCTAGGATAAACTCGATCGGTAACTCAAAATTTCTTTGTCGCATAGTGTCGTTGATCGAGTTACCTTTATTGAAGTTGGAATAACATCCTGTATGGAATGTGCAAAAAAGTGTTTCTAGCCATTGGAGTGTTGCAAAACTCAAAAAAATATCTGTTGCAACACCCTAAATGACTAGAATTCATTCATAATTGTTTCTACTGTCTAGAAGGCATCCTCAACTATAAACAGGACCCCTTGGGCTTCATTTTATGGTTAGACAAGCACTTGAAGTCCTTATATTATAGTTGAGTGCCTCCAAGATACTCCTTCCACTCTTAAGCCTAATCACTTACTACATTCATTAGAGTGAGTAGGAGATTTATAAGAGATCTAGTCCTACATGTGTATATCTTATGAGGCTCTCACTTCCTTTACCTCCCAATCTCTCTTTCTACCATTAAGATGAAGGTTCTCTCTCTTGGCTAAGAGAGGTGAAGAAGAAGAAGGGAAGGAGTCCCTTAGTGAAAGCTTCTCCTTGGTGAAGGTGAAGTCAAAGGCAGAAGATCGAAGTCAAGAGTGGGTTATTTCTTCAAGGTGAAATCCTTGTTTCAAGTGTTGGTAAGTCCTTGGTGAAGGCGGAAGACTAGTTGCAAAACTGGGTAAGTCCTTGGTGAGGTAGAAGATTGTTAGTCATGGATGGGTAAGTCCTTTGTGAGGTTATTGTCTCCCTTTTTAGTAAAGGGAAGGCTGGGTATCCTTGTCCTGGAAAAGGAAGGTCATATGTTGAAACTCTTATAATGAAATATAACGAGTAAGATATGGTTAAAAAATTCTAGAGGTTTACCTATCTAGGTAGTGCAAGTACACTCTTTCAGTTTGGAGCTTGGAACCACTATACATATCTTGTGTTCTTATTCTTACTCAATCTCTCTCATCCTTGCTATGTATGTTTAGTAGCACTCAAATTCCATACTTGCAACCTTATTACTTGATATAAATTGAAGGTATAATGAATTTGGTTTAAGTCTTTATAGTTATATTCAACACCCCCCTTCTAGAGCGCATCATCATCATTGATCCAAAAAGTTGTATCAGAGCGGGTCTTCTCCAAGCAATACTTCCACAAGAAGGAGAAGATGGGCAATTATGAAGGTGGGAGCTACCTCATCAACATTCCAATCTTTGATGGGATTAAATTCATCTATTGGAAGAGAAGTTTACAATTCAACATCTAAGGATCAATTCTTGAGCTATGAAGAATGGTGGTCCTTCTATGCAAAATATCAAAGACAAAGATAGAAGAATGGGGTGAGCTACTTTGAAGAAAGCAACCTTGAATGCTAGAGCCATAAACATTATATATGCCTCCATTTATCCCTCAGAGTTCAACCAGATTTCTTCATGTGAAATGACCTATGAGATATGGAGAAAGATATGTGTCACTTATGAGGGGATAAAGAAAGTGAAGGAAAGCAAAGTCTACATGCTCAAAGATCTTCTTGAAAACTTCAAAATGGGAAAGGAGGAAAGGGTGGCTGATATGTACTCAAGGCCCAACACCATTGTAAATGGTCTTGCCGTCCTAGTCATCCTATGGATAGAGGAGAAATCAACTCAAGATACTTAGATCTCTTCCCAAGAGGTGGCAATCCAAGGCGACCTCCTTTGAAGAAAGCAAGAGCCTTGGTGAAATTCCTATTAAGGAGCTCATAGGAAATCTACAAGCCCATGAAGTTACACTTGACAAGAAGGAGGAAGAAGAAAGAGAAGAAGAAAAGGATCTCAAGAGAATGAAGAAGGCTGAAATAAAAGCCCAAGTTGAAGCTATTGTTAGTCAAAATTATCCATCCTCTCAAGTTGAAAAAGGTGCCATGTACTCCAAGGGTAAATTCTACAAAGGCAAGTCCTCCTCCTCTACACAATGCTTCAAATGTGGAAAGAAGGGTCACTTCAAGGAAGATTTCCCACAAGGCAAAAAGATCCCTCATTACAATAGAAGAGAAGAGAAGCACATGAAGAAGAAGAAATGCCACAGAATCTCTAGTGACTCCTCTAACTCAAGCTCAAGAGAAGAATCTAGTGAACAATCTAGATCAAGATCTAGTGAAGATGAAGA
Source organism: Alisma plantago-aquatica (assembly GCA_963693085.1). Taxonomy (NCBI): domain Eukaryota; kingdom Viridiplantae; phylum Streptophyta; class Magnoliopsida; order Alismatales; family Alismataceae; genus Alisma; species Alisma plantago-aquatica. The sequence continues at coordinate 398,721,324 of OY856410.1, forward strand.
ATGTTATTTTTCTCTCATGGAAAGTTCAAATGAGTACTCAAATGAGATAAATCTAAACTCTTTAGATAAAGAATCCTTAGTTGCCATTATTCGTGCTACTCGTGCCTCTTTTAAGTCTACTATAAAGAAAAAGAAAAAGCTTGCTGGAATTATTGATAACTTGCATGAAGAAAAAGATGATTTTGAACATGATAAAATTTGTTTGCAAAGATGAAAACAATGCTTATTTTAGTCAAGTAGACTCTCTTAAACTTGAAAATGCTCATTTGCTTGATAAGATTAGATTTCTAGAAGCTCAACCTCTTATGCCTAGTTGTAATGAAGAGCATACTAAATTTGTGAATTCTCTCATGCTTGGCATTAATGTTCTTAAAACTAAAAAAGAGGGCAAAGACTTTGTCTTGCAAAGAATAGAATATGAAAATAGTGTCTATCTTCCTAAAATTGCTTTGCTTAAAAAAGAAAATGCTTCCTTTCTTGTTAAAATCAATGTCCTTGAATCTTGCTCTAGTTCTACTAGTAGAGAGAATAATGTTGCTGCTCTTCATATTGATAAAGATTTTTATATGACCAATGCTCTTTGCTTAGAAACAAATCTTTTGCATGCTAGAGATAATATCAATCAATTTTCTTCTACTATTACTTCTTTTATTCATGAAAATAATTATTTAAGGTCCTCTATGCAAATATTCTTACATGATAGCAAGAATCTTAGTCAAATCCTATATCATACTTTAGAAAAAAGGGGTAGACATTTTATTGGACTTGATAGTACCCAAAGGAACAACAAAGACAAAGGACCTTCAATTTTCAATGAAGAATCATCTAGTTCCATGGTTATGAGATAAAATAATCATTGAAATGAAATTGGTCATTATTCTACATTTTCCCCTTTTAGGAAAGCACCCAAGAGTAATATGACTTGGGCTGCTAAGCTAACCCCTCTAGACCCAACAATATAATTGTGGCCCATTTCATATTTCTTCTTGTAGGTTACTTGCTAATGGATTTACTTTATCTATTGATTTACAAATTGGTTTCTCTATCCAGATAAAAGAAGAAAGGTGAGATGAGCATGGGGTGGCAACAAGTGGAAAAGAAATGGTAAGAACAGAAGTAATGTTATTGTTGATCATATCCAATCATTGTGTGCTTTTTCCAAGTTAGTATGCACTAAACATATGGCTTTTGAGTCAAAGTTGGTATGTTGTGATTCTCATCACTTTCTTGCTAAAAAACTATTCATGATGCTTTCATAGTGCATTATTAACTTCCTAATACATGTTTGGATATGATTTATATTTTTATCATGCCTTTAGATATGTTTTTCTGATATGTACAAGTTTTTTGACAACAACTATTGTTGGCCGAGTTTGTCCTGAAAGAAACTTGACAGACAAGCACCAATGGGTGTTACCAACAATTGTTGTCGACTGAGAAGTTAAACCCAGAAACTCGATCGCAAACACTATACACATAATACATCGATGTCTTTTTGGATGAGAATTTCCATTTCAACTAGAGTTTCTCAGCCAACAGCCTTATTGTATGGAACTCTTGTTGGTACCTTTTTTTGATATGCATACTACCATGCTTTAAAGTGCCTATCTTGCATACAACTCTACCTTTCTAATTGCTATATTTTGGTATCTATATATCTTGCAATTACTTATATTGAGTTGTTATGCATGTTTTGATGATCTCTTTGAATCTCTTAATTGTGATCTAAATTGCTTTCATTGTTCTCTAACTTGCTTCATCTATCTAGCAGTATATATGTTGATGCAACCTGAATTTCTTAATGTAATCATCATTTGATAATGATGCCCATTTGCCAGTGAGTAATATCTCTCATACTTCTGAAATTACATATCTCTTTGTTTGGATATTTATCTACATCTAATAGTTGCTTGTTCTTTAACTTGTGTATCTTTAACTTGCTAAGACCTAGATCCTACTTGTAGTCCTAACTTGCGATATCATCTACTAGTTCATATGCTTGTAGTTCTAGCCTTTTTCATCTTTTGGTATGCAATTATATGCTATGCTTGTATCCTATTTCATGCAAACTCAAGCTTGTTCCTTGACTTGTATATCTACTATCTTGATTTACATGCTTGCACAACATTGGCTTGCTTATGACTAGAATTACATCTAGGGTTTTTTGAATGCATGTCTTAATATTCTTCATATATGCATTGATTGGACAAGTGCCTAGTTTTTGCTCTTCTACTCCCTTTTTCTAACAATTTGTGATTTAGCTCTTCAACCCCCTCGATTTTTTAAATGATAAACGGGGAGAAAGCATGTCTTATGTAAAGGGGAGAACAGATATATGTAGAACATATATGAGTATAAGACATAGTTTCTATAAATGTTATGAAATCTAACCATGTAGGAGAATTAACGTCAATTGAGGGGGAGTATGAGAACTCCATTCACATCAATTGACGGGGGTTGTGAGAACTCCATTAGCATCAATTGGGGAGCATACGAACTCCATTCTGTGGAAACCCCTAGGTTTCTCCAAAGTTATGATTTTATTTAAATGCTTCCACTAAATTTATGGAATGGTTTGTCATCTTCAAAAAGGGGGAGAATGTTGACTCAAAGTCTAATTGACTCTCAAAGTATGATTGACTAAACCCTTATTTTGATGATGACTAATCATTCCACTTATTTGTGTCTAATGCTTTGAGGGATTTCAGATTAGATATAGACACACTCCAAATGCCCTAACTTACGCACCCTAACTTGGAGAAAGACACGTCAAAATCAATGCAAGTGCACTTTTGTGGAAAAGACATCAAATAAATTAGAATCATGTTGTAAATCACTCATAATGATTGTATGACTTGTAATTAAGCTTAGAAAAAATCAAGAGCACTTAAATCGAATATTTAAGAACTTTTATGACACTTTCCAAAATTCATCACAAGGACTTTAAATGGTCGAGTTTCATCTAGGATAAACTTGACCGACACCCTTGATGGATCTTTAGAACTGACAGGTTCGACTGAGTTTCCCCAGGATAAACTCGACCGACACCCTTGCACATGCAAATCAATTTAAGCCATCGACCGAGTTTCATCCACGATAAATTCGACCGACAACTCAAAATTTGTTTGTCGCATAGTGCCATCAGTCGAGTTACCTTTGTCAAAACTTGACTAGTAATACTGTATGGAATGTGTAGAAAAAGTGTTTCTAGCCGTTTGAGTATTGTAGAACTCGAAAAAATGTCTGTTGCAACACCCCAAATGACTATAATTCATTTATAAGTGTTTCTATTAGCTAGGAGGCATCATCCATTATAAATAGGACCCCTTGGGCTTCATCCCATGGTTAGCCAAGTACTATGAAGGTCCTTAATTATAGTTGAGTACCTCCAAGAGGATCCTTCCCCTATTAAGCTTAATCACTTTCTACATTCATTAGAGTGGGTAGGATATTTGTATGAGAGCTAGCCGTAAATGTATATCTTGTGAATCTATCACTTCCTCCACCTCCCAATCTCTCTTTCTACCATGAAGATGAAGGTTCTCTCTCTTGGATAAGAGAGGTGAAGAATAAGGGAAGGAATCCCTTAGTGAAATATTATCTTTGGTGAAGGTGAAGTCAAAGGCGGAAGATCCAAGTCAAGAGTGGGTAATTCCTTTAAGTCGGAAGACTTATTGCAAGAGTGGGTAAGTCCTTGGTGAAGGTGGAAGGCTCATTAAAAAAATGGGTAAGTCCTTGGTGAGGTACATGACTCTTGGTTATCGATGGGTAAGTCCTTTGTGAGGTTATTGGATCCCCTATCCTCAAAGGGAAGGTTGGGTATCCTTGTCCTGAAAAAGGAAGGTCATATGTTGTAACTCTGATAACGGAATATAAGGAGTGAGACATGGTTGAAAAATCCTAGAGGTTGACCTCTCTAGGTAGTGTATATACACTCTCCTAGTTTGGAGTTTGGAATCACTATACATAGCTTGTGTTCTTGTTCATACTTAATCTCTCTCATCCTTGATATGTATGTTTAGTTGGACTCAAATATCCTACATGCAACCTTATCTCTTGATACAAATTGAAGGTCTAATGGATTTGGCTTAAATGCTTATACATCTATTCAACCCCCCTTATAAATACCATCATCATCATTGATCCAACAATATATATATATATATATATATATATATATATATATATATATATATATATATATATATATATATATATATATATATATATAAAGGACCAAAGTATGGTCTGGTGCTCACTAAAAAAGGAAAGATTTTAAAGAGGAGACAAATTCCTTCTCTTCAACTCCTTCACCAAGTTATTCCCAGAGAAATTAAGATCAAGATAGTCTGGCCCCTTCATTGCCATGAATATTTCCTCGTTGGGGATTATGGAACTTTATAATGAAAAATCACTGACCTTCCTAGTGAATGGGAATATAGTACAAAGTTATTATGAAGACACAACATTCACCAAGAGAGTTGATTGTATCTCAATGAACCTCATACCAGTAATGAAGGATGGAGAAAGTCAAGCCAAGTTGATTGCATCTCAATGAACCTCATACCAGAAATGAAGATTGGACAAAGTCAAGCCAATGACTCAAAATTAGCACTTCTTAGGAGGCAACCTAATATTCCTTTCTTTTCTCACATTTCCTCTTATTGTTGAATTTCTAGTTTTAGATAGCATAGCATTTTAATCCTTATTTTAAATTATGTTCTCACCTTTTTAGTACTAGTTTTAATAGAATTAAGTTGATGACACAAGGACCAATTTTTTGGTTCCATGTTGACTTAATGATGTGAAATCCAGTCATTAGATCAAGAACTAACAAAATGGTGAACTTTTCAATGTATAAAAATTGTCGATTTATTGTAAAGGACCTTCATAGAAAGGAGGAACCTCAACAATAGATGAGATTCCAACAAATTATAACGACTAGAAATTCCATCTATGCTTGAAGCTTTCATTTTTGTTAGTTGTTACACACATATATTCCATCAGAAGATGAATGTCAGAAATATCATCAGAAGGTGCTACCTGATTTTCCATAGGAAGATGCTACATGAAACCCCCCTTAGTAGAAATAATTGGTTGTCTTCGTTGAAAGTTGTTTTATGAGCAAGGACTAAAAAATAGTCAGTTTGTAAAGTCATCCCTTCCATCATAAGGCTTCAATTTATTTCCATCGGTAGATGCTAGCCGTGTTTTCATTGGTACACGCAAGCCTACCTTTTTTGTTGAAAGAAGACTTTTGCCACTCGAGACACCAACATATCAAGCAATGGAAGTATGGGTCCCACTAATATAAAAGCCTCAAGGATATAAAAGCATGAAGGGTCTTACATCCATAACCCCTCGTGAACCCTAGCTTCCTAAGCCAAAAATGTTAAGCAAGCCCTAGTCACAACTTTGACCCTCTACTTCCATTGTTTGAGCTACCTCAAGTTTTTATCAGTTCTTCATCATCCACCTCTGTCATTAGTAGTCGATACCAATCATCTAATGAAAACTCCATGCCTCCAAAGCCAGGGACTGATTCCCCTTGTCACTTGTGAGACGTCCCCTTCTAAACCCTAGATTCTACTATGCATTTTCTAATATGAGCTCGACTACTCCAACAATAAATAACACCACAAAATCATAGCTGAGGTTATCATTTTATCCATAGAGATGAATGTTTGAGCCACTAAAACCGAAAAAGAATGAAGGACCAACACTATTCAATGAATTCAATGCATGAAAAATCGTCATCCCCAAACCTCACATAGTAAGGTTCTATTTCCTTTACACTTCTTAAACATTGATTTGCAACACCCTCTCAACCCCTTTCTTACTTCTAGTTAGTTTTCATCTCTGCTAGGTTCCGCTCTACCTGGTTCAACCAACAAAACCCTAGTATATTTTCATTGGTTTGTCACCAAACATTTCATTGGTTTGTTGCCTCATTGATCTACCTCTTTTTCTTTGACACATGTATTGGTTTACGACTGCAACACATGTTCCCTTCTTCTCTAAAACCTTAGTTCATTGACAATACTACCCTTCCCTTTAGGGGTTAATCTAGATCTTTTCATTGGTCAGAGACCATAATTTCCATCAATTCTCAATAACTCTAGTTTCTTTTAGTTGTCTGGACTTGATCCTGATTCTATCCATTCAGAAGACACCAATCTAGGTTTTCATTAATTGACACTTAAGGACTGCATTGTTACCTTTATCTTACCTTAACATATTTCACAACATATAACCACATATACACAACATTTAGTTAGCATGGAAGGAAACACATATCTTCCAAAGTCACAAATACCACCAGCTTTAGCTTAAAGGATGAAAGAAGTAGCTCCCTTGTAGGAGAAGCTACAAACTGAATAGATAGAAGAGTTGGAGACATTGAAGGATGTTGCTGCAAGATACTTAGAAGTATATGGCAATCCAACTCGTGAGAGAAGGAAAGCAACGTACGAATGCAAACTTTTAGAGGTAACTACAGACACCAATTCCATATGGTTCTTCAAATTCAATAGATTCAACTAAAACTATAACCTCTAAGTACATCCCTATTGAGGACACTACTCAACCATGGGAAGAGGAAGATAATAAATCCCTTCCCAAATACAAGAAGGACAAATATGCTTAGGACAACTAGGGGCCAAGATAGAAAGGAGAGGTAGGCATGAACAAGCAAGAGCAATGTTCAATCACCACCATTTATGGCTATAGACAGTGTCCTACAAGAACTATCATATGAACCCCTGGTCCATCCTGAAAATTATTTTGTGTCCATGATGATCAAGACTAAAAGATCTAAGAGGATATGTTCAACAAGAAAACCCTTAAATCAACAAGATATGGTTGCATTAGTACCATAATCAACTAGGAATGTACAATGTGGTGAAGAAACATCTAGACACCATCAATCTATACAAGATGTGCTTCAATGACTAGCAATCTATAGAAAGAATTCACCCTAGAATTCAGGTCATCTTTGAATGACTTCCAGTTGTAAAAGAAGAAACTATATAATGTTGGAGTGAGGATACAAACTGGCTGTCAGGTTGATGATGAGACTTTAATCTGACATTGAAGATGTTGAACTCTATATTCACAAAAATTGATGAACAAGCCAAACTTGCAAACAAAGCAAGTTTAGATTGAGAAGTGAGAGATTTCACCACTCACAAGACCTGGGAAAGACTAACAGGTGAAGTAGTCCACATCTAGGGAAATTGAAAGCTTCCTAGGTGAAATCTAGTCTCATTCAAGTCATATAAAAAATTCTTGCCAACACAGTCGTCACCCGTACAGACACTAGAAACATGATAAGAACCGATACAACATTTTGTGGAGTATAATGGAAAAGAATCCAATCAACATAGGAAGGCTTCTAATTGAAAAGCTAGTTGCAAGAAAAGATCATGTAGGTCCCAAAGAATTTTGAATGGGAGGTCTTGTGACATACATAGCACATAGAATTGGGTATCCAGAGCTCTTTGCCAATATCATAGAGTCAAGTGGGGATAGGTTCATGGACGTGAGATACCTAATGCCAACAAATGTTTTGGTAAAATTTAAGAACAAGTTGATTTATAGATTCAAAAAGCCAAATGATTTTGTACTCCTGCTAGAAATGAGGTCCTACAACTAGGATAAACTCTTATTCTCAATGGGTGACATCCTAGACATGATATTAGGATCAACCCCCTCCCTCGACTCAATGAACCTTATGTAGAGAATACCACCCATGTAGAGACATATCAACTGACAGAGATCGCCAAGAGACCCAACATCATAATAAGGATCATGAAGAAAACAATGACAAAACCTAGAAGGGAGACACCCTCTACATCTCAGACTAAAAAGAAGACAAAAGCAGGGTGGATCCTACCCCTATTTTCGCCCTGCCAAAAGAACCAACAACCATCCCACCAGAAACACAACACTAAGGAGTAGACCTCAGTCCCCTCAGTAGCCACAATCTTGGGGTCACTAAGCGTATCCCTAGAGACAAATAATGAAGGCATTTTTGAGATGGGACCGCAACCTGAACCAGTGGCAGAGAAGTCTGTAACTGAGTAGACAACATAAAGTGGGAGATAGGAGGCCAAAAAGAGATCCTCCAAATTGATGAAACCACACCATAAACAATTAGTCTATGACCTATACTAGAACAATGGAGGAGATGATATGCACTCACCTTCAAGAGATATGTCCTAGAAGGAGGATAGCTCGAGGGGCACTATTTTCACATCCATAAACAAGTGGGCAAACCCCCTGCTACAATAAGATTTATGGAAATCAGGCAAGAAATTTATGGCATACATGAGATCATTTTTACATCCATAACTAATATTGGTAATTTACCATTAGATGTACATGCACTAACCATGCAGGTGAAGGAGGTTACTACTCATATCCAACCTCTAGTGAACCTGTCTCAACATGTAGAGATTCTAGAGGCCAACCAATGCTAGATGATGGAGACCATGGCCCACAGGTCCAAGGAGACTCTATGAAATGAGGAAGGAGCATGACAAGATACCAACAAAAAACATCACACTATAGCAAAATTTCTCCTCCAGAGAGATCAAAAAAAAGAAAGGAGGCACCTTTAACCTCTACAATACCCAAAAAGGCGAGCACAAAAAGATAGAAAAGCCAACATGAAGAGGAAATACATCTCCACCTCCATATCATGATGCAAACATCAACCACGACGTGGTCATGGTGTTAGTAGTACAAGGCGATGACCCAATAATATCCACACCTGATAAGTACACCATTGTTGTCTTCTATGACCACGACAAGGGGGATAATAATGTGCACAACATCAACAAGCCTGCCAATAGTGATGAAGAAGTTAACTCCATCGCTTAACTTAGGAAGTCCATAAACCTATACAAGATTTCTATGGAGAGTGAGTCCACCAAGGCTTCCACAGATAAGTTCATCCACAAGGATCAAGGAGAAGCAACCCCCGACAATAAAAAAAAAGCTACAGGGAAAATGAGACAATCCCTAACCCCAAATCCATAGAAAAAGAAAGGGAGACAAGGGATTCAACAGAGGACATGATGGATGGTCTTGAAGATATCTTTTCTTAAAAAGCCCCTCAACACCCTCTCATTTATGAAGAGATATGTGGCGAGTTCACATAAAATCAACATGTAGTGCAACATTATGAGGGTGGAGTACATGATAGCAATGTATTAACTCAAAGCCATATGGAGGCCCCCTCCAAGGATGAGTAGGGAAACATCAATTCTTTATTCAGAGAGGCCCCTAAGAAGCTGGAAAAACCTGGTCTCATTAAGCTATAAGTCACCCACAACACCAACCAGCCCATGCCTCCACTACTACCATGCAAGATGAAGGACATGGACATGACGTCCACTTCTGGGATGTTCCTAAGAGACATCCACATCATGGAGACATTCTTGAAAATGATAAGCTAGGGGACGATGTCCTATAAGAACTAGGGGTACACACTAGCAAGGGAGGACCTATGCACAACATTCAGACATAAGTCCTCCATTAGTAGAAAAGTAATTAAGTCCTATTTGACATAGTCACTGGTGAATAAATTCATAGAGACAAAGAGGGCCCACTCTTCAATGCCACACCAAGACTGTATGTCAGATTATATGAATACAATGGTAACACTCCCTCAATCAATGAGTTGGTCACAACAACACAAATCAACAAAGGCACAAATATCATAACCCTACCATACAAGGCCAAGGATAACTGGTTGCTGATAGTAGTGGACCCATATGTACAACAAATTGTAATACACAATTATAATATCAAATCCACACAATACAATAGGACAATATTCATGGAATATGATGCCCATGAGATATAGAAGATCACGCTCATACTAGAACATCTCATCAAATGAGCTAACATATGGTATTGTCCAAACTAGAATAGTATCTAGTTTAATACCCATGTCCATAAATAAATTCTTGTCTCTAGGACATCTCATCATTGTGTTGAATCAAATCATTGAATAGAAAGATTCCCTTGGAAGACATAATGAATGAGAACTTTATGCATTGTAGGTAAAATATGTCATGGAGATCATTTTTGCAATATGTACATGGAGACAATCCCAAGGAGGATGCGTACATTTGTCCCCCTTCCAGAAAAGAATCCTCAGAGAGAATTACTAAAGAATATTTGGAAGAAATCTACCAAACAAGAACAAGCCCAGGAACAAAACCCTCCCTCTCCACATGTCCAAAAATAGACAACAACTCCCACTAATGCAGTCGCCAAGATAGAAAGGAAGATTGAAATAAATCAATAAATACCCCATGAAAAAGCCACAAAAACCTTTCAAAACTTTGAACGATATGCATGATAAGGACTATTAGAAGAGGATTTATCCTTCATTGTGTGGAGGATAAAACCTACATAAGGCAATATTGTCACCTACTTTGAACAAGGATATGTAAAGATCCCAAAGCCAGAACTTTTGCAAAATTCCTCACAATCAGAGGTTACATGACATTTAGCATCATGACAGCTTGCCAATTTTTTTTGAGTGATGATCTGGATGACATCTATATGGCTAGCTATGAATTTCTTGGCAACATGATCTAGAAGGGGTCAGGAGGAAAAGAGTGACTAATCAAGCATCTTAAATCACACATTCCTAGATTTCTTTTCCTCCATATTCTTTACACATGCATTGTACACGTTGTCAATTGACACATAGACCACACCCGCCCCTTTTTACTACAACTTGGGTGCCTCGTTCAACATGAAAAGAATAACAAACCATTGGAAGTTGAACATTGTAATAGAAAGAAGGTTGAACAGTGTGCAGAGGGCATCATCGAGCTCATCATCAATATCATCAAATATATGGCAAGGGGTATTCAACGGAGGATGAAGACTTTATGAAACTACACTTTTGCCATAGAAGCCCCCAACATATTAAACAATCAAATGATTGTAGATTCCATGTGCTGTTCTGGATGTATATTCTAGAAACTACTTATAAAAGGTGGACACATTCCAAAATAACTAATACCACCATCTAAAAGGTGATTACATCATTCAATTGATGAACTCCTCATGGGCCATCAAAGGACACATGAAAAACTAAACGTGGCATGTTTACATCTAGCCTCATCCTTTGATACTTTGAATATAGAGTGAAAGATAAGTTTTGGGATGAACATGTGAGGAGGTATGCCATCATTTCCCATCTCTCTAAAATCACCTTTTCCTTACCCTATTATATACTTACATATACCGTATTTCCCCAAAATATAAAATTCTTGGAATTTTGTTAGTTTGGACATATTACATTAAGACTATGTTAGCTTCATCCTAGCTAGAAGGCTCTTAATGAATGATGAGGTTTTGGATTTAGGAAATTTTGATCCAATTTTCTTAGTAGTTTTCTTTGCTCCTAGATAAAATTGCCTTCAATCTATCTCTTAGCACATTAAGGCATCAAGTGATGAATTTGGGCAATAAATTCACATAACCTAACAAATGATCATGTTTTTTTCATCATTTCTACCTTAAGATACTATAGAATAGTGATGAATGCTTTCTACTCTAGAGAAATTCTTAAAAATAGAGAGGATCTTAGTTAGATTTACTCTAGAGTGTTCACTCGAGCCCTTGAGTACAAGTTGGAAACAGATGAATCTCATAAAAAGTAAAAAGCTACCCCTTCTAGTGCTGAAACCCTAAAAGGGATCAAAGAGGTTGCGTTCCACCAAACCCCAAAAATTGTATCATCCCATAATCGAAGAGAGATTATAAGATCATTAAGGAGAATAAAAACATGAGAGTTTTACCCTTCTATGAGTCAAGGGTGCTTCCCGACCGATGTATTGGTGTGTTCAAGAATGAAAATATGTTGTGACCAATAATTAAACCCAAAAACTCCTCAAATTATCCCCTTATTCTTCAAAGGTAATCACTAAAACCACCTAGAATTACACTATGCTTATGGATGAGTGACCAAGAGGTTAATAAGTTACAACAACCTTGGCCCTTCCTACACATCCTCTTCATTACTAAAAATGTAAAGTTTTGGAGTGAAAGATACCTTACACGAGATGGACACCCAATACAATAGGAAGTGGGTCTTGGGATAGACATTGGAAAGTAAGTACCCTTGTTTATGGGGGGGTAACAAGTAAATGATCAAGCAACTCTACATTCTTGAGAGGGGCCAGTAGACAAGTAGACCCGACTACCAGTCATAAATCTTAGCATAGAGTTGGTACATAGACATGACCAAAACACTATAATTTGATTGGAAAAGTCCTTTTTTGTCACCACATACTTTGATTTTATCTATTAGCTTGAGTACAAACAAGATTTTAAGTTTGGAGGGGTTGATAACATTCAATTTTTTGGATGTCACATTCCTATTTTATCCTTCATTTCCCTTATTATAATATATTTATGGGAACATTCTTGCGTTTACTTACATGTGTTCTCTACTATACTTTTTCCAACAATAACTATGCATTTTCCTTATAAAATCATTGGTTTTAAAGGATAGTGTCATTCCATCAGTTGATGACACCTAGACCTCAACCGATTGATCTGAACAGGACACCGGAGGCACAAACCCTTTGTCGATAGCCATCTACCGATGAGAAATCAACACCCGTCAATCGACAAACCTTCAAGACCATTGACCAATGGGAGACTAGTATACTCTATTGATTGGCATATGGAACTATCTATTGATGGAAAGTCTGTCACCATTTGTCTACTGACAAAATGTTAGAACTATATACTGATAAAAGGCTACCAATGTTCATCTATTGACAAAGTGCCAGAACTATGTACCAATGAGAATACTGCCACCATCAACTGATGGCACCACATGATGGTCGCCTTTCAATGATGTTACTGAGCAAGTCAACAATCGGCAAAATCTTTGCAATGGCCTTCACCTCAGTTAGTTGAACATGCATCCAAATGCATGTGCCATAGAGAGCATGAAGCATAAATAAATCTCCCATTCTGCATTAGCCTCGAGCGTGCCACCGATCCCTATAGATGGGGACCCCAAACCTTCAAAGAAGGCATGTCTTCTTCCATACCAAGTGCTGCCAGATCTCATTGTTGCATGCAATTTTCATTGATTGGTGAATAATGAGAATTTGATGCCATCAGTTCATGTTCCTCTAAGATTCTTGCCTTCCATCTTTGGGAGAAGGAAGATCACATACATGTCTATCATTACGGTTGTAGATTCTCATATTGAGAGGAGGTCTTCATCAATGTGTAGTACTATTACAACTATTGTTTTGTCCTACTAACTCTTTTCCTCTCACTCTGTTCACCCTTTTTCATTTTCACCTTTGGCTATGGCCTTCGTCATCTATAAATTTGTATAATATTACATGAACATGATTGTATAGACCACTTAACTTGGGTTGGGGGTACCACTAAAGCTCTCCCAACATGTAAATGTTCATATACATAGAGTGTATATACTCTCAACAATGTTTATCTCATTACTCTTATTCTTGAATGATTCACTTGCATGATTAGTTAACATCTTGTGATGTTTATTTTTAATGCCTCAAAAGAGTAGTATTAATTCAGGTCTAGGGTTAAGGAGTGGTGTGATTGCATGAAAGTGTTGGACTATTAGAGATAATAATTATATGTTTGTATGTTTGATTGTTTGTTCGTCATCTCGAGAGAGAGAGAAATGATTCAATCTTAATCTAACCCAATCTTGAGATAGGAGGGAACAAATAGTAACAATGATTTCTCATAAACATTTCTCAGTGTTGCATGTTGGTGAGAGTACTTAGATGGTAAAACCCAATCCAAGTTCTATAAATATATATCAAAATATACCAAAAATTCCAAATCACATTTTGATTGGTTAACTTAGTTTTGCTTTACTTTTGTTGCCTTATTCGTTTTCATTCACTTCTTTATGTAAGGAACACTTAATATACCCTTGGTTCAACTTAGCTAAGCTAAGGCCTCTAATTCTATATTGCTTGTCACCCTTGTCCATTTGTTCAACTCCGTTTACTACACAAGACCCCATATTATTATTGTAGGTGTCTGAGGTATCTAGAACAAATTCAAAGTCTGATTACTCTTCATCTGCCTCAATTTTAGACCCACAAATCGTAGGTGATCAATGGATCCCAACAATGACACAGCTAGTAGGCAACAACAAGTCAGTCTTTGTAATTGTTGGTATGTATTCCCATAGATCCAATCATATGATGATTTCAATGGGGCATTAGATATCTAATTTGGTGATGATAAAGGTAATTCCATCTATTATGTTTGTTTCAATCATGAGATGATAACACAAACATGGTAGATGTCTAAAGAATGATGTCACTGGATGACATATGTCTTCAGGTTAAGGTCATGAACAATGAGATCATATGTATGCTAAGATCACATGCATTCTTGTTATGTCCCTAGTCGGATATTACCATGGAAGCAAAATAGATGACAATAATACATACGACTAGAGCGTGTGGACTTATGACAGAGTCTCATTAGTCATGATATGTGACATCAAGTCAAGCACATAGGTATATGTTAGTGAACAATGTATTAGATAGACCCACCATGAGAGTGATACATAAAGACCATGGAATTGTAGTTAGAATCAACCCTCATAGAGTGATTCTTAGACCTGAAATCACTACACTCATCACATGTCATTTGTTGGAGTTTGACATCATCCAATGTGACCTTGAATAAGGAGTGCCATTAAGGTGATTCTCAGGTACTCTGTGACACATTAGGATTGAGTGTGAGTGATGCAGATAGGATTTGTCCATCCTATAGGAGATTGATATCCAGGCCACTTGATAAGTCAGACCTAGAAATTAATGGCCATACTCATGTGATTCAATATGTGATATGTGAATTCACATGCATTTTAGATAGTCTAATCTAGTTCAAGGAACATTGATTGAACGTTGGAGAAGATGATGATTCCATGCATTGAGTTCAATCCAGATATCAGAGACAAAGGAACTATACGATCATGGTAATATTGATCACAGATTGTAGGTTGAAGTTATTCTCCAACTTTCTAAATTACTTGGGTATCAATGATGTGTTGTTAGATACCACTCATTGCAATTGAAGTTATTCACTACCAACATAATTTGGGACCTATAGGGTCACACATATAAGATGCACTTAAAATAGGAATTTATTCACGAATGAAGTTTAATTTGATTACTAACATGTTTAGGTATTCATTTAAATAATACTAGTTCAAAATTGTCTGACTAGACCTTGAATCAACCAATTCAAGTGTTTAACCAATCGATTGGAGTGTCGGGTCAATTGGAAACAAGATTGGCTGATCAATGGTTGAACCAGTGCATGAAATGACCTGCTCACTAAGTGAACGGACATGTTCAAGGTCTGAGAAAACTAGTTATGTGATGAACCATGTGGCTTAATGGTCAATTAGATTGGATCAAGGATTAATGATGACATCATGTTTTGTATAATCGAATATTGAATGCCAATTTGATTCCTAGTAGGAAAGTACATGAACTGACTGGTTTAAGAAATGAACTGACAAGTTCACCTCTGAGCTGAGCAGTTGGTTAGTGAACCGATCGGTTCATCATTCATAGTTTCCAATTTTTTTTTGAATTCCATCTCTTGAACTCCTAGATCGACTGGAAACCCTATCCCTAGCCCTCCTATAAATAGGGGGGTATCAGAAGGCTTCCCAGATACAACAATAAGCTCTAATAATTATTGTCCTCTTTGGTTGTGGTAACCAAGAGAGCCTAAGCAAGTGCTACATGTAAAAGGGAGGGATAGCAAGGGGGAGACAATTGGGAGAGAAAATCAATCCTAGCACATTGACATTTGAAGGGACAACTCCATCCCATTAGCTCTGATAGCGCAATGTGGAGTTCTCGCTAGTTTGCGTGAACTACTCTAGAGGCGAGGAGGCTTTTGACTGCTACTAGGAGGATGGCATCAACCGCTGTCTATGGAGCCAGACCAGGATGCCATTGTTGACGACTGATCGAGTGCTGTTTGGAGAAGAAGCTCACGACTGCAATAAGAGTTGTCCCTGGACTTGCTTCAGGACCAGGTATAACTCTTGTTACATTCTTTCCTAGATACATCATTGCTGATGAGATCTTTCTGATTAGGAAATCAAGCATTAAAGGTTTTATTTCTGCTGCCTTATCTGTTGTCCCAATTTCCCAATAGTGTATTAGAGCCACATCAATTTACATTGTATCTGGATTTAAATCGATGTGATAGGATTTATTTTATTGCATATGATATGAATATAAAATTAGTTAATGTACATATCTGATTAAGTATCACATATGATTCCACACGCACACACACACACACACACACACACACACACACACACACACACATATATATATATATATATATATATATATATATATATATATATATATATATATATATATATATATGAATGATATATACGTTGCCCTGAAAGTGTTTTGGTGGTGGATGTGAGCATGGTTGTGGCCAAAACCCTTGTGGATTGTGTGCATCCTATTGTCACTCAGTTTGCATACCGAGCCTCTCCCCTTCTTTCTAAATGTAAAGTAATGCTCTTCTTCCTATTTCCCCTCAAATCTAACTTGAGGTTTTCCCTTTTAATGTAATATAAAATAGGATAGTTTTAATGTACATTACATCATGAGAAGATGTTCCGCACCAAGAAGAACTAACTAGATCAAGATGTTGAACTGATCAATTGGAGGACTGAGGAGGCCATACGACAGGAGGATGAACTGATTGACTGGAGGAGTCCAAACACAGCTTGAACCTAAGAACCATACAATCACTTCAAGAAACTAAAGGACCCACAAGGAGGCCAATCGACCGGCTGAAGAGTTGAACCGATCAACCTAGACTAGTTCCAACATAACTTTCTACAAGAATAGGTTGTACATATGATGTGGACCTTATGTGGTGGCAATTCCTTGTGGCTCCATGGAATTGCATTAGACTAGCCATAACCATTTCTAGTATATTTTTGATTGCATGTTTTCTCATTTGTGGATATAGCATGTATATGATACATACTATAAGTATGTGGTGATTGAATATATATATGTACTTATATATAAAATCCCTCAATAAATATAAAGTCTAAGATGCTTTCCATAAGAGACACGCACGAAAAGCTTGATCGGCCAAGTGTAGGTTACATCAAATCATGGTGTGTCATCTATCTCGTAGAAGTGTGGTGGTAAATATGTAGATCTACTAAAGCAGGGCACATACTCTATCATGTTGGCTTTTGGATCAGGTTTAACTAGATGAATGAGATTAAGTACCTAAAAGCATGGAGATGGATTGTAATAAGGAATTATGCACACCATCTATCCAAGAGTTGCAGGAGATGCAATGGACAAATTTTGTCTACCTAGATAGTCAAGTTGTGGGAGATCAACCAAAGTTGACTCATGATTTTATGAAATATGGATCTTGTCTCACTACAAGGTTGTTCACTGCAATCTTACAAATTGGTAGTGAGGACTATAAATTTGAACAAAATAATGGGATAAATAATTAATTAAAAGCCTAATTAATATTTTCAATCACATCAAATCAGATTCCTAAAAAATATTTTGAGTAAGTTGTAAACTTTCTTTTGTATAATCTAAATGGCAAACACAAACACATTTTATTTGTGATTGGTCCTTGAGAAGGACAAGTTGGATGGGAACAAGTTTCATGATTGGTTCGTGATGTTGAGAATCATTCTCACTCAGGAGTGCAGTCTCTACGTCATAGAGACACTAGATCCATATGAACCTCCTCCCACTGTGCCTAAGGCTGATAGGGATGCTTATAAGAAGCACTTTGAAGATGCCATGGATGTCAAACATCAACGTTGTGATCAATGAACTATGAGTTGCAAAGGCAACATGAGAACGTGGATGTCATTGAGATGGTAATACATTTTAAAAACATGTACCAAGATCAACCAAGACAAGAGAGATATGATGTCTCAATGGCGTTGTTCAAGTGCAATATGGTTGAAGGAGATCCAGTAGGTCCTCATGTATTCAAGTGATTGGGTATGTGGAGAACCTTGCAAGCCTGGGATTTTCCTTAGGTCAAGAGTTGACCATAGATGTGATTCTCTAGTCCTTCCAGAATCATACAATCAATTTGTCATGAACTACAACATGAATGATTTTGACAAGCTATTGTCAGAATTACTTGGCATATTGAGGATCGATGAAGCACAGATGAAGAAGGGCAAACCCAAATCTATGATGATGATCAACAGAGGGAAGTCCAAGGGAAAAGGCAAAGATAATAAGAGTTCTAAAGCTAGCCAGAACCAAAGTCTTCTACAATGAAAGCTAAGGGAGGAGTGAATAAGGAAGGAAAGTGAAACCACAATCACTAGCTTGGACACTGGAAAAGGAATTGCCTCTTTATATAGAGGATCTTAGGAAGAAGAAGGAGATAGAGATCTCCACTTTAGGATCTAAGAGGAAGTAATCTAGAACTATGCGGAGTAAGAGTTGCTGCCTCTATAGTTGGAATATGTCATTCATGTAATGGGCATGTAATAGAATTTGTGAGTTGCTATTATGTACATGCCATTAATTAAAAACATCATGATTCTTGAACATACAAGAATATTATGAATATATTTGATGTTTTGCTTTCAAAGATATGATGTTTGGTGGTATGTCCCTAATATCTCATAGTTTATATTTGATAGTTTTGTAGACAATCATATGTATTGAATGACTCGATGACTCAAACAATGAATTCCTATAGCATTGTCATCTAGTACACATCAATGAGAGATGCATTTCTAGAATCTATAATGATGGTTATATAGACTCCTTTGGTTATTGAACCAATAGAGACATGCAAGTCTTATTTATTGGGCAATATGACAAAAACAACTTCACTAGATGTAGTGGGAGAGTGACTATTCTATTAGGGATCATACATACTAATGTATATAGACCTTTTAGAATCAATGCTAGAGGTGGTTATTAGTACCTCATTACATTTAGAATAAATGCTAGAGGTGGTTATTAGTACCTCATTACATTTAGGTATGATCTCAATAGATATGGTAGATTGTATTTAATGAAATAGAAGTCTAAATCTCTTGAAGTATCCAAGGATATTAGGAATGAAGTACACAACCATCTTGGCAAAAGTATTTAAACACTTTGATATAATCAATGTAGAAATATTTTAACCAAGAGTTTGAGAACCTTCTGGGAGATCATGATAATGTATTATGATGAACTCTACCTGAAACACAATGACATTATATCAAAAAGAAGAAATCACACCTTGTTAGTCATGGTGTGATTATTAATAAAATCTAGCTGACCTTCCAATTTCCTTTTTGGGCACATGCTTTACACTAAAACAATGTACCGTCTAAAATAGTTTAAAAGACACCATATGATATATGGCATGGGAAGTGTCCCAATGAGTCTTCTATAAGGATTAGGATTAAAATCTTATACAAGAAAACCGTTTTTTGAAAAGCTTTGTCCATAAATCACATAAATGTTATTTGATTGAACACTACTTCTATCCCAATCTGACAACAAAGTGTTTGTTGCCAGGATGACTATATTCCTAAAGGGTAACTTAGTTCCAAAGGAATCAATGGGAGTAAAAGTAGAACTCAAAAAGTTTGAGACAAATAAGAAAAACATTGAACCAAAACAGGTAAAATAGGAATAATTGAGAATCACAAGTTGTTGTGGAATCTCAAGTTCCTTATGTTACACAAAACCTCATAGATCTAGTAGAACACACCTTTAGTTTGAAATATTATGATATCTTATAAATTCGAAAGACGGTAAATTGACCATAATATGATGAGCCAACAACATATCTAGAAGCTATGGAGGCACCAAAATCTGAGAAATGGCATGATTCCATGAGATCTAAGATGGAGTCCATGTAAACATACAAGGTATGACCTGGGTGGATCCACCTGAAGGGGTAAGACTCATAGGGTACATTTGGGTCTTTGAGAAAAGACCAACATGGATAGTAGTGTACAAACTTGTAAGGGCATGTTGTTTGTAAAGGTTTCAAACAAGTTTAAGATGTTGAACATGATGAAATCTTTTCACCAATTTCCATGGTTAAATCCATCAGGATCATTCTTGCCATTACAACTTAGTATGACTATAAAATTTGACACATCTATGATAAAAACACATTCCTTAATAGGAATATTGTAGAGGATGTGTATGTGACACAACCTAGAAGGTTTTATAAATCTATCAATGCAAATAAAGTATGTAAGCTACAAAGGACAATCTGCGGATTGAAGCAAGCACCTCAGAGCTGGAATCTTCAATTTGACAAAATAGTCAAAGAGTTTGAATTTAGTCATAATGACGATAAAAAAGTTGTGATTAGAAGAATTTAGTGGGAGCATATTAATATTGCATATGATGACGGGGAATAACATACTTATACTACAAATACTAAAATCTGGAAAGGAAGTACCTTCTTTATTAGGAGTTTAGGTGAAGCATCCTATGTGATAGGAATTGAGATCTATAGAGATAGATATGGAAAGCTTCTTGACCTAAGAAAGAACACATATATTGGCAAGCTGTTGAAGGTGTTGAACATGCATGACTCAATGAGAAAAAACTTGTCCATGTTTCATGGAGTTAGTCTTTCTAGAGTCAGGTGTCCTAGTTCTTGTGAAGAATGAGAAGAACATGAGTAAGATACCATACACATTCACAATTGGATCTATCATGTATGTAATGTACTCATCCCGTTATCTCGTATGTATTGGACATGATGAGAGGATATGTACTCATCTAGTTATCTCATATGTATTGGACATGACAAGTGGATATTATTCAGATCCCAGTGAGAGTCACTGGACTACCATTAAGAACATCCTTAAGTACTTGAGAAGCACTAAAAGGATCAGTTCTTTGATTATGGTAATAAGGGAGAGTTGGGTGTAAAGGGTTACACTAATGCAAGATTCCAAAATGAAAAAAATGATCACAATCTAAATTTGTGTTTGAACTTAATATAGAATTATAAGCTGAAAGAGTTCCAAGAAAGATACATTTGCTAAGTATCTTGGTATTATACAAACAACAAAAGATACTGTATGAATCAAGAAGTTCATATAGATGAACATATTGGAGGTTTGACATAGTAGAAATACGAAGCAACAATGGAGCTACTGGATAGGCAAGGAATCTCAAATAGCATACTATGGCAATTCCATCTCATATGAGAAGTCCTACATTGAAGAGATTTGAAAAAATGCAATATACCGACTAGAAGCAAATATTGCTAACCCGCTATAAAAGCATTTGTGCATCATAAACATGATGGACATGTTAAGATCATGAAATAAGTTTCGTAGGTGATTGGCTCTAAGTGCAAGTGGGAGTTTGTTGGTATGTATGCCCATAGAGACAATCATGTGATGATTGCAATGGAGCGTTAGACACTTGATTTGATAATGGTAAAGGTAATTCCGTCTATTGTGTTTTTCTCAATCATGAGATGATAACACAAATATGGTAGATGTCTAAAGAATGGTGTTACTCAATGACATATGTCCTCAAGTTAAGGACCTGAACAATGAGATCATATGTATGATAAGAGTACATACATTATTGTTATGTCCCTAGTCAGATATTACTATGGAAGTAAAATAGACGATAGTAATACATAAGACTAGAGTGTCTGTTGACCGATGATGGAGTCTTATTAGTCATGATATGCGATATCAAGTCAAGCACACATGTACATGTTAGAGAATAGTGTATCAGATAGACCCACCATGAGAGTGGTACATGGAGACCATCAAACGGTAGTCAGAATTAGCTCTCACAGTGATAGTGGTGATTGTGGTTCTTAGACTTGAAATCACTACACTTATCACATGTCGTTCGTTGAAATTTGACATCATCCAACATGACCTTGAATAAGGGTTGCTATACATGTGATGCTCGAGTACTCTATGACACATGGGGATTGAGTGTGAGTGATGTAGATGGGATTTGTCCCTCCTACAGGATATTGATATCCAGGCCACTTGATAAGAAAGATTGAGAAATGTATGTGCATACTCATGTGATTCAATATGTGATATGTGAATTCATATGCATCTTAGATAGTTTGCTCTAGTTCAAGGAATATGGATTGAACGTTGAAGAGGATTACATTTCCATGCCTCGAGTTCAATTTGGATATCAGAGACAAAGGAACTATATGATCACCGTAACACTAATCACTGATTGTAGGTTGAAGTTGTTGTCCAACTTTCCAAATTACTTGGGTAGCAATGATGTATTGCAAGATACTGCTCATTGCTTGTGATGTCATAAATGGGTTATGGATATTCACTACCAACGTAATTTGGATTTTATAGGGTCACACACATAGGATGCACTCAGAATATGAGTTTATTCATGATTGATGTTAAATTTTATTACTAAAATGTTTTAAGTATTCAATTTAAACAACAATGGTTCAAAATTAATTGACTAGACTTTGACTCAACCGATTCAAGTGTTAAACTAATCATTTGGAGTGTCAAGTCCATTAGAAATAACATTGGCTGATCAATAGTTGAACCCGGGCATGAACTAACTGGTTCAATGTCTGAGACGACCGATTCATGTAATGAACCACTCAGTTCAATGGTCAATTTGATTGGTTCAAGGATTGCTGCTGACATCTTATTTTGCATTAATCAAATGTTGAATGCCAGTTTGATTCAGACCATGAAGTACATGAACCGACCGGTTCAGGAGACGAACCAATCGGTTCACCTCTGAGCTGACTGGTTGGTCAGTGAACTGATCGATTCACTATTCATGGTTTCAAAAGAAAAATTTCATGAATTCTGTATCTTTGAATCCCAGATTGACTGGAAACCCTAACCCTAGCCCTCCTAGAAATAGAGGGGTACTAGGGGCTTCCTAGATACAACAATAAGCTCTGACAATTGTTGTTCTCTCTGGTTGTGGCAACCAAGAGATTCCGAGCAAGTCCTACCCATAAAAGGGAGGGTTAGCAAGGGAGAAACAATTGGGAGAGAGAATCAATCCTAGCACACGTTTTAAGGAACATTTCCTTCCCGTTGACTCTAGTAGTTAAACATGGAGTTCTAGGTGGTCCATGTGGACTACTCTAGAGGTGATGATGCTTTTGCCTTCCGCTAGGAGGATGCCATCAACTACCATCCGCGGTGCCAGACTAGGAGGTCATTACTGACGACTGATCGAGTGTTGTTTGGAGAAGAAGCACACTACTACAACAAGAGTGCCGCTAGACTTACTCCAAGACCAAGTTTAACTCTTGTTATCTTTCTTCCTAGATACATTGTTGTTGACGAGATTTTGTTGATTAGGGAATCAAGCATTATTATTTTTTTGTTTCCACTGCCTTATATGTTGGCCCAATTTCCCAACAGTAGTCACTTTGATGGATCACATAAATAGAATATCACAACAACAAAAAAATGACTTCGGTAATAGAGGTAGCTAAAGTGTATGCAATCAACATGAAATGATGGCAAAAGAGGAAATATCAACTTGAAACATGGTAAACAGGGTAATAGTGATGATAGATTCATGTATGTTACAACACTCCACCCCTTAAAGAGGATTTGTCCCCAAAATCCATCTAACTATAGCTCAGTATGTTGAGTTATACCTTCTAATCAACTTATGTGTTTCTAGTTCACTTAATGTAGTTGCTCATGCTATGCTACTCTATGTCACATTTTTAACCAAACTCGAGGTGAACCTGTATTACTCCATACATCATGTCTCCATTAGTCTTCTCTTATAAGACTTTGAGCTAAGAATTACATCAAAAATGTTACTAAGATATGTCTATTGACCATGATATTACTTATAGTATATCAAGGTAGATTAGGGCATAGGGTGTATGACTAGGGTTTCATTTTAAAACATGTATCACCATTCACATTCTAGTATTGTATGCATCCTATTGAATTTATCATCCTCTGTGGAACAAACTCCACACACCCAAATGGAGTTGCTGCTTCTACAGAGCTCTACTGGGTTGACTTCCTACTGCTGATAGGATGCATAGATGGGGGATGATGGTAAACCCCCTGTGTCTTCTCTACAAATCTGAGGAGGAGTCTCATGAACACCTCTTCTTCTCGTGTTCTTTCTCTAGATATATATGGACCCACTGGGCTGTAAAATGTGGTTGGGGCTGTACGCCGCCGCTTTCTCTGACTGAGGGCATTCAGTGGATCATGTCCTTGACTACCAAGAGCAAGAACATGAAGTGTTTCAGGGGCCTGGGATTGGCCGCCATTATCTACCTCATCTGGCATGAAAGAAATAGAAGATTTCACGGGGGTATTGAGTGGATAGAGTCACTTGTTTTGATGATCTTAGTGAGAGAATTGGCTCTGAGTTTAAGGCCAAACCTGACATCTATAAGGGTTTGGATCTCATAGTTAGATTACAGTGGGGTTTTTGTAGTTAACACACCCTCTGTACAGTATAGGCTCACCTATACTTTTTTTTATTAGTAATATTTTACCAAATAAAAAAAAGAATTTATCACCCTCAAATTTTTACATATACATGAAATATCCAAGTTATGACTGTTAAACTTATTTTCACTTCAATTTTCCATAATCATGTGCCGATGGTTCACATCATTCAATCATAACATCCTCAGTTAATAGACTATAACTATCCATACAATAAATTTTAAAGCAAATTGTGGTATAGGTGACCTAAGTTCAAACTTTTAGGAATTGGTTTTTTTATCTCACTATGGTTTACCAACTTAGATACATTAACATAAAATTTTAAACTTATTCGTATTATCACAATAACATTCATAGTGGTAAAATCAACAAGACTTACTAATTAATACTAATTAGGCGGTATATTATTTTTTTGTCATTATTAATGGAACTTTATCTAGAATGGCTTATTTTTATTATATAAAGTCCAGTTAGTCATTAAGCTTCACGCCTAATGAATAATATGTTCATGACTCTACACCTTAAAAGGATTAATCTATAACTTAGATAATTATCTATAGGGAAACAAAGGTGGATCAATTAGGTCTTATATATCCAAAACGTCTTCATGGTACCCACTACATCAAACAAAGGCCTAGACTTTTTAGGGTTGATCAATCTAGACAAGGATTTCTTCACAAAAAGGGTTTCTCTACTACTCAACTTTCCTTATGGTGATGAGTTGGTTCTAAAAACCCTTTTCTTAATCAACATAGATATAATATTTAATGTTTCTCCATTAAACTTCACCCACTAGTCCTAGGAGGAATTCTGAAGTCTAAAATTAGGATTAAGAAATATAAACGGTTAAATTTCATGACTCCAACTAAATAAAATTAGTTACTTAATCCTAAAACCTAATGAAAAAGACATTAATCATGTGGTTATGAATTATGGTTTCAGACTCTCCTAATGTAGCGTAATTCAAGGAAAGAATCTTGATATTAACCATAATTGGAAAGGGGTTTGGAACAAAGGAGGGTTGAGCTAAGAATGTAGATTTGGGTATGTTACAACTTTGAGCATTAATATTACAAAAATGTCATTAACACAACACGAGGTGATAGGAAAATGGTAAATGGAATATACCTCAATCCTCAAAATAGAATGAATTAAAGGTTGTTTGGGATTCTATGGACAACATGTAGGGGTTCTGGGTTATTTATATGTTCCATGGTGGTCTATGGCCCACCAAAGAACTCAGCAGTGCAAAACCAAGAAGGTGAAGGTCAAAAAAATATCTCAGATTTAGTAGGAAAATTTGGTGATTAGGGATGGGTTTTGGGGGCCATTAGGTGGGGTGGGGATTGATACTGACAGGAAAGAGGACCTATCGGTATAGGAGATCTCATAGTGGTCTAAAACTGGGAAGGAAGGGGAGATTTGGTTCCTCTGGTGTCTATAGGCATGATACTTAAATAAAGCAGAGTTTAGACAAAATGGGAGGGGAACAGAAAGCTTAAGGGGGAAATCTTGAAGAAAGGTGCACCAAATAGGGAGAAAACACATAGAAAAATAGCAATCTACATGGCAATGAAACCACAACTAGAGTAGCTGAGAAAATGAAAACCATTTGGTGATAGGAGAAGGGTGAGAAGACACATGATTGAGATCCAAAGGTGGAGAGGGGGCCTGGGTTTTCGATGTGTAAGGAAAGCTAGTGTGACAGAATATGTTGCAAACTCTACAATACCAAAAGATATCAATTAAATACTTATTTTTAGACAATTTCTTTTGCTTTTATTTGAAGGAACAAACCAACCCCAATTAAGATGAAATTTGGCATGTCAACTAAATTCATTGCATATATTTATATACTCTAGAGGTTATCCATTATGTTATTTAGTATTTTTGAGTGAATACTTTTATTTCCATATACATCATCCTAATGAATATCTTTATCTAACAATTTGGCAATTGATTATTTTGGGTTTATCTTCCCAAGAAACACTTTCTCTAAAAACCATTCAATCATTACCCATATTTTACTCAAGTTTCCTTATGAGTCCTATAGTGTTATCTTAATTCTACCAACATCAGAATAACACCCCAGTTATGTATATTTTTCCTCTTAATTACAAAAAATATCATCCAACATTGTTATTGATTCACAAGCTTTCAGGTTACTTAAACACTATTCAACCCATTATTTCAATTAGATATGTGTTAATGGTAATGTTTGTTTTGCATTTATATTAATGAACATCCTTCCATATACTGAAAGTGATCTTTATCATTCTCTTCTCATGAGACACTTTCCTCCCCCATTGACAACTATTTTCATTATTTTACTGAA